>VDFB02000008.1:347081671-347280396 GCA_007258455.2 Sequoia sempervirens | reverse complement strand
ATTGACCCTGCACATAACCATGCTCTTCACATAGAGGTCCTCGTTGCTAATCATAAGGTCAAACATGTCTTGCTAGATAATGGTTTCTCCCTTAATCTATGTACAATAAAGTTCATTAAATAGGTGGGGTACACTCATATTGACTTAGATAATCAAGTCATAACAATCAAAGCATATGATAATGTAGAGAGGAATTATAAAGGCACCATTTTCCTTCCCATTCAGCTTGGCCTCGTGATGCAATATACCACTTTTCATATTCTTGATTTGGATTTACTATACAATTTCCTTTGTGGATGACTATAGCTTCATGACATGCAAGTTGTACCATCCACATACCATCAGTGCCTAAAGTTCCCACATAATAGTATTGAGTTCACCATCAATGTAGATCCAAACCCTTTTGAGTACTATTGTGCTCTTGAGGCTATGTTTCCCCATTCTCAGCATTGTCCTAGAGTTGAAGTTGGGCCTTCCAATACTACTTCTCCTTCATCCTTTGTCAATCCCAATAACCTCTTTTCATCCTCCACCCCATCTTACACACTTGAATCCTCCATTTCTAAGGTCAAGATCATTGACAAGGGATGTGGAGAATATGAAATGTGTACTACACTCAATGTGGGCACAATGCCACCTTCTCCACACACTTATGGCCAACCATTAGGATCTATAAAACACCAAGAACCAGAAACCAAGACTATAAGCTCTAAGAACATGGGTTCTACCACCTTTCAGTTCTTAGGAACCCTAGCACAAGAGTAGTTTAATGATGATGTTAGTCAATGGGTATATCAAGTAGAACCAAATCCTTCTCCCCCTCTTCTAGAATATTTTCAAGAGGTTTATCGACAAGCTCACAAGTTAGCAGAAAAAAAACTATCAGGGAGGAGGATTAGGTGTGAATGAGAAAGGAATGTGTAGAAATTTTGAACCTCCAACCCAATCAAAGCACCAAGGGATTGGTTATAATCAAAATAAAAAACAATCTGCATCATCACCTAGTGCATTGAATAATGTTAATGTGGAAACTTATATTCTTTAAGGAATCCTTGAGGAAGAAACCATCATACTTTCTTATGATGACTTGAATGTCTTGTCACTATTCAAATCAACATCCATTTTCACCATATAAGCCTTTCCCTCCACCACCTCAAGCTAATAGATTGGGACCAATGAGGTACAACACCCATCAACGTTCTCCCTTCTAGAGAGGCCTATGTGCATTTCATGAGATTAGAAGAATATTATGCTAGATCTACTTTGGGGGAGATGAGCACATTAACTGTAAAAATAGAAAATAGAAAAATGACAAAGAATCTTCTAACGAAAACCTCCCTGAGGCACTTCTAGATCCATCAAAAGTAAAAATAAAGGGTTTATTTTCTAGTGAAAACCTCCCTAGGGCATTAGAGGATGAGGATGTTCATCTTCCCCTTATGGGTACTCAATGGTTCAAGAGGTCTTCTATTTTGATTGAAGAAACAAGAGAGATAAATTTGAGTACTGAGTTCGAACCGAAAATCACATATGTAGCCAAATATTTGACTAAAGATGAATACCTGGTGTTTTCCAAGTTTCTCCAAGAAGGCTTCAATATTTTTTCTTGGACCTGTTATGATATGCTAGGATTGGATCCTACAATTGTCGTCTATCATCTAGATGTGTGTTCTGATGTGAAACCAGTCAAACAAAAGCCTCACAATATGTACCCATAGGCTACCTTACTTTTCAAAGTTAAGTTAGAGAAATTATTGGCAATTGGATTTATAAGACCAATTGATTATTTATACCAGATTTCCAACATTGTCCCTATAGCTAAGTCCACTGGGAGCATTTTCATATGCACTGATTTTAGAGACCTTAACGAATCTTTCCCCAAAGATGATTTCTCATTGCCTAATATTGACATGCTTGTTGATCTTATAGCGATTCATACCATGGTATCCCTCATGGATGGATTTTTTGGCTATAATCAAATAAAGATTGTAACTGAAGATCGACATAAAAATCTTTTACCACTCCTTGGGGGACCTTCTAGTATAGTGCCATTCCCTTTGGTTTGAAAAATATAGGAGCCACTTATCATCGTGTCATGACAGTTATTTTTCATGATCTCATTCATATCATAATAGACGATTGCATAGATAACCTATTAGGCAAGTAAAAGACTAGAGAAAAGCATCCCAAGATCTTGAAATAGATATTTAACATATTAGAATAGTCAGTTGAGATTAAATCCTTAGAAATGTATCTTTGGTGTCACTTCAGGTAAATTGTTGGGATATATTGTATCCAAATGTGGTATAGAGGTTGATCCAGCAACAGTCAAGGCTATCATGGAAATTCCCCCTCCAAAGAATCTAAAATAGTTGAGAAGCCTATAAGGAAAATTATAGTCAATCTAGCATTTTATAGCTCAACTTGTAGATAAGTGTTAACCTTTCACTCATATCATTTATAAGGGAACATTCTTCAAATGGAATTGAGAATTCCAACAAGGCTTTGATAGAATTAAGGAATACCTAGCTAATCCCCCCATTAAAATGCCTCTTATTGTGGGAAAACCATTGTATATTTCTTCTACACTTGTTGCACTAGGGGCATTTTGGCTCAACATGATGAGAATGGGAAAGAAAGGGCCATCTACTATATCATCCACACATTAGTTGGGTACAAACTCAACTACTCCCCCATGGAAAAATATTGTCTTGCAGTTGTCTTTAGTTCCCAAAAGCTTTTCCATTATATGCTTAGCCATTCAATCAAGCTCATATCCAAAGTGGATCCACTTAAATATATTTTGTTTAGAACATCACTGATTGGTAGAATGGTTAAGTGGGTTATGCTATTAAGTGAGTTCAATATAGAATATGTGCAAAGAAAGGAAATAAAGGGATAGATTGTCGTACATTCGCTCATGCAAGAACACATAATCGCCTATCTAGACCCCCTATTTTAGTGTTGAATTCACTTTGGCTCAGCCTCATGCATTCGTCCATCCCTTGAATGATAACCATTGTGGAGAATCATGCAATCACCCATTCCTTTTTCTTTTCAAGGGTGAATCCACTTCAGCCCTAACCTCACACATTTTCCTGACCCCCATGCAATCACCCCTTGTTGAGCATTCCACATTTCCCCTTATGGACCCCATCCTATAGAGGTGAATATGCTTCACCCTACCCATAGCACATCCACCCCTTAGACATGTGTTTTACCCTCCCCATGGCCCTTGCACATTCACTTGTCTAGATTGTTTGAATCCCTACTCTACATGGGTGAATCCACCCATTCGCAAGGGCGAATCTTCCTTTCCTAACAAGTCAATCCCCCTTTCCATAGATTTCAAACAAAAAATAAATGCAAAACATAAAATACAAGGGTGGTTTATGAGGCATACCTATCCAGGAACCTCGTCACTTTAATACTAGGCCCATACTGCATCCAATCAGTGTGGGATGTCACCTTCATGTGCCATTTTGCTCTCCAAGATTTCCAAACTCTTTTATGCACAAAGGTTAAAATGACTAGTAACTTAGGTAAGTTACTATTTATAGGTTACCTTTTTACCCCCCCCCCATGCAACCCTAATTTACTCTTTTAGCCCCCATTTGTACCTTGCTGCTCCATTTTCTTCCGTTCAAAAGCCATTTTCACCATTTTTTATCGTGGTCCTCATGGTTCCCTCCTTTTGTCACTATCACAACATTGCTTGGGGCCCCTTTTTCCTTGTCTACCCTCTCAAGGGTGCATAATCCTACATATTTTTCATATTTTCTTCATCTCAATTTTCCTTGCCATGTTGGGGCATCATATCCTTGTTTTCTTCTATTGATTCACCTATATTTTATTTTTCTTCAAAACATCATTATTTTAACAATATTTTGAAGAGGGAAAGAATTTAGACATCTAAATTTTGCCACTCCCATGTGGTCAAATTTGCTCCCTATTCCATCTATTTCACATCTATATGACCATATTAATTAAATAATTTTAATGTTTAATTAATATTTAGCTTATTCTAATGTTTTGTAAAATTATTTCATTATTCAATTAAATACTTTACCCTCTTTCCTCTCAATATTAAATAAATATGCTAATTTATTTAATCTTGTCATTTATCTAGAATATGAATTAAAATCAATTTTTAATTCACACCCTTTCTCTCTCTTGTTGTCACATCCTCCATAATCCCTCCTTAATCCATATTAACCTAATTAATCTATGATTAGGGTGTGCACATTCCTTAATCAGGTTTTTTGTCACATCCTCCATAACTTGCCACTTGCCTTAATCTCATCCTTAATCATTTGCACAACTCTTAATTAATGGTTAATTAGCCTAATCTAATACTAATGCCAATTATGGCATATGTACCTAGGTCAACCTTTATTAATTTATTCCCTTTTTGGAGAAGTTATCTCCCCTTCCCAAGGAAATTTAAATTCCCATTTATTCGCCCTATAAGCCTATGTGGAATTTTTAATTCCACTTTATCTTCCCAAAACCTCTAGAAGAATTAAAAGTAATTTTAATTCTTCACTCCAATCCCTATGTCCTTACAAATGGATTTTTTTAATTCCATTTATTCTTCCCAAGGCCTTCTCCAATCTCTATGGATATTTTTGGTGGAATTTTAAATTCCTCACTTTTCACATCCTCCCCATGATTTGGAGAGGATAAGACAAGTCCTCCCTTTTGTCCTTCCCAAGGTACTTGGAAAAAGTACCTCCACTTTTCATCCACCTAGGCTCCACCTCACCCTTCCTCACTTCCCTAGGATGACACATGTCATCCTCTCATGAGTTGAGATGCCTCAAGGCATCTCAAACCTTGGATCTAATCCCTAGATTGAATCCTAACCCTCCATTCCCTTTGCCCTCTAATGACTAAGGAAAAACATAGTCATTTTGCATTATGCATTCAAGTTTTCAAGCACACACACTACCTTTTTCTCTCACATTGCACTCATTTGACTATAGTTTTTGCATCAAAATCCATCCTTTGCATCCATTTTGCACCCAAAATCATGCATTTTGAAGTGTTGTGTTGTCAAAATTAATCCAAGGAGCATACATTCAAGCTTCATCAAGGGTAAACAAGGAAATCAAACTCAAAGAAGGTAATATGTAAATTTATTTGTTTTTATTTTCTTATTTGAGTTTCAACTAGCCCAATCTTGAGTATTGTCTTTTTTTTTTAGTCTTTGCATGATTTTAGTTGTTTTTCATTGCATTTTAGAAGACTAGGAATACTACACACAACTAAAATCATAAGGTGAGAGTTAGGCATATATCTCATCTACCATGTTCGCATCACTCATATGTCTTGACTCTCTCTATATGATGATCTCCAATTATAATGCTCACCATCGTCTCAATGCCTTCACTCTCGAGGACTCTAGAGATCTTAATCTCAAAAAGCTAGGAGTGTAAATGAAGAGAATTTACCATTCACCCTCCTATTTATAGCCACATAGCCTTAATTATTCCTACCCACCCTTCACCTTCCCTCCCCTCACTTATCCTAATTCCTTCACAACAACCCCTTGACATTCCTATCACCTAATTTTCCTATTTTTGTCCAATTACTAAGTTCACCACATCTTTTCATGGGTTTGACCTAATTTTTTAAATTCTTTGTCAACCTCTCAAGGGAGAATCCTACCTCCCTTTCTTCATTCACTGGGGAAAGGTGGGTCAATTTGTCACAAAATCCTTCATACTTTGTTTGAAACAACGTTGTAAATACGCATTGTCTCAAAGAGGGGTGAAATGTAGACACCTAAATTTGACTAACTCATTTCTTCCAAAACATCATCAATATCCATCATCTTTTCTAATTAATTTGTCTTTTGGATTTAATTAAATAATTTTATTATTTAATTAAATTAATGTTATTTCCCCTTCATCATAGATAATTAGATAATTTTTAATTATTTAATTATTTAAAATTCAAAATTTCCCTCCATTTCTACTTTGATTAAATAGTTTTAATTAATTAATTAAATCATCTACTTCATCATTTTCCTCTTTTAATTAAATAATTTTAATTATTTTATTATTTTATTAATTTATTAATTTATTCTCCTCTCGCAAATTGATTAAAATTTTTATAATTATTTAATTAATTTACCTCAACATTAATATTTTCCTAATCTCAATAATTGAATAATTATTTATAATTATTTAATTAAAACTAATTATTCTTCTCAACATTATCCTCTTCTAAAAATAAATTAAATTATTTATTTTATTTATTTTCCCATTTGCACATGAAAAAAATATTTTATTTATTTAATTATTATATTAATTGTCCACACATTTCCACGTCATCAATCAACTCCCACTCACTTCAAGTTTTCTCTTCAATCAATTCATCTTCTATCCAATTTGTTCAACCTCAATAGCAAGTCACTCGTACTTATCCCATAAATCAATCCTCTTAACTGATCCATATAGTCAGTTAGCTCAAATCATGTTATCAGTTAAATCCTCGTCAATTCCTCTCAAGAATTCTCATTCATCGATATTTTCAATCTTTTTTAAAATCTCAACCATTGATTAGTATCACCTAAAATCTATAAATACAACCAACATCCATTCATTATCTCTCTCTCATTACAAGAAATTTATAAATGTATTGTTTTAAGTCCTTTTTGCTAAAAATCTAAGAGCGACCACACACACCATTCAACAAGGTGAAATTTAAGAACAATGGAGTTAAGCAAGGTCATCATGATTTAATCCCTTTATCATTTAGGGTTGCTCCTATAAAACACTCACCCTCATTATATTATCTCTCTAGATCTCCTTGAAGATTCTTAAGGTTCATTCTGTAGTTTTTCTTGTTGATGATATAACAAGATTATTGGTTGCATCTCTCTTGCGTGGAAGGTGTTTTTGTTTGTTTTTTGATCACGTGTCTCATGTTTATTCACAATTATAACACATATCACTTAATCACTTTGATCTAATAAATAATATTCATTTGGTTTGTTCTTTTCACTCTACAAATTTATGATTATGTACTTATTTACTTCCTTCCATTTAGTATGCAAGTTAAGATATTTTCCATTGATGACTTATTCTAAAACAATTGAATGGGAAAATCAACTCCATTTCTAGATTTTTTGGGATGTTTTGTTCCAAAATCTTCAATTCAACATCAAATTTATCCTCTATATCTCTTATGAAATTGAACTCATCTTGAATTTTATGATAGAGAATGAAAGAATCACCAATAATTTTGAATCCATATAAAATCATCTATTTTGTTCATTCTTTACTAGCTCTTATAATATTACAATTTTTTTAGAAAAGGTATATCCTTATCTATAACTTCAAAAATATAAAGAATTTTCTATTCTACATGGTGATTCCAATGATCCTACCAAATAATGTATGTAAGAATCCATATATTTATACCTTCTACTTTAACTATTATTTCATTACTTAATCTTTATCCATATTTTGGATAGTGAAATCAATTCTAGATTTGATCATTTCTTAGATATATTGTCTCATTTTCTTGCCAAGGAAAACCTTTTAGCCATTTGAGTATCTCCTTCTTCCTTGTCAAACAAAAGGGTTATAATTTAAAATAATATAAAACTTTAAACATCAATATAAATAAATCATCTCAAATTAGATTTGTTTGGTGAAGGAGGATAAATAAAAATAGATGCAAGCTTTGTGAAGTCTTCTATCACTATTTTGGTAACCCTCTTTATTTTTGGATAATTTGGTTGAACCACAAAAATGAATCAAGGGTAGAATATTCTTTTAATGTAGGAACCTTATTTACAACTTGCAAACCTCTAAATTGTTTTTCTTTATATAATCCTTCTAAGAGGAATCTTTAAATATTCTTGAGAAGGTAGAAAGAGACATTTCTTAGGAGGTGTTGTGATTTTTCGAGGAGGAGCATTTCTAGATAGAGCTCTATCTAGAGGAAGATAAGGAGGTTAGAAAAAGGTAACTTTTGATATGGAGAATGATATTTTTTGTATTGGTGGAAACTTCCAAAAAGGAGAAGATGAAATGTTAATAACTAATCGATTTATTATTAAAATGGGGAGAGGAAATGTTTCAAGAGAAATAGAATAAGTACTTGGGAACTAAAATTTCTTTCACCATTTTAGGCTTTCCTAGAAAAATAGTTTTAACTCTTGGAATATTCTTTCTTATTAGTTTCTCCATTTTATCAAGAGATGCATATTCTAGATCTTCATTCACTTCCTTGTCTATAGGTACTTTAATTTTTTGGGTGGTAGTTGTAGAAGAGACATTGTTTTTCTTGTGGTGATCCTTCTCCTTCTTCTTCATTCTCTTAGATGATTCTCCCTTTGATTATTTAGGTTCCTCGATCTTAATATTCAATCATGCAAGCTTCTATTACTTACATTCTCAACCCTCTTTCCATTTTAGTTCTATTCTCTTACCAACCAATTTATTCTCAAAATTGCTTTATCAAACAAATTTTCACTTCTTAAAAAGCTAGATCCATAAAATTATGATAATAAAAAAAAAAATCCATACTTTTGGTGTTTTAAAATCTTTGATCTAGAAAGTTGTTAGCCTTGAGAACTCTCTCCTTCAAACCCAAGGCTCTTTATTGTAGTCTACCCAAAAACAAATGAGTATCAACTTGTGTATATAGGAGGATACAAATAACCACTCTGGAAGTGTCCTCTAGGATCAAAAGATATACTTAATTCAAAATAATGCAAAGTAACTAAAGATTTTTTTTTTTTGCATATTTGGAATTTATGGAAGAAGGTACATATCTACCAATAGAAACCACAATAATAGCCTCCAAAAATATATGTTGGTAAGTATCATTCTAAAACATCCTTATAATAATAATAATAATAAAAAACATTTACCCTTCTAAAACACCTCTAAATATACTTCTAAATATAATTGAATTCAAATTGAGAGTAATTATTGTATACTTTCTTCTACCCAATACTCATATTTTCTTCTACTTTTAATCCTAGTAGGACTACTCTTCTTGCAATAAAGTAAACCAAGTATAAGTTCATGTAAAAGCATTTTTATCCCTTGGCTTCAACTAGTTGATCGTGGATTAGTTC
Source organism: Sequoia sempervirens (assembly GCA_007258455.2). Classification (NCBI taxonomy): domain Eukaryota; kingdom Viridiplantae; phylum Streptophyta; class Pinopsida; order Cupressales; family Cupressaceae; genus Sequoia; species Sequoia sempervirens. Next base: position 347,271,296 of record VDFB02000008.1, on the reverse strand, counting down.
AAATCAAGGTAGATCATATAATATATTCCTTTTCTCCTAGAATCCTAGCTATGAAATGAAACATCGAAGGATGAAACTCTTTTGCATTGGAATTACAAAGGATTTAGTTTAGCAAGGTGATCATATCATTGATTTGAACCTCATGGAATTTAATTTGTGAATTTTCTTAGGCAATATAGTTGTGGAGACTCTAACCTTCTCTAGGCAATTATCATTACTTATCAACATGCACCGATCTAAGATTTCCTCAAAGAATTACCTTTAAGAATTGATTGTAATGCTTGATTGTTCTATATGATATGAAATATCTAATATTTGTTCAATGTACTTGATATCAATTGATTTTAATTTAATAACATGATCCACTTAAGCTCCTAATTTATTTGATCTCGGGGCTATAAAATTTACACATGCATTGATAAAATCCAAGAATTGGATAAAATGGAAAAATTACTTGTCTAAATGAAAACACTTTATTCTCAATACTTAACCATACTATTTAGTTTTTTCGTTTCCTATATTCTCATGTGAAATTCCTATAAAATGACATGGCTTAGGTCCATATCAAAATATGAGAAATATTTGGAATGGGGGGAGGGGGTGCAACCAACAAATTGAACTTGTACTCCATTTTGGCAAGAGATGACATAAGTTTACAATTCTTAAGGAGACAAATAGCTCAAAATAGTCATAGGTAGATTTGTAGAATTTGGGTGCAAATATGCAATTAAAAAGGTTAGAAAAGGTGTCTTAAATTTCTAGAGATTGGATCAAAGTGGGGTTTCGAGATTTTAGGCACAACACTTTAAGATTGGAATATGAGATGAAAAGATTAATGACTTATGGCAAAGTAGATTTTTGGAGAAATTATGCAAGTATGCAAGGCTTGTATGATTGAAATAAAAGTGTAGTAACCTAATATGTCAAATCATTATGAAGTTTTTGGGATAATTCACGAAACAATAATATTTGCACAAGGTAAAGAAAAGTCCTGAGACTTAGAGACTGAGGCTCAAACAATCTTTTGAATCTATGATGTAATTTGGTTAGGGTTACACAACGAACTCAAAAATTTGAATCATGAAATGTCTAAACATTCAAGCAAGTTTTTGAAGAACAACCTAGTTTGTAATAAAAAATATCAAGGATCTAGGTTGTTCATACAACACAATGTACTTGAGGAAATTAAAGCAACACGTGAATGCAAAAATCTAGTTAATGCCTAAAATCTTTGAAACATCTTGAAACTCTAGTTTTGTATGAGCTCCTCCATGATGATAGTAATATTTTTCATCTCCAAGATCAATAAGGTTCAGGAAGGAAATGGTATTTGTAAAATTTAAAAGTAGTGTGAAGAGCCGATATGTGTAGAACACAAGAAGCAAAGCAAATTTTATAGAAAATGACCAAAAAAAGGCATGATTTTTGATAAATCTTGGGCACACATGTGAGAAATAAGTTTATTTTTTTATAATTGCATAACAATTGGAATTTCAATTGTTTGGGATAGGTACCCAACATACAAAGCAATGTGAAAGCTTTGTAAAATGGAATGATGCAAATATTTGGAAATCTTAAAAAAGCAAGGATTACATGGTTGTAAAAAGAGCTTGGATCCCCTAGGCCTAATGCTTTTGAACTCAATAGGCTTCAAAAGATTTGGTGTAAAGATGCAAAAAATACATAACTACATGAAAACTTTGCATCTCTAGCTCATATATAAAGCATGCAATTTTTTTGACTTCTTGTGCAAGTGACCAAACACTAGACATGACTACAAGAAAACCTCACAACCTTGCTATAGTATAAATATGCAAACCTTAATAGAACTCATGCAAGAGTGTAACAAGCTATAATACTACACAAGAACCCCAAAACTTTGCTTAAGGGTGTCTTTGACTTTTAACTTACAATTTTGGCTATACATGATAACTCACCTCCCTTGAGACTAATTAGATACTTGAATATTACAATATTGTGACCTTTGACACAATTTAATCATGACTAAGACGTGAACTATGAAACTTGACACAATTAGTTGATACCTCGAGAAAGACATAAAACAACTTGAATTTATGGAAGGTGTGAAATTTTGTAAATTGGAGCTAAAAAATTCTATGACAACATATCAAAAAACTAAAAATAATAGGTCAATTATATATGTGTATGCTAGTATAGGTTAGTAGATTTAAGTGACAAAAGCTTACACTAATGTGTTGTAGCTAATGAAACTTATGTTGCAATTTATTATTAAAAAAAGTCAATTTTATTATGAAATTTTCAATTAACTACATTGAAATTGTATTGCATGTTATTGAACTATTTCTTTGAGTAATTTTTCATTAAACCCCTTAACTATATGTGTGTCACTAACCATCTTGTAAGTCAAATATTTTTATATATCAAACTGAAATAAATCATAATTACAAAATAATTAAAATCACCACTAATAATTTACTAATGATAAATAATTTGAATTGATATATTCATAAATACTAACTAGAGTTATTATAAATATATTAAATTTAAAGAATACTTTTGAAAATGAGATCATCAAAACTAATTTGAACAGCATGAAAAACCAATGCAATTAAATTTCCACAATCCATATGAAATTAGTTTTCCTACTTCTGGATTTGATTGCGTTCTAGTTTTTCATCAACGTTTCAGATCACACTCAGTGATCCATTTTCTTCTCCAACTCTTTATCCTGATGATGGATCACTTGTGTGATCAGAAACGTTGATAAAAAACTAGAACACAATCAAATCCAAAAACAACAAAACTATGCATGAAAAACTTTGAAGAGGAAATTCAAATTAAAACTAAACAAAGTTTAATCCATACCCAGATGTTGAACAACTTAATGGAAAATGAAAAACAAACCTATTGACATATATATAATGTCCAGCAAAAGAGACATATTTCATTTATAAATGTGCCATTACTTATCTGGGGTTTTACCAATTCCTCAAAAGGAAAGCAATTTAACAACAAAAATCCAGCCGTTATTTTCATTGAGCACCCATTCATTTGAATATAATGCAGTGGTCGCTGATATTGCTAACATCTTTACATATATAGAGCAGTTGCAAGAAGATTTATCGACCGTTACGTGTGGCTTCTTCAAGAGCACTAATTATCTCATCATTGCTTGAACTTACACCTGGCTTTAACTGTTCATATCCCACGGTGCTTATCTCATCAGATCCAAAATAAAATGCTTTTTGGGTTTTTGTTATTTTGAAAATTTGTATTCTCAAATTTATGTTAACCAGCAAAAAAACTTGAAAAAATTAGCTGATCTTGAGTTTCAGGGTCTTACTTGAACAGAAAACTCGTGTACTGCATTGTTCTCCAAGGTGGTCACATTAGACTGCAACAAATCCACTTTGCAGTCCACCAGAGCTTTGTGTGTTCTTAAGATCAGTCCACGGCTCCGAGAGCACACCAACGTAATCAGAGCATGATTGCCCATGTTTCGTAATTCAATATGTGGAAGGGTTCCAAGATCCTGCAAATAAACAGAGAATTATTCAGATAAATTTGTAGAATTGCATGAAAACCAATTTGTACAACTGGGTTTCTTATACCTGCTTGTATTCATCATTCATCATCTTCATATCCCCCAATTCATCCTGCCTGATTTCATGATCGACACTACAGTGGTTCTGCTTGGATCCCTTGGTCTTAGCCTTGCATTTAAAATCTTGCAGATACTTGACCTTCTTTTCAAGTTCTCTGACATAATTAATTGTGTCTGTGACAATGGAGGCCTTGTCTTTCTGAAAACTCAAAGACACAAACATTACACCTTCAAATCTTAAGAAAACCTGAATAAAGATGGGTATAACAATAACAATGATGATAACAAACTATAATGGCTATTCTTAAAGATTGTGAAAGGAAATTTGGTACCTTTGTTAGTTTTGGTAGAATGGTCCTCAGAATTGAGAATTTCTCATTCATCTCTTCTCTTCTCTGTCTTTCTGCCATGATGTGGTTATATCTCTGAGACTCTGTCCGGTATGCAGATTTATGCAGGGACAAATTATGCTCCCTCCTAGGTTTGCTTGATGACAATGCCCCCTGGTTCAGAGCCCTGCCCACCTTATCAGTACCATATTTACTGAAAGAACTAGATGCCGCATGACCCTCAATCCCATCCAAGCAGCGTAGCAGAGAAGGGACTTCAGAATCAAGTGCAGAGAATCCATGAGCAGGATCAATTGACATGGGAACCAAATAGCCCGAATTTTCCTCTGAATTTGTGCAGATGTATCCCTTTATAGTGGGTGGCCCTGAAATAGAAGGGACTGGTGCTGGTGTATGTGGCAGATCAAAGCTGAGATCTTGAAGGCCAGGATCTGCATTGCTGTATGAAAATTCATGCAGACCAAACATATCTTGATCATGAAATGGTAAGGAGGAACTATTGTGGGGATCAGCCAATTTCTCATCCATTACTTAGGCAGCTGAAAAAACAGATGTGGGCAGCCTGAACGACTAAGGCCATGAAGGGGGTATTTATTAGGATGGAAGTTCAGGTGGTCTGGAAGCCAGCGAGTGGGACACCGCAACAATAAATTATTTGCATGCTTGCAAGTGGGTAGTTAGGTAGAAGCCTCGCTCGTGTGAAAGTCCCTTGGATTTGAATGTTGGTCATATGATATGATTGTTGGAATGAATGCAGAGGAATATAATTCATTTATCTTATGATGTCTTGGAGATCCGCTGAATCTCTTAACTTCTTGTCATTCGTCTGTCATAATTTTTTTACTATATGCGTTCTCAAAATGGCGGTTGAGTATTCAACTCTGGTTTCCCACTTGGGAACCTGAAGTTTCAGATCTAAGGGAGAAGATATTTCCTATATATTCCATATGGATGATATATTCCATATGCCTAAAATGTTATATCATGCTTTTGGTACACCTGTAAGTTAGATCGAACGATTTGATAAGCAGCAATGATTAAGAGGTATGATCTCCATTGCCAAGCATGCTATGGAAAGTATGTTTGCAGTCAAGATTGATATAATAGATTGTATGGTGAAATGATTCAAATGAATGCTTCTTGACCTGTAATATGATTTATTTTAATGGGGGTATCTTTGCACAATATATTAGGAAGATTGGAATGTACATTTAGTCCTGCTCTAACTTCAAAATGTTCATTGTTTTGACGGCTGCTTTTAAAAATAAGGTACATTGATGCTTTTGGGGTCGTAATTATGAATCATTTTAATCAAACTTCCTAACAAGTGCAATTTTGTTCTACTTTTAGTTATCCTATTCAGACTTCTTATCCCATGTCCCATCAAAATAATTCCTACTTATAATCCATTTTGCATAAACCTAGGCTAATAAAATAAATGTACATAATAGATACTAATTAATTTAGATTTGATTAATCAATTGGGAATGATAAAATTGAAATTTTATTTGTGAAATTAAATAAGGGAGATAGGTGTACCTAGATTTTAAATTGATAAAGGAATGTAGATATTAGAGACTTGCATAATTAATTCATTATACTACATAAAACTAACAATTGATGTCGTTGATGTGTTGACTACCTCAAGCCTTTTGCATATTGAAAAAATATTGTAGGTCAATCTTGAGTGAGTTGGGGTCAATCTTGAGTGACTTAGAATCAATCTTAAGTAGCACAGAAATGACTCCATAGCACAATTTTATTTTGGATAAATACAAACTTTTAGAACCTAGTCCTCTACCTCTATTGTTTGATGATGCACAAGGACTAGCAACATTTGAAAATACCTTAAGGAGCTAATTGAATTGAGAGGGTCAAGCTTTCCTTTGCCAACCCTCACTAATAGTATGGATTTATGGACTTAGACAGTGATCAAAGGCAACAAACTCAAGCATGTAATGACCTATATGATATAGACTATGATGCAAGTGGTTATTTTTAGTGTTCAAAATGGATTGTTTTAGAATGAATGCCCCTTGTAATGAGAATGTTTTCCCTAAATAATTATTGGATGTTCTAGAATGCATTTGGATGCACAAGTAAATGTATTTAAATACCAAGACATTATAAATAGTTGTTGGGTAATAGCATGAATATTTTTCCTTCCTTTTGACCCAAGGGATGCACAAATAAAAATTTAATTAAAAATCATTTTCTCTTAATTATAACAATCAAATTATAAATAATTTAAAGATAATATAAACTAAAAAAATTGAGCTTTCCTAATGTGGGAGCATACCTTGTGGAGGTCATAACTTTTGACTCAAGAAGTAATGAAGATCTTAAAGAATTGGAGCATAATGCAATTTCACATTTTAGCACTTTGCCTAGCATTTATGATACCTAAACGAACTCATGACAAAAACCACATGGGTCAAAATTTCATGATTCCAACTCCATGTGGTCCAATGGAAAAGCAACAATAGCCCGTCGACCCGTTTCACGATTCCAACTCCATGTGGTCCAATGGCGGATTTTTGAGTTTAAAATGGGGAATCTCGAATGTTGGATCTTGACACGTGTCTTTGCAGTCAGGCTCTCAAGTGTAATGGCTCTTTCTACCATTGCATGCAACAAAACCCCTCTTTTTCTCTCATTTTAGGGGTTCTCTCATTCATTCAAGGCTATCTCTTCAACTTCACTTTAATTCTCAACTTCTACTCTTGGCAATAACACTTCTACAAGTGAAGCTATGTTGGACTGAGGTCCCTCCAACAGCTAAAGCTCTCTAGCAAGCATTCAACAATGCGTCTCTATGTTCAAGAGGGGGACGATACCTATTGGTAACGCTCTCTCACTCTTTTCTATTTGTGAATAGATTAGATCTCTTTGTTCATTTACTATTTGGTGGTACGGGTTCTCCTCCTAAAGCGAGGATTGTTTTCACCACTTCCTTTTCTCCATTTCAGTTACTCTATCTAGTTGTTTGTGGAGGTGGGAACACCAAAATGGGGGTTTGACTGTGGCAAGCCCCGAAACAACCCCAACATTTTTCCTCATTCGTCTTGTGTGTAGGTTGCTAAAGTGGAGCTCAGAAGGAGGATTTGAACGATCGACTGTTTGTAAGCTTCCTCTTAACTCTCCTTGTGCTTTCTTTCAAATTTTTTTCTATCCTGTTGTTTTGTTGAACATACCTTAGATTTGTGTTAGGAAGTGCAACTCTAGTCTTCTTGTTTAAGTTTTGAGTTCTCTGTTACTTAGGACACCAACACATCCTTCAAACTCTAGCATGTCGCGGTGGCATCCTGATTTTGCATTGTATTCTTTTGGCCGAGAGCTCCCCCTTTAGAGGCAAGGATCTAGAAGTTTTTTCTCTCTCAAGTTTTGAAGTATTTTTTAATGATAATCATTTTGGATATAGTTTCTTTGAAATTTCTACATTAAGCTAGTATTGAGGTGGTTGAGGGAAGTTTACTCCCCGAGATTCTCTTGAGAATGAAGAGACTCATGAGCAACGAATCCCCCTTATCTCACATTTTGGTGAACCCAACATGAAACATGTCAGATCTGTTTCTACAATGTTTTAATGTTTATGATAATGCTTTCTCTAAGGAAGATTTTGATATGTTGGATAATGCTCTAGATGATTTCTTAGAAGCGCCTTCCTCTACCTATAGATCTTTTGGGCAATCTTCTTCTTCGCAAGTTGAAGAGTCAATGAATGTTGTTGTAGTCTTCGCAACTTGTCCAAGCCCTAAGAGACCCATTGTTTACTTGACTCTGGATAGCCCCTCTCCTAAGAGGATTCATTCTATCTGTGGAATTTCATATCATGATGATTCACTAGATTTATATTTGAGATTCATAAAAGCTACAGACTCTGCTTCTTATAATGTTGTTGGGCACACATATAATACAAGAATAAACAAACATAATTTAGATCAACAACCTTTTGTTCCTGCATCTCAACCCACTCAAATTCTTACTTCTTTACCACCTTCTTATTCAATTCTTCCTTCAACACCTAAACCTGTGACTAAAGCACCAGGTGATTATGATCTTGTCGAGCAACTTCATGTTACTCCAATTGAGATCTCACTTTGGGATTTGCTTCAAACTACTCTGGTTTATCAAGGTATGCTTCAAGAAGCCTTACAAAAGACCCTCTTTCCTGCCTCTATGAGGCTAATAGATGTTAATGCATTGATGGCTTATATTCATGTAGATTCATCAAATATCACGTTCTATCCACAAGAACTCTTGCCTCCGAATGTGCAGAAGCAAGCGAATCCTTTAATGATTATAGTTAAAGTTAATACTATCGGTATTAGACATACCCTTGTTGACACCGGTTCAACTCTCAATGTTTTTGGTATAGATATACTACCCAAGATTAAAGTTGATTCCTCTTCTTTAGTTTCTTCTTCGTATATTTGTGGGTTTGATAACGTTGGTCAACAAGCTTTAGGCACGATAATCTTGCCTTTGCAGTTAGGCCCTATTACCTTACCCACCTTGATTTATGTGATGCCTGGCCCCTTACCTTATAACCTTCTTCTAGGGAGACCCTAGATTCATGTTATGGGTGTTTGAACTTCCACTCTACATCATTCTCTAAAGTTTCTTGGAAATAATTGAGTGGTCACAGTCAAAGCTAACCCGTAAGCTATTCACATTTGTGAACTAGCAGCTACTAGTCGAGCTTAATTTGTCTCCAATCTTAAGAATTATATTCCATCCCTAAATTTTGATGCAATGACATGTTCCTTGGTGATACCCTCTATGGAGGTGGTCCCCAAAGTGAACACTACTAAAGAAGAACAACCTAAAGCAGGAATTCTTAAGTCCTCCCCGTATACTTCTTCTTTTGAATCTAATGCGCTTCTTGGTGATGATTAGCAATCCTTGGAAATCTCTGATTTCTTTATTGGGGAATACAAAGTGAATCTCACTCATCTAGAACTTTTGATAACCTCAAATATCCCTAATGAGGAAGCAGATAAAACTCCTGTTGAGAAGGAAAGTTGTGATCCTATTCAAGAAGCCAATCATTCCCCTATTCAGGAGGATAGTCTTACTTCTCCTAAGAAGGTTAATTTTTGTGAATCAAGTAAGGGAGATAGTTGTGCTCTTGTAGATGCATTTGATGTTAATTGGTGGAATGATGCTCTCTACGTGGAACCATTGCCTTCTAAAGTCTTACAAACATGTTATGGTTTTGGATATAGACTCGCTTCTCAATATGGCTAAGGGGAAAAAGGCATTGGATGTATTGAGCAAGGAATTCAGATTCCTATCCAATTCAAGCCTCGTAAGCACTATGTAGGCTTGGGATGCTCTATTGAACAATCTAAGCAAAAACATTGGTGGATTGTTAACATGATTTCAGTTGAACCTCTCAATCTAGTCCATCCTGAATTGATAGAGGATGGGGTGTAGGCCGAAGAATTCCCTTTAGATTTTTTCTCTTTGGATGAAGCACTCGAGGAATTCTTAGGTTCCTACTCCTATTTTCCTCATTTTCACCATAAGAGACAATTCCCATATTGCTTGAGCAAATAGGTGTATTTCAGAGAATCTATCCTGATTGTTGATGAGGAGGACCTTTAGCTAATGTTGACAACGGTGTTCCAATTTTGTATCCTAAAGACTGTAGTACCCTCTTCAAAGGGGATACTACTGAAGTCTCTATGGATCCTAAGTATTCCAAAAAGGTGATTAAGATCAAGAAGTGCCTTTCTTTTGAGGAAGCTAAGGAGCACTTTGATCTTCTACATTCTCATCCTGATATCTTTTCTTGGTCATATGAGGACATGCCTGATATTGATGAGTCTATAGTGCTTCACAATATTTTTTTATGTCTCGATGCAAGCCAGTTAAGAAAAAAATCTAAAAGATCAATCCTAAGGTTGTTTTTTTGGTTAAGACCAAGATAGAGAAGCTATTGAAAGTAGGCTTTATTTGTCCAATCAACTACTCACCTTGGATCTTGAATATCATTTATGTTAGAAAACCATATGGTTGTATTCATAAATGCATTGAATTTTGTGATCTTAATAAGGCTTTTGTTAAGGATGATTGTCTGTTACCTAATATTGATATGATTGTAGATTTGATGGTAGGCCATGCCTTGTTATCCTTTATGGATGTATTCTCGAGCTATAGTTAGATTTGTATTAACTCAGAAGATCAGTACGGCATCCTTCACTACCCTTTGGAGCACCTTCTGTTATGTGGTCATACCCTTTGGGTTAAAGAATGTAGGAGTGACTTACCAATGGGAAGTGACCTTAATATTTTACAACTTCATTCATAAAATCCTAGAAGACTACATTGATGATATCTTGGAGAAATCCATAACCCATCAAGATCACGTAGGGAACCTTCATCTTATTTTTGAAAGGCTTGAACTTTATAAGATGAAGTTTAATCCTCTTAATTTTTTCTTTGACGTAGACGCAAGAAAAATTTTGGGATTCATAGTCTCTCATCATGGAATTGAAGTCAACACGAATAAGATTGATACAATTGTTAACATACCTCCACCTAGGAACATCACTGAGTTACAAAGTTTACAAGGGAAAATTCAGGCAATTCGTAAATTCATATCTCAATTGGTTGATTGTACCCTTCTTTTTACTCATTTGTTAAAAAGGATGTAGCTTTATATGGGATGAGAAGTGCCAAAAAGCTTTTGAGTCAAGAAAATATTATTTGGATAATCCTCTTGTATTAATGTCAACTATGCAAGATAGACCCTTTTTGCTTTACCTTGTTGCATCAACATACGCTTGGGCAGCATTGCTCACTCAGTATGATGATGTTGGGAAAGAGAGAGCAGTCTACTACATTAGCCGCATCCTGGTTGATTATGAAACTCATTATTCATCCATGGAGAAGCAATACCTTGCTCTCATCTTTGCAACATAGAAGCTAAGGCACTATCTTCTTCATGTTGAAACACATGTCATTGTAAAGAGTGACCTTCTTTAGAAGCATTCGTTCTCTAGTACCAACCTTGCTAGGATGTTAGCAAAGTGGGTAATGTTGCTTTCTAAGTTTGACATAAATTTTTTAACTCAAAAATTGATAAAGGGTCAAGCAGTTGTTGATCAATTGGTGGATGCTCCTTCATCCCACTCCTTCCTGGGTTTGGACTTATTCCCTGATGAGAACATCTTCATGATCAATCATGATTTCATATGGAAGATGTATTTCGATGGGTCAAGATGTTAGACTAGCTCCGGAGCAAGCGTGGTTCTAATCTCACCTAAAGGTAAGTCAGCCCCTCTCTCCTTTCAATTGGATTTCCCTTGTACCAACAACATGGCCGAGTACGAAGCCCTCATTGTTGGCTTGCATTCTACAATCACGCTAAAGATAAAAAATCTCCATATACATGGTGACTCTAAGCTTATTGTGAATCAAATTATGGGAACCTATCAAGATAAGAAAAGTATTTTTTCTTGGTATCAAGACCTTTCTTTATCTTTTCTTAATCAATTCTCCTCCTTCGCAATAGATAGTGTTCCTAGGAGAGAAAATCAACACATGGATACCATGGCAAGTGTCGCCTCCCTGGTACCTTCGGATGAGGATATGAAAGAATACCAAGTTTCATGGTTCAGGTCCTTTGGTCTCCTGTTGTTTTTGGTCAACCTAAATCTGATGCTTTGTATGTTCTCATATAGACTCGAGAGAATGGTTTTCTAACATCTACAACTATTTGAAGACTAGAAACTTTCCCGGTGATGTGACAAAAAATGATCACACTCATATACGAAATATTTCAATCTATCTCATTGTCTTGTCAGATGTTCTCTATCAAAAATCTTACAATGGCTTGCATCTTTGATGTCTTACTAAAGCAAAAATACCCCTTTCCCTTAAGGAAGCCCATTCGAGTTTCGGGGGTGAACACTTTGGCAGTAAATCCCTAGTGCAAAAATTGATCCATATGGGGTACTTTTGGCAAACGATGGAACAAGATTCCTTTGATTTTGTCAAAAAGTGCTCGCAATGCCAACAAAATAGTCATCTTATTCATGGTTCTACACAAGAGTTACAAAACTAGACCTCTCCTTGTCCTTTCACAAAATAGGGGTTGGATATTATACGAAAGGAAAATATCACATCCTTCTTCTAAAGGACACACCTTTATCATTACTGCTACAGATTACCCCATGAAGTGGGTTGAAGCCATCCCGCTTTGATCTATGAACATTGAAGCTATTTGTAGATTTCTTCTAAACAACATCATTGCTCATTTTAGGTTGCCTTCTACACTTGTCTTTGACAATGGTAGGCCATTCAAGAACAAGGAAGTAAAGAAATTCTTGGAGAAGTTTCACATTCAACATAGATTTTCTACACCATATTATCCTTAATCTAATGGCCAAGTGAAAGTGCCTAATAAGACTCTTGAGCTCATTCTTCACAAGATTGTAAATAAACATGGTAAGCGTTGGCTTGTTCAATTAACATACACATTATGGGCCTATCACACAAGTGTTTGTATGGTGATAGGAACAATGCCTTACAACCTCGTGTATGGTTTCAAAGCCATCATTCCTTTAGAGTTGGAAATTTCATCTTTGTAGGTTTCCCTTAAAGGGTTAATTAATGATGAGACTTACCAAGCTAATCATTTGCATCAACTAGAGATGCTCGATGAGCACCTTATATAGGCCCTCAACCATCTTAAATCCTATCAACAATCATTATCCCAATAATATAATCAAAGTGTAATCCCTAGAACTTTCAAGGTAGGTGACCTAGTCCTCTATGAGAACCAAAAGAAATGTAAATGCAGCACTTTGTCGAGGGGAGAAAATTTAGTCCCTAATTGGTTAGGCCACCCATTTGTCATCTTCATGTATGGCTCGAGAGTTCTTATAGATTATCATGCATTGGACACCTATAAAACAACCTGCTAATGCAATGCATCTTTGCTAATACAATGTGTAGTGTATAATGTGTCATATGTGCACTATTCATTCTTTCATGGTCATAGCATTGTGTATGCTAACATTCCTTCATTAACAAATTGTGAAATTTTTGTGTTATGATGCAACCATGTGTGTGTGTGAGAGATATACATACGTGTGTTTTACTATGATGTGTATCCATGCATTACAATACATATTTTTAGGCAATTAGATCATCATTATATTTAATTAACATATATCCATGTGTGTTTATTAAATCATAATAGCATCTAATCTAAACATACATCCATATACATATAAAATCCATAGCATCAACATATATGAAAGTGAGGAACATACACATCACATAAAATATGTCAAAATCAGTGTCTCACGTATATATATAAATATCAAATGTCATGTACATGTATCATGCCACTGTCATCAAAAAATGAGTGTCTACTTTATATATGTATTAGTGTCTATACATAAAAATGATCTACAAAATATGTGTCATGAATACAACAATGATGTACAAAAAGGGTTGTCTATGCTTCAGACATGTGGCTCCCAGAGCCCTTTAGCTCTGGCTCTGGCTGCGACTAGGGTCAAGGCTGCATAGTAGAGATGGATCAGTTACGGTGCAAGTGTGAGATGGACATCATTGCGCACATTCCCCCGATCTCTCCCTGAAGGGAGCATATTTGTATGTGGGCCTAGATGAGCTTCTACTCCAACTGTTGATTACCTATTGGGATCACTGTTATTGACTGCCCTGCAAGGTCATCAAGACGGCTCTATAGGTCATCACATGCCTACTCAGCACTATCATCCTTCATCATGGTTGCATCTTTCTCTATAAGGGCCATCTGTAGCTCCCTCAATAGTTGATCCCACTATACTCAGAGTGTGGTAGTGCCCACAATCCTCTACACGATCTCCACTTGCCCCTCCTCGCAGGAAATCCTCAAGTAGGGTACCAGCTCAAAAAGATGGACATGACATCCTACTAAAGGTGATCAGGAAGCGTCTAGGACTGCCCCCTGGATTGGGTAAAAAACCTAGTCCATCCCTATGTATCCACTACAAACATAGAAAGAAAATATATATCAATACCATGGGATGTATACATATGAAAAACCAAAACATAATATACGTATACATGAGATGAAAGAACTATAAAGTACTGAAATTAAATAGCATGATCATCCATCATACTTGGATCCCTTGGCTACTAGAATGGGTCAAGGGGAGGAGGGGCACTAGGTCCTGTGCCACCGACGTCAGGAGTTGCCTCGAATGTTGCAAGGCCTGTTGCTAGGATGATGGGTGGTACTGGTGGCACCGATGAGACTAGAGTGGCTTGTGGAGGTCAGGACATCCTCTACTGCTACCTCGCCCTCGGTGATACTGCTCTGACCTCCTTAACTTTCTCTTGCTATCCCTCTTGCTGTTACTTCTCCTCCTACTCTCCTCTGCTACCTTGAACCCTCTAACTTGGCCTTGGTGGTTGTGGTGGTACATCCCCCTATAGGCCAGGATACCCCATGGGGGTATCTATCAAAAACATTGGTGTAGGATGGTGAGCTCCCCACCACACTAGAAAGTCTCTGGCCATGCCAACATTATCCATTGTGCCCATCACTGATAGATCCTCATCATCGGCCTTGTCATCAAATAGGCGAACATCTGCTATGGTAGGATGCAGATGGTCCCCCAATCGCGTTGTGCTTCAAAAAGATCATATATATGTGAGGATGGCAAGGGAAATGGTCTAAATCTACTTGTTTTGCCACATGACCCAGCTCCAATAATACGACATGATCAAAAAATCTATGTGACCGAGAATGAAACAGTTGCACTACATGTTTTGAAGGAACCTACCATCATCAACCCACCAAAACAATTGGTGAGGTCTCCATCAAATCTAATCTTGCCTCAATGTGTCATAGTGTAGTCGCCAAAACTACAGGTGACCATGTCTCCACTGCCGCATGAGCTCGTACTAGTGAGCCATGGGCATGGAATAATCCCGCACTCGAGGATAGCACTCTGGCCTTGTGCAATTGATGTGTGTGAAATCCCACACCTTTAGGAGTGTACATGTAGCAAGGCTCTAGTACTCATAGTGGGCATACCTCCCAAGTTCCTAATACAAATGTGCAAGAATGTTGCACCCCGATGCAAATATCGTACAACACTCCACCATCTCATGAATAGTGTGGACGAGGACCCTGTGTAGGTGAGAGCTTCACCTGTCTATAGTGACCCATGTGGCCATGATAACCACCATGACACAATGTAGTAGGGGTACAGTGGTTTGGGCTTGCTCGAACCATCGGGTGTTGATATGCCTGGTCCCATCCTTGCCATTTGTTTGACCAAAGTAGTATCAGATGCCCTCTATCACTCTCATGGTGAGCACATTTAATCTAGATCCACCCACTGACTGTGGATGGGGATGTTGAGGATGCGATAAACATCCTCTAATGTAATAGTCATCTCTCCAGTCGGTAAGTGGAAGCTAGATGTGGTAGCATCCCACCTCTCCATAAGAGCCATCAACATCCTATCATGGTACAACATCTCTAGCATAGTATAAATGTGTTAGAGACTGATGTGTTGTAGGTGTGTGACCTCGTCATCTGATAGGTAGTCCCTCTGCCCTTTGAGAAGGTGAAGCACCCGCCCACTGGGATGCTCGCTAATCTCGGGGTAGTCTTGCAAAAATGAAAAAAAGTTGAAGTCAATACATAGCCAACTGAGAAAAAAATAAATTAAAAAACTAAGGGACATGTGCACACCACACAGATGTTTGTGCATTGTTCCAATGTCTCAATACACCATTAATAGTGCCAGGAAGACAGCATATCCTGGGGATGACAGTGTCGATCCTAAATTCTAGCGCATGTGGAGGACGTGTGTACGCATCTTGGATTCTTGGACTACTCGAAGGTATAAAACTAGCAAACAATCTTTAAAAATGTGTAAATCAAGAGGTTTTGAGGCCTACTTGGTTCACCTCAAGACCCTCGGGTATGTTTGCACATAACTAATCCAACCTGGGCACCTCATACTCTTGTTTGCTCGACATTTTGTTGAATTTTCTCTCATAAAAGTCAATAAAATCTTCACAATGAATAGTGAAAATGACCCTTCTAGGGGCCCACCTAGGTATATATAGGCCCCTTGAGGCCCATTTTTCCTAGAGCTTATGGCTCCCTAGTTTCTCTTGATTTTACCCCACTTAGCTTGGAGAAAACTTAGAAGGGGGCATCTAGTCACCTCTTTAGCATATTTTCTTCCAAATCATCAAATCTTTTCTTGATCATTCTTCTCACCATTGTAGCCTTTTCTAATTTTTAGGACTGACCTAAAAATGAGATTTGCAGAATAAAATTTTGTGTGATTTTTCACAACAGATGTTGTACTTTTTGTTGAGTTCAATCACTGGGGGAATCTTTAGTACGGGTTGGTTCGACCTTTGTGACCTCTACAGTACCTTTTTAGGCATGCAAATCCATAAAACTTTACATTTTGGTTGGAATTTTTTCTTTTCTACTTTAGTGTGGCTGATTTTTCCCAAAATCAAGCCCACTAAAGTGGGGGAAAAATGTAATGTTGCAAAATTGTACCTAGGGGCAATTTCCCATTTTAGGACTTTGCCTAGAATTTATGATACCTAAACGAATTCATGACAAAAACCCCATGGATCATAATTTCATGATTCCAACTCCATGTGGTCCAATAGAGAAGCAATAGCAACCTGTCAACCCATTTCCCAAAAACTAGTGTTTTGGACGCTTGCGCGATGTGTGGACATCTACACGGTGCGTGGACATCTTGGAAATTTTTTGAGTTTGAAATGGGGAATCTCAAGTCATGGCTCTTGACACATGTCTTTGTAGTCAGGCTCTCAGGTGTAATGGCTCTTTCCACCCTTGCATGCAACAAAACCCCTCTTTTGCTCTCATTTTGGGGGTTCTCTCATTCATTCAAGGCTCTCTCCTTAAATTCACTTCACTTCTCAACTTCTTATATTCTTGGCCATAGCACTTCTACAAGTGAGGCTCTATTGGACTAAGGTCCCTCCAATAGCCAAAGCTCATAATGTTGGTTCAAGTTACATATACATTGTGAAATGATTATATATGTTGTTTCAATTTGTATCATTCTTTTGTTTGTAGTTACATAAAAATATCATAATGTTAGTTCAAGTTACATATATATGTGTATCTATGTGCGTACACATTTGTGTGTACATACATATATAATAATGTTTTTCCATTTGTTATCATAATGTTGTTTCACAAAAAGGGTTCTAAACATTTGTATCATACAGTTGTTTCAAGAAATATATATAACTTGCAACAACAACATGAAACAAATATTTTTAACCCTATTTGATAGAGTTGTATGATATACATTATATATATAGATACATCCATATGTATATATATACATATATATAGGTATGTTTCCTATAGACTTCTTCATTTACATTCAACTTAATTAGAGTTATGGATATATATATGTATGTATGTATATATATATACATATATGTATATATATATATACATATATGTATATATATATATACATATATGTATATATATATATATATACATATATGTATATATATATATGTATATGTATGTGTGTATATGTATATATTTATATATGTATATGTATATATATGTATATGTGTATATGTATATATATATATATAAATATATGTATATATGTGTAAATATATGTATATATGTCTATATATTTATATGTATGTATATGTATATATATGTATATATTGTAGAGATGGTTAGATATGTTTCCTATCTCCTTCTTCATTTACATCCAACTTAATTAGATGTATGGTTTGTTGGTTCTTCAATTATAGTGCCTCTAAAATTCAGTGACTATAACATGTAGGATTATGTTGTTCCTATTCGTATCATACTATTGTTTCAAGTAGAAACCTTCAAAACAATCACAACAAAATTGTCTGCAATCTAACAATGAGTTAGAAAATTACATCGGTTAGAAATCTTCAAAAAAATCACAACAAAATTGTTCATACTTAATGTTACCATTTTTTTGCTACAGCTCAATTGGTGGAGCTAGTTAAATACTGTTATATCTTAAAGTGAAAATACAATTTATTTCTGCATATGCTAGGTGTTGTTCGCAAATCTTATTTACCATTTTATAAGTGACAGTTATCCATTGAAATGAAGAAACTGAGTTTTGAGAAATTGCTTTTCAGTGTTTCACAATCAAATGGAGTACAGGATTGAGCATTCAAAAACAAAACATGACTAAATGCTTTCATTTATTTCATAAAGTGATTCATATTTACAACATTTCATTTGATTACAAGAATTCAAATGGTGATACATTCAAATGATAATACAACATTGCATCATAAATGCATTTTCTTTTCAAAATGAAAAGCAAAAAGAATGAAATTGAATATCCACACAAGCCATGGATGTAACTGTTACAATGCATCATAAGCATCACACTACACTATGGAAGATGCATAAAAGGAAAAGTCACATAAGTATAGACATAATCATCATTGCCTGTTGGTTGAAGACCGATGCATAAGTGGTGCACCATTTTGTGTTCTTCGAGCTCCATCGACCTGTAGGAAGGAAGAGAGGGATGTTAGAGCTCCGACTATGAATATGCCTACATGAACCATCAACAATAATGTAGCATGCTACTAATCATGCACTAAAACAATCAAGAAAAGTGCAGAAATATGAGCTGAAACAGATACATCAACATCATCATATATTGTTATTGTTTTATGCTAACATCGTTTGTTTCTTTGTGCAGGTATAGGGAAATCATGAAGCTAATTATCATTTGAAGATCAAGCATGTGGAGAAAAATGGGCTCCCACAAGGGTAGAGCTCGACATGCTGCCCCTTATTCATTACAAGTGGGCTGAGAAGGAGATTGCAATCATCATGTTCATCAAGAAAGGAAATATATAATTGAAAGAGTAAAACAGAATTCATCCATCAAGTTATTAAGCTGATTGTTCACTCATAATAGTCAAATATGTTTCTGAACGCTACAGGTGAACATTAGGTTTAATCAGTTCAATCAATTCTACTGAGTATATTCATCTCAAACACTACTGTATGGTTATATTCTTCTACCATAGTATTATTTTTTCATCATGTTAATAATATTATGCAAAGTTCAACAGTGTCCATGTTCATGACAGTGATAGTGAACAGGCATACCTAATGTCTCAACGAAGAGAAATATTACAGATTTTCATTTCAGAAGAGAGCAAGGCATAAAGCAGTTTTAAATAATGGATCATAAATATGCATGAAGAGTGCCAGATAGAAGAGCATACTTTTAAGGGTCAGTCAAGCATGGAGACATGTGAAGGAGTTTTAGATTTCCATCAGAATAAGTTGACAAGATCAATTCAGTACTGCTATATTTGATAAAGGAAGGTGAATAATTCAATAAAACAACCAACCCCATTTTGGCTGAGAGTGCAATGTTGCTTCAAGTAAAGGAGACAATGAAAATGGGAGATTGATTCAATCATTCAAGTATATTTCAAGGAATTACAATTATCAAACAGACAAATGTGAATAGGTTTTCAAGGATTTAAATATACAAAAGTCTTTTTCAAAATGAGCAGAATATATCAAAGAACATGGTTTGAGTGAGGATTTGGAGTGCACTCCTGAAGAGTGTGACTGAGTGAATAAGAGACCAATCTATAGTTGTAAATAAAAAAGATTCATGTGTGTAAGGAGGGTGCGAAACAACATGATAATGGCACCCAAAAGTGCAAACAAGAGAAACAGGAAATATTTTCAAACGAATATAATATATGGAGATCTCAACTTGAATGTAGTGCACAATTTCGAGCTTTTAGCTCTCAGAATGAATACACATATGAGGGTTTCAATCAAAATACACAGGTTTCTTCAAGATATCAAATACCCATATGATGAAAAACTGAGGAATTTCTAAATGTAACAAATGCCATGGTGGGTCAAGCCCAAATTTTGAGTCGATGACCAAATACAAATTTTTGCTTATTTTTTCAGAATACCCACATTCGGGTTTTGAATTAAAATATAGCTTCTACAATTTTCAATTTACCCATGAAGGGTTTTATAAGGAAATCACAAAGATTTCAAAAGAAAGCAACAGTCATAGTGGATTGAGTGAGCTCTAGAGGAGGTAAACAATTTTTTTCTAAGATGTAGAATATCCATATGGGGTTTTTTCTAAGAACTCAGTTTTCTCCATGTCACTATGAATCACATTGGTTCCTAGCAGAAAATCACAACATAGGTGCATTTTCTTCAAAACAACAAATGCCCATACCAGGTTTGTGTATCAAAATACAAAGATGTGAAAATCCTTTTATGGGTCAAGCTACAGAGTTTCCAAATGACCAGTAAAGAGATTAAGAAGCCACAACTTGTCATATTTTCAAGCTTTTGTAAGCTTTGTGAGGAACAGAAAGAAAATAGAATAACAAGAGCTTACCACTTAATGCATGTAGGAGAACATATAAGCCACGGCTAGAGCTCTACAGAGCTTTCAAAATCCAAACAAAGCACTCAGTTTAGCTCGTGCATGTTGACCAGTGGGTAAAGGAACATAGAGATATCAAGAGCCAGCACAGAAAATGAAATAAGGGCATCAAATAGTTATCTCATGGCCGCGGCCTGTGAGGCCTTCATTTTACCATCAAGAGGAGCCAAGAAATCAAATAAAAATAACAGTCAACCTTATCATGAGTGGCAGAAATCTAACCTGATGGAGAATCAAAGGAAGGCGAGCTCGAATGGAGGTTTCCAGCTGAAACCCTAGCCCATACTTGGCGGCGCTGCTTGCAGAGCAATTTCCCAAAAAGTCACCAAATGAAAATGACCCAAATTTAGGGTTTTTCTTTTGTTTTTGTCCACCTTCATGCCCTAATTCAAAAATGGGTTTTTCATTTAAGATTATAACCTTTAGGCTTATTCTTTTATGTCTTATTCAACACCTAGGTCGAACCTTGTAAAAATGGTGGTGCTATTTGCCTAAGTCCTTAGGCTTGTTTTATAATTTTTTGGCAATGTAAGGGGGCTATGAACTTTAGAAATTTGTGATTAATGGTGCCTTGGTAAGGAGTGGATAGTGATAGATATATTTGATTGATTTTGTGAGAAATCAATAAAAGTTCTAAAATCATTGCACTTATGACTTAGGATCTTGTTTTCAAATTGATTTTGGAGAAATCAATTAGGGGATATGATAAGAGATATTCATTATATGTTTTATGATTTTTTAATAAAACCAATATTGTAAATGGAGAGACAAGTTGTATTTTTGCAAAAGATTTTCTAAATCTTTAGTTGCAAAAATTAGTCAGATTATGAAAATCTGCATATCATGTAAAGGAGGATTAAAGTGGTGTTTTTATAAATCGCTTTATTCTTTGCTATTTTTAGCATATTTGTGAGAGGTACTGTCTTGGTCAGATTTGAGATGCCTGTTGGATGGATAAGTTGTTTTATTTGCTTTAAGAGCAGATTTAGTCTATTTTTAGAGGTTGGACAGTGTGAACATGGAAAAAGTGAGTTTTTTCTGCTTTTGTACAAACTTTTGAGACAGTTTTGATACCTTTTCCTTGAGATTTCTTGGTAAGCTCGGATTAGGGTTTTTGGAGGGATTTATCTTGAAGAAAACTTAGCTTTCTTCTTCTTCTCAATTCAGATTCTAGTTTCTTGCTCTGACATATTTTTGATCTTGTAAACTTCTTTGTACTCATATTTTGAGAGTTTTCACTCCTTGACTCAATAAAACAGTAGATTTTTCCTTTCTCAGTTCTTGTTTATGATTTGCAATAGTAATTTGATGTGTCATGTGATTCAAATATATTGAATCATTCGCTTGTCTTACTATTTTTAGGTTATTTGCAGGAGTTGCATGCTAATTCAGGTTGTGCCTTGTGTTTATTTCAAACCTTTACACAAATCACTTTTGGATTATATGTGTTGTGAGATTGTGAGAATCAAGTTTTAAAGAGGTGGTGAGAGTGAGTTATTATCACAATCTTCTTGAAGTTGGCCAAATAGTTTAAGTGTTAGGATTTCAGTCTTAAGTTTTAAACCCAGTTCATCCTTCTAACTCTTTACCTAAAAATCACTTAGAATAGGATTCATCTTTTGGAGAACCAGCTCACTCTGGAGATTCTCTTTTCACATAGATCACCCACATCTGAAAAGAGTTTCCAAGTTTCAACAGATAGTCTTTTTTTTGCAAATCTAACAAAGGGTGTATATCTGATTTATAATAGTTTTTGGCACACCCGGTGGGACTCTGAAAGCCATTTTAGAGAAATTTTAGTTTTCTTTTATTTGTTGTTTGGTGTATGTAGTAGTTTTTTCAGCCCTTTGGAGGCTCATTTCAATATACCTGGCAACTTCGATCCTAATTTTGCATGCTAGTGTAGCCTACGCATGAGAAAAATACAGACCAGATCAAGTATTGCACCTTTTGAATATTGAGAGTTGTCCCCACCATGAAGAAGAGGCAGAACAACAAGGAGGCTCTTTGAGACACTTGCGAGATCGAATTCAACACCTATTTTCAGCTTGTTGGTTTTATAACCAGGAGTATCGGTTCCAATATCACAAGCATCGCCAATAGCAGTACCAAGGCAACACCCGTTCACGCCTTTTAATGGAGGCAGTCCATTAGACATCGCTCAACATGATGACATCCCAGTTGCATCCCTTAGAAGCCTGCCATAATTCACTTGAGAGGACCTCACTACACCGGTTGATCATATTCGGGATGTAGCCACCTTATGCTCGGTTCACAACATCATGCAAGAGAACATCACGTTAAGGCTCTTGGTTGTGTCGCTCAAAGGGAAGTCATTACAATGGTTCAGAGGTCTCGCAGCCAACTCAATCATGACATGGGATGCGTTAGGTAACGACTTATATCAATATTTTGTTGATAAATCTGATAATCTGTCTCTGTTAGAGCAATTGAGCACCATTCAGAGGGGGCCACATGAGCACTTGGCTAATTTCAACTACCGATTTTAGAGAGCCTAGGACAGGATTCCTACAATGGTAAAATCTCTACTAGCACATGCTTTTATGTTTTACTTAAAAGCATTGAATAGTAATATTTCAGTCATGACTCAATCTATGGGTGGGCATACACTCCCTAACGCTTATGACATAGCCATTAGAACTAAGAACTATCTCCTCCAAGCTGGAGACATAACCCCTAGACCTCCTATGCCTTTGTTTCCAAAAATACAACCACCTACCCCTATTTTTGTACCTCCCTTAGTTGTTGTCCCGCCTATTCCAACAATAGGTTATCATAACGCAACCCAAGAAATTGCTGCTCCAGCCCAAAACCAAGAATTTCAAGAGATTAAAAGTATACTCATGACCTTTAGGAATGATCTTGTCAGCATTAAGGAGCAAGTAGGTCATGAACATAAGCCTTATCAAGCCACTTATCAGTAGAACTAGCCTAATAGGCCTGCCTTTTAGAATGATTACCAGGCCCAAAGAAGGAATTTTAACCCTAGGCCATTCTAGCCATAGAATCCAAATGCAGCCAATTCGTCAAAGGAACTTGTGCCCCAAAATAATGTTGCCCAGGATTATGATTGGTGTTATCCATGCAATCAGCCCCATAAATTATTAGTGTGCGCTAATGGAATGAGAAATCGGGCTTCAATGGTTCAAAATAACTATGCTAGTTTAGAAAATATTGCAAATCAGAATCAAGAATAGCAAGTGGAAGTCACCTTGCCAAACTGGCAGAGCTCTGAATTCTGTAGCGTGAATGGCCAAGACCGACACAGTTCGCTCATTTCGGCCAATACTAGATCGAAAAAGAGAGCTATGGATTTAGGGCAACAAGATAGAAATTTAGAGCAGCAACCTTCAAGAGAAAACCAGCACATTCCTTCATCAGGCGTTAATGTTGTAGCGTAGCCTAAAGTGCAGATTTTGCAAAGAGGCCAAGAGATACATGGCAAAGAGTAGTCTAAGATGCATTTGTAGCCTTCGTAGAGACAAAACGATGTTGTTGTCATTAAAAACTAGCAGAAGGTAAATTCTACATCATTTAATATTGTTGAGCACCTCAGAAAAGCTACTGTCAATATGTCAGTATTAGATGCTTTGCACCTCCCAGGGCAAAAAGGTTTACTACAGGAAGCTTTAGCAGAGTTGTCTATTTCTGACAATGCTAATCAAGGAGTTGCAAAGGTTGCGCTTGCAATGACTTGGAGGTTAAGAATGAACAAAAAGGTAAAGAGGTAAAGCCTCCTCCATTTTACTTAAGTCTGATTATTGGCAATAAAATTGTTCATAACTTTATGGTAGACTCTGGTGCTAGTAGCTCTGTTATGCCTAAAAGCTTAGTTGATAAGTTGGGTCTTGTTTATGAGCCTAACCCCCAGAAGGGCGTAGTTCAATTAGATGGGTCTGTTGTTAAAACTGTTGGTATTATAAAAAATTTGGCTCTTACTTTGCACGCATCCCCAAGTTTTGCTATTCATCAGGATATACATGTCATTTAATTGCTGCTGCACTTTGCCATTTATCTCTCGAGGGATTTTACAGCCCAGTTGGGTGGGTTTCTATCTTCTGATTGGTCTCATTTGTTTTTTAGAACAAGGTATAGTATGAAAGTGACCATAAAGTCTGAGCCTCTCGCCAAAGACCATATCGAACCATATTTACCAAATCCTATAAACGTTAACCTCTACTCCTCCTCTGCACTGGAGGAGCAAACCATGACCTCAGATTGCAACACCCCTATAAAAAATATGAATCTAGATGAATGGGTAGCCGAAGACCATGAGCTTGATCCATTTCAACACATAGATGAGATAGGATTAGGAGTCTATATGATTCGAGAACCTGATTTTGATATGCCTAATCTTTGTAAAGAGGAGGAACAACATGCAGAAATAGAAAACGAGCTTTGGAAGCTTTGCTTTGATGGTTCGAGAAGCAGTATTGGTGTTGGAGGTGGGGCTATGTTGATATCACCAAAACGAGATAAGTATTATTCAGTTTTCATATTTTCTTCAGCTATTCAAATAACACAGTTGAATATGAAGCATTGGTGCATGGCCTCGAATGGGCCCGCAAAAGAGGTATCAAACTTTTATGCATTTATGGTGATTCAGAGCTAATTGTAAATCATATCATAAATTTAAATGCTACAAAAAATGATTTTCTTAAGAAATATAAGCACTGTGTATGGGATTTGATGGAGGATTTTGATGCTTTTAATATCATTTTAGTTCCTCGTAATGAAAATAAACATGCTGATAGGCTTGCTGCCATAGGAGCCCAATGAGATTCATAAAGTAGAGGCACGTTAGTATGTAAAAATAGTGGTCAAACCTTTTGTGCCTAACAATAATGTGAGTTGGAAAGTTTTTGACAGCGATGAGAAAATTGTAAATTTCTTGATTGCTAAAGTTGAGTTTGTAGATGGAAACCAGCAAAAATGGCAGCAATAGTATGACAAACAGATTGTGCAGTTGGAGACTAAAAATCTTCCAAAAGGATTGGTGACCTTGGAATATGTGTTCAATTCAGATGACTAAGTGTGGAAAGATAAGTGTGGCTTGACCGTTAAGGAAGAACATTATGCGACCATTGAAATCTTCAAAGGCAAGCTTCTCAAGCTGGGAAAGGTATGTAGTAAAGAAAAACAACAAGCATTTATTCTGTTGTCATAAATTTAGTGATGTTTTTGCTTGGGAGTACAAGGATTTGAGAGGATTTAACCCATAACTAGCCCAGCATACTATTGAATTAGAGCCTAGTGCAAAACCAATAAGGCAGAAACAGAGACTTCTTGACCCAAACTAGAACACCTTATGAAGGCTGAACTAAATAAATTAGTTGAGAGCGGTATTATTTTTCCTATCAAGCATACTTCTTGGGTGTCAAAATTAGTTCCAATTAGGAAGAAAAGTGAGGAAATCAGATTATGTGTCAATTTCTGACATTTAAATAAGGCTTCACTGAAAGACCACTACCCACTCCCTTCCATGGAGGAAATTCTGTAGGTAGTTTCTCGTTATGATAGATTTTCTTTACTAGATGGTTACTCAGGTTACAACTAGATTCTAGTTAAGCAAGAAGATCAATTCAAGACAACATTTACAACTAAGTGGAGCACAATGGCCTACAAAAAGATGCCTTTTGGCTTATCCAATGCTGGAGCAAATTTTCAATGAGCGATGGATATGACCTTTCACAACCTTATGAACAAGTTTGTTCTGGTATATTTAGATGATATTACTATTTTTTCCAGAAATGCTAATGAGCATCTTGATCATTTAGAGCAAATTTTTTAGAGATGCAAAGAGTTCAGAGTGTCTCTCAACTCAAAGAAAGTGTATTTTTTTTTTACATGAAGGTAAACTCCTCAGACATATTGTTTCAAAGCAAGGTATTTCTATAGATCCTGAAAGATTCTCTACAATTCTTGAATTACCATTACCAGCTCACAAGAAAGGCTTGCAAAGCTTTCTCAGAAGAATAAATTTTGTGAGGAGGTTCATACTAAATATTGGAGCTTTGTTGTAACCTCTCACTTCAATGCTTAAAAAGAATATGCCTTTTAGTTGGACCAAGGAAGGTAAGAGGAGCATTGAGCAGATAAAGGAAGCCCTTGCAGCTGCTCCTACTCTCATTAATCCAAATTTTGACAAAGACTTCATCCTGTATGCCTTTGGAGGAGTAGATATAGTTTCAGCTATGTTATGCCAGCAAAATGATGAAGGCTTGGAGCAGCTGGTAGCATTTTTCAGCCAGGTATTGCATGATTATGAGGTGAAGTATTCTTTTGTCGAGAAGCATTTTTTGTTGTTGTCAGAAGCCTTAAAAAATTTAGGCATATGTTTTCTAACAACAAGATTCTCTTGTTGGTTGCTCATTCAACTGTTAAGGATTTCTTACTTAACAAATATATTAATGATAAATGTGTTGGTTGGATAAAAAAAGTAATGGAATTTGACATCGATATTAAGGTAACCAAGTTCGTTAGAGGCAAGAGTTTGTGTGAACAGATTGTTGGAAATGAAGACAACAACTTAAAAGAAGCTAAAAATATGGATAAAGTGCTAAACAATGATGTTGCAGGTGTTGTTCCAACATCTCCTGCTACCTGGTTATAGCAAATGATGCACTATTTACAAACTGGTGAGTGCCCCGAAGGCTTAGACAGGGAAAAAATAAGGTATTACAAATTACAAGCCATTCATTTTGCAATCATTAATGGCATTCTTTATAGGAGATATTTTCAAGGTGTTTTATTAAGATGCATTCAGCCTCAAGTTGACAAGCTTTTAGCATAATTTCATGATGGGCCTTCAAAAGGTCATTTTACTGCAAGAACAACCCTAAAAATTATGTGGGCTGGTTATTATTGGCCAGATTTGTTCAAAGATGATATTGCTTGGGTTAGAAAATGTGATAAATGTGCTTTATTTTCTGGAAAACAGAGGCTTGCAACTTTTCCTCTGCATCTGATTCAAGTGGAACAGCCCTTTGCTAAGTGGGGCTTAGACTTTATTGGTCCTATCAATCCACCTTCAAGTGTGGGTCATAAGTGGATACTTACTACCACAGATTATTTTACTAAATGGACCAAGGCAGTTGCTTTAAAGGAGGTAAATGATACTTTTGTGCTTAACTTTTATCAAGATCTCGTGTCGAGATTTAGTGTTCCAGATTCAATAATCTCTGACAATGGTTTAGCTTTTATCGGTTTAAGGATTTATGATTGGTTAGTTAGAAATAATATTTATTTAAACACATCTTCTAATTATTATCCGCAGGGCAATGGTCAGGCATAATCTACAAATAAGAATCTGATTCGGATAATCAAGAAGACTGTTGAAGACAATCAAAGGACATGGCATGAAAAGCTTAAGTTAGCACTTTGGGCTAACAAAATAACTCCTAAAAGGGCCACTGGTTGTTCTCCCTTTGTTTTAACTTATGGGAAAGAAGCTAAGTTACCTATTTCCATTAAGTTGTCGACTTTAAGTTATGTTAAAGAACTGGAATTACTGAATGAGCAGCCTCTTGAGGTGAGATTTGCACAGCTAGTAGAGCTGGAAGAAACTAGGAAAGAAGCTCTAAGGCAACTTGAAATACATCAAGCTTAGAGGAAGAATTCTTTTGACAAAAGAGCAAGACCACGTGACTTCATTGTTGGAAATCTATTTTTCAAGTGGAATGAATTTAAAAGCAGACTTGGATGACATTCCAAGTTTGATGCTATTTGGGATGGGCCTTATGTGATCGCGGAGTGCAAGGAACACATTGTGTTTCAACTTTGTAGGTTGACTGGAGAGGTTCTGTCTATCCTAGTTAATGGGATCCACCTCAAGCATTGCCTCTGACATAAGCTCTATCTTGTAAATAAGTAGAGTAGTTGTTGCAATAAGAGCTTCCTGCACATTTAATTTGAGTAGTTTTGCTTTCCCTAAGCGTTGTTCCGCATGTTCTGTTGGCCATCAGGGCATGTTAGTTTGCTTTCAGTTCTTTTTTCATTTGTTTTGCTGTTGTTTGGAGTGTTACTGTTCAGTTTCTGAGTTTCATGAAGGGGCAGATTTGACTCCGTGTCCAATGGAGTGTTTTAAGGAAACTGATCTATGCTTAGTTGGCAAGCATTTAGCAGAAATCGCCAAAATGTTACCAATTCTTCGATACAACTCAATTGGTGGAGCTAGTCAAATACTATTATATCTTAAAGTGAAAATACAATTTATTTCTGCATATGCTAGGTGTTGTTTTCAATCTTATTTATCATTGTATAAGTGATAGTTATGCATTGAAATGAAGAAACTGAGTTTTGAGAAATTGCTTTTCAGTGTTTCACAATCAAATGGAATACAGGATTGAGCATTCAACAACAAAGCATGACTAAATGCTTTCATTTATTTCATAAAGTGATTCATAATTACAACATTTCATTTGATTACAAAAATTCAAATGGTGATACATTCAAATGATAATACAACATTGCATCATAAATGCATTTTCTTTTCAAAATGAAAAGCAAAAAGAATAAAATTGAATATGCATCATAAGCATCACACTACACTATGGAAGATGCATAAAAGGAAAAGTCACATAAGTATAGACATAATCATCATTGCCTGTTGGTTGACAATCGATGCAGAAGTGGTGCACCATTTTGTGTTCTCCGAGCTCCATCGACCTGTAGGAAGGAAGAGAGGGATGTTAGAGCTCCGACTATGAATATACCTACGTGAAGCATCAATGATAATGTAGCATGCTACTAATCATGCATTGAAACAATTAGGAAAAGTGCAGAAATATGAGCTGAAATAGATATATCAACATCATCATATATTGTTATTGTTTTATGCTAACATTGTTCGTTTCTTTGTGCAGGTATAGGGAAAATCATGAAGTTGATTATCATTTGAAGATCAAGCATGTGGAGAAAAATAGCCTCCCACAAGGGTAGAGCTCAGCATGTTGCCACTTATTCATTACAAGTGGGTTGAGAAGGAGATTGCAATCATCATGTTCATCAAGAAAGGAAATATATAACTGAAAGAGTAAAACAAAGTTCATCCATCAAGTTATTAAGCTAACTGTTCACTCATAATAGTCAAATATGTTTCTGAAAGCTACAGGTGAACAGTAGGTTTAATCAGTTCAATCAATTCAACTGAGTATATTCATCTCAAACACTACTGTATGGTTATATTCTTCTACCATAGTATTATTTGTTCATCATGTTAATAATATTATGCAAAGTTCAACAGTGTCCATGCTCATGACAGTGATAGTGAACATGCATACCTAATGCCTCAACGAAGAGAAATGATACAGATTTTTATTTCAGAAGAGAGCAAGGCATAAAGTAGTTTTAAATAATGGAGCATAAAAATGCATGAAGAGTGCCAAATAGAAGAGCATACTTTTAAGGGGAAATCAAGCATGGAGACATGTGAAGGAGTTTCAAATTTCCATCAGAAAAAGGTGACAAGATCAATTCAGTACTGCTATATTTGATAAAGGAAGATGAATAATTCAATAAAACAGCTAGCACCATTTTGGCTAAGAGTGCAATGTTGCTTCAAGTAAAGGAGACAATGAAAATGGGAGATTGATTCAATCATTCAAGTATATTTCAAGGAATTACAATTATCAGACAAACAAATGTGAATAGGTTTTCAAGGATTTAAATATATAAAAATCTTTTTCAAAACGAGCAGAATATATCAAAGAACATGGTTTGAGTGAGGGTTTGGAGTGCACTCCTGAAGAGTGTGACTGAGTGAATAAGAGACCAATCTATAGTTGTAAATAAAAGAGATTTATGTGTGTAAGGAGGGTGTGGAACAACATGATAATGGCACCCAAAAGTGCAAACAAGAGAAACAAGAAATATTTTCAAACGAATACAAATATATGGAGATCTCAACTTAAATGTAGTGCACAATTTCAAGCTTTTAGCTCTTAGAATGAATACACATATGAGGGTTTTAGTTAAAATACAGGTTTCTTCAAGATATCAAATACCCATATGATGAAAAACTGAGGAATTTCTAAATGTAACAAATGCCATGGTGGGTCAAGCCCAAATTTTGAGTCCATGACCAAATACAGATTTTTGTTTATTTTTTCAGAATACCCACATTGGGGTTTTGAATTAAAATATAGCTTCTACAATTTTCAGTTTACCCATGAAGTGTTTTATAAGGAAACCACAGATATTTCAAAAGAAAACAACAGTCATAATGGGTTGAGCAAGCTCCAAAGGAGGTAAACAATTTTTTTCTAAGATGTAGAATATCCATATGGGGTTTTGTCTGAGAACTCGGTTTTCTCCATGTCACTATGAATCACATTGGTTCCTAGCAGAAAATCACAACATAGGTGTGTTTTCCTCAAAACAACAAATGCCCATATCAGGTTTGTGTTTCAGAATACAAAGATGTGAAAATCCTTTGATGGGTCAAGCTACAGAGTTTCCAAATGACCAGTAAGAGATTTAGAAGCCGCGACCTGTCAGATTTTCTATAGACACATAAAAATGGCCTCAACTTGCAAACCATATTTTTCTATGACGACCACGCTTCTCCCTCACATAATTCAATTATCTAATCATGTCCATTCCTCCATGATTATTTAAATAAATAAATTACGTTTATTTATTTAAATGTGTCACTAATCAATCCTTATTTCCTCCATAACATTATCATTTATCAAATAAACTTATTTATTTAGCCCACTTTCCATCCCACCAAATAAATAATTAAAAGAATTATAAATTAAATAATTTAATTCATAAGTCAACATTCCTCCCATATCAAGTCTTTTGTCTCATTGCCATTTATGAATTAAACCATTATTTAATTCATAAGTCAACATTCCTCCATAAATTAAATAATTTCTATTATTCCAACTACGTATTATTCTCCACCATTAATTTGATTATCTCCAATTAAATCCCAACCCTTCATTTCAAGGCTTGCCCTAACTTTGACCTAATGTTGCCCCGTCAAAGTTAGGGAAATCCTTGAAATGAAGTGTTGGGATTTAATTGGAGATAATCAAATCAATGGTGGAGAATAATAGGTAGTTTGAATAATAGAAATTATTTAATTTATGGAGGAATGTTGACTTATGAATTAAATAATGGTTTAATTCTGCTACACCTTTAATATTATTGTACATCGGGTTATGAATAGTTGGCTTGTGGCTATCTTAACTCTCTATTAAGTCATATTATCATTAGTATATTGTTATTTAGTTGTTTAGGTCAGCCTAAGTCTTATATAGGTGTGTCTAAGTCGGCCTAGGTGATATCCTTGGCATAAATAGGTATATATAGGAGGTTGTGAGTCTTATTTCATCATCAAGTGTGAAGTGTGTTCTCATTAGAGATATTTGGGGGTTTTCCCCCTCAAAGTGGCTTGTTATTCTCAGTTATTATCAAGTATTTGAAGCATATCTCATATCATATTCTTCTATTGCGCAAGTTATTTCATAACAAGTTGTATCAGAGCATGATCTTTGCACCATAGAGGCAAGGTTTTTCTCAATTTTGGAGGCGATTTTGGGAAGAGCATATCTTTCAGATATTGGTGATTTTTTTTTATTTTTAAAGGGTTTTTGAAGAACATATTGAAGAAGCTACAACCTAGATTTTAGAAGAATTGGAGTAGAATTAAGCGAATTATTGCAGAATTAAGGTTTCTACACTATTTTTCAGGAATCTACATATCTCGCACATCTTGTTGAATTGAAGTCTGATTTTTATTGGTTTTTTGAAGACATGCCAAAGGAGATTACAGTAAAAATTTCAGATAATTTAAATTTCATTTGTGTGATTTATCTCAACATTAGCGGTTTCCATCATGACAGGGCCTGCAACAAGGGATAAAAAGAATGTTGTCACTCCAGGGAAGACTCCTCATAAGGATGGTGAAACAATCGAGGATGTCACTCATAATGAGGAAATAAATAAGGTAAAGGAAGAAATTTTCTCAATTAAGATGGATATGTGTGACCTAAGAGGATATATATGGGACATACGAAACATGTTAAGCGCCTTTATGAATAAACCAAGAAAGGAGGTCTCAAGTAGCCAAGAACCAGAAGAAGAAACAAATGAAGAAGGAGAAGAAGAAGAAAAAGAATCAAAAGAAGAAGAAGAAGAAGAAGAAGAAGAAGAAGAAGAAGAAACAACTAAAGAAGAAGAAGAAGAACAAGTAGAAGAACAAGTAGAAGAAACAAATGAAGAAGAAGAAGAAGAAGAAGAAGCAAAAGAAGTAGAAGAAGAAGAAGAAGAAGAAGCGAAAGAAGAAGAAGAAGAAGAGGAAGAAGAAGAAGAAGAAGAGGCATATGGAGAAGTAGAAAAAGCAACAATAGAAGAAGAAGAAGCAAAAGACCAACCAGAAGAAGAAGAAGCAGAAAAAGACAAAGAAGAAGAAGAAGACGAATAAGATACAAAAGAAAAAGAAAAAGACAATGAAGAAGAAGTGAAAGAAGTTCCTAATCAATCTATTCAACCAATGCAAGGGTACCATATATTATTCCTCACCTCTTACTCTATGACACATCAAAAGGTTCAAGTAAAGGAAGAACACATTCATCGCCATCAAGAGCTTGATGTAAAGGGAAGACACATCTTGGAGCTGAAGTTAATTTTATAGACACGCATGAAGAAGCTGGTCACATTAGCAACTTGGCCTTTAGTATGAGTTAAGACATTTCTTGTCTATGGCTGTCTATTTTTTCACAAGTGGACAACTTTGCACACCTTGGTCTATGTCATATCACGGTGTTTGTTGTCCATTTGTCACATTTTACCACCCAATGATGATTATTCAATGCCTATGATGTTATTTGGTAAAATATTGAAGTATTCCTTTTTCATCCTCACATCCATGATTTCCACGCTAAAATTTCTTCTATTCCTTCATCCTATAGTCCTCTCATCCATTTCGAGAGTGCATTCACATTCTTTCAACCCTCCTGTCCTCTCGAGGGGGCATACCACTACCTCCTTGTCATCCTTCCTCTCCTTACTTTCAAACTGGGGCATTTTTTTTACTTGTTCTTTGACACAATGCGATAAATTGCAACATGTCAAAGAGGGGAAAAATGTAGACACATAAAAATGGCCTCAACTTGCAAACCATATTTTTCTATGACGACCAACATTATTTATCAACATTTTGAAAAATTTAAGTGCATCTTTCTCAATGGTTGGCCCAAGTCTCGTTATCTTTTTGGCTAAAGTAGGACCACTCAAATGGGATCCGCATATACCCTCATGTACCTCTTGCAAGGTTGTTCTTGCTTTGTCAGTGTCAAGACATCAAAGAAGGGAGTTATCAAAGCTACGGTGGTAAAGGATATCACTAAGGATGGTGTATCTAGCGGCTTTTTGGATAAAGGAATTTTGTTGGTTATTGGATAGGTTGGGGGGAAGGGTTTGGGACTTGAGGTAGTCATAAATTTCTTGATACCATGGAGAATTGGGAACAACAAGCTTGCAAACCATCTCTGATTCTAGTATGTCATATGTAGGAACCAAAAGTTGTTCTACCAAAAATTCAAATTGAGGCACATTACTAGGAATGTCTAGGAGAGAGCCAATTGTGGCCATTGCGTTTGTTGCCCTATTTTGTGTTCTTAGAACTTGCTCAAAAGTCACCATGTGAAAATATGTTTTAAATCTGTCAACCATTCGTTTGTAAGGCATTAATTTCTTGTCCTTAGTTCATTGTCATCATTGACTTGGTTAATGACCAATTGAGAATCGCCATAGACATGAAGTGTTCTAATTTTCCATTTGATGGCCATTCTGAGTCCTGTGACAAGTGCCTTATATTCTGCCACATTATTTGTACATGGAAAAGTAATGTGGAAGGACTTAGGAATGGAGCCTCCTTGAGGGGTGATAAACAATATTCCTGCCCCCGAGCCATGATTAGAATGAGATCCATCAAAATATAGCCTCCAAGGTGACTTAGGTTCTGTATGAAATATTGACTCATCTGGAAAGTCTGCTACTAGTGGATGATCACCCTATATAGGTGTGTCTACCAGTTGGTCTGCTATCACTTGTCCCTTTATCGCCTTTCTTTCAACATACTAAATATCATACTCACTCAAGATCATTACCCATTTTTCCAGGCGACCTATCAATGCTGCACAACTTAGGAGATATTTTAGGGGATCAATCTTCGCCACTAAGTGTGTCTGGTGATTCAGCATGTAGTGTCTTAATTTATGAGCCCCAAAGACAACTGATAGGCAAGTACATTCGATGGTTTTGCAATTTAGCTTATATCCGAACAGTGTCCTACTGATGTAGTATATGGCCCTTTCCTTTTCTTCATGGTCATTTTGTGCCAGTAATTCCCCCAATGCTGAATTTGTTGCAAAAATGTACAGAATCAAAGGTTTCCCTTCAATTGGTGGCATTAAAATAGGTGGTGACAGTAGATAATCTTTTTTTTTTGGAAGGTTTCTTGACATTTATCTGTCCACACAAATAGGATAATTTTGCACAGAAGATACTGAAATGGATGACACTTGTTTACCAATTGTGCTATGAAACATTGGATAGATTATAACCTGCCTTGCAATGTCCCGAGTTCACTTATCCCTTTCAGAGGAGGCATGTCTAATATGGCTTTTACCTTGGCAGGATCGACTTCAATGCCTCTACGAGAAACAATGTACCCCAAAAGTTTTCCTAATGTCACGCCAAAGACACATTTATTTGGATTCAAGCAGACCTTGTATTCTTCCAGTCTCTTGAATTTTTTTTATAACACCTTCAAGTGGTCTTTCACGTCAAAGATTTTTCCAAAATTTCATCTACATAATCTTCCATTATCTTGTGCATCATGTCATGGAATATGGTTGTCATGGCTCTCTGATACATGGCACCTGCATTCTTAAGACCAAAAGGCATGACATTCCAACAGTATGTGCCGCAAGGACATATGAAGGCTATTTTGCTTCAATCTTTAGGGGAAATACGAATCTGATTATAACCGAAAAAACCATCCATGAGGGATAACATCTCATATCCTGCCATAAGGTCCACTATGATATTGATGTTTGGCAAGGGAAATTCATCCTTTGGACAAGCTTTAATTAGGGCCCAAAAATCTGTGTAGATGCGGATTTGACCATTTGGCTTTGTGACTGGTACAAGATTTGATATCCATTTGGCATAGTCTATGGACCGTATGAATCCCACGTCTAACAATTTCTTAAGTTCTATTTTGACTAACAAGGCGATTTGTGGGTGCATCTTTCGCAGCTTCTGTTTCACTGGCTTGGCATCTAGAAATAATGGCAAATGGTGCAAGACAAGTTCTAGATCCAACCCAGGCATATCGGCATAAGACCACGCAAAGTTGACCTTACGCTCTGAAAATAATTTGTGGAACTCAAGTTTCTCTTCCTCTATCAAAGATGCCGTGAAGAGGGCCATCTTAGGATCTTCTGTTGTAGATATGTTTACTTCCATAGTGTCCTCTATGAGCATGGCTAATTTTTCCTAAGTTACAGGGAGAAATTCTAGTCCTCCATCCTTAGGTTCCGCAGAGAGGTTTTCACCTTTGGATATGTCCTTTATTTAAAAATGTAGACACATAAAAATGGCCTCAACTTGCAAACCATATTTTTCTATGACGACCATGCTTCTCCCTCACATAATTCAATTATCTAATCATGTCCATTCCTCCATGATTATTTAAATAAATAATTTATGTTTATTTATTTAAATGCGTCACTAATCAATCCTTATTTCATCCATAACATTATCATTTATCAAATAAAGTTATTTATTTCATTCCCATTTATGAATTTGTTATGAAATAACTTGCACAATAGAAGAATATGATATGAGATATGTTGCAAATACTTGATAATAACTAAGAATAACAAGCCACTTCGAGGGGGCAAACCTCAAAATATCTCTAATGGGAACACACTTCACACTTGATGATGAAATAAGACTCACAACCTCTTATATATACCAATTTATGCCAAGGATATCACCTAGGCTGACTTAGACACACCTATATAAGACTTAGGCCGACCTAAACAACTAAATAACAATATACTAATGATAATATGACTTAATAGAGAGTTAAGATAGCCACAAGCCGACTATTCATAACCCGGATGTATAATAATATTAAAGGGTAATAGCATGCCCCTTTCTTTCAAAGAAGCATTGTCCTCAATGCTAATCAAGTTTGGAAACTTTGAATGAACTCCTCGGCTTTCCCATATGTGGCATCTAACCTGGGTAACTTCTTTCCATTGGATGAGATACCTGATAGTTCTATTCCTCAACTTCAGAAGTGTGTTCAATTTAATGCACCTCGGGTTCCAAAATGATTCTTCCCTTCTTCATCTAGCTCAGAAGTGTTGTTTGAGGGAATATTATGCCCACTACCTTCTTCAAAACAAGAAACACATGAAAACTGGATGTATCTTTCAAGCTTGTAGTAACACTACCCGATCTTCTGCATGATTTGGTATGGACCATAATACTTTGGAACAGTATTCTTTCTTTGCTTCTTTAGTGAGATTTGCTTATAGGGTTGCAATCGCCAAAGCCAATCCCAACTTCAAAAGAACTCGATTTTTGTGCCATGGCTAAATTCTCCTTGAGTCCTAAAATACTGTTGTTGTTGATGAAGCAAGTGGTCTTCTATTGCATGAACTCTTGGTGACACCTTTATTGATGATGTGATGGAAGGAGGATGATATCCATAAAGTGCCAAAAATGGAGACATTTTTATGAGCTATGAAAAGAAGTGTTATACCACCATTTCACAAGTGGTAGCCCATCTACCCACTGAGACTGTTTCTTTGAAGTGAAACAACGTAGATATCCTTCCAAACACTTATTAACAACCTCCATTTGCCCATCTGATTGAGGGTGGTATGAAGAGCTAAGAGCCAATTGAGTACCCAAACATGAGAATAAATCTTTCCAAAAGTGACTAGTGAAGATAGGATCACGATCACTAACAATAACTTTAGGTGTACCATGTAGCTTTTGGATATTCTCCAAAAAAGCTTGAGCCACTACACTTGCTATAAAATGATGTGCTAATGCAATTAAATGTGCATATTTAGTGAGCTAATCAACTACCACCATGATGACATTATGACCTTTAGATTTGGGAAGCCCTGTGATGAAGTCCATGGATACCTCTTCCCAATGCTGGCTAGGAATAGATAAGGGTTGCAGGAGACCGGGTGTCTTAATTGTCTCCCCTTTATTCCTTTGACACACCAAACATTCGACCACAAATTTTTGAACATCACCCTTTAGCCCCTCCCAAAAGAAATCTTGCTTGACTCGATGATATGTCTTCAAAAATCCTGAATGACCACCCACTGGAGACTCATGCAACTTTGTGAGAATCTTGATTTTAAGGTTGGAATTCTTGCAAAGATACAAAAGCTCTTTATACCAAAGTATCTCCTTCCAATAAAACTTATCTAAACTACTAGGATAAACTTTTTTAATTGCTCGTCGGATTATGAACACCACTCTGCTTTGGCTTCCTCCACCCAATTTGCTTGTAATATTGAAAGGGAACACAATAAGGCTTCATCTTTCTCATCCTTCCTTGACAGTGCATCTACGACAATATTTTATTTCCCTTTCTTATATACAATCTCAAAGTCATATCCTAACATCTTAGTGACCCATTTTTGTTGCTCTTGATAGCAGGTGTTCCGAAATAACAGGCTATCATGATAAATCTTAATCTTGAAATGTCTACCAAATAGATAAGGCGCCATTGTTTCGCCGTGGAGTATTGCTGGCGTTTCCTTCTCATAAATAGGTTTTAGTTGATTCTTACCTTTTAATTGAAAAATCGAAAAGCAATTGAAGTGCGACCTTCTTGCATGAGGCAACCCTATCCATTTCAAAAAGCATCATTCCATAATGAATTCCTTGGTGAAGTCAGGAGTGGCAAGTACTGGAGTTGTACACATAGCCTCCTTCAATCTCTCAAATGCTGTATTGGCAGACTCGTTCCAATGAAAAGAATCCTTCTTCAATAGAGTGGTGAGAGGTGTTGCTATACTACCATAATTCTTCACAAATCTTCTATAGTACCCTGTCAATCCCAAGAATCCTCTCAGTTTCTTAATGGTTTTTGGAATAGGCCATTCCATGATAGCCTTAATTTTGTTGGGGTCCACCTTTACTCCTTCATGTGAAACTATGTGTCCCAAATACTCCACCTCTGTAAGACCAAAAGCACACTTGGATGGCTTAGCATAGAGTTTATGATCTTCAATTATTTGTAATGCTTGGTCCACATGTTGCAAATTTTCATCCCAATTCTTTATATAAATTAATATATCATCAAAGAATACTAACACAAACTTTCTCAAGAACTTCTTAAAAATGGAATTAATCAAACTTTGGAATGTAGATGGTGCATTTGTAAGACCAAATGGCATCACCAAAAATTCATAATGACCCTCATGAGTCTGAAATTGTCTTACAAATATCTTCCTCCTTAATCCGAATTTGGTGATAACCAGATCTAAGATCTAACTTGGTAAAAAACATAGCTCCATTTAATTCATCTAGTAAATCATCAATGACTAGAATTGGAAACTTATCTTTAATGGTGTACATGTTGAGCACTCTATAATCTAGACACATGCACCAAGTATCATCCTTCTTACGTACCATCACCACAAGCGAGGAGTAAGCACTTTGGCTATGCCTAATGATTCCTGCCTCTAGCATCTCTTCAACAATCTTTTCTATCTCACTCTTTTGTATGTGTGGATACCTATAAGGCCTGATGTTCAGTGGTTGGCTCCCTGGGACTAATTGTATGGCATGATCATGATCCCTCTTAGGAGGAAGTCCTTTAGGCATATCTCCAAGAACAACTAAGTGATGATCAATTATAGCTTGCAAATATGGATGAGTAGGAGTATTAGATTGAGAGACTTCTAGTGAACATAGTTGGGCCACAAATCCATCCACTACTTTCTTAAGAAACTTTTGCATTTGATGAGAGCTTACCATTTGTGGAGATTTTTCCTTCAATCCCCTTAGCTCTACTATCCTTCCTTCCGATTGAAATCTCGTGAATAGTTCTTGGAAGTTCATCTCAATTGTTCCTAATGTAGTAAGCCATTGTACTCCCAAAAAAATATTTGCTGCACCCATGGATATCGCATACATTGGGGTATCAAGTTGATAATCTCCCATGGATAATTTAATGCTATGACACTTCCCTGAACAACTAACTGTACCACCATCTGCAATCAAAACTTGAAACTCTAGAGCTAGATATATGAAACAATTTAGACGAGTAGCTAACTTTTTGTTGATGAAATTATGAGTACTACCTAAGTCGATCAACACTGTTACCTTCTGCTTCTTTAGGAACCCCACCACCTTGAAAGTTTGTGGAGCACTAAAACCTAAGAGTGCATGACAAGAAATGATTGGTTGAGAATCATGTGATTCCTCATTTGACCCCCTTTCATGTTCTAGTATGGGTTCCTCCTCTTCTTCCTCATTGGGACCTTCAATATAAAACAATTTCTTTTCACTACATTTATGTCCTCAACTATATTTGCTATCACAATTGAAACAAAATCCTTTTGCTCTTTTCTCCTCAATTTGTTGTGGAGTCAACTTAGTAGGTTGTGTTGAATATCCTTTCTCTCTTTTCACATTATCCCCTTGCTTCTTAGGAATCAAATATCTCCTAAGTCACACAACATTAACAGGTTGCCTGGAAAAATGGGTAATGATCTTGAGTGAGTATGATATTCAGTATGTTGAAAGAAAGGCGATAAAGGGACAAGTGATAGAAGACCAACTAGCAGACACCCCTATACAGGGTGATCATCCACTAGTAGCAGACTTTCCATATGAGTCAATATTTCATACAGAACCTAAGTCACCTTGGAGGCTATATTTTGATGGATCTCATTCTAATCATGGCTCGAGGGCAAGAATATTGTTTATCACCCCTCAAGGAGACTCCATTCCTAAGTCCTTCCGCATTGCTTTTCCATGTACAAATAATGTGGCAAAATATGAGGTACTTGTCATAGGACTCAGAATGGCCATCAAATGAAAAATTAGAACACTTCATGTCTATGGGGATTCTCAATTGGTCATTAACCAAGTCAATGATGACTATGAACTAAGGACGAGAAATTAATGCCTTACAAATGAATGGTTGATAGCTTTCAAAAATATTTTCACATGGTGACTTTTGAGAAAGTTCTAACACAAAATAAGGCAGCAGACGCAATGGCCACAATTGGCTCTCTCCTAGACATTCCTAGTAATGTGCCTCAATTTGAATTTTTGGTAGAACAACTTTTGGTTCCTACATATGACATACCAGAATTAGAGATGGTTTGCAAGCTTGTTGGTCCCAATTCTCCATGGTATCAAGACATTTATGACTACCTCAAGTCCCAAACCCTTCCCCCCAACCTATCCAATAACCAACGAAAGTCCTTTATCCAAAAATCCGCCAGATACACCATCCTCAATGATACCCTTTACCGCCGTAGCTTTGATAACTCCCTTCTTCGATGTCTTGACACTAAAAAATCATGAATGACCTTGCAAGAGGTACATGAGGGTATATGTGGATCCTATTTGAGTGGTCCTACTTTAGCCAAAAAGATAACAAGACTTGGGTATTACTGTCCAACCATTGAGAAAGATGCACTTGAATTTGTCAAAATGTTGACAAATAATGTTGGTCGTCATAGAAAAATATGGTTTGCAAGTTGAGGCCATTTTTATGTGACTACATTTTTCCTCTCTTTGACATGATGCAGTTTATCGCATTGTGTCAAAGAACAAATAAAAAAATGCCCTAGTTTGAAAGTAAGGAGAGGAAGGATGACAAGGAGGTAATGGTATGCCCCCTCGAGAGGACAGGAGGGTTGAAAGAACGTGAGTGTGCTCTCAAAATGGATGAGAGGACTAGAGGATGAAGGAATAGAAGAAATTTTAGCATGGAAATCATGGATGTGAGGATGAAAAAGGAATACTTCAATATTTTACCAAATAACATCATAGGCATTGCATAATCATCATTGGGAAGTAAAATGTGAAAAATGGACAACAAACATCGTGATATGACATAAACCAAGGTGTGCAAGGTCGTCCACTTGCGAAAAAATAGACAGCCACAGACAATAAATGTCCTAACTCATACTAAAGGCCAAATTGCCCCAGTCTTTTTGTCAAGACACACCAAAGACAACAATCAAGGAAAATTAGGCCATGAGACATCATTGCACCTCTAAATCCTTCATTGGACATCCTCGAGGTAGCTAGTAACATGACCAAGAGAAAAAACAATAAAAAGATAAAACAAAATAGACCAGCAAAATCAACAACCATTCAATATGTTTTCCAAGATTTGTGCGTCGAAGGTTGATTGCGTGACAGTTTGACAATTTGACAATTTGATAGTCTAACAATATTGACAATTTGACAATGCCTATCGTCAGGAAGGACACATCCTAAAAATGCCAATGAATATGTGATGAAGCCTATCGTCAGGAAGGAAACATCCTGAAAAGGCCAATGACTATGTGATGAAGCCTTTCGTCAGGAAAGACACATCCTGAAAAGGCAAATGACGTTTTGATGGGGTCCAATTCCAAGGACACATCTTGGAGGGGACCATAAAGTGACTAGGTTGACATTGTGCTGGAAATTTGACTGATGTTTGGCTTGATGACTAGCTGGACAATGTTTTTTTGGTTTACAATTTGAATGTTGACGTTCAAATGACTGTCTTGGTTCTAAGTGTGACTATGTCTGACTTATTTGTCAAAAATGACAAACCCTAAAGGTCCAACCTAGGTGGCTTCAGGGGCACATCAACTGATGGCCTTGCCTACGTCATGCACTTAGAGACCTCATAGTTTGAAAAGGACGGAAAAAAATATTGAAGATGGATTGACATGTTTTGACTTGACCAGAAAAACCCTGAGGGACTGAACCTAGGGGGCCTCGGGGGCACATTGACTAATGGCCTTGCCTACGTAGCAAATGTGCAGAAACCTCATAGTTTGACAAGGACAGACAAACATGACTGGCATGACTACCTATGACTATTTTTGGGATTTTTGATGTTATTTGGATGTTTTTGTGCGCTCTTCAAGACATTTTTTTGATTTTTAGGTCTTTTTTCAAGACTTTTTATTATTTTTAGGATTTTTTTTAAGGACTTTTAATGATTTTTAGGATTTTTTCAGGACTTTTTATGATTATCAAGACCATGTACGATACCCACTGCAGTCTCATGATAAAAATATTGCCCCTAGCCAAGTTGATGGAAAGGACATGACTGGTATGGACGATAGTCAATGTGCAAGACTTCAATGTCAACCATTTTCAGCCATGGAAAGAAATGTCATGATGTCAAGGTGAAACGTTGTGACGAATGTCAAAAAAATGGATGCTTATTATGGACTAAGGTAGATAGAGTGATAGTAGATTTCAAAGCAATGACTGGCTACACATGGCACCTATTTGCTAGGTTTTCACCAAGGTACTTATCCAAAGCACCTATTTACCAGGTTCTCACTATTGGATGAATTATTTCTCTTTATTTTTGTCAATTTTTTCATTTTTTTGGTGTCACCAGGATGCCTGTTTGTCAGGTTTTCATCCAAGTGACAATATCCTTGTTTTTTTCAATTTTTTTTGTATTTTTAATATTTTGGTTGTCGGCCAGACTTTCTAATGCTATGTATAGAACTTGTGTAATGCAGACTGTTGATTGGCTCTGTCAATTGTTCACCATCTGGAGTAGCCAATTAAATCCAAACCCTTCATTTCAAGGCTTGCCCTAACTTTGACCTAATGTTGCCCTAACCCTAATCCTCCTTATGACATTGATTCTTGGCCTTTGATCTTAGGGATTCACCAACTTTTAATCATGACCATCCATTCTCAATTTGGAATTCTTTAAAAGGCCCTCTTTCAAGTCATTTTACACACACAAGAGTTATACACAACATGCTTGAGAGATTTTGAGTGCTTGAGCATACACATTACTTCAATATTTTGCTTGTCTTAGGCATAGGTTATAGTTGCACTTCAATTCTGAGGGCAATTATAAATTTTTTCAGCAAGATGGAGAAGGCCAATGGAGTTCAACCAATGGAGGCTTGAAGACGAGGTGATGTTGTTTCATTCTTTTTATGCTTCTTGTTTTCATTGTGCTCTATTATTAATTGGAGATTTAGTTTTATGTTACTTGCATTTAATTTAAAGCTGGGATTGTTTGGTTAGAAGGCACCTTCTGACGATATTTTTGTATTTTTAATATTTTGGTTGTCGGCCAGACTTTCTAATGCTATGTATAGAACTTGCATAAATGTAGACTGTTGATTGGCTCTATCAATTTTTCACCATCTGGAGTAACCAACTAATATGCACCAGAACCAAATGATGTGGTGATGATGTATGGACCCAACCAATTGGGCTCAAACTTGCCTGGTTTTTCTCTATCAGATTGATTCTTAGGATTCTGCATGAGAACCAGGTCGCCAATTTCAAATTTCTGAGTCATCACTCTTTTGTTGTAGCTTCTACAAAGACGATTTTGATATGCCTGTAAGTGGTTCAAGGCATTATGTCTACGTTCATCTAGCATTTCTAATTCATGCAGTCGCGATTGTCAATATCATTCATTAGTGATTAGACCTTTCATAGAGACTTGTAGGGATGGAATTTCGACCTCTATGGGCAAGATGGCTTCGGCTCCAAAGATGAGGGTAAATGGAGAGGCTCTAGTGGGAGTACGAATGCTAGTGTGATATGCCCACAAAGTAGGATTTAGTTGTATGTGCCAATCACGACCAACATCATTAACGGTCTTCTTAAGAAGTTTGATGGTCGTTTTATTAGATGCCTCAGCTTGACCATTTCCTTGTGGGTAGTAAGGCGTGGAGAAGTGGTGTCAGATATGGAAGTGTTCAAAAAGTTCACAGACATCTTTATTTTTGAAGGGACGACCATTATCTGTGATTATGGATTGTGGAATACCATATCGACAGATGATATAGTTGAGGATAAACTTGGAAATTTGTTTGCCGGTAATGTAAGTGAGTGGGATGGCTTTGATCCACTTAGTAAAGTACTCAGTGGCGGTAATGATGAA
This sequence comes from Sequoia sempervirens, assembly GCA_007258455.2. Classification (NCBI taxonomy): domain Eukaryota; kingdom Viridiplantae; phylum Streptophyta; class Pinopsida; order Cupressales; family Cupressaceae; genus Sequoia; species Sequoia sempervirens. Next base: position 347,226,656 of record VDFB02000008.1, on the reverse strand, counting down.
TTTGTGGCCATTGGATGAGGTAGGATGGATCTTGCCCACAAGGTCGAGTCCCCATTATACAAAGGGCCAAGGAGAAGTAATCAGTCAAAGTTCTTGCACTGGTGCATGAATCAGGTCACTGTTTATCTGACATTGGTGACACATTTTGACAAATTCAAGTGCATCTTTCTCAATTGTTGGCTAGTAATACCCAAGTCTCATTATCTTTTTGGCTAAAGTAGGACCACTCGAATGGGATCCACATATACCCTCATGTACCTCTTGCAAGGTCGTTCTTGCTTTGTCAGTGTCAAGACATCGAAGAAGGGAGTTATCAAAGCTACGGTGGTAAAGGATATCACTAAGGATGGTGTATCTAGCGGCTTTTTGGATAAAGGAATTTCGTTGGTTATTGGATAGGTTGGGGGGAAGGGTTTGGGACTTGAGTTAGTCATAAATTTCTTGATACCATGGAGAATTGGGAACAACAAGCTTGCAAACCATCTCTGATTCTAGTATGTCATATGTAGGAACCAAAAGTTGTTCTACCAAAAATTCAAATTGAGGCACATTACTAGGAATGTCTAGGAGAGAGACAATTGTGGCCATTGCGTTTGTTGCCCTATTTTGTGTTCTTAGAACTTGCTCAAAAGTCACCATGTGAAAATATGTTTGAAAGCTGTCAACCATTCGTTTGTAAGGCATTAATTTCTCGTCCTTAGTGTCATAGTCATCATTGACTTGGTTAATGACCAATTGAGAATCGCCATAGATAGGAAGTGTTATAATTTTCCATTCAATGGCCATTCTAAGTCTTGTGACAAGTGCCTCATATTCTGCCACATTATTTATACATGGAAAAGCAATGCAGAAATACTTAGGAATGGAGTCTCCTTGAGGGGTGATAAACAATATTCCTGCCCCCGAGCCATGATTAGTATGAGATCCATCAAAATATAGCCTCCAAGGTGACTTAGGTTCTGTATGAAATATTGACTCATCTGGAAAGTCTGCTACTAGTGGATGATCACCCTGTATAAGGGTGTCTGCCAGTTGGTCTGTTATCACTTGTCCCTTTATCGCCTTTCTTTCAACATACTGAATATCATACTCACTCAAGATCATTACCCATTTTGCTAGGTGAACTGTCAATGTTGCACAACTTAGGAGATATTTTAAGGGATCAATCTTCGCCACTAAGTGTGTCTGGTGATTCAGCATGTAGTGTCTTAATTTATGATCCCCAAAGACAATTGATAGGCAAGCACATTCGATGGTTGTGTAATTTAGCTCATATTTGACTAGTGTCCTACTGATGTAGTATATGGCCCTTTCCTTTTCTTCATGGTCATTTTGTGCCAGTAATGCCCCCAGTGCTGAAGTTGTTGTAGAAATGTACAGAATCAAAGGTTTCCCTTCAATTGGTGGCATTAAAATAGGTGGTGACAGTAGATAGTCTTTTATTTGTTGGAAGGCTTCTTGACATTTATTTGTCCACACAAATAGGATACTTTTGCATAGAAGATACTGAAATGGATGACACTTGTCTGCCAATTGTGCTATGAAACATTAGATAGATTGTAACCTTCCTTGCAATGTCCCGAGTTCACTTATCCCTTTTGGAGGAGGCATGTCTAATATGGCTTTTACCTTGGCAGGATCGACTTCAATTCCTCTACGAGAAACAATGTACCCCAAAAATTTTCCTAATGTCATGCCAAAGACACATTTCTTTGGATTCAAGCAAACCTTGTATTCTTCTAGTCTCTTGAAAATTTTGTATAACACCTTCAAGTGGTCTTTTTCCATCAAAGATTTTTCCAAAAGGTCGTCTACATAATCTTCCATTATCTTGTTCATCATGTCATGGAATATGGTTGTCATGGCTCTCTGATACGTGGCACCTGCATTCTTAAGAGAAAAAGGCATGACATTCCAATAGTATGTGCCCCAAGGACATATGAAGGCTAATTTGTGTTGATCTTCAGGGGCAATACAAATCTGATTATAACCGAAAAAACTGTCCATGAGGGATAACATCTCATATCCTGTTGTAAGGTCCACTATGGTATTGATGTTTGGCAAGGGAAAGTCGTCCTTTGGAAAAGCTTTATTTAGGTCCCAAAAATCTTTGCAGATGTGGATTTGACCGTTTGGCTTTGTGACTGGTACAAGATTTGATATCCATTCGGCATAGTCTATGGACCATATGAATCCCACGTCTAACAATTTCTTAAGTTCTATTTTGACTAACAAGGAAATTTGTGGGTGCATCTTTCATAGCTTTTTTTTCACTAGCTTGGCATTTGGAAATAATGGCAAATGGTGCAATACAAGTTCTAGATCCAACCCAGGAATATTGGCATAAGACCATGCAAAGTTGACCTTACGCTCTGAAAAGAATTTGTGGAACTTAGATTTCTCTTCCTCTATCAAAGATGTCATGAAGAGGACCATCTTAGGATCTTCTATTGTAGATATGTTTACTTCCATAGTGTCCTCTATAAGCATGGCTGATTTTTCCTAAGTTACGGGGAGAAATTCTAGTCCTCCACCCTTAGGTGCCTCAGAGAGGTTTTCACCTTTGAATATGTCCTTTATTTTTACTTTTTTATCGTTAGAAGGTGCCTTTTGGTTTTCACCTAAAGACATGTCATTTTTTGCTTTATTTTTATTTTTCATTTTGTGACTAGAGGACAAAGCAGTCTCCCCAAAGTAAGTGACACAATCTAGGTTAATGGAAAATCCAGCCTTGTGGTTTCCACTTGGTATACCCTCACACAGTCCCATGAATTCTGCAATGGCCTCATCATTTTGAAATATGTCCATAACTTGCGGGCCTTGTTGATGCCAATTGATTAGTTGTGGGTAGACTAAGGAAATACCATCATCAGTATTGGTGAATGGTGGGTAGGATGCAGAAAGCATGCTGAAAAATTTAGAGAGGTTAAGGAAAAAATTGTCATCGTCGGACTCTATATCAGATTCTATGTAGTACTTTGCCTCGCTTGATTCACACTCATCAGCAAAGTAAGGAACATAGGGAGTGGAGTCTGAGTCAGTAGTTTCATGTGGCAATTCAAATGAATCTGAATGATGGTCATTAGGTTCAGCAGGGTAGATGAGTATGTTAGGATTATGGTCAATAGGAGTAGAAGAGGATCTGGACTTAGTGTTGTTTGGTGTCGTGTCAATTTTGAACATTTTCTAGAATTTCTCTTCAAATGTAGGCTCTCCTGGTTCAAGGAACAAATCATCAAGGCAAAAATCACTTAGGGATTGTTGGGAGCCAAATTCCCATTCGTGAGAGTCAGTTTCAGAAAGGGGATCTTCAATTGTCTCAACACAGTCTGAAGCAGTTACTCTCTCACTAGAAAGCACATTGGTACTATGATCACCAGATTCTCATGGTCCTAACCCTAACCCAAGATGTTTAGGTCTTCCTTTAGGTGGTAGAGGTTCTTGCCTTCCTGTCTTGTGCTTGCTGAGGCCACTAATTCCATCATAACCTTTTTCCTTATCATGTCATATCCTTTACCATACATTTTTACTGGCAAGGGAGGTGGATCCTCTGGTTCTCTATAAATCCAAGATAGCACATTGTCAGTGTCCTCTTGACTCATTTCACCCCACTTTATGAATACTATTTTTGGAGGGACTCTAAAAATTTCTTTTGACTCTAACATGAAGCAAGGCTTGCCATAGACCTGGGGAGACTTGGGCATCCTTGTTATGCAATTAGCCGTATTAAGCTTATACTCTCCACACCCTTAGTCTTGGATCTTAATACTTGCGTCAATGCTTGGGGTGATGGATGAAGTGGTAGATGTCATGGAGGTGGTCATGGTTGCCGAAGAAGCAGAAGTGGATGTTGTGGCAGTGGATGTGGATGTGGGAGGCTTTGTAAGTGTTGATGGGTCAAGGAATTTAGAGGATGAAGATGTTGAAGCTTCACTATTGATAGGCACTTGGCACTCTAAGATACCTCTCAAATTGGTACAATACTGAAATGGGTCAGGGTCTCCATATATGGTAATCTCAGTGCCTTCAAAGGGAAACTTCAAACTGGTGATACGTGGAAGGGACAACTCTCAAGGTGTGAATCCAAGGTCGACCAAGTAAAATATTGTATGGAAGTTCTCAATCCAAGACTTGACAAGTGGTTTCCACAATGATTGGTCCAATACGAATTGGAAGTATAATTATGCCCTGAGAGGAACGTTCTTCATCATCATATGCCTTGATAACAACGCTCTTTGTAGCATCTACACAAGCATCAGAAAAGCCTAGGGCCTCAACCAATTTTAAGGAGCATATGTTCAGTCCTACTTCGCCATCTACTAACACTCGTCTAACCTTATGCTTATGGATAAAAACTTCAATGTGAAGGGCATCATTATGATTAGATTTGGATGATGAGTAGTCTTGGTCTGAAAATGTTATATGGTGGGGAGCGGTAAGATATCCCACCATGGCCTCAAAATGATTTACATCAATGTCTTGTGGAACAGAAGACTCTTGTAATGTTTTGTCAAGTAGCCTTATGCGCTGGGGAAATGCGTAGCAACTCAAGTATAGAAATTTGTGCAGGTGTCTTCCCAAGTTGGTCAATGAGGTTAAAATTTCCTTTAGGTTGGGACTGTTTGGTTAATGGATGAGACTGAGATTGTTGGGATTTAATTGGGATTTAATTGGGATTTAATTGGGATTTAATTTATGGAACGGAAGACTCTTGTAATGTTTTGTCGAGTATAGCCTTATGTGTTGGGGAAATGCGTAGCAACTCAAGTATAGAAATCCATGTAGGTGTCTTCCCAAGTTGGTCAATGAGGTTAAAATGTCCTTTAGGCTGGGACTGTTTGGTTAATGGACGAGCCTTGAAATGAAGGGTTGGGATTTAATTTATGGAGGAATGTTGACTTATGAATTAAATAATGGTTTAATTCATAAATGGGAATGAGACAAAAGACAATATTTATAATTATTTTAACTATTTATTTGGTGGGATGGAATGTGGGATAAATAATTGAGTTTATTTGATAAATGATAATGTTATGGAGGAAATAAGGATTGATCAGTGACGCATCTAAATAAATAAATGTAAGTTATTTAAATAATCATGGAGGAATGGACATGATTAGATAATTGAATTATGTGAGGGAGAAGCGTGGTCATCATAGAAAAATATGGTTTGCAAGTTGAGGCCATTTTTATGTGTCTACATTTTCAATCTTTTGTAAGCTTTGTGAGGAACAAAAACCAAATAGAATAACAAGATCTTACCACTTAATGCTTGTAGGAGAACATATAAGCTGCAGCTAGAGCTCTACAGAGCTTTAAAAATCCAAACAAAGCACTCAGTTCAGCTCATGCATGTCAACTAGTGGGTGAAGGAACATAGAGATATCAAAAGCCAGCACAAAAAATGAAATAAGGGCATCAGATAGTTATCTCATGGTCGCGGCTTGTGAGGCCTTCATTTTACCATCAAGAGGAGCCAAGAAATCAAATAAAAATAATAGTCAACCTTATCATGAGTGGCAGAAATCTAACCTGATGGAGAATCAAAGGAAAGCAAGCTCGAATGGAGGTTTCCAGCTGAAACCCTAGCCCATACTTGGCGGCACTGCTTGCAAAGCAATTTCCCCAAAAGTCACCAAATGAAAATGACCCAAATTTAGGATTTTTCTTTTGTTTTTGTCCACCTTCATGCCCTAATTCAAAAATGGTTTTTTCATTTAAGATCATAATCTTTAGGCTTATTCTTTTATGTCTTATTCAACGCCTAGGTCGAGCCTTGTAAAAATGGTGGTGCTATTTGCCTAAGTCCTTAGCTTTATTTCATAAATTCTTGGTAATGTAAGGGGGCTATGAACTTTAGAAGTTTGTGATTAATGATGCCTTGGTAAGGAGTGGATAGTGATAGATATATTTGATTGATTTTGTGAGAAATCAATAAAATTTCTAAAATCATTGCACTTATGACTTAGGATCTTGTTTTCAAATTGATTTTGGAGAAATCAATTAGAGGAGATGATAAGAGATATTCATTATATGTTTTATGATTTTTTAAGAAAACTAATATTGTAAATGGAGAGACAAGTTGTATTCTTGCAAAAGATTTTCTAAATCTTTAGTTGCAAAAATTAGTCAAATTATGAAAATCCACATATCATGTAAAGCAGGATTAAAGCAGCGTTTTTATAAATCGCTTTATTCTTTGCTATTTTTAGCAGATTTTTGAGAGGTACTATCTTGGTCAGATTTGAGATGCCTGCTAGATGGATAAGTTGTTTTATTTGCTTTAAAAGCAGATTTAGTCTATTTTTAGAGGTTGGACAATGTGAACATGGAAAAAGTGAGTTTTTTCTGCTTTTGTACAGACTTTTGAGATAGTTTTGATACATTTTCCTTGAGCTTTCTTGGTAAGCTCGGATTAGGGTTTTTGGAGGGATTTATCTTGAAGAAGACTTAGCTTTCTTCTTCTTCTCATTTCAGATTCTAGTTTCTTTCTCTGACATATTTTTGAGCTTGTAAACTTCTTTGTACTCAGATTTTGAGAGTTTTCACTCCTTCACTCAATAAAACAGTAGAGTTTTCCTTTCTCAGTTCTTGATTATGATTTGCAATAGTAATTTGATGTGTCTTGTGATTCAAATCTATTGAATCCTTTGCTTTTCTTACTGTTGTTAGGTGATTTGCAGGAGTTGCATGTTAATTCAAGTTATTCCTTCTGTTTATTTCAAACCTTTGCACAAATCACTTTTGGATTATCTGTGTTGTGAGATTGTGAGAATCAAGTTTTAAAGAGGTGGTTAGAGTGAGTTATTATCAAAATCTTCTTGAAGTTGGCTAAATAGTTTAAGTGTTAGTATTTCAGTCTTAAGTTTTAAATCCAATTCATCCTTCTAACTCTTTACTTGAAAATCACTTAGAATAGGATTCATCTTTCAGAGAACCAACTCACTCTAGAGATTCTCTTTTCGCATAGATCACCCACATCTGAAAAGAGTTTCCATGTTTCAATAGATAGTCTAATTTTTGTAAATCTAATAAAGGGTGTATATCTGATTGATAACACTTAACATTCCAATTAAGTAAAGAAAAGTGGAAAAGAGAAATCTGATGTAGGGAAGCTATTTGTTGATGGGTTGTTTGTGGCCTCTAAATGAGTAGGACTGCAACTTTCAACTAGCTAGCTAATACTTGGGGTAGGTGAGGGTGGACAATATTGGGAGCAATGAATTGATACAAATTCTATGAATATTGCATGGTGGTCAAGCAAGGGATTTAAACCGTTGTTGAGATGCCTTTTTCTTGCTACCTCTTTTCTAGCCTTCTCCAATTCTTTTTCTTTTTTTGCAACTTCCATTTCAATCCTTTGTTGCTCCCTTTTTTGTTCCTTCTCCTTCTTTTGTGGTTCTCTTTAAACCTCAACTACTAGTCGTTGTTGTTGTCTTTCAATTATCAATTGCTCCTTGAGGTCCTTTGTTGCAATTCTTTAAATCTTGTGTTGTTCAATCTGCTCTCTCTTCTTATTTTTTAGTTACTAAATTTCCTTCTTCCTCTCCTCTTTCTCATTTAGTAACTCATGTAGTCATCATTGGTGAGGAGCTGGGATCCTCTTAGAAGTTTAATCCCATGGTCAACTAGCTGATTGGACTTACACTTCACTACATGAATAGGTAGCTTTAAAAATTGGGAGAGGTCTAAACTTTTTTTGCCTCCCAATGGCTCAATAAAATCTTCATCATTTGTAAACTGCACCTCACTAGTTGTTTCCTCCCCTCTGTTGCCTCCACCTAATTGATCAGGTTCACTTTCTCTCTAATCAACATAAAATGCACTAAGGTATTTGGGCCCATGTTGTGTGGTGGAGAAGGCATTGACAAACTTTGTTCTAAGTTTAAATGTAAATTGATTCCAAGACTTGTAGATCCCTCTAACAACCACAATTGCTCCTTTGGTGTACTTGGTAGAGAAAGACAGATGTATGCATACATATTTTGGTCTCCCAAAACTATTGTTATTGGTTGACTATGCTGGTCACCAAACCCGGTGTTCCACTTGGTGATTGGTGGTTTGAGAAACTAGTTGTTTGAAGTGGACTTTATTGGTCTTTACATTCAACTATTTGAAGTGGCCTATGTTGGTCTATAAATTTTTTTTGTTCTAATTGTACATTCAACCTCAGCTTGTGAAAAACCATCAATGGATAGACTTAGAATGTTTTTTGCATCAAATGCTTCCTCGAGGGCAGCACCTTTGAATGTCTCACTAGGTCCCATATCCTCCACCAATGCATCTAGATTTAGAGGCCAAATACTTATTATTTTGCACCCATATTTTATGTTGTCAACTGTCAATGCTTTCTCAAAAGCAATATTGTGAAGCATTGCCAATTTTGTCCTTCTAATCTCCAAATTTGGATATTTCGTAGTCCATGTTGCTCTTTCCTTTTTAAAATGTGATTTGAAAGACACAAACATGCTCACATCAAGTGGCTATAACATGTCTGATGTGTTGGCTAGTAGGGTAAGCAAGTCAATGCCTAGTTCCCTTGCTTTGGTAATGGTAGAAAATATAACATGGTTGTCATGGCCATAAAAAATGAGGTGTCTATTAGTGGGAAAGACACCCCTATGTACTTGACCAACAAAATGGTGCAACCATTTCAAAAATAGCTCTTTCATTGAATCCACACATGAGGCTGAGCAGCCATACATGCTATTGGCCCACAGTTTATTATGTAGTTATTGAGGTTTTTTTTTGCTTTTAAACAAGTAAAAGCTAGGTATCTTTTGTCTAGTAGTGTTTGCACAACACAAAATAGTGATCCACTCCTAGCTCTTGGGGATAATATAGGATACACTTATGCTACCCTTTTTGGTAAGAACTCTCATTGCACTATTCCATCTAGCTTGGAGGCTAGTCTCATCGTAATTCCAAATCCTCATTGGACCATAAGGATTGGTTTTGTATTCCTTTGTCAGTTTTTTGTATAATGCAGCAACAACTAAAAGACTGAGATGATTGCATGGTCTCTATCTTGGCCCTGGGTTGTCCTCAAACACATATCGAGATGCCTTCTTTTGAAATCCATCCTTGAGTGGATTAGGCCTCATCTGGAAAATTTTTGCCACTTCAAATTTTAGATTCACAATTTCCAAACCATGGCCAATAGAAGCCATCTCCTTGCACCATTCGACAACCCTTTCAGTTCAGTTCAATTATGGTTTAGTTATCTTTAGTTACATGTAATTAGTTTCAGTTGAATGCTAGTTGACTTCAGTTGACTTGGAATGCATGACTAATGACTTGAGTTGCATGACAGATAACAGGTGATACATTTAGTTAAGTAGGAATGATCAATCATGCATCCTATTTGCATGAATTGATGGAGAGATATGTTTCAATTAACAGAGATTGACTTGAACCCACCTTGGGCACCCAAGTTTGTATCTTGGAGTTAGCATGATAAGATATTTTATAAGGCTGGGTTAAGTGGGCCCATTCTTTGGTGCCAAATTTGAGGAGAAGCTTATAAGATATCTTTGTAATCAACGTTGAGTTAGGACTTCAATTTGGGATGCCCAAATTGATGAAGGACTTGGTTTGACATTTTTTTTTCATGGGAGAACTCTACTTGCAAAGAATATGCATAGGTTTTGGGAGATAATCTTTGTGCTTTGTAATTGTAAACTGTTTGGAGTTTATAAGGCTCATTATTGTCTATTTATTGCACCAAGTTGAAGAGAGTTCTATCAGATTTTATTGCAGGTTGTGAAGAAGAATTGTTGAAGGAAAAAGAAGCATCTCAAGCAAGGATTGATAAATAATTATTGTAATCTTATTCTAAGGTTAAATAATACAAGCATTATTGATTCTGGTGGTGGAGTTTTTTCCTAAAAGGGTTTCTCCATGGTATATTTTGTGTGAGTTCTATCTTTTTTTCTTATTCTTCTACAATCTTCTGTCTACTTCTACAAATGGTAAAATGAATCTAAACAAATAATCACATACAAAGAATTGTAACAAAGAACACTTAATTAGATCTACAATCTCATAGTTTTACAAAGTATTAAGCTACATAATTACCTCCTTTTTCAACAATTGTATGGCAGCTTCACACCTCTCCTATGTGTAGGAAAAGTTGTATAAGCTTGCTTGGTCATAACTCATGTGGTTCTTGATCACGCTTTGTTTGTTCATCTGCATTGAGCCAAGCAAAAGAACAATAAACAACATACACATACACATAGATAATTATTCAAAGTAAAGGAGAGGATCTAATTGTGGTGAGTGCTATGTTGTGTGAGGGGTCCATGTCAGCAGATCAAAAGAATGAAAAAACTAGAATTATATACAACTCTTAAGTAATCATATCCCCAATTCTAACATTTATAACCCTTAGGTGATCATGTTAATAAAATACTATATATATAACCAGTTAAGGGGTTATATATAACTTGAAACAATAGTATGATACAAATATGTATAAACCTTTTGAAACAACATAATGATATTTCTATATACCTTTAAATAGTATTATGATGGAAATATTTTCAACAATTTGTGAAATAGCATTATGATATTTATATATAGTTTGACATAGTAATATGATACAAATATTTAGAACCCTTTAGGTGAAACAACGTTATAATATTTGTATATAACTTTAAACAACATTATGATGCAATTATTTATAACCATTTTTGAAATAGTATTATGAAATTTATATATATCTTGGAACAACATCGTGATACAAATATTTAGAACCCTTTTCTAAGACAACGTTATGATATAAAAATATTTGTATAGTATTGTTGTTTCAAGTTGTATATATATATAAATAACTTGAAACAACAATATGATACAAATATCTATAACCCTTTTTTGAAGCATTATGATAAAAATTGGGAAAACATTATCTATGTCCACAATATATATATATATATATATATATATATATATATATATATAAGTATATATGTAAGTATATATATATATATATATAATGTTGTATCGGAAAGGGTTAGAAATATTTGTATCATACTATTGTTTCAAGTTATATAAAAATTTCATAATGTTGTTTCAGAAATGGTTACCATACATGTTAGAGTCACTATAATTGAAGAATGATGCAGGAGCATCCACTGTGTAAGAGAAATCTTGCATCACCCAAAAAAATGTTGTTTCTTTTCAATAAGGGCTAAATTTTTCAAGGTTGCTATTTTTAGTAAGTTTGCACTTATGCACGGTTGGACATGAAATCTTACATAGACCTCCATAATGGTAAATTGATGCCAATGGCAAAGAAATCACTTCAATACCATTTTTCATTTGAGAGATATTAAAATTTCAATTTCCAAAAATCCTATTAAAATCTTTGAAGTCAATTTTGAGGCACTTCTAAAGAGGCTTTGGATGTGCCTAAAAATTGGTGAAAAATGAAAGTAGTCAACCTTTAGGACTTACACTTTGTAAAAACATCTCTTGAGAGCTTTCCGAAAAGGTATTGTAATGGAAAATTTGATGGTCCGATCAAAAGTTATGATCCCGCAAAATTGTACTACCAAAATTAATAAAATTTAAAAATATCTTCTTGAGGAAGATAAACTTTACAGAACATTCTAGGGTAGTTACACCTTCCAAATAAAGGATGTGAAAGAGGGGTACAAAAGGGAGGCTAGAGTAGCATAGGTGGTGGCTTTGATCTATAGATTTGCATATTTATGTAATCAGAAAGCCTATGTGATGGCAAATATAATGTTGTAATTTCAGTGATAATAGAGAATATTTGCTTCCTTCTTGCATTTTGTTTGTTCCATTATGTTACATCCCCTTTATCATGAACATGTTATAACAATGAAATTATGGACATTGTATTAGTTGCAAGTAATTGCTTTTCTTGAGAATGTGAAATTGTCCAAAAAGAATAATTGTTTGTATGTCGTAATTTCAAATATGAATGATTTTCTTATATATGCAAGTGGTTTCCTATTCATGTGAAAATGAATGTGTTCATGAGATTATACTTAAATATATATAGATATATATGTATTAACAATGAGAATGATCTAACCATAATCCTTGTCAGTGGATGTAGGTTTGTCAATGCCACAAGAGAAAGGGAAACTATCATCAAGGAGAGGACGTGGTTAATAATGGATCAATTTTATCATCAAACCTAGAGTTGGTGCAAGACAGTTATGTCGACATCAATACCTTGGCCATAAGTAATTTAATATAATTATTGATTAAGAAAGTCAATATAAATATATATATCAATAATCACCTTTAAAGGAGATTGTAAATGGTTAATAAATAATAAATAAAAATAATAGATATAATTAAATATTTTATTCTCTTGAAAATTAGTGAACCAAATTCTTGATAACTATATATTTTCGTAAAAGGATATTTAATATTAAATTAATAATAAGAGATACAAGTTATTTGCCATCAAATTAAATATAAACATATGTAAGTCTTAAGTTAAAAATTATTGGAATAAATTTGGTGTCATTGGTGGTTTTGAAATGGCCAAGACGGGTAAGCTTGGATTTGCATGACTCTTGTTGTCTTGGCAGAGCATTTTTAGAGCAATTATGGTGGAAGTTGAAGGGGGGAATTTTTATATAGCAATCTTTGTTAGCTTATTAAAAAAAAAAATACGCACATCATTCTACTGGGGAAGTTTCTATCTTTTGCCATCAATTTTTCATTGAGCTCTTTACTTCATTCTTCTGCAACACCATCTCTCTAAACTTGGCCTTGGTATCTTACTGGTCTCTACATTTTTTGGGTGTTGTGTTTCATTTATACAACCTATCTTTCTTTTATTTATTAGAATCCTTTGGAGGGTGTCGACCTGGGTTAATTTGTGGTTGAGTTTGGAAGAGCACTGGTTGCAGTCTGTCACTTTAGTATTTCATATGAAATTACCAAGCAGAGCCTTTACAAGTTTCAATTCAACTATTTAGGCATGTATGGTAGACTTTTAAATGTGTTTACCCAACTTAGATAGCAATAAAACGAGAATGATACTAATTTGTATTTGATAATTTTATGAAAATCTTGCCCAGGTGGAACTAGAATAGAAATTTTGAGTTAGGTGTTAAATACATCATAAAATGGAATGAATAGATAATTTGAACTTTATCACCTATTTGATAACCCTTATGAGTCGATCTCTTTTTGAATTAGCACTGGCTCTGTTTTACTCAAGCCCGAGTTGAGCTCTTTTTCTTTGTTTCCTTTGTTTTCTATTCTTAGTAAATCTAAAAGGAGTAAACTACAATCTTTAATTTTGTATCATTGTAGTCTTCTCAATCTTTCTTGGAACTCAAACCTGTTCCAAACCATGTTAATTCTTTGACAATCGAAGAATAATTCAAATCTGAGAATATCTTGAGTAGAGAATAGTGAAAGTGTTCTTCCTTGATATGTGTAAGATTTCTTCCCACACTTTCTCATCATTGTAATTCTGAAGGAAACTTCACCTGATTGACATCAGCTTAACCCTTAACTAAAGAAAGATTAGAATCAATTTGGGATAACATGAGTAACTTCTTCTTCTCAATTATGTTCATCTCATGTCTTACCATTGCTAAGGGACTGAGGGTATTTCCTCTTAGCAAATGTTAATATGTTCGACTACTTTGATAGTATAATAGTATACAGTCTAGTTAGTGTTTTGTTTAGAAAATTAAACTCTATCTTTTCTTAATCTGTTATCAAATAACAATGAAGATACTTTCATGTTCTTCTTTTTCTTATACTTCTAAATCCAGCTTAGATTCTTCTTGATGATTGTCTGATTGTTTATGACTGAATCTTTTTCTTTGTTAAGATGTTGGTTAAATGGAATTTCTTGCTTACCTGAGTCTTAATGGGTTTTATATATACTGGTGAGTCCTGGAAACTCCCACTGCTGAATAAGTCTTATTTACATGTAAAATCTTAATGGGTAAGATATAACCCTGAATCTCAAGGAAAATAGAAATCAAACCAGCTAATAACAATTAAATCTTGAGACAAATGTTATCATGTTGAGCAAGGGTGAGAGTGTTGACGGCACAAAAGTGCCAGAGATATCAAGACAGGGGTGTCAGAGATGTTGGCATAGAGGTTCCAAAGACATCGACACAGGAGTGCCAATATTATTAAAATCCTTGGCCAAGGTATGATGCCAGTTAGGCATTGGTCAGCTATCATGAACCAGATATATACTTCAAGTCAGAATGATCCTTCTGGTTAGGAGGTACCTACAGAGGAGGGATCGACTAGTAGTATAGTTTCATGACGCCAGGCTCATAATGACATGATGATAATTTGATCCATGTTGATTACCCTTGTGATGGGTTGGGTTCTTCAATTGAAGAAACTTGGGGGACCAGTAGGTCTTGGTTGGGCGGTAAAGCCCCTGATGATAATTCTCTTCCCTATTTGATAAAGAAGCACAAGTTTAACAACATGAAGATGATGTCAAATTTAATTCTTCCTCACTCGTAAATCTAGGTACATGCAATGCCAATTAAAGTTTACTTTCATTTATTCCATGAATGTTATTCTCTTATTTTCATGTACGTTGTAATATTCTTTAGTTAATTAGTGAGATAGTTACTTGGTCCATTCAGCTGAAATGAAAGATCTAAAATTAGTTAATGAAAATAAAGAAGTTATTTCTTTCCTTAGTTAGTTAATTGGTTGAATGGGAAACTAAGATGGAATAGTTAGTTATTGTCGAATGAAATTTGGCAGTTAGTTTTCCACTTCTTAAACCATAGAATGATAACTGTTACATTTGTTTCATAGTTGTAGTAATTGTTCATTACTTTCTAGAAGCAAAGAAAATTAGTTATTATCTTTCTGAGATTCTCTGTTATATGTTTACAGTTATAGTTTTCTTTCAGCTGGAAATGGAAGTTTAAAAGTTAGTTGATGAGTTGAATGATGTAATGACATCGGGAATGATTTTCTTTTCCTTCTAGCTGCAAAGGAAACCCTAGTTTGATAGTTATTTAGTTATAGATCTTTTGTGAAATGGTTGGTCAAAACCATTAGTTGCTTCAGATCAACTGAACCTGAAAACTTAGAAGTTAGTTGGGAATTTAAGTTGACTCAGTTGAAATAGTTTGGAAACCCTAGAATGGAAACCAGTTAGTTGTTTTTTGGCTGAATTTGGTTTGGTTAAAAATTTTAAACCGTAGAATAAGTGAGTGTTTCAGATTATCTATTGTTTTTGTGAGTTTTAGATTGTAAGGGGAGTACCCTTCATCAAAGAGAAAATAAACCATACATCTAATTAAGTTGAATGCTAAATGAAGAAGGATATAGGAAACATAGATATGTATATATCATACAGCTCTATCAAACAAGGTTACAAATATTTGTATATAGTTGGGCATGATTGTTATATTGCTTTCTTGTTGGGAAAATGTGTCTCAACCTTTCAATTACATAAGGTACTATTGATATGTCAACAATGAGGGGCACAGGGTCCCCCCCAGAGGGGTCTGAGGGGATCATCCCCCTGACAAGGGGTCTAGGGGTTTTGTGCCCCAATGAGGGCTTGGGGGTAGTGCCCTCGAAAGCTATATTTTATTATTGTAAATCTGGACTATTCATCATTAGGTCTTAGATTTGATAGTCGATATTTTTTTGGTTTGAATTTCCCTAGAAGGCGGCCCTATTTTGAGAGGGTGTTGTATTACGACTGTGTATTGTGATGTGTTTTGAGAGTCTGATAGCAGTCGTGTTTCCTCTGGATATTTGTTTGGTGATACTCCTATGAGAATCTTGCTATGCAAGTATATTGTAATCTATGATTTTTGAATTATATATTGGGTAGCTTTTGGAGTGTGGGGTTTTTCTCCCAAAAGGGTTTTCCCCATGTAAATCACTATGTTGTGGTATGCATGATATTTATGTTTATTTTTGTTTAATCTTTTATAACTATAAAAGATCTATAAAAAATTTCACTATCCTCCTCTCAAGATTAGTGTAGGAAGTTGTCATGCTACCTTAGCTTCCTTACAAGTATGATATAAATAGAAACAACATATTTGCACATGCTAGAGTCATTGTAATTGAAGAACAAACAAACCATACATATAATTAAGTTGAATGTAAATGACGAAGGCTATAGGAAACTTACGTATCTATCTATCTTTGCAAGCAGACAACAGACAAAAAAAAGAATAGAACACTACTTCATATTGCTTAAGGTGTTGGCCACCTCAAGCTCCTGGCTCCTATGCATTTCAATCATGTCCAGCAACTCGTTCTTCTCAGCTTCAAAGGACTTCTTCTAGTTAGTTGACCCTCTAATAGCAAGGCCTTTACCATCATCTTTCACACCTTTTTTTCCTTTACCTTTGTCCGAGTGATCTTTCTCCATTAACTCAGAAAAATACAATTGGTCCTCCCTGAGCTCACTAATTTTATGAAACAGGACTTCCAGAGAGTCCACACTATTCTTCACTGAAATGTGGCAAGCATGGAGAAGCTTCTTTATATCCACATTAGTATCCAATATCTTTCCTTCTAAACCAACCAAGAGCTCTTCACATAGGGATTTGAAATCATGGAAGGAATCGTCAAGGTCCACAATTCTGTTGATCAGAATATCTAAAGTAGAGCCTTTTGGAACATTCTTCAAGTTCTCCTTCAAAACCCTTATTTTAATGTTAACCTTATTAAACTCTTGAAGAGTCCATTTATCTAACTTAAAAGTGTCAGTGGCCCGTGCCCTTGCCATGTCCAGCAGCTCAAACATAGAGGTGGAATCATCATTGAGATAAAAAAAAAGTCCTCAAAAAGGGGATTTACCTTTAGAGGCTATGAATTCATATGATTCTTCTCAGCATTATCCTCATCCTAGACCTTATTCTTGTCCTCCAACTCCACATTAGGAGTGCTATGAACTAGGGATTCATCAATTTCCACTGCCCTTTTAACAGAAACCTTCTCCTCACAGAGCACCATGGTGTCTTTTGCTAAATATTTTGAGGCTTGGTTCTTCAATTTGGTATTGTAATTGGAAGCCCTCCTTAGCTTATCCTTGGCCTTCATAGTTAGCACGCTCTCCTGCAAACCATCCTCATTGCTGCCACCTTTTCCTTCTCCTTGGCCAACATCCAAATCTACATTCTTGGGAGAGGAATCGCCCGAGCCCACCTCTATATCCTCCTCACTGTCAAAAAGAACAAGGCGCTTAGCTACCCAATTGATCTTAAGGTTACTATTTTCCTCTTTTTCAAGGTAGTCATAGGGGACAAGAACCCTTCTTCGTCTTCTTCATTCCACTCCTCTTCTTCAACAATGTTGGTATTTGAGCCAAACAAACCAAAAGCATCACTCAGAATCTTCTCCTTTCCCTTGATAGCAAGGGCAGGGAAAAGATCTTTAACATGCTCCATGATTAAAAGAATGATACCCTCATGTAGGATCAGAACCCTCCTATTTTTTAAATGAGCATAAACAAAAGCCTCCATGGAAGACAATAGGAAAAATAGAAAGGAAATAAACAACCATGCCTGAAATGGTTTAAAAGAGTAAAATGGTGACCAAGGATTGTAGTGAACCTTCCTTCCAAAGTCACATACCATATTATCACCTATGTAATATTCACCCATACCTTCTTGAGGGACTTGCACTCATAGCCCCAACTTTCCATCTTAACATTTTTTTTCCATTCATCGTCTTTGAAGAATTGGGCCATCTCTTCCTCATTGCTCTTCTTGTCCTTATAGAACTTACGACCAACCATCAACAACCCAGTCATAGTACCAATCATCTCCTCATTGATATCAACTACCAGGCCCTTTATCTAGAGCTTACAATTATGCCAATAGGAGAAAAATTCCGCTGAAGCATTTGGGTCATGCCCATGCAATCTTTCTAAAAATGGTGTAAAATTCTCATGGTGGAGAATCCTCCATAGATTCTTCTTCTTCCCCAGACTCACACAAGAGTGTGGCTCAATTCTCCTTCTGTCACCACCCATATCCTCAAAGACTAGAAGAAGAAAACCCTTGTGATAATCACTCGGTTGAAATCTAGCAAACCAAACAAAACCCACAAAGCGTGTGAGTCAGGAAATGGTACTATAGATTAAATGATGCCACCACATCAACTCAACCAACACCATCATTTCTCATTAAAATCCTAGCTTTCTTGAGAAGGAGAGAGCCCTCCTCCCATGCATGATACTCATTTAACCTGACAACCTCATTGTCAAAAAAATTTGCCAATGAATTACCTTCTCGAAAAATGTGAGAAACATGGGTCTCTTCACAAGAACTTAACATGATTATAGTATCTTTTATTAATTGATCCACATTCCAGCTAGGCTTATGAGTGCCACGTAGATAATTGATGATATTTAAAGAATCACCTTCTACCCGTATTTTAGAGTACAACCCATGTCCACAACATATTTTATGCTTATAAATGCAACCTCTGCCTCAACACAGTGATTTGTCTAATTTCCCAATGGGAGTGCCACCATGCCTAACAGATGTATCATAATGTTGTATTAGAAAGGGTTGGAAATATTTCTACCATACTGCTATTTTAGGTTATATATAAATTTCATAATGTTGTTTTAGAAATGGTTATAACAAAAGTAGGAGTTACCCACTATCACAATTAGTTGTAAGGGAGAGGGACCGATATTGGGTTGGGGTTGTGTCGTGGGTATATTGGGTGACAACAAGTGTAGGTGGAATGATATCTATGTATGTAACTATTTATGAAGAAAACCATGATGCACATGAACATTAATCTTTTACTCAAAAACCCGTTTCAATGTAAATGAACAAGGCTATATGAAACATCAATTTCTATGGAAGTTGAAGCAGGTGGTTGCAAAATTTTGGAGGAGCTCTCTAGAATTACTCTCAAACAAGTGTCTCCAACACATAATTTTGGTCTCTTGTATAAATAATTGAGTTGTATAAATTTGAATAGGTAGGCACAAATGGAGATATTTGAATTTTGGGAGGGAATTTGAGATTTCATTAAAGGAATTAATGGTAGAAGTGATATGAAATGGGTACGTAGAAAATCTAGTTGGTTCAATTTGAAAGTTGATTTTAGAAAATTTGAAATTGTTGATTGTTTTAATATTTTCTTATGATTAATTTAATATCATGTATAATTGTGAAGTATGGTTGATATAAAATTAGTATTTTTTGTGGAAAATTGTATTGCATAGTGAGCTTGAGAATTCATTTTTGCATTTTTGCAAGTAAATTTCAAAAAAATTGCTATAAATGGGCATGGTGGAACCAATAGTTTTCCAATGAGGGATGAATAATGGAACATGTTTTATTGTAATATGTTAAAATGTATTTCCAAGTTGGTCAGTTGATAATGGGTTCTTACATGTCAACTCACTTTTAATGCAATCAAACATATATTGTGGAAATAAATATCTATTTGCATTCACCTAATTTTGAGGTGGCAAATATTTACTCTACCCATGATAGGACATAATTTTGATTTAACATGAACCTGTCGTATCATATTTATAGATAGATTTGAAAAAAAAATGGATCTTTTGTTGTTATTAAGTGGGGCCCAGGCTGTGACCCACTATACCCACGATATACCCCCAATCCATGATCAACCCCTCCCTTAATATAGATATCTTAAATATACCCAACTAAAAATGAAAAGAGATGTTAAACTATTTTATTTACTTAAGAATTATTTTTATGTTAGAACTATTTAAGAATTATTTTATTTTATTTTATTTGAATTATTTTATTTACTTAAGCATTATTCTATTTTACTTTAAAACTATTTAAGTATTAATTTTTTATTAATGTAGAGAGACATTTTACAATGGCAACAAGAAGTGGAGTGTAATGGTGTGAGTGTGTTAACAAAAAAAAATATTTTTTACCTTAAAGAGCCATTTACATATCAAAATATTAATATTTAATTATAAACACTATTTCCTAAATAAATAGCACATAAGAATAAATCATGCCCTCATCAAATTATAATTTTCAAATAGATGTATAAATAATATTTATTATTTAGAAACTAAATAATTAACTTAAAACATAAAATAAAAATAAATTAAAATTAATCTACCATTTTATAATTAAAATTTATCACAACACACACACATATATACTTTAAAAAAATATTTTATTAAATTTATTTTTAATGAATTATTTTTATTTTAGAAAATAGAATTATCAACAAATGATTTTTTTTAAAATAGAATTAAAGTTACCTACGAAAGTAATAAAATTGTATTATGAAAAAAGTAAACAATATAGTTCAAAAATAAAATAAAATAACTTTTAAATTAAAAAAAAATAGAACCAAATTGATATCTCTCAACATTTTTTTAATAGATGTATTTAAGATAGTTATAATAGTTTTATTTAGATTGTTTATTTTATTTTCTTTATTAGCTACTTGTGGGAGGCATATTGCAATGAGTTCAACTCATTTTGTTAATTAGTTATTAATAAATTGGTTTTTAACCAATTAAAAACTATTTTTTTTCAAATATAATATATTTTTTTAATTTAAAGTGAAATGTTAAATATTAACTTTAAAAATTATAAAAAATATGTTTCTTGAACATAAATAATCATTAGTTTGGGGTGTTAATACTAATTTTTTTCAACTATAATTTTTTTTTTTTTAAGTGAACATGTTAAATACTAAACTTTAAAATTATAAAAATTATTTTTCTTAAACATAATTGGTCAAGAAGTAAGAAGTTTGGGGTGTTATGGGAAAATTTATAGGGAAAGAAGGTAATCTAATTTTTAACATTTTTTTTAAATGATTTTTTATTTTTTCATTTCATTAAATCTTTCTAAAATAAATAAATGTTACTTATTTGTTATATTTTTTTAGAATGATTTTTTTAATGTATGTAATTGTTATTTTTTATTAAGAATTACACTATTAAAATAATAAAATAAAGCTTAAATTATAGCACATCATATAAATATAATCTTTCTCTTGATTTGATTTTACACAATTAAAATAAAAATTTAAATTAAATCTTAAACTATTTATATTGCCACTTTTTGTTATTTTCCAAATTTAACATAACTACAATCGTAGACATTTTTTCAAGTAGATTTAAAAACAATTTTAAATCGATTTGATATCTTATTCACTCTTAAATACTTATTTTTTATATTATAATCAATTTTATAATGATTTCATTTTTTATAATTATAAGAAATTTCAATGTATTTATTTGTAAAAACAAATTTGTTTATTTTTCAATATTTTTTAGTTTTTTTGCTTTGTTTTTAAAGGAGATTTAAATCTATTTTATTCGCAACTTTCTTTAGATGTTCTTATCTTTAAATTCATGAAGACCTCTATTAAAAGAGGTTGAATCATAACCGTTTCAAACTTCGCGGTTGTAGGATTTGCTTTATTCTCCCGGAGTTGGATTTCTCCCAGGTTTGGCTTTACATTTTTTGGATTCACTTGAGTTTAGCTATCACAAATTTGGCTTTAGTCCTATTGAAACCAATTGCATTGTTATAGTTTCAGTAAAACAAAACAAAGATTCAAAGAGTCGTAAGGTTTATTACTTTTTATTTTGTATCTTTGTGAAGAAAATACATAAATTTAATATTTGATCTTATCTTAATTGACAACTATATCATGTTTGTTTAAAGAATAAATTAGACATATGCATTGAAAATCAAATTGGGGAACTCATAAGACAACTAAGCATCTTTGCGTTTAACCTCTAATGTGCTATTGAGTCTTTTCTAACTTTATTTCACTTTGAGTCTTTCCGCCTAATTTATTTTGCTCATATATTATTTGATTGATTGGAATGGTGATAGCATATGGGCAGTTTACTATTGTTTAAATTATAATTATAATCCTATTATTATTAATTATTATAATCCTAAAAACATTATAATTAAGATTAGGATTAGAATTAAGAATGAGGTAAAAAATATGGTTAAAACTATTCAAAAATAAAAATAAATTAAAAATAAAATATTACTAAAAAAATCACTAAAATATGATTAATAGATATAATCCTTCAAAATTTTATTCATCTAATATCTTTATTTCAAATCTTATTCCCAATATTGTGGGTGGATGGGAGGATGTCTATCTGTACACATTCTGTTGTGGAAAGGTCGAGGTTCCTTCAGTTAGTGGACATGTAACCAAATCAGTTGTCGGTTACACTTGGCAATGCTACTTGGCACATCATGCCTACCACCATGATGATGGCAAATTTTCTAGGGACTGCCAACTAGGTTGGGTGGTGTGGGGATGGCTATGAAGACGTGGCATGCAATGGCTATTGTTAAATCTATCTGTAGTATCTATGCAATGATGAAAACGTTTAGGTGATATACAAAGCTTGCCTTTGGGAGTTTGGGCTATCATGTCATAGCCTCCATTGGGATTTGATAATTTTCTTTATATGTGCAAACTGGTGTTTCGACAGTGGTGATGGGTTGGCTCCTTGCACAACATGCTAAATACATGCCTACTCCATAATGGTGTGAAAAGAGGGTAATGAACCACACATTATTTACGACTAGTTGGGGTTTTCATTTCATTTATCGCTACAACAATTTTTGCATTTTCGTGGTTAAGGCCTGGTGTTGGGGCATTCTGTTCTGTTGGGAAACCATGGAGGAGTGGTCGAAATTTGTGGTTAGAATGTCTTTGAAAACCCTAATGAGTATAGGGGCTATCACTCCAATTCGCTTGATGAGTTTTGGCAGGCAGATGGTGTTCTATGGGTCGATCATAGACCAACGCCTCAAGAGAATTCTAAAGAGTCATTTTGGTCACGGTGAAGATGATATTGGGGAAGAGCTTTTTGGAGGATGATGAGTCATACCAGGTCGACACTAACATAACCTCATGGTTTTTGGCATCAATCTTACAAATAAGGATGGGCAAAAGAGAGGTCGAGGCACTGTTAAAAAGGCTCTTCTATGTGGACTTGTTGGTGGGGTTGGAGGCTACATTGCATATGGCATCCCTTGGAATGGGCATTCCCAAGCCACAACACATGAGATTGCTCTATGCCAGGAGAGGTAATAAAATACAACCCCTTCCTATTGGATTTGAAAGGGATAGTGTTGGTCACTCATAGGGAACTGGTGGCGATTGATTTGGACTATCTGTTGCGGGTGCTAAAGCTTCCTCCTTCATAACATGGACATTGGGTCTCAGATTTTAGAGCTTTTGCACACGCAAATGGCTTCCTGGAGGCAAAGAGGTTTGGTGTGGGGTCTGGTTAAGGGTTGTGCGGGGTTGAAAATTCTTTTTGGCATGTTTTAGTGGCTTTGTGTATCTAGGTTCAGTTGATATAGTATTTAGTATTTGTTGTAGCAATGGTTAAGTAGTCTCCAGTTCAAACAAGGAAAGCTGTGTGTCCCTGCATGGACGTTTTGGTAACTATATTGCATAAGGGTGGTCATTTTGTCAATTTCATTTTGGATGGTAATGTCGGTTGGTCTTCTCTCTAGTATGGATATGGCAGTATAGTAAACTTCGTCCAAAGGGTGATCCATGTAAAATTTTCTTTTTACAAATTAATATAAATCCTTGCTTATGTATAAAAAAAAATCTTACTCCCAATATTAATTCATAGATTTTGTTGTAATGTCACTCTACAATTCTTTATTGTTAGGGTTAGAGTTAGGACCATAGTTTAGAATTTATTGTTAGGATTAGGATCAAGATTAGAATTAGGGTGTGAGTTAGGGTTAGGATTAGGTCATGCAAAGAACTAATTAACAATACTATTTTTATTTTACATAACATTATTTAATTCTAATCATTCAATTTTTATTTATTTTACTTTACACCAATTTAAAAAAAAAAATATTTAGTTTAACATTATTTACTTGATTTTTAGAAGTATTTTTATTTTAATTTAATTTAGACTTATATTTAACAACATAGTTGAGGAATAATTGTTTCACTTTTGGATGTAAATTCTAATTTTACTTTTAAAAAATTATCACATTATTTTATTTATTTTATTTTATTTAAATTTTGAAAAATATAGTAGATATTATATATATTTATGTTACTTTTTAAAGTATAATTTTGATTATAACATGTTTAAAAAATATCTAGTCTCCATCTGAATAATATTTTGTCAAGATTAAGTTTTAAAATAAAGAATTTATCCCCCTATAAACTCTGTAACATCACACCTGCAACAGGGTGCTTTAGCCAATCGAACTATGCCCACTGCCCTTATTTATAAATAATTTTATTTAGTTACGATTTTTTTTTTTTTAAATAATATTTTGTAAAAATTAAGTTTAAAAGTAAGAGTTTTGTTGATGATATAATCATAATTATTTATTTATATTATGTACTTTTAAGAACTATTTTTATTTACTCAGAATTATTTAATCTTTTTTTAAAACTGTACTTAACACCATACATTCTGCTCCTTGCTGCCTCTAATTATACCTCTCATCGGAAAAATATGAACATAAGATTGGAATAGTCTATTGGCCAAAGCATCTCAGAGCTAACAGATCCCAGCATATCTTTCTTTCACATAAATTATTAATTCTTGTTCATGTAAAAATTATTATCTGCTACCGAAAGTAAGGGAAGCGGGAGTAGAGAATTTAAATATAGAGATTCCGTTAGTTCCAACTGATCTTATTGCTGACTTGACACAGAACTAAGCTGACCCAAAATATGAGATTAATTTCATAAGCAAGGAATATATTTAAACATTTGGTACGCACCAACAGTAGTTGTCTAGTCTTTTAATACCATGCATCATGGTTGTGGCTTCTGAAAATATTCCCTAACCCATGCATATGTAGACGTTTGGTACATACCAAGAGTAGTTATGTTGTCTTTCTTTGATACCATGCAACATGCTTATCCTTCCAAAACCTGCTTCAGTGATTTTTGAAATTATTCCCTTACTACAAATTGAAGCATGCACAACCTTGTCTTATTATTATGGGAATAATCTGGGAAAGCAATTGCTCGCTTCTCTTTTTGTAAGCTGGAAAAGATTAATCTAGATTAAAACTTCTCTAATTATCTATCTGCTGTAAGCCATAATATCATAAATGGACTCCTGATCATGTACTCAAAATTATTCTACACCATGCATTTTCCCTTGAAAAGAATCAGACAAACGTTAGTGGTATTAATGTTCATCGTACTAGCATTCAATAAAAAATCCGACTGTTCGATAATTTCCTTGTGCCATTTTCTTCAAAAAACGTTAGTGGTAATACTGTTCACAGTACTAGCATAAATATAAAGGGTTTTAAACGTTCAATAATTTCCTTGTGCTATTTTTTTCCTTATACTTATAAATATGTACTACAACCATATATTCCAGTTTTCTATATATAAGTTTCTCTGCTCAAGGGAGCGGCGGACAAAGATTCACTTCCCATACACAAACAATTTTCACATGCCAGACCAAACACATTTTTCAGCAAATAACTAGCTCCAATTTATCAAACAATGATAACTCTAAAATTGTCAAAAAAGATTTTTAATATATAGCCTCAAAAAGGCACATAATGAAGGCAAATCATCCATATAATCACAAATTAATCTTCAGATGATTATAATACATGTATGGCAAATATTCAGGCTCTTTAGCATGATGATTTGTTCAAAAAATGGCTTAAAGAACAAAAATAACCCCCTCTATAAGATGAAACCACCTGTAGTTCAAACATTCAGGATCATGCCAAAGTGCACGTTTTTTTTCAAAAAATGGCTTTAATGTACAAGAATATCCTTGCTCAATAAAATGTTAAGCTTCAAAAAACACGAGCAATGGGCATTCGTATTCTTTTCATCAGTTCTACTCTTAAAGAAACATCATCTCTGCCTATATCATGCAGAGAAGTTCACCTACGCTGCCTCATAGTACTAAAAGCTGACTGTATCTCCATGCTTTGCCACTAGTATACATAATCAATTCACAAAGTGCACAATACGAAAAAGATGAATCTAATGACCTCTGTAGCATGTATCTACAGAAATTGTCAAGGGTTCAGCAGATAAGTAATAAAATAAATTGAATTTCCTGTACATCTCCACCTCTTCAAAGTCATAAAACATGAACCCTTTTGGCACGGTGTAGTGCATGGTGGCTGGAACTTATTTCATATCCCTTGGGTTTATGATATGGTGGTTAATATCAATATTCAACATAGCCACCATTTCCTCCCTATTTTATATTAGTTATGCATAGTTGGTTGTATAGGGTATCCCATCTGTGGTACACCCAAAGTAGAACCAGGAATCATATGCCTAGGTGAATGACCTTTTTGAGAATAGGGACCATGTGGATTAGGAGGTAGCATTAGAGGGTTCCCACCTGTGGGAGGCCCCATAGAATTGACCAAGGCTGCTCCTCCCATTGATGACGGATACATAAAACCTGAAGATTGACTAACAGCAACAGGCATTGAAGAATTTGTAATAGCAGAAGCTTGCTGCAGAGGAGGCTGTTTCAAATCCCCGTCACCTACACTTGTTATATCATGGATGCTGGACCTTTTCTTCTCCTTGTTCCCTGATGTAAGCCTCAGAAAATACTTTTGGGCATGGCTTGCTACTTGAGTTGGTGTCCTTGAGATTACAAAGTTTCTTGAAATACTTCTCCAATCACCTTTTCCATACTTGTCGAGACCCATCAAAAACAGCCTGCATCACAGACACAAACAAACTAATTAACTTTGGTCTGTTACCACAGCATACATCTATTTATCTAATGAAGTGTGCCTCAGTTTTGAGTAAATGTAAATCAGAAATGACTACAGATGTAAGAACTATAATGCGCTTCACACAAAGTACTGGGACGATATGTAGTAGTTTCTTTTCCTTTTCACCTTTCAATGTTCAAGCAATAAGATACATAATTTTGCTTCTCCAAGTAAGGGACTGTGTAAACCCTTTTATAATCTATTAGCTTAACTCATTAATCCTTATTTACATTGGCAGCAGAGGTGTACACACTCAAGGATGAACAAGGCTTTTAAATTTGGAATTCCTGATTACTCAAAACTCTACTGCCTTCAGGAAATGGTTCAAACCTCCCCTAACTCATCAAGCAAACAAAAGCAATTCTGAAAACAAAACAAACAGCATAAATGCTACATTTTATCTTTCACTTGACTAAAAACCAACCACCATTTGAGTGTAAATTGATTCTCAAATAAGATGTTAACATTGTTAATTAGCAATCAACATGACCATGAATTTTACCAATCACTTATGGTTATGACAAATCGGGATCAAATGCATTTGGACCCTTATGGACTGAATACTGATGTTACTTCCAGGCAATCTAGCAAAGGTCATCTGAATAGTTTATTTTACCTTCCAAAAAAGTCTAGGAAAGGTACGTCTTGGTACTCTTTTTTTCTTTTTCACATAAGATGCCATAAAATATTGCTTGACTGTACAATATGTCCATTCATTAATCATTATGTTGTTTTTTGCAGAAGCACCATGTCAATGATGCACATGACAAGTTATATCCCATGAAGACACACACGACAAGATAAAAACAACCATCAAAATTAAATTTCAGAGGCACTCTCCATACATGTTAGGATTTCACAAGAAGAAAATTTTTGGAGGCACATGATACAATGTATTCATCACAAAGACAACTTAAAACACATCTGATAATAGAGTAAAAAGTAGAGAGCGCTGGCTCTGCTGCCTCTGTTAAAGGTTTCTCTAATTCACCAAAAGAACATCAACAAACGAATTCCAAACACAAAAACTCTATGAAGTCACATGCTATGCTTTATCTCTGTAATATCTGGAATCCATCTGCAATTCCAAGTTTCATTCTGCTAACTTATACAAGAATTTACCATCATCCATTCTCATTCAGCACAATCAAGAACTCTCTTTTGCTGATTTTAGCATGAGTATACTTATATCTAAAGAGGATTGATGGACTTTCAAGAACAACTCCAAAATCATGCCCTATGGAAGCACAGAGGCTCCACTGCCCGTGGTGAATGTTACCCTAATTCACCAAATGGGCAAGTTAATTCCAAACATAAAATATTTATCTCATTAAATGTTATGATTTATCTTGGCATTGCCTATAACCCGCTACTATTCTGGGTTTCATTTGGTTCTCCATACAAGAGGTTCCACATTAACCATTCTCAAAAAGCAAAATTCAGACATCTCCTCTGATATGATCACAACACAGATGTCTGTTATGCAAAGAGAGGACTAATGGGCCTCCAAGAGAATCCAGATCATGCCTTATGGTAGAACAACAGTTCTATTGCCTTTGTTAGATGGTTTCCTAATTCACCAAATGAACAAAACCAATTCCAAACAAAAATTCTCTATATATTATTATATGGTATGGTTAATCTCTTTGTGCTATGCCTTTAATCTATAGCATGTATCGGAATATGTGTGGGGCCAACTTATGGCATACTAAACATTTATATATTCATTCATCAGTTAGTTGTTTCTTAAAGCCAACCTAATTAGGACAAAGGGATGTGACCCTACCAAATTAGGTCTATAATCAAGGATGAGCAAGACTCACCCATCTCATCAAATTGCAAATTGTATTATCATTATAAGGTTGTGGAAGTTGCACCCTCAAAGTGGCTTGGTTATATACTCAATCTTCTGCTCTATTTGCCATCGTATTGTGTTCTCATTCTGTGACTCTACTTCAGTGATATGGTAATCCATTTCACTCCATTGCCTATAATCTAATTGCAATTCTATGTTTCATTGGGTTCTCCCATACAACTATAAGAGGTTTCCATTAACCATTCTCAATCAGCAAACCAAGCTATCTCCTCTGATAATCTCAACTAAGACATCTGTTTATGCAAAAAAGGGTTGCTGGGTCTCTAATAAAGACACTAGAACCATGCCCCATAGCAGAAGAAACACTCCCAAATAGAGTCGTGCTTCTCTGAAGACCTATAAAGAAGTTAACTCATACGAAAGGTTGCAATCATCCATTCTCAACCACCATAATTAAAACAGTATCCTCTAGAATCTAATCATTGACACATAATCTTGCTGCCTGCTTGTTCAAAGAGATTGGCACAATGAAATTCCAAAAACTCCATAATTTCTATGAAAATTCTCTTTTAAAATCCACACTCAGTATAGACAAATCCTTATTACATCCATAGAATTCCAGTAGCTTGACATTTCCTGTCCTATAAAAATTCAAGAACCAAGAGTAAAATTGTTTTGCCACAAACAAAAACCCTCAAGCAAGTGAAAGTGAAAGAACCAATGTTCCATCCAAGTGAAAGTGAACTCATACGGGAGACTGCCATCATCCATTCTCAACCAGCATATTAAAATATTATCTTCTAGAATCTAATCGTTGACAAATAATTCTGCAGACTGCTTGTTCAAAGAGAGCAGCACAATGAAACTCCAAGAACTACGAAATTTCTATAAAAGCTATATTTTAAAACCACACCGAGTATAGACAAATCTTTACTACAATCCATAGAAATCCAGTAGCTTGATATTTTTCTTTCCTATAACAATTCAAGGACCAAGAGTTAAACTGTTTTACTAGAATTAATCCACAAACAAAACCCTTAAGCAAGTGAAAGTAAGAGAACCAATGTTTCAGCCCCAAAATTTGTAGCTGTTGGGAATCCATGCAATTTGCATATTTTCAGCTAACCAATTCTTTTTTTAAATTGCGGACACTATAACTTCTTCCCTTTCTTAGTAGAGGGGACTTTTGGGACTCATGACTAGAGAAGAGAAAACCTAGAGCTTGCTGCAAAGATTAAGTTTCCATGGCAAACTCCAGAATAAATACCATGCACAGTAAAGCCAAAGACCATATCACATTCTAAAGAACTCCTCTGATCCAAAATTTCAATTTCATAACACAAGTTATGGAGTTCATTGCCACACAATTACAGCCACCAGTTTGGAAAAAGAAACCCTCAAACAAACTGAATACAGCAGATTACCAATCACTAAATTTGTAGTCACTACAAATTTGCACAATATGCATATTTTCAGAAAAAACACAAAAGACAAACACTTAATACCGACTTAAGCACTCAAATAATCTAAAACTTTCATTCCCTATCACAACTTAAGTGCTTTTCTTTTTAGCTTTCAAGAGATTAAAACCTCTATATAAGAAAAGGAACCTTAACAAATAGGTATTAATCCCCCTCATTTGGAGTAGCTAGGAATTATGCAATTTGCACATTTTCAGTGAAACCAATTTTAACCAGAATATGGCTGCATGACAAAATTTCAACCAATGGGCTTGGTGCAGAGGCATAATTTCTCTGCCTAACTCCAAAATAAAAACATACACAGCATAAATAAGCCCATAATGCCATTCATAAACCCTACTAATCTGAACTTCCCCTTTTCCTATCACAATTCAATATTTTTTGAAGGTATTCTTCAGGGAGCACTATATTAATGTTTTAAATTGCCAAACGCTATCAAGGCAATCCAAGAATCATACCATAGGAAAACAATATACCACAGAAAATCAGAAGCAATAGGTTCAAGTTTATTTTTTATATTGAAAGCTCTAAACCAATTATAAAGTAAAAACCCTTTAAAAGAGAGATTTCAATTCCAAAAATTACATTTCCCAGGAGTTCATGGAATTTCATTGTTAGCTTCAACCCATTCTAAAATCTTCCAAAGAAACAAGGTAAAACTCTTTTATCCCTAATTTAAAAATAAAAATAAAACAAAACAAAACAAAATAGGACTCAAGGAACTTCCCTAATCCAATTTCTAAGAAGAAAATAATAAATTGGGAAAGCTATGGAATGTTGCAAAATCAGGGATAAACACAAGAGTTGTTGGAACCCAGATTTTGCAATGACTGAGAAGTCAAGCAATTTGCATATTTTCAGCTAACCCAAATTTATGAGGGAATTTTTTTTATAAAGACAATAAACCATGCTATTACCCTAAAATTATCAGTAATCAATAGCTACCCTTTAGTATAACAATTCAAGGATTTCTCTTGTTGCATGGAGAAGCTTCAAGACCCTCAAAAAAAAAAAGTGAAGCAGGAATTAAACAGGGTTTCGATTCTGAAATTAACGGTAGCTAGAATTTCAAACAATTTGCATGTTGCCAATGCATCCAAATAACAAAGATTTCAATCGCAGAATTGGCTAAGACTCCATGCAATCTGCATATTTTTACTTCTTAACATAAACTTAACAAACAGCCTAAATTTCATACCGTCATCCCAGAAACTCCAGTAATCGACAACTCAATTTTAATATACCATAATTCAAGGGTTTCTTTTGTTTTACAAGATTGAAGTCTTGAACAAAAAAACCTTAACCAAACAAAACTCAATAAAACCAAAATTTCAGTAGCCATCAATTCACGCAATTTGCATATTGGCAAGGGTTCCTTTTGTTTAGCAAGATTGTAATATCGAACCAAAAGAAGAAAAACCTAAGCAAGCAAAACTCCACAAACCAAGATTTCAATTCCGAAACTTGTAATTGCCAGCTATTCACACAATTTGCATATTGTCCAGGGTTTCTTTTGTTTAGCAAGATTGAAAGCTCGAACTAAAAGATCCTAAGCAAACGAAGATATCAGTTCCCAAATTGCAATAGCTAGCAATTCACGCAATTCTGGATATTTTTCAAGGGTTTCTTTTGTTTAGAAAGATTGAAGCATTGATCCCCGAATGAAAATATATATATAAAAACCCTAAGCAAAAGAAACTCAATCAACCAAAATTTCAATTCCGAAAATCGAAGTACCTAGCAATCCACGCAATTTACATTCAGGGAACCAAAATTTTACTTAAATTTTTAAAAATCGAGGGCGGGCAAAATTATAACAGTATTCAAACCTGTGCTCTTCCTCAGTCCACGGAACGCCCTTCTTCCTTTCTTGCTCAGAGGCCTTAGCCGAGGGTCCTCTGACAGAAAACGGCGGCTTAGAACTGGTCGCGAATTCCGCCGCCGACTGATCAGACAACAGCCAGTCCGGCGTATACGAACCCTCTGAATAATCCGGCAGAGCAACGCGACCCGCCTCAATGAAATCCACGTCCTCGACGAGCAGCTCATAATGCTTTTTCACCTCCTCGGCAGTTTTCCCAGGCACGCAGCTCGCCACCCTCTCCCATCGATCAGGCGTCTCTTGTTCAAACTGCGCGAGCGCATGCTCAAACATTTTATTCTGCTCCGGACTCCACAAACCATAATAACCGCTCGGCCCCGCGCCAGCTGAATCCATCTCAAACTTCATAATAACAACCGCAAGCACTAGAAAACTAAAAATAAAATCAGAAAAGAACAATTCCCACCAAAACAGACTGGGTAACTAACTATCAGAGACACAGCAATACAGTACGAACGAAAAAAATCATTAAGCCGCGATAAATAGCGGACCCCCTCTCGACCTCCTCTACCTTTATCCGATCTGCCTTTTTAACCTGCTTTAACTCCTACTAAAATATCCAATCTTGGCCTTGTTGCTAATTTCTTCCTCCCTGTGGAGCCCACCAGAAGCCTCGTTTTACAACCCCACGTGCGATGCTCCCGTCAATTGACGCTCTTCTCTACCAGATCTCTCTCGTGTACGGCGAGTCGGCGACGGCATCACTGCGTCGGCGGAGGACACGGAGCCGCCGTGGTCTTGACAACCCAGATCTCTTCTTTTTATACTCTAATTCATAATTATTACTCTCTTACTTGCAAACCACATAACGCGGCCTAGACTTCGTCGTTCCAGGGTTTCTACTGCTTTTATTTTAACCCCAGGGTTTTATGGGTCTCTTTCAGCACTTTTCCTAGACGCCCCTTCCGGAGTCAGACGGTGACCTGCATGAACTTGACCCCCTTAACCGACATACCATTTTTCCAGTTCCTTGTTCTAACGCGACTGCGACATGCAACATGCAAATTCAAATCTAAATTCTAAGTAATCTTCTACCATTCATTTTCCTTGCTTACGTGTACACGGTGCCTCCATGCGGATTAAAAAGTCTTTTGCCTTTTTAACCTCCTCATCAAATTATTTGTATCCATCCATCCATCAAGTTACTTTACATAAAAAGATCTCAATGATATCATGCAGTTTATGGGATAAAAGTCATAGTAAAGTATTTCACATTAATATGTTATCTAATAAAGTTTATGAGATCAAAAGTCATAGTAAAGTATTTCACGTTAATATATTATTAATTATAGAAGTAAATATATTAATTATAGAAGTAGTTTAACTAGTTATAGGTTGATAAGTAGGAGGTATTTTTCCATAGTGTGTCAAATTATGATATTGCTATCAGGTTTCAACCGTGTAGTTTCGAGTCAAACTCATTGACCCATGTTTCATGAGTAGTGGTTCAACAAGAACCCATCTCTCATGATATCGAATGGTCCACTTAGCACTCATTGCATCTAGGTGATGCTCACAGAGGTGAAGCACTGGTCCCCCGGAGGTCACCCATCCCAGTACTGCTCCAGCTCGCGCTTAACCAGGGAGTTTTCTCCAAGGTTAAGCCTTGAGTTGTTACCATTGCAAAACCTTCACAAGTGTTGTGCCTTATGAACCATTCATAATAGAGCCCCTTTAGCTCATCAATTGATTCCACAGTGTGTCAAATTATGATATTGCTATCAGGATTCAAGTGTAGTTTCGAGTCAAACTCATTGACCCATGTTTTATGAGTAGTGGTTCAACAAGAACCCATCTCATGATATCGAATGGTACACTTAGCACTCATTGCATCTAGGTGATGCTCACAGAGGTGAAGCACTGGTCCGTCCCGGGAGGTCACCCATCCCAGTCTGCTCTAGCTCAAGCGCGCTTAACCAGGGAGTTTTCTCCAAGGTTAAGCCCGCTTGAGTTGTTACCCCATTTGCAAAACCTTCAGCAAGTGTTGTGCCTTATGAACCATTCATAATAGAGCCCCTTTAGCTCATCAATTCATAATAGAGCCTTATGAATGGAGGTTGAACCATTCAGCAAGTGTTGTGCCTTATAGGTTGTCGTTTTGTGGAGGAGATTTCCTAAAATATTTTAATGGATAATGTTGAAAATTTTCTCCTAGCATTTTAAAATGTGGTTCCATGAATTTTATAGTGGTGAGTACACTTAAATTTTAAGCTCTTAAATTTATGGATGTTGGTGTTCTCATGAAATTTTTGCTCTCTTCTTGATGATGGATCGTGAAGTTTGATCTGAAACGCCGAGGAAAAAAATCACATGGTCAAAACCAAAAACTATACACAATAATATTATGGACTATGAAAATCATATGTCAGTAATGTATCCTAATCTATAACAAATAGATTTAAAATGGTAAAAAATGGTAGTTGGATTAAATAGCAGGGAGTGGTAGGTTTGATGGCGAAAGTAAGGAAGGATTCATTCGCAAATTCAAATGAGGAAGGAATGGAAGAGTATAGAAAAGGAGGACACCATGTTCTTCCCTTAGAATCGAGTTAGAAGTCAAATAAAAGTTGAGAATATATTAGATTGCATACAATTAAAATTACATTCAAGTGTTTGAAATATAGAAATCATAAAATGGCATATAGTCAAAAGTTTAAAATTAAATTTTATCAACATAATATAAAAACGTGAAATAAATTTTAGTATTGAAATATACATATGATAAAATATATTACTTATTTTGTTGTTCTTGGGTATGTACTCTGCTATTCTAGTCTACATAAGATTAAAATGATTCAAACAAAAAAAATTCTCTTCAAAAATAATTCATAAATTATGGACAAGAATCTAAAAGTTCTAAATGAATAACATGCATCAAAGAAATCTTTGGCGAAATTTCTAACACCACCTCAAATGCATCTATTCAAAATCTACAAACTAAAAAATTTGGCTCCTATTTACTAAGCAAAGATTCTAATTTATCTTCTAACACTTGACTTTATCTTATAAGACCCCTTGCTCCATTTTTTCATAAAACCCCTCAATAAAATTATTTCCTTACCAAATTTCTAAAAGAAAATTGTACCATCATTTTTTTTCTACCATGTCTTATTACAAAAAAAGACATGTCCTCCTTGCCTACTCCTTAAATATCATCCATGTATTAATTTTACATTTTCCATTTAATTTTTAATTTATTTAAACTTTATCATCATAATTTTATATAAGAATAAAAATATATTTAATATTTACACTTTCTTGATCCAATTTACTATGTCCACGTAATGGCCCAAATTCTTTTCTCGCATACTTTTATATTTACATAGATTAGACATTTAGTTAACCAAGAATCTTAGCTAGGGACCATGGATGTAACCTTTTTTGGGTCCTTTCTAGGCTTTATGCTAAAAATCTCCCATGGATTTAACCTTTATTTTGTCCCTTTTAGGTTTTGGCAATGCATGCTAGAAATCTCCCACGTATCTTTATTTTTTTGTGCTATTTTATGTGGCTTAAAAGACTTTAAAATAATGAAGTAGAGATTTGACCAATCAGATACAATGAACCTATCATATTATAATATTATTTGCCTTTTATTCACGAGCCGTATTGCCATCAGAATTGGTCTCACAGGGAAAGGCACACTTCAAATTGCGACTGCGACAGCCGAGGTGTTGGACGTTCCGATGTGCTCTCAAATGGGCGGTTCAGATCTCGCTGATCTGCTGTGGCCAACAAAATCAGCGGTGCGTGTGAACATGAGAAGCATGTTAGTCCCGAATCAATCAACCTCCATATTAGAGTTCAAATGTCTTAAAAAAAGCTCAATTTTCCAAATTTTTAACTACATCACATGCCATTCCACTGTGTAGGAAATTGAAGTTTTCTATGCAAATGATTAGGGAGAAAGTAAGAAATTTGTAATAATACAAATAATTTAGATAAAGGATTGAGAGGAAAACATTGAGTGGAGAAAAGCGTTACAGATGTACGATTTTTTCATAATTTTGTTTCCATTTTAATTTGAATGTGAACTACTTTAAATCATTTAGGTCCAAGTAAACAAGTAGCCAACATGAAATTAAATGTCAAGTACGTAGAAAAACGTAACTTCATATGTTCTTTGAAATGATGACTTTATCTTAGAAACCATTATGCGTAAAATTTCATGAGTAGCATTTGATAGAAATCTAAAATTTGCATAAACTAGGGGAGAGGACCTGAGCATGTTTCAATAGTTGTGATAGTAGTTGTTGATATAATGCCCAATATTTTTATCAATATTGGACCAATAGTTGCGACTTTAAAGTTGTTAGTGTTGATGATCACTACCCATAATTAAACAAAATGTATTCCTTTGATCTAAAAAGCAACCAATCATGTGATTCCACATCAATACTCAATAAAACATGCTGTGAATTCACAAGTATTGGTCTCACTTATTTTTTGGGCCTTTTTTGACACCTTGACAAAAAGCATGTTGATGTGGCATTATATTTGATGATGTGGCCGTGAAACCTTAGTTATAAGTAGGGGACTTGCCAAGTAAGCTGCTGTAAAAAATTGGGAGTGATTTGAAATTTCCACTTAGGATAATTAGAAGCGTGAAGTTAGGGTGCACAACTACTGGGTCCTTTCCCCTACTTACAAATGGCAACAACCGGGGAAAAGCAAAAAAGGGACACAAGATCATAAAGTAGCAAACAAGAAAATGTGATATGGCTATGAAGGAGCCTATGTTACACCCCAATTGTGTATTTACTATTTACTATTACTATGTAGGGTAAATGTGAATGTAATTTGAATTCTGAATGAGAATAAATAGTGCTTGCACTTTGTTATCAATGATTTATGAATGAATGTTGTTTTATTTATTTAAATAGTATGTGAAGAAATGCATATATGTGAAATATATTATATGTAATGCATATTTTGTTGAATAGCTGACTATCGTGGGAATTTGTTAGTTGATGCAGGTTTATGTTCAATCCTCCAAGTGGAGGGGAAGTATCACTCTAGAAAAGATCTTGGTTAGGTAACCAGTAATGTAACCTATTTGAGCTTACACATACACTCACAGTAGAATGGTTGAGTCAAGTTGTTATGTTGGGAATTGGTAAGTCATCCTTAGTATGTATGTTTGCATTAGTAAGGGTCATGATTACTGTTGAATGCATGCTTGGATGTTATTTGTTTAGAGTTTATGCGTTCTTTCCTATATTACTATGCTTGTATTGATAAATTGAGCACACATGAAATGTATGTATGTGTATACATATACATCTGTCAAAATAGTCCATATGCATAAAGGAACACGTATATGAGAGTACATAGGTAGACATACCTATGCACACTTATGAACAAGTTGTTTATTAGCATGGAGCTATCGAATGGATAGTACAACATGAATGTGTATATGTATAAATACACTACACGTTTGTTCTCTATCAACATAATAGTAATTGTGTATGTGTTCGAATGTTCAATCGATTGTGTGTGTATAAGATATATACATATATCCAGATGTATACATGTATTGATACACACGTATGTATGGCAAACGGACATGCCCATACGAATATATCAATATATGTACACATATGTATACATGTACATAGAGGAATATATACATATGTATATATATATATATACGCACAATCAATGTAATTATTATTATTACTATGAGGATGTTACATTAGGGGAAATTTACATAAAAAATGGGTCTCCTAAGGATGACATTATTAGCTTTTTAAGTTATCAAAAATCAACTAAAAGATGACATCAACCCGTATGGTGACATCATCCAAAATAAAAATAAAATTATTTATTTTATAAAATAAAACTTTCTAAAATCTTATGAATTAACTCATTCATAGTTAATTTAACTCTACATATCATATTCTATCCCATTCATCTTTCTAAATATAATTTTTATTTTTTATTTTTTAGATTTATATTCTTAAGTTCTATTAAGTTCTATTATAGAAATTTTTATATTTTTGAAAAAAATAATTATTCTTTAAGAAAAAAATATAAAAAACAAATTCTTTAAAACTAATATATTTATATTTTAAAAAATATATCTAAATATGGCAGAGACATCTTCTCAAGTTTTGTCCATGCATTTTGTTTTTCTTAGCTTTTCTAAATTTTTATTTTTATTTTTTTCATTTTCAATTTTTTTTTCCATTAGTTTCATAAATTTTTTAATTTTCTCCACTTTTTTGTTTCAACCATTTCTAATTTCGTTTTTGGTTTTTATTTTTTCTAATTTCGTTTTTGGTTTTTAATTTTTTTGAAAATTGATTTAATATATAAAATTTATATAAAATAAAATATTAAATATAAAATAAAGTATACTTTACCACTATTTACATTGAGAGGCACTCTACAATCTTCATGTAAATATATAGCAAAAATAAATTTAAAAAAAAACAAAAAAAAGGAAAAAAGAAACAAAAGAAATTAAAAATTGTTCTCACAAAAAACTACAAACCAAATAAATTGGAATAAATTAAAAACTAAAAATAAATTGGACAAAATAAAATAAAACCAAAAACAAATTGGAAACTATTGGAAGGAGAAAAAGTTGAGAAAATCATGAAACTATGGAAAAAATAATTGGAAAAATTTAAAATTAAAAACCAAAAAATTTGCAAAGGAAAGAAAATGAGAAAATCAAAGAGACTATGGAAAAAAAATCTCCCTAGCATACTTTTTCAAATATAAATATACTATTATAAAACCTTGTTTATTTAAATAAATGTACATAATATAATAAATCTAAATCTATAAAATTATATATATAAAATAAAATACTAATTATAAAATAAAATATCTAAAGTTACTTTTACTTTGCCACTTTTTAAATAAAAACAAATAATTTAAAAAAGTGAACTTGACTTTTTTAATAAATTATAATAGAAATATATGTTACCACTTTTAAAAAATCATGGACTTCATTTTTTTAAGGAATTATAATAGAAACATGTGTCCCTACTTAACTCATGTAGTTAAGTAATTTATATTTTTTATATTTAAATAATTTGTATTATATGAGATATTTTTTGTTTTTTTAGAGTTCTTTAGGAGGCCCATTTTTTATGTAAATTTTTCCTAATGACTTGTTTGTATTCATTTATATATATTGAATGTATACATACTATAATGACATAATATAATAGATATGATATGATATTATATATATATATATATATATATATATATATATATATATATATATATATATATATATATAAAAGCTTGGAGATCGAGTAACTTATACAATGCTTGGAAGTCAATTTATTTACTTGAACTTAGGATGATTTGTATGCAACATATACAAAGCATTAAAAGGTCGAATATAACATATATCAATTGGCATTGAATAAAGGTTGAATTACATACTATATATTGTATAGCAATATAGTCGATGTGGATAATGAACCATAGTCGATGCTATGAGATAGAATATCTTTGACTTAGTAAACAATTTACCTTTGGATGCCTTATCATGAAACAATGGAGAGTAAAGTATAAAATACATGATAAT
Organism: Sequoia sempervirens; assembly: GCA_007258455.2. NCBI lineage: Eukaryota > Viridiplantae > Streptophyta > Pinopsida > Cupressales > Cupressaceae > Sequoia > Sequoia sempervirens. The sequence continues at coordinate 347,187,187 of VDFB02000008.1, read as the reverse complement.
AGGAAGAGTTACAACAAGAAAAAGAATTGGTCAAAACACAGTTATGCACCTAAATGACTCTTCATTTCTTTGTTTCTTGCTAAGCTTAGACTTAGTCGACATTGAGCATGTGTTGCATTTTAAATGTAGACCGGTTCAGTGAGTAAAGTTGCACCAAAACAATAGGGAGAAGGTTGCTTGTGATGGTTGCCAAATGTGTTCAATTTTTATATCCTTTATCCCTTATTTCATTTCCATTTTAACTTTCTCCTAAGTCCTTGCCATTAATTGTTAGGGAAATAACGAATATTTGATATGTTTTCAAAAAAAGGAGAGTACTTTCAGAATGCTAAAATTGTTGAGGTAATAATGTATTTTGGATGGTTTGCTACAAGAACTTAATGTGGAAAAGAGAACCGACCTTATGAATGATAAATCTTGAAAGGCATAAGATGGGAAATGAAGGTTGCGTGTGAAAAAAGTCTACCTGCTTTTTTTTTTATTTCCTATTTCAAACTAGTTGTTTTAAACTATCTTAGGTTTTGTGGCCTACGACCAACCAAAAAACTATAATCGTCCAGTTTGTTGGCCATCAACAATAACAAACTGTGTCTCTTTTATTGTTTTACTTAGTGGTGACCGATGAACATCTACGCCTATATATATATGTGTGTTTTGAGTTAAACTAAAGTTCTAAATGAATAACATGCGGCAAAGAAATCTTAGACGAAATTTCTAACACCGCCTCAAATGCATCTATTCAAAATCTACAAACTAAGAAATTTGGCTCCTATTTACTAAGCAAAGATTCTAATTTATCTTCTAACACTTGACTTTATCTTATAAGACCCCTTGCTCCATAAAAACAGTTCATAAAACCCCTCAACAAAATTATTTCCTTACCAAATTTCTAAAAGAAAATTATATTATTTTTTAAATTATATTGCACACTCAATGATGTACCATCATTTTTTTTCTACCATGTCTTATTACAAAAAAAGACATGTCCTCCTTGCCTACTCCTTAAATATCATCCATGTATTAATTTTACATTTTCCATTTAATTTTTAATTTATTTAAACTTTATCATCATAATTTTATATAAGAATAAAAATATATTTAATATTTACACTTTCTTGACCCAATTTACTATGTCCACGTAATGGCCCAAATTCTTTTCTCACATACTTTTATATTTACATAGATTAGACATTTATTTAACCAAGAATCTTAGCTAGGGACCATGGATGTAACCTTTTTTGGGTCCTTTCTAGGCTTTATGCTAAAAATCTCCCATGGATTTAACCTTTATTTTGTCCCTTTTAGGTTTTGGCAATGCATGCTAGAAATCTCCCACGTATCTTTATTTTTTAGTGCTATTTTATGTGGCTTAAAAGACTTAAAAATAATCAAGTAGAGATTTGACCAATCAGATACAATGAACCTATGATATTATACTATTATTTGCCTTTTATTCACGAGCCGTATTGCCATCAGAATTGGTCTCACGGGGAAAGGTACACTTCAAATTGCGACCGCGACAGCCGAGGTGTTGGACGTTCCGATGTGCTCTCAAATGGGCGGTTCAGATCTTGCCGATCTGCTGTGGCCAACAAAATCAGCGGTGCGTGTGAACATGAGAAGCATGTTAGTTAGTCCCGAATCAATCAACCTCCATATTAGAGTTCAAATGTCTTTAAAAAAGCTCAATTTTCCAAATTTTTAACTACATCACATGCCATTCCACTGCGTAGGAAATTGAAGTTTTCTATGCAAATGATTAGGGAGAAAGTAAGAAATTGATAATAATACAAAAATAATTTAGATAAAGGATTGAGATGAAAACATTGAGTGGAGAAAAGCGTTACGGATGTACGATTTTTTCATAATTTTGTTTCCACTTTGATTTGAATGTGAGCTATTTTAAATCATTTAGGTCAAAGTAAACAAGTAGCCAACATGAAATTAAATGTTGAGTATATAGAAAAATGTAACTTCATATGTTCTTTATAACGATGACTTTATCTTAGAAACCATTATGCGTAAAATTTCATGAGTAGCATTTGATAGAAATCTAAGATTTGCATAAACTTCTTAAAAATGGCAACAACTGATGGAAAAGAAAAAAAGGGATACAAGATCATAAAGGAGCGAACAAGAAAATGTGATATGGCTATGAAGCAGCGTATGTTACACCCCAATTGTGTATTTACTATTTACTATTACTATGTAGGGTAAATGTGAATGTAATTAGAATTCTGAATGAGAATAAATTGTGCTTGCACTTTGTTATCAATGATTTATGATGAATGTTGTTTCATTTATTTAAATAATATGTGAAGAAATGCATATATGTGAAATATATTATATGTAATGCATATTTTGTTGAATAGCTGACTACCGTGGGAATTTGTTAGTTGATGTAGGTTTATGTTCAATCCTCCAGGTGGAGGGGAAGTATCACTCTAGAAAAGATCTTGGTCGGGTAACCAGTAATGTAACCTATTTGAGCTTACGCACACTCATAGTAGAATGGTTGAGTCAAGTTGTTATGTTGGGAATTGGTAAGTCATCCTTAGTATGTATGTTTGCATTAGTAAGGGTCATGATTACTATTGAATGCATGCTTGGATGTTGTTATATATTTAGAGCTTATGAGTTCTTTCCTATATTACTATGCTTGTATTGATGAGTTGAACACACGTGGAATGTATGTATATGTATACATATACATGTCAAAATAGTCCATATGCATAAAGGAACACGTATATGAGAGTACATAGGTAGGCGTACCTATGCACGCTTATGAACAAGTTGTTTATTAGCATGGAGCTATCGAATGGATAGTACGACATGAATGTGTATATGTATAAATACACTACACGTTTGTTCTCTATCAACACAATAGTAATTGTGTACGTGTTTGAATGTTCAATCGATTGTGTGTGTATAAGATATATACATATATCCATATGTATACATGTATTGATACACACGTATGTATGGCGAATAGACATGCCCATATGAATATATCAATATATGTACACATATGTATACATGAAACATAGAGGAATATATACATATGTATATATATATATGCACACAATCAATATAATTATTATTATTACTATGAGGATGTTACTCTTGTTTGTATTCATTTATATATATTGAATGTATACATACTGTAATGACATAATATATATATATATATATATATATATATATATATATATATATATATATATATATATAAACATATATATACATATATGTGTGTGATATGATATTATTAATATACATATAAATATATGTATGTATATGTAAATAAATAAATGAATATATACTTATATATGAATATATGCTTGGAGATTGAGTAACTTATACAATGCTTGGAAGTCAATTTATTTACTTGAACTTAGGTCGATTTGTATGCAACATATACAAAGCTTTAAAAGTTGAATTACATACTATATATTGTGTAGCAATATAGTCGATGTGGATAATGAACCATAGTCGATGCTATGAGATAGAATATCTTTGACTTAGTAAACAATTTACCTTTGGATGCCTTATCATGAAACAATGGAGAGTAAAGTATAAAATACATGATAATAGGAAGAGTTACAACAAGGAAAAGAATTGGTCAAAACATAGTTATGTGCCTGAATGACTCTTCATTCCTCTATTTCCTGCTAAGCTTAGACTTAGTCGACATTGAGCATGTGTTGCATTTTAAATGTAGACCGATTCAGTGAGTAAAGCCGCACCAAAACAATAAGGAGAAGGCTGCTTGTGATGGGTGCCAAATGTGTTCAATTTTTATATCCTTTATCCCTTATTTCATTTCCATTTTAACTTTCTCCTAAGTCCTTGCCATTAATTGTTAGGGAAATAAAGAATATTTGATATGTTTTCAAAAAAAGGAGAATACTTTCAGAATGCTAAAATTATTGAGGTAATAATGTATTTTGGATGGTTTGCTACAGGAACTTAATGTGGAAAAGGGAACCGACCCTATGAATGATAAATATTGAAAGGCATAAGATGGGAAATGAAGGCTGTGTATGAAAGAAGTCTACCTGCTTTTGTTTTTATTTCCTATTTCAAACTAGTTGTTTTAAACTATCTTGGGTTTGTGGCCTACAGCCAACCCAAAAATTATAATCGTCCTAGTTTGTTGGACATCAGCGATAACAAACCGTGTCTCTTTTATCGTTTTACTTAGTGGTGATCGATGAACATCTACGCCTATATATATGTGTGTTTTGAGTTAAACTAAATATATAGAATATCCATAAAACTTTCAGTCGATGATATTATTATGTTGAATATTAGATGCATTGATCGTGGTTTGAGATAGCATAAACGTTCTTGCATGCTCACCCTGTGGACCAGAGGAAGGGCCCCTTCTCAGGAAGCTTGGTGAGATTGTTTTATGGTTTATTAATTTAGATCTTTTATATCTCATGTAATTTCATTTCTGTTGAGTGCGGATTTGTTAGGTGTGTTGTGAATCAGTTTAATTTCTATTCAAGATTATAAATCCTTGATAATACAGCCTGTGTGATTAATTTGGTATTAAAAGAATTGCAATGAATTCTTTGTGGAATGTAATTGTGGTCTGAGGAGCAAGGAGTGTGTTTCAGTTGCAGGTTAATTACCGTGTTTCTCATTTCAGACTATCATGTTTCATTCTGTAAAGCTTCCTGTCACATTCCATTCTCTTCTTATCTCTCCACTTTTGTATTCCATCCTCCTGTTGCATTTCATCTTCATGTCGCACTCCAACCTCCTATCGCAATTGAACTTCCTGTCGCCTACACTCTTTCAATACATCTTTGGCAATTGAATACTTTCTTTTTATTATTGCAATGGTTGTTGTTAATATTTGTATACCATAATATATTGAGTTTGTGTTATTCAATTTTAATAAAAAATAGATAGATTGGTTGAAGTAGGTAGGAAACAATTTAAGAAAGAATTTCATTCACTCTCAAAGTGTGATTTTGAATTTCAGATTGAAAAGTGTGTTTTCAATTCTTAGATGCACATCCATACCCCCTTAATTCATTAGTTTCATCCCTTAGGTAGATTGCCGCAACACTTTTCACTAGCTTATTCCCCTGAATTGACACTTGAAGGATGAACTAAAGAAACTATTGTAAAATTCCTAAAGATTAGCTCAAACCTATTTTTTCAATAAAAGATAGAATTCCAAGGATAAATTCATCTCACAGTTTAATCCAATCATTTTGGCATCGTTGCCAGGGAACAATGTTAAAGGCCTGTTAGCCTAGTGAACTAAGTTAGGAGCATTATGCTAAGGAGAAAGTCTATGCGAGAGTTGACCTCGTTTGGATAACTACCCTTAGTTTTCTTTGTTGTAAGTCATTTAGGTGCATGAATCGTAGTAGGGATAATAGAGTAGGATTTGTTAAAAAGGATAAAGGGAGTCATACACAACTTGAAAAATCTAAAAAAAAATCAAAATAATTAGTTAAGGGAAGTAGCTCACAAAAGAGAAGTTGAAAACTAAATTGCAATATTTAGAGCTACCTAAACCCAACATCAAGAAGTGTGTCATGTAGAGTCTACTATTGTTGAGACACCTGCAGGTACCCGTCCAAATTCTTCTGAAATATTGTGGAAAAAGGTTGAAAATATCTTTCAGGAAACCTACTGGCCAGAAGTTGGTCCATTCTTAGAAGAACCCCAAGAGCCATTTAGAACCTACTTTACCCCTTTTGAATTAGACGTCATGGTTCCCAACAACAATTACAACAATAACAACATCATCATCAACAACAATAATAATAGGGCGTTGGCCAACAATAATCTGATTACTTTTGAGTTTCCTATCACATATCCCAAATGAGATGCTCCTATGAAGAACATTCCTCATTCAACTTTACCTATTTTTTGTGGCCTTTCTGTTGAGGATCCTGACATGTTTTTGTTTAAATTTGGTGTGTTGTGCAACAGCTATGATTATCAGAGTGACATGCAGAAGCTCAAACTATTCCCAACCACATTAAAAGATGCAACCTTGTGTTGGTTTATCAACCTCAAGAACATTAGAACATGGGATGTCATGAGGGATTTATTTTTGAACAAGTACCAAGAATACTGTAAAACCAAGGAAGTATAGAATGGACTCTTTCGTATGAAACAGAAGGAAGATGAGTTCGTGGAAGACTATCTTGAACACTTCATGTTTAGTCTTCAATGATCTCATCAATAGGGGCTAAATGAGGATACCGTTAAAATGTTGTTTCTTAGAGGCATAATAGATGATTTCATGGAAACATTAAATTTAATAGGTAAAGGGAATATTTCTAAAATGGAATTTGATGATATCTATGATATTTGCAAGAACTATTCTAGGTCTCAGCGCTCAGGAAGGAACTATCCAAGTAGGTTGTATTCTGTGGGAGCTTCAACAGGTATCAACAAGCGTGAGATAGGTAATTTACTTGAAGAACTTAAGACTGATTTGTTAAGCCATATGGGTAAACAAATAAACACTTTATATACACAAAGAAAATAGGAGGCTGAAAAAGCCTTAGCTATCTTTTGCCCCATTTATCGAAAGAAGCACCATGGCAAGGAGTGTCCATATAATAGAACAAAGATATCTTCTTTAGAGGAAGCTAGTAGCAACACTACTCTAAAACCTCTTCCTATAGGGATGACTGAGGTAGAATACATAGATGAACATGTTTACTTCATGGCCCAAAGAAGACAGTGGCAACCAAGAGCAATGCCCCCACTAGATTACCAAGTTCCATCCCAAAATCCTTTTCAACAAAATTCCTTCCCAAACTAGTCTGGATGGTATGGAAATGGGCAGCACCCTCCATACTACCCTCAGTGGTCACAACAATATCCACCTGCTCCATAGTTGTAGAAAGCATGGCGAGCACCACCTCCACCTTATCCACAATATCAATCATTTCCCATGTATCTTCCACCTCCAACAATAAACCCATATCAGTAATCCTAAGAACTCTTACCACCTATCCTGATATCTAATCAACCTTCTAGTTCAACCCAACCGCCAAAAGCTACACCAATGTTCGCACAACCAACACTCAATCCAAACAATAAGGTGACTCAACCAGTTTATAATAATGAAGTGACATGATTCCTAACTTATCATATCAATGTATTAGAGATTGATAGTGTAAACTTGAGGTCAAGGAAGAACCTTCAAGGACTGACCATCACTGAAGTTGAAGACCATCTGGTTGATCCTGAAGAAGAGCAACCAAAGCCTCCATTTCCAGATACGTTGCAAGAGCAACCAAAGCAACATGAAACATTTCAATCTGATTTTGATTTTATGAATGAGTTATGCAATGTTAACATCAAGATTCCTCTGTTGTAGGTTATTCGAGATATTCCTGTGTACACCAAGGAAGTTAAAGAACTTTGTGGGAGGAAGCAACAAAAGAAGAAAGACCCCAAGACAATCCAAGTCATTGGACAATTTGTAGACTTGATGTTGGGAAATATTTAAGTCCCTGAGTATGCGGATCCTAGTAGTCCAATGATTAAGGTATGTATTGGTGACATAACCATTCCAAATACACTTTGTGGATCTAGGAGTAGCTATAAATGTAATGACTAGTGAGACTAAGGTGAGGTTGGCCCTTTAATGACTAAGACCTACTCCAACAGTCTTGCAAATGGTTGATCGTTCCCTCGTAAAACCAGAAGGTATGATCAAAGACATCGTTATTTCTATTGAGTCTTGTGGGTATCCGACAGATTTTATGATTTTGCAACTAAAGATTAAGCTGGGGGGATACCCCCTAATTTTAGGAAGACCTTGGTTAGCTGCTGCTAATGCCTTCATTGATTGCAGGTCTAGAAATATGGTGATCTCAAACGGGGAGCAAATGAAGCAATTGACACTGTACCCTCCAGCGCAACCATTACTTGAAATGAAGGATCCCTTGTGGATCGATAGTGACATAGAGGAGCCTCTACCTATTTTAACAATAGATCAAAGTAGGGAATTTGAAGATGTTTTAGAGGACACTGTTATTAATCATTTATTGCAAAATTGTTATTTAGTTGATAGTGATCTTGAGCCAATGATTTTTCCTATGGACATAGGCGATAACTGCTTGTTTGGAAATTTTCCATTAGTAGGTAGTTCACAGTCTGTTTAGCACTTTATTACTTTGCATCAATTATTACCACATGATTGTATATACCGTCCATTTTTTATGCTTGGGGATACTAATCCATGTGCATCTAATTCACTACTACTTGTTGTAGATACCCTTGTACAATCCCAAGTTACTGAAATATTACCTGGTAAAATGCTTAGCATCAATCCCAAATTAGATGCCTGCCAATTGAAAGAACTCATTGAGATGTTGTCTGCCCATAAAGAAGCCCTTTTCTTGGGATTATCAAGATATGGTAGATATTCACCCCGCTACTTGTACACAACATATCTATATAGAGGAAGGGAGTAGACCTATGTGGAAACCTCAGAGAAGGTTGAACCCAAATTTACGAGAAATAGTTAAGGAAGAACTTCAAAATTTGCTCGATGTAGGATTTATTTACCCTATATCAAATAGACAATGGGTGTCCCCACTTGTAGTAGTACCTAAAAATAATGGAAAGTGGCGAATACATGTCGATTATAGGGCCCTTAATAAGGCCACCAAGAAAGATCATTTCCCACTTCCTTTCATTGACCAAGTCTTGGACACCTTAGTTGGGAAAAAGTTCTCCTTTCTTGATGGGTTCAGTGGGTATAACCACAATTCAAGCTTTCGAAGAAATCAAAGGTAAGCTCATCACAACACCTATGCTACGAGGACCAAATTGGGAATTATTGTTTCATATACATACCGATGCAACAAATACTTCTATGGGAGTCGTCCTTGGATAAAAGGAAGACTCCCTCTTCTATGCTATTTATTATATCAATAAGAATTTTACTAGTATAGAGGTAAATTATACTATTACTGAAAAAGAGTTTTTGGTTGTAGTTTATGCAATAAATAAAATTTGCCACTATATCACTGGATATAAAAATTTTGTACATACAGATCATCCTGTCATTATATTTTTAATGAACAAACCTATCGTTACCGAACGAGTGATTCAATGGTTACTTCTTTTGCAGGAATTTGATATTACTATCCTAGACAAACCAGGGAAAGAGAATGTGGTGGTCGATTTTCTCTCCAAATTGTAGCGTGAAGATGAACCAACCCCAATTGATGACACCTTTCCAGACGAACATCTTTTTCTATATCAACAAAGAGTCTGTGGTATGCTGAACGTTGAAAGTTGGTGGGACTTAGTGGTGATTACACATGGATTAATGGGATGCTCTTCTGCTGAGGCCTTGATAATATCATGTGTCAGTGTGTGCTCAAAGAATATGTCTTCGAAATTGTGCATGCATTCCATACAAAACCTTGCAGAGGACATTTTGTTGCCCATAGGACCACCTAGAAGATCCTAACCACTAGTTATATTGGCCCACACTCCACAAGGACAACAAGTGTTATGTTCAACATTGTGGCAAATGTCAACGTATGGGGTGGCCTACCCACTCTGATGAAATTCCTTTACACCCTCAGTTATCTATAGAGCCATTTGAAAAGTGGGGGTTAGATTTTGTAGGGCCCATTAATCCTCCTTCTCAGAATAAAGAATATATCTTGGTTTGTATAGACTATGTCACTAAATGGGTAGAGGTAGTAGCCTTAAAGCATGCTAGGGATACTAAGGTTGCTAACTTGTATTTTGAGATTTTTACCAAGTACGGTGTGCCTCGCGAAATTGTCACAAACCAAGGAGCGCAATTCACCTCCGACTTGATTTCAACATTGGTATGACAATACGAAATTAAGCATTGGAAGTCTTCCCAATATCATCCACAAGCGAATGAATGGGTGGAAGTAACCAACCAAGAATTGGAGAATATTCTTACAAAGACAGTGGCATTGCACAAGAAATACTGGGTAGAAAGACTTCCTAAAGCAGTTTGGGCCTACCGCACAACCTGGAAGACAACCATAGGGATGACACCATATGAGCTCATTTATGACAAGAGGGTTGTCTTGCTGATTGAATTTGAAGTGAAGACCCTATGCACTGCCCTTGAGCTTGGAATGAACCTTAGTGAAGCATAGAAGGAGAGACTTTCTCAACTCCACTCACTCTAGACGAAATGTTTCAAGAGGCTCTTTTTCATACAGAGGTGGTACAAAGGCAGAGAGCACAGTGGCATGAACACTTCATTCAGTCTAAATGTTCCAACCAAGGGATTGGGCATTACTCTATGACTCATGGTTCTAGGACTTCAAAGGGAAATTCCACACCCATTGGCTCAGTCCCTATGAGATTCAAACTATGTATGATAATGGTGCTATCTGACTGTGTACTTTGGATGTTGAACGCACAACTCTTCTTGCTAATGGGCACCATCTAAAATTCTACAAATGGCCCCTTTCAAAGGAAACCTTCTTTTGTGACATGGTGAAGGAACTTACTATTGTTCCTTTCAGCTTCCTTAGAGATTGAGTTGTAAAAAAATTATAAAAAAAGGAAATAAAAGATCCAACAACGAAAACCTTCGGGCATTGTTGGCTATTTAGCATTTGAAAATTGGTCTCTGATGACTGCTAACTGCTAAAATAACTTAGAGGTGAAAATCGGGTTGTCGATGCCTCTAGGCGATGATAGGCTAAAAATCGGGTTACCAACAGTCTATTGCTGATTTTAAGAAAAAACCAAATTAGAGCACATCACGGGATTAGTCAACGATATCTCCTATCACTACCTATTCTATGGTGCGACAGGAGCTTCTTATAGTTCCTAGCGCCTTCTGGGGTGGATGGAACTTATTTTCTTCTTGTCATTGTCTCTACTCATGGACCCTTTGTGTCACTTCAGTTTGGCAGTAGGATCTTTTCTTCCTACTTCTTTCTTGGCTCCTATTGCCAGACCTTCACATGCTTCCATAGGATGTTCAACTATGTGGGTTCCACGGTCTTGTCATTGCCTACCATCTCCTCCGCATTGATGTTGCTATTGATGTCTTTTCCTTCACATACCGCTTTTCCTCCCCTCTTCCATACTACGACATTATCATTCTTCATAGTGCGACTCTCTTCATATTTTTTCATGATGTCATCTCTAGCTCAGGTCACATGTTGTCATTCCTCCAGCCATCACATCACCATCCATTCACCTCACGGTTATCGGTATCATGGAGTATTCTCTCTCTTTTTCAAAACTTATTTAATGTTTTTTGTTTCTCTAATAATTATTTGGTGTGACTGGGACGGTTCACCATTGAGCTGGGGGGGGTATGGGTTAACCATTCATCATTATCTGAGTTGGTTGAACTTTACCTGATTATAATTCCATATCACTTGCCACCTCATATGGTTATCATAATCCTTTACCTGTTATTACCCATAACCTACCATTGATAATTTTTTATTAATCGTCTCCTACTATTCTACTTGCCAATATAACCGGTGTCAAAGCTCCTGTCGTATTCTTAATTCCATGGGGGGAAATCATACCAGGCATGGACCCTTGTCTATGAAAAAGCTTCTTGCTAGTGAAGAAGCGTATAAATTTTTGAAATAGGTTGGTTGGACAACATACTTAGAGAATTTATGTGGTTTTGATGAGAATGTTGCCTTGGAATTCGTAGTAGGGTTTCATAAAAATAGTGTTACTTCAAGGGGTTTGTAGTTTGTAGTCATAGTTCAGATGGTTGCTTTAGTCATTGGCCTTCCCTAGAAAAGATATTTTTTCTTTCCAAACTCCAACATGAGGGTTACGGATCTTAAGCTCCACTGTAAGGAGTTTCTACAAAGAGGAGACAAACGAAAATCTTTTCCATCTCCATGGGGCGAGGTACCTAAATTTTTATTGTGAAGGTATATATGAGTATATTCATTCCCATCATATTCATCTCATGCTGCATTTACAAAATTCCCAACTTGTTAATCTTCCATATTACTTGCATTGTTCATTAAAGCACTCCCGTAAACAATTTTGTAAGGGTCATGTGAATTCCCTTGCCCATCATGGGTTAATTAAGCTAATAGTTATGCATGGCCTCTGCTCTGTACAACCTCCACTAGAATGGGATTCTTTTGTGAGTCATGAACACACTAGAAACCCTACTGAACAAATTGTAGAAGAAACCCTAGTTGGGAAGTCTTCGAAAAGAAAAGAACTAAAGAGACCAGTTGCAGAAGAAACCCTCATTGGGGAATCTTCTAAAAAGAATAAATCAAAAGAAACTCCTATCGACAAAACCCCCAAAAAGAAAAAAGCTTAGCCCTAGCCCTAAGACTACCTCAACCTCACCAGTTGTAGAAACCCCAACTGTTGTTAGACGGAGCACAAGAAGAACTTCCAGTAGGTTGGATAAGTTAGTGGAAGCAGCTCATTCCCTAACTCATGTGGAAATTATAGGGACAAAATCCTCTGGTAAAAGAATTGTCAAAGCAGCTAGGGAACTTAGACGTCAGAATCGCATAAAAAGACACAACAGGCCATGAAACCCCAAACAAAGACTCTTCCTTCTGATGAGACAGAGGACCTTGCATTGACAAATGAATGTCCCGATGATAAGTCCCCTTATCAAAAACCACAAAGTATTGACCAAACAATTGAAGGTGAGGAGAACCCTGAGGATATATGGAGGAATGAAGCCCTTAAGGCCAGTATAGAAATGGCTTATGGAGTAGATGAGGACACTCTTCCTAAAACAAGAATCCAACATAATGAGGAAACTTTGAATGATGATGAACATACTATGGGGGATGAGGACTGTAATCAGGATGATACAAATCTTTGTCAAAAAAAGGGTATTGAAGAAGCTGAAAGTATGAAAGAAGGCCCTACTCCATCTCAGGAGAAAAATGAAATTGCTATTGATCCAAATGCATTAAAGTCTCTTGTTGTTGTTCCTAATGAAACTCCAAAGGTAGATTGCTCTCATTCATTCATTCCATTCGATCAACTCTGCCAAATCATTACAAATTTACAAAAGGAAAATCAACAATTGAGGACTCGGCTACTGGTTGCAACAGGTAACCAACAGGAAGATAAAGTTGAAGGGGAGATAGTAGGGCCAAGTCAGGTAACTGGTGCAAGTTCATTCACCTAGTTTGTATTCACCGGTTGCATGAGGACATGAATATTCCTAAAGTTGGGGGGGAAATGATGGGTTCCAAATGTGTTCAATTTTTATATCCTTTTCCCTTATTTTGTTCCCATTTTAACTTTCTCCTAAGTCCTTATTGCCATTAATTGTTAGGGAAATAAAGAATATTTGATATGTTTTCAAAAAGAAGATAATACTTTTGGAATGCTGAAATTGTTGAGGTAATAATGTATTTTGGATGGTTTGCTACAGGAACTAAATGTGGAAAAGGGAACCAACCCTTTGAATGACAAATATTGAAAGGCATAGATGGGAAACAAGGGCTACATATGAAATAAGTCTACTTGCTTTTGTTTTTATTTCCTATTTCAAACTAGTTGTTTTAAATTATCTTGGGTTTGTGGCCTACAAGCAACCCAAAAACTATAATCATCCAGTTTATTGGCCATTGGCCATAACAAACTGTGTCTCTTTTATCATTTTACTTGGTGGTGACCAATGAAAATATATGCCTATATATGTGTGTGTTTGAGTTAAATTGAATATATAGAATATCCATTAAACTTCTAGTCGATGATATTATTGCATTGAATATTGGATGCATTAATCTTGGTTTGAGATAGTGTAAATGTCCTTGTGTGCTCACCCTGTGGACCAGAGGAAGAGTTCCCTCTCAGGAAGCTTGGTGAGATTGTTTTATGGTTTATTAGTTTAGATCTTTTATATCTCATGCAATTTCATTTATGTTGAGTGTGGATTTGTTAGGTGTGTTGTGAATCAGTTTAATTTTTGTTCAAGATTAGAAATCCTTGATAATACAGCCTGCATGATTAATTTGGTATTAAAAGAATTACAATGAATTCTCTGTGGAATGTAATTGTGGTTTGAGGAGAAAGGAGTGTGTTTCAATTGCAGGTTAATTACCGTGTTTCTCATTTTAGACTATGTCGTGTTTCATTCTGTAAAGCTTCCTGTTGCATTCCATTATCTTCTTATCTCTCCACTTTTGTATTTCATCCTCATGTTGCATTTCATCTTCCTATCACACTCCAACCTCCTGTTGCAATTGAACTTCCTGTCATCTACACTCTTTCAATACATCTTTGGCAACTAAATTCTTTCTTTTTATTATTGTAATGGTTGTTGTTAATATTTGTATACCATAATATATTGAGTTTGTGTTATTCAATTTTAATAAAAAATAGATAGATTGGTTGAAGTAGGTAGGCAACAATTTAAGAAAGAATTTCATTCATTCTCAAAGTGTTCTTTTGAATTTCATATTGAAAAGTGTGTTTTCAATTCTTAGATGCATCCATTCCCCCTTAGTTCATTAGTTTCATCGCTTAGGTAGATTGCCGCAACAATTTTCACAAGCTTACGCCCCCAGATTGACACTTGAAGGATAAATTGAGGAAACTATTGTGAAATTCCTGAAGATTAGAGCTCAAACCTATTTTGTCAATAAAAGATAGAATTCCAAGGATAAATTCAACTCGCAGTTTAATCCAATCAGCTTGCTTGGTGCCATATTATGAAGTTCTAAATGTTGTAGAAGTCCATTCTGGAAACAATTTGAATGTCACCATTTGATCATGTGTAGATTCAAATAGTCTTAAGATGTTGTCAAAACATAGAGGTCAACTTGTAGCTTCTTATACTGAGTAAAATCTTTGATTTTTGCCACCTCTTTGCCAAGTGAAGTGAGTTGACTAGAATGGAGATGTTTTCAATTTTCATGCCTTTTCTATAGTTTGTGAAGTCTCCTTTTTGTTGTATAAATAGAGAGGCTAGCTCTCTTATTTGGAATGCATTCTATTGCAAAATATACTGCTGCATATTTTTTGAGAGTTGTTAATTCTATGAGCTGAAAGTGATAGTGTGAGAATTAAGAGATATTTTGTGAGTGCAAATAGTTCTTGAGAGAGAAGCCATAGAGAAGAATTTAGAAGGATTTAGAGAAACAAGCAAGCTATTGTTGGAAGGCTGAGCAACATATCAGACCATTGGAATAGGTGTATATAGGCATGAGGATCTAGTTTCTCTGATTTATCTTTGTTTATAAAAGATTGTGTTTTGTATGCTTTGTTTGGAATACTTGCATTAGGAAAATATAGTATTTGCTTCGGAAAGGAAAAAGAAGCTATGCTACTCTTTTCTATGAAGTGCTTATATTTGCTTCGTAATAGGAGAGATTGTTGTCAGAAGTATGTGTATACTAGATATGATTAAGAAGTGATAGCTTAAGAGTTGTCCATAGCTAGTTATTGGTATAAATGGTAGTTTCCAAGTTACACCTAGGGTTTGATTATCTGTAAAGGGAGGGTAACTTGTATTTATTCTTTATGAGTAGATATATCATTAAGTTATGGAAAATGGGAATAGGTTGTCTCTAGGGTTAAATATTACCCATTGAAGGATAGACCTATGAATAGTATATAGTAGGCTAAAGTCAAATCGAGCTTGAGTAGTGTACATGAGTAGGATGAATATCACATGAAGTACTGGGTGAGAACACTTTGGCCAAAGTAGTGTGATTGCCTTTGGCTCCACTGTCTATTCACCATGATCCATTTATTTGCATGCTAGTTCTAGATTGTGGGTTTACAAGTTCTAGACATGTAGGACACAACACTAAGCTTAGTTGGTTGTTGTTACAAGGTTATTCCACCAATCTCTTCATCGAAGGCTAGGGCCATCTATTGAATGATAGATGTGCAGGGGACTATATATGAGTCTATGGTTTGTGGAAGCACACTTGAGTGATGCTTCTCCTCCTCAACAGGCGACAAGAAGACCAAGATTTGAAAGGGGGTTCCTGGACTATCTTTATCTATTGCTTGAAGCTCAGTTGAGCTATGTATGTACTTTATACACATTCTTGGAAATATTGTAATCAATAATTTATTATATTGGAATGGAATCATTATTGTTTGTTGTTATGACATTTGTATTCATTTGTTCTCAATAAAGAAAAGAAAAAAATTATTGCAATGGTTTGTTACATAGTTTATTTACTCGTAAAGTGAAAACTTAGGAAAATTTACTTCAGTGAATGGTTGACATGTTACATGTGCTATTAGAGCTATGAAATTTAACTCTGGAACCTATGAGCTCATCATTCTTTCCATCCAACGTTATCTAATGTTTGGAAATTATTGTGCCAGGATGGTGTGTCTTAGGTTAATGGCTAGAAAGTCAGTAATTAGAAATGAGTGCTACCTCAAGGCTAAGAAGGAAAGAGAGACCATTGTTAGGACAATTGAGGGCATCAACTACAAAAAAATTCCATCTAGTTAAGCAACATTGAAACCTTCAAACACATGCTTTCTTGAATTAGTGATGTGAAGAGAAAGATGAAGATGGAGGGTAAGTACAACTACCTACCTTCCATCTCACCAAAAAGGTCTGAGTCTTTATCACTTTCCAAGGATATGACCTCAGAAGGGAGCGTCAGTTCGACATTTATCTTTAGGGACCCTAGAATTTTTCCAATGGTGGAAGTAAACTTAATTTCCTTGAGTAAATAATTAGAGGGGTATGTACCCGCAACTATGTACCAGATGACAAGTTCAAAGGTTATTATCCATTTTGGGATATGTATGAAAGAGATGAACAATCTCAATCTATAGGGTATACTCCATTAAGTTACGTGTCAAAGAGTGAATCTGAGGGATACTCTCCACTTGACTATTTGAACAGTCACTCTATGTAATCAAGAAGGATATTTAGGTCCTTGAGAAATGAATAAAATCATGTGTTTATAAAAAAAAAGATTGTGCTTAAAGTCTTATGTGGAATTCCTTATGTGTGATTAAATATCTCATTTTAATTTTTTCCATAAGATAATTAATAACATGATTAAATCTAACATGGACAAACCTTCAGGTAGAATCCATTTTTGCTAAGATGGTGAGGATATGAACCAATCCTGGTAGAAACCAAGAAGTTGGGCAAGGACCAATAGGAGTTGAAGCTAGATTGAATCAAATCTTAGCATGGTTGGAAAACCTAGAGATAGAAAGATGAGAAAAGGATAGAGTTGAGAAGGTAGTTCCAAACAACAAGAATGAGGAAGAAATCACTTCTCACAAACATGATCAAACTTGAAAGGAAATAGGAAAGAGCAATGGAAAGTACTAATAAAGAGCAATAGTTTGAAGGAAAGAGATTACCAAATAAATTGAAGTAGCCAAACCAAGCACCACCAAAGCAAGAGAGACACAAGAATTTGTTAAGGGGAAAAAATAAGAAAAAACCCCAATATTATGAATGGAGGAAAAATTCCTAAAGAATAATACAAAGAGAGAGAGCTTCAGCCTTAGCTTGCTTGCTTGAATCTTTAAGAATGAGAGGAGAGGCACCTCAATAAGTAGAGGTGAGAAGAAGGAGTTAGAATGTAACTCCCAACTCTATGAATGCCACCATTCATCTATGTGTGTGCAAAGTGTCACCTCTTAAGGAGGTGGTTACAAATATTCCTTAATAAAGGAATTAAAAAAAAAAAGCCATCCTCACACATGTGTGAGATGACAAAAAGACAAAAGACTTGTAGGGATTCCTTTGGAATATTCCTACAAGTTAATAAATAATTACAAATAAAGAATAACCTTTACCAAGTAAAGATTAATCTTCTAACAAAACTCATGATCATGAAAAAGAGAAATCACCTTCCCTATTTGAGAAGAATAATAGGAAGTTCAAATGGCTTATGAACTCTCTAGAGATATGAAGAAAATTACCTCACCCAAGTTTGAAGAAAGTTCCAGTGGAGATGAAGTTGAGGCTTGGTTAGTCCAAATGGAGAAGTACTCTGAGATTCAAAATTATACTAGGGTCACCAAATCCGCATGGGGAGCATACTACTTAGTAGGAGAAGCCTCTAACTAATGAATGAATAAGAAGATGGAACTCAATCTTAACTCATGGAAACTAACTTGGAGTGAATTTGTTGAAAATTTATGTAAAAGATGGTTGCCCCAACTCTATTTTGATAAAAAACTCATGGATTTTTAGAATCTAAGACAAGGTGAGATGACAGTGAATGAATATTGGGAGAAGTTTACCCATCTTCTACGTTATGTTCCTATGTACCAAAAGGGTGAATGCTTCTGTATAAGAAAGTTTATCATGGGACTTAATATTCAAATCAAGGGAGAGGTAGATGTTCATGATCTAGCAACTATGGATCTTGTGTATGAGAAAGCAATTAAACAAGAGCAGAAGCTCAAAGCTATATCCATTCATCTAGAGAATAGAAATTAGAACAAGGTTATGGGAGTTCAAGACAAACCAACCCCAAGGAAAGTTGAATTTGTGCAAAATGTGCCAAAGCAAGGGGAAAAAGGATCCTGTAATAGTGGGAAAGAGTCAAGAAGGGAATGTAGGAAGAATGGTTCTAGTAATGGAAACACTAATAATGTTGGTGGCAATGCTAATAATTCTGGAGAACATTTGAAGAGGAAAGGACCAACTACTGGATGTTTCACTTGTGGAGGAGACTAATATGCAAGTCAATGTCCTAATAAGGCTTTTGGGTCATGATCTTATGGTAATCCACTGCCTACTCAACAAACAATGTTCCAAAAAAAGATACATGCCACTGTAGATGATCGTCAGGTGGAGTATCAAGTGACTATAATTGAGACACCAGGTATTTTGTTTGGCTTACCCATTTCTATACTTATAGATACTAGTGCAACTAAGAATTTTATTTCACCTAGAGTAGCTAAGCAAATATCTATAAAGGTTGGTTTCATGGAAAAGTCTTGGGATGTAGAGTATGCAAACCAGACAAGAGGAAAGGTGGAACAATGTTTGTTTGAAGCTAGGATAGAGCTACCTTGTTTTTCTATAGAAGTGAACCTTTATGTCACACCTTTAGGATCTTATGACATTATCCTAGGTATGAATTGGTTATGGAGAAATAGGGCTAAGGTAGATTGCCATGCTAAAACTGTAGAATGCTTAGATGATCTTGGTAACCAAGTGAAGAACTTCAAGGGATACCTAGGGAAGTCAAGATTCATCAGATCTCTGCAATGTAATTGTTAAGGGCTAAAAAGAAAGGGTGAAAACTCTTTGTTGATAAGATGGAAAAGCTAGAAAGAGTATAAGGGATCAAATTCAAAAGAGAGTCTTGATAAATTTGGGTCACAAAACTTCCAAGAGATGGAAGATGGAGAAATGGATGAAATTGGAAAGTCGAATATGGAGAGATATCCTATTTTGAGGAAGTTTTTAGATGTATTTCTAGATGAGTTACATGGGTTACCAATGCAAAAGGATATTTGATTTCTCAATAGATATAGTTCCAATTTTTGAACCTATTTCCAAGGTACCTTATAGAATGACGACAATTGAACTAATGGAGCTTAAGGCACAAATGGATGAATTGTTGTCTAAGGGGTTGATAAGACCAAGCGTATCACCCTAGGGAGCACTAGTAATCTTTGTGAAAAATAAGGATGGTACTTTGCATTTATGCATAGATTATCACATGCTAAACAAAGCAATGATAAAGAATAAGTATTTGTTACCACATGTTGATGATCTATTCGACCAAATGAGGGGATCAGTTGCATTTTCCAAGATTGATCTAAGACTTGGATATCATCAGTTGAGGATTAAGGATGAAGACATCTTTAAGACCACGTTCATAACTCAATATGGAAATTATGAGTTCATAGTTCTACCCTTTGGTTTAACAATGTGCCTATAGCATTTATGAACCTTATGAATAATGTATTTAGGGACTGTCTTGATAAATTTGTCTTGGCATTCCTAGATGATACTTTGATATATTCAAAGAATGAGGAGGAAAGTTGTAGAGATTTAGAGATAGTGCTACAAAGACTTAGAGAACATAAGTTGTATGGAAAAATCTCTAAGTGTACCTTCTTTTAGAGAAGAGTACATTATCTTGGACATGTGATTTTAGTAGAAGGTATTTCAGTAGATCCAACTAAAATCAAGGTGGTGCTTGAATAGCCAGTACCCAAGAATGTATTTGAGGTTAGGAGTTTATAGGTTTGACAGGATACTATAGAAATTTTGTTGCAAAATTCTCTAAGATTTCCTTTCCAATTACTTCTTTGCAGAAGAAAGAGAAGAAGTTTGAATGGACTAAGAAGTGCCAAGTAGCCTTTGATTTACTTAAAGAAAATTTTACTATTGCATCAATTCTAATAGTACCAGATCCTGAGAGTGACTTTACTATTATCACAGACACATCAAGAGAGGGCTTAGGAGATGTGTTAATGCAGGATGGGAAAGTAATTGTTTATGAGTCAAGGAAGCTAAAACCGTATGAGCAAAATTATGCATCACATGATTTGGAGTTAGCAGCCATGGTTCACACATTGCAAATGTGGAGGTATTACTTCTTAGGGAAACCCTTTGAGATGAAAACTAATATTCATGGGTTAAAATACCTATTTACTCAACCTAATTTGAATGCACAATAGATAAGATGGTTGGAATTAATAGCTGATTATGACTTTAATATTAGTTATATTAAAGGGAAAGAAAACTGGGTTGTAGATGCCTTGAGTCGAAGACATCATATTGCTTCAATAGTGACAATTCAAACTAACTTTAAAGGTTGGGTGTTGCAAAAGTGTAAAGAGGACAACTACTATATGCAAGTTGAGCAAGCACTTACAAGCAATCCAAAAGATGCTAGGTATGAAGGTTTTCATTTTGAACCTAATGGATTACTTAGATATAAGGGTAGAATGTATGTACCTGACATAGAAGAGTTAAGAAATCTAGTATGGAAAGAAGTACATGAAGCACCATACTCTGGACACCCTGGAGTGACGAAAATATTGGAAGATGTAAAGCCACTATATTTTTGGAAAGGGATGAAAGGAGATGCTACTAGATTTGTGGCAAGGTGTCTTGAATGTCAAAGGGTGAAAGCAGAGCATCATCATCTTGTAGGTTTGTTATACTGACATGATATACCAAATAGAAAGTGGCAAATCATAAGTATGGACTTTGTGCAAGGATTTCCTATGTTGAGAAATAAGCACAATGCCATTCTTGTGGTAGTAGATAAGCTTACTAAAGTAGTACATTTTATACCCGAAAATCTAACTGATGGCTCAACACCTATCATAGCAAGAAAATTTGTGCAAGAAGTGTTTAGGCTACATGGAATTCCTAAAAATATAATCTCAGATAGAGATGCACAAGTTACTTCTAGGTTTTGGAAAATGTTATTTTTTGCACTAGGGACTCAACTAAATATTAGCTCAACATTGGAAGACCTACTTAGAATGTATTGCATGGATCAACAGTACAAGTGGGAAGACTACTTACCTTTGGTGGAATTTGCTTACAATAATTCCTACCATTCCACAATAAAGATGGCTCCTTTTGAAGCATTATACGGTCAAAAGTGTCAAACCCCTATAAGTTGGGATAGACTTGAAGATAGAGTGAGCCTTGGGCCAGAAATGTTGGTTGAAATGGAAGAGCAAGTGAAAATTCTTAAGCAAAGATTAGCTAAAGCTACTTGTTCAATAGACAAAAAAGCTATGTTGATGCTAAGAGAGTGCCCCGTAATTTTTTTGTAGGTGACAAGGTGTTGTTGAGAGTAAAAGCTCACGAGTTCAATCAAATTTGGGAAGTCTTCCAAATTGGCTCCATGATATGTAGGACCTTTTGAGATTCTTGAGGAAGTGAATCCAGTAGATTATTGAATTGTGTTGCCACCAACTCTTGCCAGGATGCATAACGTCTTTCATGTCTCATACCCAAAGAAGTATATACCAGGTGATAATCATGTGATCGATTGGAATGCTTTATAGGTATAGGACCCTAGAGTGGTAACTCTCAAGCCCGTCAAGGTTCTTGGAACACGTAAGCTTTGCTTGCGTAAAAGAGAAGTCTTGTAATGCAAAGTCGAATGGGACCAGTATGCAGAAGACTTGGCTATCTGGGAAGACTATGTTGAGATTCAACAAAAGTTTCCTCATATTTTAGATGCATTTGAGAATACTTGAAAACAATATGTTTTTTGTGTGGTTGTTTTATGTTGCTACATACAATCATCGGGGAAAATTATTCACAAGGGGGGGAGTATGTTACACCCCAATTGTGTATTTACTATTTACTATTACTATGTAGGGTAAATGTGAATGTAATTTGAATTCTGAATGAGAATAAATTGTGCTTGCACTTTGTTATCAATGATTTATGAATGAATGTTGTTTCATTTAAATGATATGTCAAGAAAAGCACATATGTGAAATGGATAGTTATTGAACATATACCTACATCAACTATCCATTTCACATATGTGCTTTTCATGAATGTATCAATATATGTACACATACATATACATGTACATAGAGGAATATATACATATGTATATATATGCACTTAATTGTTATAATTATTATTATTACTATGAGGATGTTAACTTGTTTGTATTCATTTATATATATCAAATGTATACATACTGTAATGACATAATATATATATATATATTGACATATATATATACATATACATATATATATGTGTGTGTGTGTGTGTGTGTTTGTGATATTATTAATATACATATACATATACATATACATATATATATGTATATATAAATATATGAATATATATTTATATACAAATATATGCTTGGAGATCAATTAACTTATACAATGCTTGGAAGCCAATTTATTTACTTGAACTTAGGTTGATATGTATGAAACATGTAATAAAGAAATAACAAGCCAAATATAACATATATTGGCATTGAATAAAGGTTGAATTGCATACTATATATTTCATAGAAATATAGTCAATATGGATAATGAAACATAGTTGATGCTATGAGATATAATATCTTTGACTTAGTAAACAACAATTTACCTTTGGACGCCTTATCATGAAATGATGGAGAGTAAAGTGTAAAATGCATGATAATAGGAAGAGTTACAGAAAGGAAAAGAATTGGTCAAAGCATATTTATGTGCCTGAATGACTCTTCATTCCTCTGTTTCAGGTGCTAAGCTTAGACTTAGTCAACATTTAGCATGTTTTTCATTTTAAATGTAGACTGATTCAATGAGTAAAGCCATGCCAAAAAAGTAGGGAGAAGGTTGCTTGCTTGGCACCATATTATGAAGTTCTAAATGCTATAGAAGTCCATTTTGGAAAAAATTAAAATGTCACCATTTGATCATGTGTAGATTGAAATAGTCTTAAAATGCTATCAAAACATAGAGGTCAAACTATAGCTTATTACGTTGAGTAAACTCTTTGATTGTTGCCACCTTTTTGCCAAGTGAAGTGAGTCGACTAGAATGGAGATTGCTATCAATTTACATGCCTTTTCTATAGGCTGTGAAGTCTCCTTTTTTCTATATAAATAGAGAGGTTAGCTCTCTTATTTGGAACACATTCTATTGCAAACTTATAATGCTTTGTATTTTCTAATCTTGAGTTGTTAATTTTGTGAGTTGAAAGTGATAGTGTGAGAATTGAGAGATATTTTGTGAGTGCAAATAGTTCTTGAGAGAGAAGCCATAGAGAAGTATTTAGAATGATTTAGAGAAACAAGCAAGTTGTTGTTGGAAGGATGAAAAACATATCAAACCATTGGAATAGGTGTATACAAGAATGCGAATCTAGTTTCTCTTATTTATCTTTGTTTATAAAAGATTGTGTTTTGTATGCTTTGTTTGGAATACTTGCATTAGGAAAATATAGTATTTTCTTTGGAAAGGAAAAAGAAGCTATGTTACTCTTTTTTATGAAGTGCTTGTATTTACTTCGTAATAGGAGAGATTATTGTCATAAGTATATGTATACTAGATATGATTAAGCAGAGATACCTTAAAATTTGTCAATAGCTAGTTATTGGTATAAATGGTAGTTTCCAAGTTACACCTAGGGTTTGATTATTTGTAAAGGGAGGGTAACTTGTATTTATGCTTTATGAGTAGATATATCATTAAGTTATGGAAAATGGGAATAGGTTGTCTCTAGGGTTAAAGACTACCCATTGAAGGATGGACCTATTCATAGTATATAGTGGCTTAAAGTCAAATCGATCTTGAGTAGTGTATGTGAGTAGGATGACTATCACTTGAAGAACTGGGTGAGAACACTTTGGCCAAAGTAGTGTGATTTCCTTTGGCTCCACTATCAATTCACTATGATCCATTTGTTTGCATGCTAGTTCTAGATTGTGTGTTTACAATTTCTAGACAGGTAGGACACATCACTAAGCTCAATTGGTTGTCATTATGAGGTTACTCCACCAATCTCTTCATTGAAGGGTAGGGCCATCTATCGAATGATAGATGTGTGGGGGACCACATATGAGTCTGTGGTTGGTAGAAAAGTGGTTGAGTGATCCTTCTCCTCCTCAACAAGTGACAAGAAGACCAATATTTGAAAGGGGGTTCCTAGACTATCTATATCTATTGCTTGAAGCTTAGTTGAGCTATGTATGTACTTTTTCCATATTCTTGGAAATATTGTAATCAAGAATTTATTATATTAGAACAAAATCATTGTTGTTTATTGTTATGATAACTTTGTTCATTTGTTCTCAATAAGGAAAAGAAAAATTTAATTGTAATGGTTTGTTACATAGTTTATTTACTCACAAAGTGAAACTAAGGAAAATTTACTTCAATGAACAATTGACATGTTACAGCCTACAACAAAAAGGTGATATCACTATGAAGGAACCACATGATATGGCTATAAAGGAGCTTGTTGCACAAACAATTGTCATTGCACCAAAAGATTGACCTATTAATGCTCGATACAATCGTTAAATCTAATGTGTCCACAGGAGGTGGTTAATCCATGTGACAAACCTAAGCGTTACACTACACAACATAAGGAGACTAAGGGCACACACCTTGCAACAAGCCCCCTAGTGCAAGCGAGGGGTTTGAACCTGTGACCCAGGATTTGATACCAATTTTTGTATAGACGGTTGTTGTTGCACCAAAAGATCAGCCTATTAATGCCTAATACAACTGTCAGAGTTAATGAATCCATGGGAGGTAGTTAAGCCATGTCACAAACCTGAGCGTTGTTGCATAGCACAAGGAGACCAAGGGCACACACCTTGTAACAAATGTTGCAATAAAAAGTGATAAATATGGTTGTAAATGAGTTTGTAAAGATGGTTGTGAAGGAGCCTACAATGAGTATGGTTGTGAAGTAGTGTATTGACCCCATTTGTTGGATCATTAATTATTCCACAAATACACGATACCTTTTTTTCTAATGATAAAAGCTTAGTCAACCATCTTTTCCTTTGTCTCTATTGTGCACTCATTATAATTTTAGTATTACATCATAACACACAACATTCTTTTTTAATCTATTTATTGTTTGAAACATGAATAAAATGACTAAATCATTTAAAATGGTCATGCCTATAAGGTACATACCACCACTTGTCAATCCTCTATAATTAATTTTTTAGTGATAACTTCTACCATCTCTTCACAACAATTCCTCATATGTTACAATATCAATCTTTTAGGATCAATTAGTATGTTCTAGTTCTTAACTTTCTTATTGGCATCTATCCACTTTAGATTGAAGCACCAAGTAGTTCTATCACTTATTAATATATTCCACTTAAAATGTATAGCTTCTTAACTTTACCTTACAATGACAATAAAGACAACTCAATTTCATACTTAAATTATTGTGCCAAATAAGGCAAGTTCTTAGTATCATACTACATCCCTAAACTCAACCTCATTTCTCAACATCCACCCATCATAGACCACCTACTAGAGAATAAGAGGATATTTGGTTTTTAAATAGATAATTTCTAACTAAATGTGTTCACATTAACCTAATTTTTCATCTTTAAGTTTCAAGTTATTTGTTATCCAACTCTCTAGATTATTCCACATGTGATGACATTATATTGTTTATTGATAATTAATTTCTATTGTTTGATCTCTATATTTGAACCTAAATTTGGTTGATTAATGATAATTAAGTTATCAATTTAAGATTGTCTTAACCTCTATTAAATTATTATCTCTTTAAGTTTACATTCTCATTCATTAAGAATTCATAAATTTATTTCCCAAATGAAGACTACAATCTCAAACCAATAATATAGAATCCATCTCTAATTACTATGTTAAATGAAGTAATTCATATGGAGTTCCTTCTTCTATAGGTTGCCTACATACCATGTGTTTGTTAGATGAAGAATATGTATTTTTATCATTTAAAGTTTTCCTTTAAAACTACCACATTTGATCCACTAGTTGGTTACTTATAAGAGACATTTAAATTTATATTTATCATTAAAATTTTATTAAACAATGAATACTTTCAAATGAAAATAATTTTTCTTAAGAACATTAATACACACAAATACTTCTCTCAAATTTTCTCTAAAAAAACATTTGAGATTTTCCTCAAACTTTAGGCCATATTTAAAAAATTTAAATTATAAAATTTAATTTTTAGTGAGAAAAATCTATTAATAGGGTGTATACCCACTTGAAATTTATATCAAACACTCAAGCATAATGTTTAAAAAATTAGAACTCCAATTCCTCCATTAATTTTATTAGTGTATATCCTACAATAGAAAATAAAGCCCTTTGTGACATAACAATAATAAATATATATACATTTTCAAGTGTTATAGTAAATGAGTAACTAGAGAAATCACACCTTGGTCTACAATGGGTATGCCAAAGAGATGTGGAATGTGAATTAGGGAAAAATTAAGCCTATTTTTTGCATAAATTTGTATATTACATGAGTTCAATTGGTTGGCTATTTAGAAAAGGATAATGTTTGTGCAAAAAATGTCTCTAAAATGAGTGAAATAAAACCTCTAAATCAAGAAGACAATGGAGGTTTATGAAGAGGGAGGGGGCGGAGATAGGGAGAGAGATGGATGGGTAGAGAGAGAGGGAGACATTTCTAGAGATGAAGGGGGGAGAGGAATATAGAGATAGAGATGAGTATAACGCGAGAGAGGAAGAGTGAGATAAATAGATAGAGGTGGAGATGAATATAGAATGAGAGAGGAAGAGGGAGACAAATAGATAGAGATATAGAGAGATAGATGGAGAAATAAAGATAGAGAGAGATAGGGAGATAGAGGGGGAGAGATAGAGATGGATAGATAGAGAGGAAGAGATAAAGAGATAAAGAGGAAGAGGAAGAGGGGGAAATAGAGAGAGATATATGGAGAGATAGAGTAATATAAAGATATAGATATAAGGAGATATAGATAGGGGGAGAGGGAGAGAGATAAAGAGATAGAAAAATAGAGAGAAGTAGAGAAAGACAAATAGAGATGGTGAGGGAGGTAGAAATAGGGGGAGATAGAGAGAGAGAGAGGGAGGGAGAGATAGATAAATGGGAAGAGAAAGAAATAGATATAGTGATATATGCGAAGATAAAGGGAGAGAGAGGTTGAGATATAAAGATAGATAGGGGGATAGGGAGGGAGAAAGAGAGGGAGGGAGAGAAAGGTAGATAGATATGTAGAGGAGGGAAAGAGAGAAGATGGGGAAGAGGGAGATATATGTAGAGAGGGAGAGAGAGAGGGAGATGGAGAGATATAGATAGAGAGTTATATAAAGAGATAGAGAGGGACATGAAAAGAGATAAAGAGATAGGGAGATAGATATATAGAGAGATATATGTAGAGAAGGATATTAATAGAAAGAGATAGAGAGATGAGTGATTGGGAGATCAAGTGAGAAATAAATATAAAGATATAGAGTAGAAGAGATGGGGTGAATAATATAGAGAGAGAAGGGGGAGAGAGGGAAATGATGTAGATGTATAGGGACAGAGATAAGGAGATAAATGTAGAGAGATATAGATAGAAAGAGATAGAGAGAGGAGTGTGAGAGAGAGATAGAAAGAGATAGATGTAGACATAATGAGATATAGATAGAGAGGGGGAGGGAGAGATAAGCAGATATAGATAGAGGGAGAAATAGTGAGAGAGAAAGAAGGTGATAGAGATAAGTAATAGAGAGAGGTATATATTGTTGGAAATTTGATTGTCATTGATGTCAAAAGAGGATATCTGAATAATATCCAATAAGGGAGATTTTTGGGTCATTGATGTCAAAAAGGTATCATAGGATGATATACTTGAAGTTGCAAAGAAAGCATTGAAGTGTTGCAAAAGTTCGGGTTTGGGCCTCGGGCTTACCTTATATTGCTTATTGAAGGAGTAAGGAGTTAGTCATTTTGAGCTATTTCAAAAGGTTTCAAACTTCAGAATTTGGGCATACCCTTTATTGTGTGCACAAAGGAAAGGAAGCTCAAATGAAGATAAGTTTGAAAGGATTCAGACATTGGGCTTCAGACAACTTACACTTTACCTTTAAGTTTGAGTAAAGTTTGAAAGGATTCAAACATCAAGATTTAGACTCTTGGCTTATGCCTTACCTTTATGTTTGAAGAAAGGAATATGGTGGATACCCGAAGCCTGATAAAGTTTCAATGTTCATTGGTCGTAGATAAGGCTTATGCCTTAACTTAAGGTTAAGCAAAGGGTATGAAGGAACCCTGAACCCTGGCTTCTGACATCTCAAAGGTGTTTCAAAGTTTGGAGTTCCAGTGTTCTAAGTGATGTTATGCAAATGATTTGAAGGTGCCAAAGGGTAAGGTTGATGACCAAAACTTGAAAGCGCAGGACAAGTGGCACATTAATGCCATTTCATAGAAGGATTATGGGACCTAGTGATGGTCAATGCAGGCTTGCGAGGAGATGACATGTGTCCTTGACGATAGGTGTAAAGAGTCTCAAACTTCAGAGGATACTCATTAAGGTTTTCAATGCAGTTCAAGCATAATGTAAGGGATAATAGCAACTCTTGACCCTTGATGGAAAGGAAAGAAAAGGTCATAAAAAATAAAGGAGTAATTCTGCGTGAAGCTTGTGTTGACTTGGGTTGACCAACACGGGTATGTGGATTAGTGACATGTGGTGATTGTTGATTGGTTGAAGTAACTCAAGAAATTTAAATATTAACCGATGGATCATGGCGCGATCAATGACCAACATTTAAAGATTTGTTTTGACAATGGATAGGTGAAAAAATGGTGGAACTTACAATCATGTGAATTTTATTATGACACGAAAAATGAAATTGATCATTGTAACTACTCCAATGATAGGTTTGTTGATTGATTGGAAGAAGTGGACGACTTCATTAATGCACTAGCATTCACAAAATCTAGAAGAAGTTGATCAAACATGAATGGAATAAAATGATATGAAACCCTAAGATTGATTTATGCCAAGATTAGAGAATGCAATGTATAAGGTTGGTGTGTGTTGAAGAATGAAGTATTGTGTATGCATTCAATGAGCACACAATGTGTTAGGTGAAGAGTGAAGAGAGTAGAGGAAATGCTTATAGAGCAAAGAAAATATTGAGAAGTTGTAGATTGAGTTTTTAATATAGAATTGGATTCATTTGAATCATATGTAATTGGAGTTGTTTCTTGATGCAGAAGCATCCCTGGTTGTAAAGCAATCCTGTATCAACAAAAAAAATAGTTCTTTTCTTGCATTGCATTTAGTAGCAGTTTCACTAGTTCATTTTGGATTTTACCGTATCTCTATTTCTCAGCTTGCGAAGCAAGATATAGCATCTACACATTGAAATCTACTACATATCCAAATTTTAGATCATTTTCATTTTCCTATCGAAAGTTATCACTCTCAGAATTTAACTGTGTTACCAACCAAAACATTTGAGGCCGACCTAATCCAAATTACTTAGTGTAGACCTATTCCAAATCATGTGAAGCCTAATGAGACATCATACAAGCATCTTAGGTTCATTGGGACCTATCTTGAAGATTTAAAAGTTAATTCATTTTCAAGTGGAACTAAATTCTTCATACCTTGAGGCTGACATTCATATTTGAGCATTCATCGAGTTATTAATCCTTATGGTCAATGTAGACCTATCTTGGAGTTTGAGGAGGCATTGTAATCATTTGTAGAGGGGAGAAGATCTTCATTCAGTAGATTTGGATTCAGAACAATACATTTTCGTAGTAACCCTTCGAGGGCATGTAATAAGGCCTGTTGGCCAATTTTATGTTTATAATCCTTCAAGGAAAGACTTATGAGCCCTAGATATTCACCCTTGTGGCCAATGTTGCATGTAAGAATTCTATATTAATGAAGATTCATGTTCACATATCTATTTACTATGTTGTTTCCGTTGTGTTGACTCATTATTGCACAGTCTGAACTGTTCCTTCTGGAACCCTCCTACCATGACTATACCAAGTGGTATCAAAGTGAGATTCAATTCTTGAAGGAATTCCTTGAGGTGAACAGATCACCGACCTGAGGTAGACTGCATTTGTTTTCAATCAATCACCGATTGTGAGGTAGTTGAAACCCTTGTAACTAAATTGTTGAACTGAGGCAGTTGCACCAGATTCAAGGGGAGAGATGCTGCCAAGGAGAGTGCTTGGTATGGAAAATGTTGTTGGAAGAATGGATGAAATGCTATAGATAATGCATGAGATGCGAGTTAGAATAGATGCAGTTGAAGAAGATCGAAGGTGAGGCATAAACCCTAAGAAGAATGATGAAAGTAATGATGAAGCAAAACATGCAAATCAAATTGCAGAAAACCTAGATGATGATGAAGAAGAATCAGATCAAGTAAAGATGTTGAAAGTGATTTCAAAAATTGGCAAGTGACCTAGAGTTGAAATTCAAAATTACATGGGAAATTTGAATCCTAAAGAATTGATTGATTGGATAAATGAGATGGAAGAATATTTTGAATATGAAGAAATTGAAGATCCAAAAAGAGTTAGGTTTGCAAAAACAAAGTTGAAAGGTCATGCTACATTATGGTGGTAAGAATTTCAATTGGACCAAAATAGAAGAGGCAAAGAAAGAATCATCAAATGGGATAGAATGGTGATGAAATTGAAGAATCAATTGATACCAATTGATTATGAACTTGAACTATTGAAAAGATTGCAGAACCTAAGGAAAAAGGAAACATCTGTGAAGGAGTGCACTGAAGAATTCTACAAGATGATAATTAGAACTAGTCATAGTGAAGCAAGCAAAGAGGAGGTTGCCAGATATATCAATGGACTGAGAACAAACATTCAAGAAGAGTTGAGCATGGTAAAAATGACATATGTTGAAGAAGCATACCAGTTTCCATTGAAGGTAGAAGAGAATCTAAACAAGAAGTTTGAACAAAGGAAAAGAAGTGCAAGAGGAAGATTTCAAAAGAATGGATCTCAGTCCAGAGAAAGAAGACCTTATGTGGAGTGGAACAAAGATTCAAAACCCTACTAGAGTGAAGAAAAGGATGCTAATTCATATTACCGAGGAAGAGAAGATCAAAATGTCTACCCTAGTAACATAAGAGGTCATAATTATTATCATAATGAAGGATTCCAAAGGAATGAAGGGAGATTTGAGAGAAGACCATTCAAAGGAACCTGATTCAAGTGTGGAGGTGAAGGACATAGAGCATTTGAGTGTCATCAAGGAAGCACAAGAAAGAAACCTAAGCATACCAAAAGAACAACATATGTGGAAGAAGAGCATGTTGGATCCCCTAATTTAGTTGGGAAACTTGAGAAAGGAAAATTATTGGTGATGAGGAGAGCTTTGATGCATGAAGAAGTGACTAAATAACCGCTGTAGAGGAAAAGTCTATTTAGAATCGGATGTAAGTCTAGAGGAAAGGTATGTAAAGTTATCATTGATAGTTGTAGTACTGATAATCTCATTTCAGAGGAGATTGTAACAAAGTTGAATTTGAAGAGATTGAAACATCCAAACCCTTATAGGATAGCATAGATTCAAGATGAATATAAGATATTGGTGAATGAACAATGTTTGGTGAAATTTCATATTGGATCATATAGGGATGAAGTATTGTGTGATATTATTCCTATAGATGCATGCCATTTACTATTAGGAAAGCCATGGAAATATTATAAGAAAAAATTTCATGATGCAAGAAGGAATAAGTATATTGTGACATCAAATGGAAGAAGAATCAAGTTGATACCTTTGTAGGAAGAGGAGAAGACTAAATTTTGTGGCATTGCCATACTATGTTTGGTAGATGGAAGGAAATTTATTGATGGATTGAGGCATGGGAACATGTGTTTTGCATTAATTCCAAAGAAAAGTAATGGTCCAGAGATAGAGAATCCCAACAAAGAAAGTGAAGAAATTAAAAAGATGTTGATCAAGTATAAGGACATCATTTCAGACAATACACTAGATTGTTTACCAAAGTTCTGGAGTATCATCCATCAGATAGATCTGATACCGGGAGCTAGTTTACCAAACAAAGCAATACATAGAATGACATTGGCATAAAATGTAGAATTGAACCGACAAATACAAAAATTGTTGAGGAAAGGATTAATTAGAGAAAGTTTGAGCCCATGTGTGGTATCTATTGTACTTGAACCAAAGAAGGATGGAGAATGGAGAATGTGTATAGATTCAAGAGCAATTAATAAGATCATTGTCAAGTATAGATTCCCATTGCCAAGGATGGATGACATTATGGACTATTTGAGTGGAGCAAATTATTTTACAAAGATTGACCTAAAGAGTGGATATCATCAGCTTATAATAAGAGGAGATGAATGGAAGACCACATTTAAGACAAATGAAAGATTGTATGAGTGGTTAGTGATGCCTTTTGGATTGACCAATGCACCAAGCACTTCCATGAGATTGATGAATGAGGTATGAAGAAATTCTTGGGTAAGTTTGTCATTTCTTATTTAGATGATATTCTGATTTTCAGTGAGAATAGAGAGGAAAATTTGGGGCACATCCAACAATTATTACAGAGGTCAAGAGAAGAGAAGTTACTGATTAATATCATGAAGTGTAGTTTCATGAAGACAAAGTTGGTATATCTTGGATTTGTTATTTTTGCTGAAGGATTGAAGATGGTTTTAGAGAAAGTGAGAAATTTTAGATTGGCCTACACTAGTAAATGTTGGAGAAGTAAAATATTAAATTAAAATGTATGGACCCTTGCATAGAGTACTATAGTTTGGGAATTATGAATTTGAATGTATTTTCACAAATTGGAAATGTGAGAAAATTTTGCAACCCCATAAGCAAAAATGGGAGTTTGGTTTTTAGATAACTCTATTATTAGGTATATATCTAAGATAAATCTTGAAACTCTATGTCTTAGCCCCAATTAAGGAAGTAGGAAAATAAAGGTGCATTGGTCTCTTTGGTTGGAGGAGAGATAAAAGTTTAAAAACAAAAACACAAGGTGGGGATCAAAGGTTTAGGGAACATCATGACTAGGCACTTTGGTAAATAAAAGTGTGAAACCCCAAAATTTTTTAGAACACTCAAACTTGATTATCAACACTTGGATTTTAAATAAACGGTTCAGTTGAAAGTGTAGACACTTAAATAGTCCTGATTAACATTATGCATTTGATTCTGATTAATTAACATCAATTCCTCCTAAATCACTTATGCACTAACTAATTAATTAAATAATCTTTATTATTTAGTTAAAATCATCAATTTCTACTATTGATCAAATAATTAACTTAATCAAATTAATTCATCCTCTCCCGACAAATGTTCATCACATTTAATTAAATAAATCAATTTATTTAATTAAAACCCTAAAGTCCTCTCATTTGATTAAATAAATTAAATTATTTAAATCAAAATGTCATAAATGCCCTAATTCACTTGAGTTGATTTAATTCTAAATTAATTAACTCTAATCTCCTCCCAATCCTCATTACCCATTTCTCTAGCTTTTGACTCAACCTTGGTCAACTAAGCCCATGATCAACTAACCAACTTGCACATGAAAATAATTTCTTCTAATTAACTAGATAGCCTATTTTCCTCACAATGGCATATTCCTAGGAATATTCCCCTCAACCACCCATTCATAAATTTCCCTCCAAAAGGATTTTAAAGTCTCTTGCAAAGGTCTTAAATGCTCTTACAAGAGCCACCTTTTCCTTAAATGGCCTCTTACATGCCATCTTGTCCCTCTTACATCTCAACCATTTTCATTCAATTCCCTTATATCCTCTTAAAAATCCATCTACCTACCTTAAATTCTTCACATTCTTTAAAATGTGCTCCACACACATCCCCATGACTTTCAATAGCCTTGTGACAAGTGTCACAATGCTATTGGCTCCCATATTAGTCCCACATTCACCAATTTCATCCATTCTTCAACCATTCACTCCTATAAGTAGAGGCTTCTTCTACTTGAAATGGATCCACAATCCCATGCAATCTTACTATAGGCATATTCACTCACAACAATCACTCATATTCATCATTTTATATATATTATCAACACATTTGCATCACAATCACATACTCTTAGAATCAAAGGATCTTCAAAATTATCAAAGGGGTTGGGAAAGGGTCACTTTCCACATCAAAGTGACACCAATCCCCCTATGGGATGGAGATTTGATCTAGTTAGATAGGTTTACATGCTTTCATTTGTGTTATTTCATGTTTCGGCTCATATTTTCTTATCTTTGTTTGATCAAGAATTTCATAGGGAATGGTTGTTTGTGCTTTCTAATATGACTAATCTTGTTTGTTTTGTCTATTGTTAGCTAGTTGCAGATCACCATTCACAGAAAGAACAAAGGATGGAAAATCCCTCCCCTAACCCAAGATAGATAAACCTCTAAAATATAAAGGACTAGAGCTAATCTTGAACTCACTATGAAATAAAATCAATAAGAAAGGGGGTCCCAATTTTGATTGAGAAAAATGGGAAATGTAATGTGAGGAAAAATAAATGACAAATATTTTGGGAAATTCTCTTGATCATTTTGAGACAAAGTAATTAATGAACCAAAAATCTCTAGTCCAACATCATCATAGCAAAGAGATGCATATAGGACTAACAAAGGAAAGAATTATCTTAGCATGCCACCAAATTAGTTCAAAACCAAAGTGTTCTCACATGTGTTCATTACTATTCTTTGAGCCCATTAAAACCTTTTGAACCTCCACCCAATCATCAATCTAGTGGATAATCTCCCCTTCCAATGATTAGGAATCAATTAGAATACATGTGTACTTAAGTAGAGATGATCACTAATCACCATTTCTCTACTACTAGCTAAGTATTCATAGCCTTAACAAAGATATATCTAATTCCACACTAGGTGGAGATTTATTGCTAGCCAAGCTTCCATAGCCCTAGAAAATGTTACCTAAATAACCCAACTAGTTGGGTTCTTTTGATTTTTTTCTTCTTTTTTCTTTTCTTTTCTCTTCACTTTTATTTTATTTTAATTTTTCTTTCTATTATATTTTATTTTCTTACGTTCTTTTGAATCCAACTCAACACACAAATAATGAATCTTTTTCTTAGGTTGGGGATCATGGTGGTGATAAAGAAAGCAAAGTTATTATGATTTTCCATTCAATACTTAGTTGCAACAACTAACTTCAACATCCCAAAGAAATATTATCATGTTTATATATGTAATTTTTCATAAAATATTCATAAAAGTAATAAAATTAATCTTGACTTAGATTAGACAAGCATACATATAATCTAACATAATTGACATGAATATAAAATTACTAAATAATTATTATTTTTTAGTTAGAAAATAAATCATCATTAGGTTTTTCACTATTACTACTCACACATAACCCATTTTACAACACAAAATAAGCACTCGATTATCAAAATAGGACCTACAACAAGGAAAAATAGTGACACATTGACAACAAACTAAATGAAACTAAATAACACGAAAAATAAGAAACAAGAAAATAGACAACCTAAACTAACCATGTATAGGTAGGGATTCGACCTGCATTGGCTCAAAAGCATTTTTTTAGAAACTTCCCATTAACAAGTAACAAGATAATCTCTCTAGTCAAAGCACACAGATTGTAGGTATTATCACCAAGAATGTATATAACTAGAGAGGAACTTGTCAAACATAACATCCTCTCCCTTATTTTCATGACCATTATCCCAACATAAAACTAAGTCTATTTAATCCTAAGAGCCTTAATTTTAGCTCAATTGTCAAACTAGTGTTTTTCTATTACCTAATATTTTGTGAAGTTTTCTAGATTAGTGTCCCCTTTTTATTTAAGTTGCAATAAGCTTAGAATCCTAGCATCAATCTTATCATCAACTTCTAAGTAGTCCAACATTAATTATAAAGTGGGGATTTTTGATGTTTACTAGAAAAATGTTATTTAACACATACGCCCAATGGTAAAGATGTGAGTAAAGATATATTGACCCTAGTTTTATTTTCCCAAAGATAAAATCTTAATTTATTATGCCACTCTCTAGTGTTCTTATCTAAGAGATTCTTGATTACCTCTAATAGGTTTTTATTTCGTTGACTTAGCGACACCATTTCCTTCAGGATAATAATTTGAATAATACTTAAGAGTCAATATATTATCATAGACCCATTTAGATCATTTGATAGAAAATATTTAAGGTTGTTATCACATACTAGAGAAAGGGTCTTTCTAAACCTTGTGGTGATATGTTCCTTGAGAAACCTAATCACTATGACATTGAAGCAATATTAAATGCTTGAGCTTTCATCCATTATGTGTAGTATTATGTGGCTTTGAGTATGAGCTTATTTCTTGTAGAGGAATATGTGTTGATCATACAATAAATAAATCACAATTAGGTACAAATGGGTACACATCAATTACTAGTTGTAATGAAATTGTTAGATTTCAACCTTTATTAGTAGAAGCTTTCCACGTGTGACAAATATACACATGTGCATGCACATTTTTAAAAATATGGGGTCAATAATAGCCCCATATTAGTACCTAATGTTCTTTGGAGTCCTTCAACCATACCTTTCTTAGAATATCTCATGAAATTATTTGAATATGTTAGTTTTGTCTTTGTTGTCTAGGCAATGTAAGTGTAAAATTGCTAATTTGGTCACAAAGTTACCACTTTTCAAATATAGATATCTCCTTTGAGTAGCATTTAATTGATTAGGGATCTTATTATTCAATAAATTAAAGATTATATCTATATACCATTCCTCCCGAGTGACAACATACTATTGAAAAGTGATTTCTTGATTTTCCTTAGCCATAGATTTTATCAAAGAATTTTCTCATGTACCAACTTCATGGGTTGAATCTCCAAATCAATTTATTGTATGATAGTCATCATCTTACCCTTTTTCCACCCAATTTATTCAACATGAACAACGTTTTAACAGCCTGATCTAGGACAATAGCAAATACTTTACTCTATAAGATATATTGCATAAATACTTTGATTGCTCTTACTAAATCATATGCATACTTTTTCTACATTGGGATACCTTAACTTAGCTTCTTTAAAGGGAATACTCATGAATGCAATAGAAATTCCATCTTTAGGTTCCTTATTTTGTGTTAGAATAGAAACACGAGTATTTTGAAGAAAGGAAATATATGTAAAATGACTATGTATAATTTGGGATAACAAGCACTAGGGAATTGTAAAATGATCTTCTAATTTCTGAAAATGATTTCCAAGCTTCTATGGTCCATTCAATCTTAACATATTTCTTGAGAATTGCATTGAGTTATTTGACAATCTCTGACAACCTTTGTTAATTTCTTATAACCCAACTATAGATTAATTGCACAATAAATTCACAGAATCTAGAATTAAGACAATTTATTTATCCAATTTAAAATAATTAATATACTAGGTTATTTAACAACTAATAACAATAGAAGCAAAAATAACAAGAATCCAATCACAAATAAACAATAACACAAATATACCTAGGAAACCCTAGTGTGGGGAAAAACTTGCAAATGTTGGATCTTCTATTTAGCCTAATAACAAACTTTTCTTCTAGAATACAATATAAGTTTGCTACAACAATCTTACATATATAGAGCCCTGTTGATTTACATCAATGTGAAAGAAAAGAAACTTTCCTTATGTATTACTTGGCTAACTCACACATAAAATCACTCTCGGTCTTATCTCAACCTCACAAACCTGAAAACATTCTATGAATAAATTAAAAATCTACTGTTGCTAAAAATCCAACTCGAGTTGCTTTAAAGCAACTCCACATTCCACCTTTTGAGCTACAAAAATAAACACTCTCTCTTAGCGAGGAAGGTGTTCTGAACAACACCCAACTTATCCCTGAAGAATTCAAACTTACTCTTCAACAAGGATTTGGTCAGGATAACTACTATTTGTTTGTCTGTAGGAATGTATTGGAGCTTCACTATCCCCTTCTCCACACAATCTCTAATGAAGTGGTACTTGATATCAATGTGCTTTGAATTGTCATGAAACATCGGATTCTCAGAGAGTTTGATACAACTCTGATTATCACAGTAAATGACTATAGGATTTAGCTCCTGGTCAAAGATCCCAAATAGAATTTTTTAAAGCCAAATAGCCTCATATGTAGCCATATTGGTTGCCATATACTTAGCCTCTATAGAACTCATTGCAACTGAATTCTGTTTCTTGCTATACCAAGAGATTGCTCCTGATCCCAAACTAAAATAGCACCCTGAAGTGCTCTTCCGACCAACTGTACTACCTGCACAATCTGCATTGATAAACCCCTTGAGCTTCACTCCATCCTGTTGAACATACTTTAGCCCATAATCAACTGTGCCTCAGAGATACCTCAAAAAATGCTTCATATCTATCTAGTGCACATGTTTAGGTTCCACCATAAACTAACTAAGTGATTTGACTACAAAAAAACATTCTAGCCTGGTGTTGACTAGATACATAAGAGAGCCTATCAACTATTTGTATAAAGTCGGGTCCACTTCCTCTGATCTAGAAGCATCAATCTTCTTCCAGTTGGTCACAAGTGGCGTAGACATGGGCTTATAGTTCAATTAAGTACTTTCCTTGTACAAGGAAGATTTATCCCTCTTTCTGCCACAACTCCAACCCCATAAAGCAGTGCATCAACCTCAGGTTTTTCATCTCAAAATCTCATGTAATATCTCGCTTGTAGTGTGCTATGAGCTCCTCCAACCCTATGAGAAATAGGTCATCAACATACAAAACCAATATACGAAGTTCACCCTTTACCTGAACATAGTACAAGTTCAGATCTTCCTCACTCTTGATGAAGCTCACACTCTACAAGTAATTGTCAATACGTGAATACCATGCACTAGGAGCCTACTTGAGCCCATATAGTGCTCTTTGCAACCTGCATACATGAAAATCCCTCCCATGTGCTTCAAATCCTTTTGGCTATTCTATGTAAATCTCTTCCTCAATCACTCCATTGAGGAAGGTCGTCTTTACATCCATCTGGTGAATTCTCCAACCCATCTGTGCTGATATAGAAATGATAGCTCTTATGGATGAGTACCTAGCTACTGGAGCAAAAGTCTCATCATAGTCGATCCCTTCCTTCTGAGAGGACCCCTTTGCCACAAACTAGGCTTTGAAATTTTCCACACTACCATCTACAACATGCTTAATCTTATACAACCATCTTGATCCCACCATAGACTTACCTTCTAGTCATGGTACTACCTCCCACACACTATTCTTGATGATGGAAGAATACTCTTCCACCATGGCATCCCTCCATACTTGGTGCTTGGATGCCTCTTGAAAGTTGGAAGGCTCTACTTCAATTAATTCACTCATAAGTGCCACATACTCAGAATAACATCTGGGATCCTTTCTCTGTCTAACTGAATCCTATGGATCACTAGCATATTCCTAGGCCTCTCTCAGTGTTTGCTCAACTACCTTGTTTTTCCTCTTCTCGAAAATAGAAATCTGAGGCTGAGGAATTATTTGTTCCTCCTTCTGGTGAGTCTATTCGGCCTACTTGCTATACTCTCCAGCTTGTGTGACTAAAGTTTGAGGAATTTGTGTTGCCTCAACCGTGGGTGATTGCTCCCCATTCATCAAGTTGCTAGACTTTTGAAGAGCCCTCTCTTCCTCAGTCTTCACATCTCTATGAACAACTATTTTCCTATGGTTAGGAATGTAAATGCGACATCCCTTAGAAGTTTCACTATACAAAACAAGGATACCCTTCTCTGCAGTTAGTTCCAACTTGGTTCTCTTCTCCACAAGAATGTGTCAATACACAAGGCATCCAAAGATTCGAATGCGCCCCAAATATAGTTTCTTACTGGTGAACGCCTCTTCTGGAGTCAATTTTCCCAACACTTTGTGAGGGCTCCTATTTTGCAAATATACATCTGTATTGTAAGCTTTTTCCCATAAGAACCAAGGCAGATCCTAATCATGAAGCATGGCCTTGGTTGCTCCAACCATAGTCCCGTTTTTCCATTCAACAACCCCATTCTACTGAGGGTTGAATAGAACTATCAACTCTTTCTTGATACCTTCCTTAGCACATAAATCTTTGATGGAATTCAAGGTATACTCGCCTCCATTATCAAACCTCAATATCTTGATCTTCCTCCTGGTTTGGTTCTCCACGAGAGCCTTAAATTCTTTGAACCTACTAAAGACCTCATCTTTATTCTTCAAAAAATATATCCATGTCTTCCTGGAGAAGTCATCAATGAAATTAATAGAATACTCACATACCCATTCAAGGATACTATTGTCATGGGCCCACACACATCTGAGTGTACAAGATCCAAAATCCCTTTGGATCTATTGTCATTGCTTGGAAAAGTAGTCTTGGAATATTTCCCAAGAGCACAACCCTTGCACACCTCATGATTATCTATCTTCATCTCAGGCAGCCCTATCACTATTTCCTTGAGAATATTAAGTGCTCCATGGTGAAGGTGAGCCTTTCTCCCGTGCTACAATTCTCCTAGCCCTCTACAACTACTAACCAACGCATGTGCTAGCTCAAAATGTAACCGAAACAAGCTACCATGCATGACTCCAATCACTTTTGCAACCTTGAAATCCCTAGGATGAATATAGACTTTTCCCCTCTCAAAGATCATGATGTAACCCTTATCTTCTGAACTAGAAATGAAGATTAAATTCTTTGTCATGCCAGGGACATACAACACATCCTCCACCAATAGAGGTTTTTCGGACTCCCTCTGAAACTTGACTATGCCAACACCAATTACATGGTACTTGGCATTGTCTCCTATCTCAATATAGAAATCCAACTTCTTCTCCTCCAACTTGGTGAAACATTCTTTGACTCCTGTCATGTGGCAAGAAGCCCCACTATCAATATACCATACCTTATTGGCAATTGAACTCAAGAGACATGCAATGAGAGAAAACTCATTCTTAAATCGTGATGCAAATTGTCCACCTTTGTTGTAGCAACAACTTGCTTCTTCTACTTATCCTTATTTTTCTTATTTAGACACTAATTGGCATAGTGACCCAACTGATGGCAGATTTTTTTTTTATCTTGCTCAGATATTTCTTCTTCTGACTCTTGGAAGAAGAGCCTTCTATTTTCTATACTTGACTTCTTCTTACCCTTGCTTGTAAGAGCAATATTTTCTTCATCTTGACCCTTCTTCGTCTAATCTCCTCGATGAGAACCTTCACGGATCTCCTCCTAAACAAAATCATCCCAAAGCCTTGCCTAGTCAAGTAGGCGATCTCTACTAACAATACACTTGACAAACACTTCCCAGTGCTTCAAAAAACCGTTCAAGGCTATATGCACCAACCCATCTTCAACAATCATCTCTCCAACAACAACCAGCTCATCCCTGACCTGTGTCAGCTTGGACAATTAAGAGGTCACACTCTTGCCTTTGGACATATTGGTGTTATGCAATTTTTCCTTGAGCATCATCTTACGACTTTGATAGGTGCTCTGATAAAGTTTTGTGAGTGTATCCCACATCTCCTTAGTGGTGTCTTTCCTCAATAGATGAGGAATTAGATGATCTCTTACCCCATCAAGAATAATCCTCCGAGCCTTGGCCTCCTTGACTTCATGCGAATCTAGGGCAATAAGATCATTTGTTGGTGGTGTCACCTATGTACTAGCATAGATCCACAACTTGTTCTCCTTAAGAAAAGATGTAATCTAAACCTTCCACTATAAGAAGTTAGATGCACCCTCAAGCCTGTCTTCATATTGAACACTGGTTGCCATAATCACAAAAGAAACCATAGACGAAGTTCTATTTTTTTTTAAAATCTGTGTCACAAATCTTGGCTTTGTATTCAAAGTTTAGAGCTCTGATACCATGTTAATTTCTTATAACCCAACTACAAATTAATTGCACAATAAATTCACAGAATAGAATCAAGACAATTTATCTATCTAATTTAAAACAATTAATATACTGGGTTATTTAACAGCTAATAACAACGGAAGAAAAAGTAACAAGAAGCCAATCACAAATAAACAATAACATAGATATACCTAGGAAACCCTAGTTTGGGAAAAAACCTACAAATATTAGATCTTCTATTCAGCCTAATAGCAAAATTTTCTTCCAAAATACAATATAAGTTTGCTACAACAATTCTACATATATAGAGCCTTGTTGATTTACATCAACATGCAAGAAAATAAACTTTCCTTACATTACTCGACTAACTCACAGATAAAATCACTCTCGGTCTTATCTCAACCTCACAAACTTGGAAACATTCTATGAATAAATAAAAAATCTGTTGTTGCT
Source organism: Sequoia sempervirens (assembly GCA_007258455.2). Lineage (NCBI taxonomy): Eukaryota > Viridiplantae > Streptophyta > Pinopsida > Cupressales > Cupressaceae > Sequoia > Sequoia sempervirens. Next base: position 347,144,393 of record VDFB02000008.1, on the reverse strand, counting down.
GAAAATCCAACTCGAGTTGCTTTAAAGCAACTCCACATTCCACCTTTTGAGCTACAAAAATCAACAACCTTGTGATAAATTATTGGACAAAATTAAATTTTCCAAAATATGATTTAAGCTATTTTTTCTATCTTGTAAAGCGACCCCAATGGAGATTCCTTTTTCTAAGATAGGGTGGTTGAGAACCATTGAAGCTCCTTCCTTAAATTTGACACATGGTCTCATCTTCTCTAAGATAAAATTTCAATTCATTCATATAAATGATTATGCATTAACCAACAAGATCCTTGAAAGTTATATCCATTTCTTACTAAAAAACTGCCCCTACATTAATCAAACCAAAATACATTCTTTTGTATGCAAACTCTCGATAAATAGTAGTAAAATCCATCTTTGCCATATCCTTGTAATTTACCATCACTTGGTTTTAGACAAAATATCCATCCAAAAGGGACATCATTCAAGATCTAGTGACAATTTGTATTATTTCATTCAATGATGACAAGGGGTAGTTATCTTGTTTATATTCTTAATTGAAATTATAAAAATCTAAACATACCCTAATTTCACCATTTTTCTTATGCATTCGAGCAAGGTTACTGACCCACATGAAATAATTGACTAAAACAAATGATCCTTGCTAATAGGAGCTTCTACAGCTCTCTAAAAATTGGAGGTTCTATCAAGAAATTGATCGAAAAAGGTTTTACACTAGACTTTATGGGAATTGTATGAGTGATAATAGAAGTATTGAATATTTTAACTCCGTTCAATTACTTCATGATAGTCCTTTTCACACCTATATAATGATTGATCTTTCTTCTTCGGTGCATGTTTTACCCAATAGATTACAAGACTCGTATTCACCTCCTTTTGAATTAACAGTCTTCCTCTGTTTGGTGATCTGATTGGTATCAAATATCTTTACCAGCTCTAGCATCCTTTTGGGATGTTGTTGGTCTTCAAGTTCATAAACACTTCATCTCTCTCAGACAAATCAATGATTTGACATTCAAACACTCCATAGTTTGTAAGTCAATAAAATGCTTATCATCAACAAAGACATGAAAATGATAGACATTATTACCGACAGATGTAGATGCTAATTTGACTGAGAATGTGAAACAAGGATAGTCCTTTCTTATGGACAATCTGTTGTAGCCAAGATGAAGTGAGCTAAACATAATGGATTGTTGGGACATTCCTTCGCCCTCCAATTACAATAATGAAAGTGGAAATGAATATCAATAATTTACGGCTTCAGGAAAATTCAACGTGAATAATTCACCATCAACAATTCATTGTCAATAAATTCACTTCCAATAATTCATCACTAACAATTCATTGTCATGACAAATTCATCTCGTGAAAAATTCACCACCAACAATATGATATGAATTACTGGTGACGAATTTTCCACGATGAATTTGTCATGACAATGAGTTGTTGGAGGTGAGTTTGTTGAGGATGAATTTTCCTAGAACCAACCATAATTTACTGTGGAACTTCGCTTACCTTTTGTAAAGGAGGCATAGGAAGTAGTGATGGGGGCCTTATGGGTCTCAATCTATATATACAAAAAGATTTGATTTCCACTTCAACATGTCCCCCAATTTCCCTGAATTCTCAATTAGTTTTAGAGGAGGACAGAGATTGAATTGGATGTCAGATGAGTGGGCTTCAATGGATTGCTGGAAACGTATAATTGCAGAATTTCTTCATTCAGTACTATCATTGTCGTTCCCTTGTTGGCTTTGCTCCAGCGAACTGTTCGCTCTGGCTTGACATCCTCCATGAAAAGGATTGGTGAAAGAGACTCATTTTAAATGAAAACTTCGAAAATTACAGTTTTTGACTATTAAACTCCTAAGGAGGGAATTCTGGGCTTTTATTTGACAACACCTATTTTCTTGTTGCTCTCATATATGTGAATGCCAGTTTGCATATGTAGGAGTATATACCCGAATTCTTGTCAGCAAGATTAAAATTTGGTCACTAAATAGACTACAGTGGTGAATATGAGGTTGTTTTCACAGAATGTAAAAAGCTTACTGCAATAATGAATCTGAGATTGTTTTCGCATAATGTAAAAAACTTATGGATATAATTGTGTGTTTTTATAACATTCCATGATTTATTAGTGAGATGAGAAAAAATATATTTTTTAATTATAATGTTTGGTTTAATGAATAGTGATAAATAAAATAATTATACATGTCAAATCTTGTGTCAATCATCATTTGGCAAGGCTCTTTAGAGTTAGTTCTTTGGCTTGGATTTGGTCTAATGGTTTGTGATAAATAAAATAATTAATTTTGAATTTTTTTTTTTTTTTTTTTGATAAATTTATCTTTTTTATTTTTATGAATTATTCTCAATCTTCTTCTATCAATTCATTATTTAATTGATAATGATTACATATTTCGTAAGTAATTTTCAACTAACAATTTTTATTTGTGACGAAACTTTGAATCAATAGATGACATGATAGCTCAGCTTGACTTGCACAATCTAAGCATTGATTGATGGTGAGACATGTGGGCCCTACTAGTCTCCTTGTTTCATTTAATTAAACAACTACTTCCTTTTCTATAATATAATCTTACCTACACAGTCACCATTACCATCATCATTAGACTTTAAGGTATGGACACTTGTAACAAAAAAAAATTCAAACAGTTGATATGCCCTAAAATACCTTAATGCTAATAAAAAAATTAAAGACTTGTAGAAAACAAAATTGTCACGTTGTTACAATATGGAAAATTTAAAATTCCATTTTTGACCTTGTCTACCAACAATACTAGCATAGCTTGTTTAAAGGAGATCTTGCAAGAACACTAGATAGACTAAGGTAAGTCCAACCATATTTTAGAACTAGAGTTTCAATCTCATGAGGTAGACATCTATGCAATTTGTAGAATGAAGAAATTCATGCCCATTTGAAGTACTCTTTGTTTCTCAAGATTGTATCTCTAAGCCTATGATTACAAGAAGAAAAAAGAATTGTGTTTAAAATTTTGGTTTCATGGTCTTAGGACAAGTACTATGATGTGAGAATAGAAAGCTTCTTACATCAATGGAATTGACAAATTACCCTTCTTGACCTCTATAAGTTATCACATAATAGAATTGTGTTGAAGAATTATTCAACAAATCACATAATATATCTAAGAACTATTAGATGCTTGAGAAGAGATCCCTATTATTTATAATACATGTTCAACATCCAAATTTGGCTATTAGTCAAGAAATTCATGCCTATTTGATAGCCCATTCCATAAAATATTATTACCCTATTGATTATAACACAACATAAACTCAAAATCTCCACAAAAAATGATTAAACATGATCTAATAGAAATGTCTTTACATGTCTTACAAAAATGTTGAAATGGGAATTAAATGGAGAAAGCTAATTGCAATGATATGGATCTCTTCAAGATCTTCGATTTTAAAAAATAAGGCTTAATTGAATTCCCAAATCAAAATTTGTGGTCTCTAGAAGCTAGGGCCTTCTGCATTAGAAATATAAGAGCATTTAGGACACACAAGAGAGATATAAGAGGGAGTTACAATTGTTGACCAGCTTATGGTGCATGATATGACACATCATGAGGCATATTTGAATGAATATCATGGAGCCAAAATAGAGTACCCAAGAAGTTGAGTGGATTATGATGAGCTTATAACAAGTGTATAAAATATTTGATTTGAGCCCATGGAATCATCTTGGGATTTGGATATTAAATTTGATTAATCTTTTTGGAACCAAAATTTGGGTTCTTTATCTCATGGTTTCCTTATTACCATGTGATGGTTACATGTATGGCTTCTCCCATTTAGCGGGTTCTTGAGATGTAAGTTTCATAGTGAGTTTTGTAGGTATTAATCATGTTTCTAGAATTTCTCCAAATATCTTGTTGGTGTTACTCCTATAAATTTTTAGATGTTACAAGTATATTATAACCATTGAATTCCAAACAATACTTTGAGTTTATTTAGAATATGGGTTTATTTTTCTCCAAAAAAGGTTTTCCCAACATCAATCAATGTGTTAAAGTATATTTCTTCAATATTTATTTCCTTATAACTATATGATCAATTTATTTTTTTGCACATAACTCCTCCAATAGATTAGTGTAGGAAGAATATTATACACCTCTAATTCTTTTGATTTAATTTTAGAGCTTGAGTACCTTAGTTCCTAGGAATTAGAGAATATGTTTTTGTACTAATCCTAGGTTGAGTGGGAGCTTGCATAGAAGAAGACCTTGTTGCAATAAAATGGAAAACACATTAAGAATATAGATGGGGATATTTATAGGTACTAGCCTTGAATTGTGGGAGCTCAAGATTAAGAATTTTGTCATAGATAAATATTTATGAGATTATATAATTAAATCCAAACCCACTGCAATATCACAAATTGATTGGGATCTATTAGATAGAAATTTGAAGATCTTCAATACCTAATTTTCTTGCAAAATATTATTTTGCTAAATATAAATGAATAAACCACTACACTATCTTTTTGGAAGAATTTGGGAGAGTCGTACTAGGATAAGTCCCTAGCTAATATAGAATTTCATCGTAGAAATAAGCTGCACACCTTGGGAATGAATTATGGTGGTTTTATGGCCAATCATCTGAATGCATTCAATATCATAGTGAACTAGTTACATTGTTGGACTAAAAATAGAGGGGGATCATTGTATGACTTTTTTTGCTAGAATTGTGGGATCACTTGGTGATGGTGATTTGTAGAAATGACAAAAATTAAAGTGGATGAGGTAGTGAGTATGTTACTATGAGTAGATGTGATAGAAATATTTTGAATCTACTAAAGAGGCCCTAGATATTCATGGAAGACTAAATAAGAAAGTTAAGAATAAGGATAAGAATAAAGAGATATTGAGATTCACATCTTTTGGGAGATCCAAATATCTTAGAAACTCCAAGAATAAGTACTATAACTAAGGAAAAACTAGGCACTACCATAGATAATATAAAATTGAGAAGGAGAAAAAAAAATGATTTAGATTATGAATCCAAAAAATCTTCTCAAGTTGATGTATATTCCTTTGTCATAGCCTTTCAAATCACATATCAAAAGGTGCACAATTGATACTTTGGAGAACCCTTCCAAATGACCTCCCATTGAGGGTGGTTTTCAAAGTATGAAGAATATGATGGTGGGAAGGTGTAACTCAATGATGACTCTCACTTAAGCATGGTTGTGCTAGAGTTTGTGCTCGGTTCCTAGATAGATGATTCAAGAGGATCAATGGTGTGATGGACGTCCAAGTTTAGAAATAAAATTGATATTAGTTATTAAATGTAATTATTTAATTATGCAAGTTGTTTTTTCTAGTGGATGGTGTAAGATGGTGTGATGAGTGATGGTTCTTGCTAAGGGTGTTCATATAATAAAATTATTATTATATTCTTGTATTGAAGACATTTAAAAAATCTATATCTTCACCATAAGAGACAACAACAAAGGTGAGTACAAGTAAACTACTTGTTAAAAATCTAAAAGAAGATGAATAACCAAGAACATTTTAAGAGAGATAAGATACATAAACAAAGGAAAACCAGTGATAACAAGAGATATACAAAAATGTCAAGATGACATAATTACATTTAAGAAATTCTCTAAAAGAAGCTACAACAAGAGTGTGTAAATGTAAAAAAATATCCTTGCATATCTATGCAAGGTTCTCATTGTATATTTTCACACTCTTCATATTATTGATAAAAATGATTTTGTGTACATTTTTACTAGTGGAAGGTTATTTTTTTGTGCTTTTAGATCTTAGCTTCTCTATCATGGTATTAGAGAAACTTTCAAAGCTTACATCATTATCTTTGGATCATGTGAAAAATCTAGAGACATTTATTCTTCTTCTTGCATATTCCTATTTGGAATGGGATGCCATCTAGCACACATTTGTGATGTTGTTTCATCCTAAAGGGATAAATATTGTTCAATGATCATGGATCATCTTCAACATCTAGTGTCAAGCATCTAGTAGCACTACAAGAATCATTTTGAGGGGAGTGCGTATGGTTTCTCTTTACATATCAATTTTGGGAGGGAGCATTTCCTCACATGAAGTTCTTTCCTTCTCACATTTTATAGGGGTCACATAGACCTTATCTCTTTTCTCTCTTATAGAGGAGAACATTCATTCTACTTATTTTGATAGAAGTATTCCTTTGGGGGTCATAAGTCCTATCTTTATTTGTATATTCAGTTTATATCATTTCTCTTTTGGAGAGGATATTTATTTACCATTAATTTTTCTCCTTTATGTTATTTATGAGAAATTTATACATGATTACCTAACATGGCCTAGTAGTTGGGACTCATCATCTTTACATAAATTACTCCCTAAGTTTCACTTAAGAGGGGGTGTTAGTGAAAATATGGTTATTTCATATCTAGTTAGCATATCACCCTTTCTCGGTTGACCTATTCACACTAAAATCTTGATATAATGTTTTGTATATTCTAGGACTTGCAAGAAATTTACTTTCAGTGTCCAATTTGAATGTTTCTAGAATGCATGTGACATTCGATAAGTTTGGTTGCAGGTTGGTAAGAGGGAGTTTGGTGATAGATAAAGGATATCATATAGGAATTTTGTTTAGGATAAATGCCTCTACTTTATGTAACTCTTTCAATGTAACTAACACTAAAAAATGCATGTATGCTATGACACCATAGATTGGGTCACATAGGTGAACAAGGACTTAACACTATTCTAAACAAAAAGGCGGTTGATGATATTTTTGATTATTCTATTGGTAAAAATGAGTCTTGTGAATATTGTGTTTTTAGAAAACAAAATATATAATCATTATTAATGAAATTGATAAGGAAAACAAATTATTAGAGATCATTTGTTTGAATTTATATGGACCAGTGGATGTTGTATCTTTAGGTAAATATTGGTATTATGTCTCTTTTATTGATGATGTCTCAAGATACACTTAGATTTATTTTATGCATTCAAAATATGAAGTTATCACCAAGTTTAAGGAATTTAAGGCATTAGTTGAAAAACAAAAATAATTATAAGATAAAAGTGTTGAGGTCTAACAATGGGAGTGAACATTGTTCCAAAGAATTTGATGAATTTTGTAAGCATGCAAGTATTTTTGGAAAAAGACAACTCCTTATACTCCCCAACAAAATGGAGTAGCATAAATAATGAACTGAACCTTAATGGAAAGAACTAGGAGTATGTTGAGTAGTTCTAAGCTTGATAAACGTTTTTGGGAAAAGTGATTGGTACTACTTGTTATTTAATTAATTGATCTCCTTATTTATCTCTTATTGATAAAACTCCTTATGAAGTGTGGATAGGTAGAAAGCCTTATATTTCACACTTAAGGATCTTTGTTTGCGAGGAATTTGTTCATGTGACTCAAGAGAAGCGATCTAAATTGGATCCAAAAACACATAAATGCATCTTTGTTGGTTACAATGAGCATGTAAAAGGTTATAAGCTTTGGAGTCCTTTAACCCATAAAATAATCTTCTCTAAAGATGCAGTTTTTAGGGAATTTAGAGCTTACTCAAGAGAAGAAAAACTAAAGGAGAAAGATAAAAAACTCAATGCACTTCGAAAAAAATATTGAGAAGTGAGAAGATGCACATGTGGAAGAAAAATCAGATGGATTAGAGGATGGAGAAGAAGAAGAGGGTTTAGGTAGTTCAAAGGATGTAGAAAAAGAAAAACAAGTAAAGCCTATTGAATAGGACAACTGAGAGGGGGGTTGAATTAGTTGTCATAGAATTAAACTTTTAATTCAATCACCAAACCTAATACTTAATAATGCTTAAATGATTAATCATCAAATACTAATGTAGAAACTCAAATCCAACACATAAACATAATAACACCAGATTTACATGGAAAAACCAATGAGGGAAAAACCATAGTGAGGATTAACTCACACTATAGAGAATATCAGAATCGATTACAAAAAGGCTCACTACCGAAAATAAGGACTCACTGTCCGAAACAAGGACTCACTATCCAACAAGGCTACAACTTGGAGGGATCATTGCCACAGAGATATAAAGAAGACAAAGAATAGTTTTTACAAAGAGACTACAATCCCAATACAACAAAGGATTCCACCACAATCATTCGATCAACTTGCATGAATGATAAATTTCACCTTATACTCATTGCATCTGGAAACTCAGCATTAAGCTTCACATAGATCTCCCACACTCTCAACACACACTTACTAAATAGAATCAATGTCACACCAAATTTCACTTTCTCTTTTCTTTGATCGCTCTTCTTCTTCGCTCTTGTATATTTTCCATTAATAACTCATCTTGTATTTATACCATCTTCAACTTTGAAACAAATCTAGAGTCAACTATCCAAATCCAAATTCAAATTAGGTCGGCACCAAAACATCCTAGGGAGGAATTAGAATGAGGGTTACCCAAACACATGCTTCATAGGGACCCAAATAGATCCAACATGCTTCATCATTCTCGAAAGTAGTATTTCACACAAGGTTGGCCACACTAGTGTAAAACATATATAACCATTAAGCACAAACTTTCCAAATGTTAAAATTAACTTCATACAATCAGGGAAACTCAACTTTAGAACCACACGTCATAAAAATTCATCAAAGAGAAATTTGAACCAACAACATTTCTCCCGGACCTCAACCAGAAACATAGAAAACCATAGTTCACAACTGGTGAACACAACTTGTGACGTACAATGAACCAACAACCAAAATTATGAATATAGCACCTTCTAACAACCATGAACAACATATCTGAACTGCAAAACTATAGGAGAAAATTTGGACCAAAACCTGAAGCAACAAAAGAACACTTGCAACATATCTTTATTACAATTTTCTCAATATCTTCAACATATACAACCAATAGCAACTAGTAGATAACAAGCTAGCTAGTTGAAAAAAATGACAACACCTTTGATCTTTCCATTCTTGCAACAATCTCCCCCTTTTTCATTGATGGCAACATATGATGTGAAAAAAAACCTTCGATCTTTCCATTCTTGCAACAATCTCCCCCATTTTCATTGATGGCAACATATGATGTGAAAAACCATCAAAGACAACATACAAGCTTTGAACAAACTTTTCAATTTCTCCCCCTTAGAAGATAGTTTCATATATGCTTCTTCTGTCAATCTTCATTTCCTTTTTCACATGATTCTTCTCCCACTTTGACATAAATGGCAAAGGCAGAAGAATACTTATCATTGATTTCTCCTTTGACATGAAAAATAATATACTCATAATGACAACACTTGATAGTACCTGATTTTCCTGACAGGTAGCAACAAAAACATTAGCCTAGAAGAAAGATAGATCCATAGATCCACAGGACTAATGCATCTCCATATGCATCTAGTTCAAGAAAGGAGGGGCAATAACCCCCAACTTCTCTCGTAGATACTCAAAAGTATCTTGAGGAAGAGCCTTTGTGAAAATATCGACAACCTGATCCTTCGTCGGAACATACTCAAGCTTTACTTCATTCTCGATGACCTTCTCCCTCAAGAAATGATATCTAATAGATATTTTCTTCATTCTCGATTGCATCACATGATTCTTTGAAATGTTAATTGCACTTGTATTATCATAGAAAATAGAAATGGGATCATCATATACTACTGTGATATCTTTTAATGTTTGTTTTATCCATAGAACTTGTGTACAACAAGATGTAGCAGCAATATACTTAGCTTCAATGGTACACAAGGATACTAAATATTGTTTCTTACTTGACCATGCCACCAATCTACATCCAAGAAAGAATGCACCACCACTTGTACTTTTCCTCTCATCTACACATCTAACCCAATCTGCATTTGTATAGGATACCACAACCTATAATCCAGAGTTCCATTCAAATATCTAAAAAATATTTTAACAGTAGCAACATGTGTTTCCTTGGGGTCTTCTTGAAATCTAGCCACAAGACATACATCATGCATGATATCTAGTCTAGTAGCAGTCAAATATAATAGTCCACCAATCATAGATCTATACTTGTTCTGATCGGCCTTAGGTGAATCATCAACTTTTCCCAATTTGCATCCAATCACTATAGGAGTACTTATTGGTTTCGAACCATCCATCCCAAAATTCTTCAACGTTTCTCTCACATACTTAGAATATGAAATGAAAATTTCCCTCTATTTGAATATTTTGTAGTCCAAGAAAGAAATTCATCTCCCCAAACATAGACATTTCAAAGTCTTTCTGCATTTCTTCCACAAACCTCTTGCACATATTTTCATTTCCTCTAAAGATAATGTCATCAACATATGCTACTACAATCAAGATTCTGTCATTTTTAATCTTAAAGTACAAATTACTATCTTTCGTACCTTTGTTAAAGCCTTGCTAAATCAAATACTTATCTAACCTCGCATACCATGCTCTAGGAGCTTGCTTCAACCCATATAAAGCTTTATTCAATTTTCACACCATATCTAGTTGTTCTATTAACTGAAATCCTTCTGGTTGTTCCATATAAACTTCCTCTTCTAGTTCACCATTCAAAAATGTTGACTTGACATCCATCTGATAGACCTTAAAGTCTTTATGAGCGGAAAATGCCAAGAACATCCTTATAGCTTCCATCCTTGCTACTAGAGTAAAATTTTCTTGAAAATCTATGCCTTCTACTTGTGAGTAGCCTTTACACATAAGCCTCGCTTTGTTTCTAAAAAATTCTCCATTTTCATTCAACTTATTTTTGAATGCCCATTTTGATCCAATGATGTTTTCATCTACCAATCTTCGGATCAATTCCCAAGTTTTATTCTTCTCAATCTGCATAAGTTCTTCTTTCATAGCTTCCTTCCAATGTTCATCTTTACAAGCTTCACATACAGTCTTTGGTTCAGTCTCAAAAAGTAAACATAGATTTACTTCAGCAGCAACTCTACTTCTCATCAACACACATGTTGTATTGTCTCCAATAATATCTCTTTTTGAATGTTTCTTCTGTACATATTTCGGTGTCTTAGGGACATCACTGGAGCATCATCTTTTGTTTCATTATGTTCATCCTGCTTCTCTTGCTCATGTGAATATTTTTCTTGTTCTTCCACAATCTCTTCTATTCTTACACAATCATGCTCATTAGATACATATCCGTAAATGTCAATAGGATTCTTCATTGTCTTATCAACCTTCACATTTGAGCTCTCTACAATTTTTTTTATTCTTTTATTGAAACATCTCTATGCCTTTCTATTAGTAGAATATCCAAGAAAAATGCATTCACCACTTCTTGCATCAAACTTACCAGAAGTTTCCTCATCTCTTCTAATATAGCATTTGCTTCCAAATACCTTGAAATATTTAACACTATGAATTCTTCCACGCCATAGATCATAGGGAGTCTTTGTACTATTTTCTCTTGCTTGAACTCGATTGAATACATAAACAACAGTGTGAATATAGCTTATTTCTAGTAAACTTCCGATAAACCAGACTCAATAATCATTGATCTAGTAGCCTCTTGAACTTTTGTTTTTCCTTTCAACAACTCCATTCTACTGATGAGTTCTCAAGGTAGATAACTATCTCTTTATTCCATGCACTTTACAAAAAAAATTAAGCTAATGGGAGGTGAATTCTCCACCTCTATCAGACCTTAAGTATTTTATCTTCAAATTCACTTCATTTTCAACCATAGCTTTGAATGCCTTGAATCTATCTAATGCATCTGATTTCTCTCTAAGAAATGTAACCCATGTATATCTAGAAAAATCATCAATTAAAATCATAAAGTACCTTTCATCAAGTAGACTTCTTACTCTTGTAGGACCACAAAGATCTGTATGAACTAAATCTAGTAGTCTAGTAGTGGACTGTTCCTTTGATCTATAATGATTTCTTGTTTTCTTTCCAAACTGACAATTCCTACAAATAGCATTAACAAGCTTTGTAATTCTCAGTAAATCTCTCACAACTTGAATATTAGTGATCCTTTCCAAGTTTTCAAAATTCATGTGACACATTCTCCTATGCCATAACCAAGTATCATTAATCTGAGTCATAAAACATCGTCCATCAACACCCTTAAGTTGATAGATATTCCCTTCATATTTCTTTCTTGTAGCAATAAATGTTTTGGATCCTTTTTGGATATCACATATCTCATCCTTAAACACAAGATCATATGCTTTTCTGTGCATCTGGCCAATACTAAAAAAATTATGGTTTAAACCCTTAACATAGTAGACATCATCAGTATGATGCTTGCCATCAAAACTTACTGAACCTATTCCATAGATTTTAGCACCTATATCATCTCCAAACATAAGCAAGCCTCCATCATATTTTTCAAGCTTAAAAAACTTACTCTTATCACCAGTCATGTGATGTGAACAACCACTATCAACTACCCAAAAATTCTTTTCTTTTTTAGCATGTAGGGAAGAGATAACCTTACCTTCATTTTTCTCCTTCTCTGGAGTTACTTGTCTTAAAGAATTAGTAGAAGTAGGCTCATCCTTAATCACCAAGAACAAGCATTCATTGTCATCAGGATCTTCATATTCTAAATCCTCATCAAATATACTAGCATTCATTCACATAATGAGCTCTATTAATCTTCTTCCCTTTCTTCTCTTTCTCATATCTTTGTATATTTCTTTTGTCTCTTTCTGGACAATTTGCAGCATAATGACCTATTTCTCCACAATTAAAGCATTTAAATGGCAACTTACCGAAGCTTTTCCTCATTCTTCTTACAAAGTTAGCTTCTATTTCATCAAAGTTTTCTTTATTTGGATCTTCATCTTTTGTAGCTTTAAAAGTAGTCTCTGATTTGCACCCATTCCTTAGACTCAACTTCCTCATCTCATAAGATGTCAAAAATCCCAATAGTAGATCCTTAGTATAGCTTTTATAATCTATAGTCTACTTAATAGCACTCACCTTCTCACTGTAAGCATCAAGAAGAATTTTGAGAATCTTTTTTACAATCTTGGTTTCATCTATAGTAGCACCAAGTCCTCTCATTTTGGCCACTATCTCATCCAATCTTTGTACATAAGGTTTAATAGTCTCATCTTTAGACATATGTAGAAGAACAAACTATGTTTCCAAGTTCTGTAATTTCACCTCTTTAACTCTTTCATCACCATCATGCACTCTTTCCAAAGCATCCCAAACTTCCATAGTGGTTGTCAAATTCTAAATCTTAATCAACTCAAAATGTACTAGACTATTCTTTAAGATGAACGTTGTCTAATTGTTCACTTCATGTGCTTTGATCTCTTCAGGTGTACTCGAACCATTAGCAGGAGTATAAGGATTTTTGTAAGCTTTCTCCACATCATATCCACAATACTCTAGATATTCTTCCATCAATACTTTCCAAATAACATAGTTAGTTCCATCAAACATTAGATAATCAAAAACCATTTTACCAGCCATCCTGGACCTTCCTCAAGTGGTTAAGCTCTTCACCAAGGAACCTTTTTCTTTGATACCAATTGTTGAATAAGACAATTGAGAGGGAGGGGTCAATCATTTGTCATAGAATTAAACCTTTAATTCAATCACAAAAATTAATACTTAATACTGCTTAAATGATTAATCATCAAATACCAATATAGAAACTCAAATCCAGCACACAAACACAATAACAACATAATTACGTGGAAAACCCAATGAAGGAAAAACCACAGTGAGGATTAACTCACACTATAGAGAATATCAAAACTGATCACAAAAAGGCTCACTACCTGAAATAAGGACTCACTGTTCGGAACAAGGACTCACTGTCCAACAGGGCTACAACCTGGAGGGATCACTTCCACAAAGATACAAAGAAGACAAAGAAGACTTGTTATAGAGAGAATACAATCCCAATGCAATAAAGGATTCCACCACAGTCACTTGATCAACTTACATGAATGATAGAGTTCGCCTTCTACTCACTGCATCCGGAAACTTAACATTAAGCTTTACATAGATCTCCCACACTCTCAACACACACTCTTACTGAATAGAATCAATGTTGCACCAAACTGCACTTTCTCCTTTCTCCTATCGCTCTTCTTCTTCTCTCTTGTATATTTTCTATTACTAACTCATCTGGTATTTATAGCATCTTCAACTTTGAAATGTATTCAGAGTCAGCTATCCAAATCTAAATTCAAATTAGGTCAGTGCCAAAACATCCTTGAGTGGAATTAGAATGAGGGCGACCCAAACACATGCTTCATATGGACCCAAATAGATGTAACATGCTTCATCATTCTCAAAAGTAGTATTTCACCAAGGTTGGCCACACCAATGTAAAACACATAGAACCATTAAGCATGAACTTTCCAAATTTCAAAATTAACTTCAATACAATTAGGGAAACTCAACTTTAGAATCACACATAATAAGACTTCATGAAAGAGAAATCTAGACCAACAACATCTCTCCTGGACCTCAACTAGAAACATAGAAACCACAGTTCACAACTGGTGAACACAACTTGCACTGTACAACGAACCAACAACAAAAAATATGAATATAGCACCTTCTAACAACCATGAGCAACATATTTGAACCACAAAACCATAGGAGAAAATTCATACCAAAACCCAGAGCAAGCATCGAACACCTGCAACATATCTTTATTACAATTTTGGGTATGTGCAGGATCATCATGGAAAAAACAGGCCCTTAAGTGGCAAAAAAATTAGAAAAATCAAAGTTAGGCAACTTGACATAAAAATTTGAATAAGTAAGAATAGAATCTATATTAGTTTTCAAAAATATTTGTAAATGCAAAAATTGAGTATGATAAAATGATAACATTTTTTTATAATATTCTAGAAATAAGTAGAGGACTCATGTTTGGATGTGATGCATATTTTTTTGTAATTTTTTTCCAAGTAAATAATTAATTATGAATTTTTCATTACACCTTTTAAAAAATATAAAAATTCGTATGTCTGACCACCTTAACTTGGTCAAAACTTCATGAAATTCAATTTTTATTTTTTTAATCCTATAGTACATGAAGCATGTTTTGGATTCAAAAAATGTGATACCGTTTGAAAGCTATAGATGTTTTTCAATCAGCCTATCAATCAACACTTTAGTCATAATTCAAATAGAAAATGAATAATAATTATTTATTAAATTCAAAGTAAAACATAATTTATATTGGTGGAAAGCTGAGAATTTCCTTTAAAAACCCTTTTCATTTTATCAATTTTGGGTAAAAAAAAAGTCGCCAGCCACATACCCTACAAATACTCATCATATTGCCACTTTTTGGCCCATCATGATCCTGCACATACCCATCTAGTTATCCTTGACATATACAACCAATAGAAACTAGTAGATAACTAGCTGGCCAGTTGACATCAATGAAAACACCTTCCTTCTTTCCATTCTTGCAACAATCTCCCCCTTTTTCATTGATGGCAACACATGATGTGAAAAACCATCAAAGACAACATACAAGCTCTAAACAAACTTTTTAATTTCTCCCCCTTAGAAGATAGTTTCATATATGCTTCTTCTCTCAATCTTCCTTTCCTTTTTCACACGCTTCTTCTCCCCCTTTGACATCAATGGCAAGGGAAGAAGAATACTTTACATTGATTTCTCCTTTGACATGAAAAACAAAATACTCATAATGACAACACCTGATAGTACTTGCTCCACCTGAGAGGTAGCCACGAAAACATCAGCCTAGAAGAAAGATAGATCCATAGATCCATAGGAGTGATGCATCTCCATATGCATCTAGTTCAAGAAAGGAGGGGAAGTAACCCCAAATTATCTTGGAGATACTTAAAAGCATCTTTAGGAAGATCCTTTGTGAAAATTTTAGCAACTTGATCCTTCATCAGAACATACTCAAGCTTTACTTCATTCTTGATGACCATCTCCCTCAAGAAATGATATCTAATAGATATATGCTTCATCCTCGAGTGCATCATAGGATTCTTTGAAATGTTAATTGCACTTGTATTATCAGAGAAAATAGAAATGGGACCATCATATACTACTATGATATCTTTCAATGTCTATTTCATCCATAGAACTTGTGTACAAAAAGATGCAAAAACAATATACTCAGCTTCAACAAAATGTAACCATGATGATACAATATTGTCAAGATTCAATATGCATGACTGTAAGCCAATTGATATTCCATTTTTGGTTGGTATTAAGTGTTGGGAAAATGTGTCTCAACCTTGCAATTATGTAAGGTTTATTATTGATAGGATGTATATAGATATATCCTAGTTACACTGATAGGTGTAATATACAAGGGGAGCATGGGGTGGAGGGGAGGAGTGGGATGTGTGTTAATGTTAATATTTTTTGTTAACAAAAACTCTTAAATGGCCAATATAGATTAAATTAATGATATATTGTAAATCTAGACTGTTCATTATTAGGTTTAAGATTTGATGGTAGATATTTTGTTGGCTTATCTTTTCCTAGATGGTAACCCTATTTTATGAGGGCATTATATTACGGTTACAATATTGTGATGTATTTTGAGAGTATGATAGCGATCATGTTGTCTCTAGATCTCTGGTGGTGATACGCTTGTGTGAAGCTTGCTCTGCAAGTATATTGTAATCTTTGTAATTTTTAAATAATATATTGGGTGACTTTTGGAGTGTGGGGTTTGTCTCTCGAAAGGGTTTTCCTCATGTAAATCACTGTGTTGTGGTATGCATGATATTTATGTTTAATTTTCTATAATTGTTGAAAAGACCTATGAAGTTTTGTATTATTTTCCTCTCAAGATTAGTGTAGTAAGTTTTTTTGCTACCTTATATTCCTTACAAGTGGTATCAAAGTCCAATCACCTTTGGTTTCAATTGTGGGTTGTTGGGTTTTTTAAATTAATCCTTATTTGAGTGGGAGCTTGTGTGGAAGATACTTTGTGATCTTGTTGCAAGAATTTTTAGATGGAAAGTTCACTAAGGAGAATAGAGGTGGATAATTTTTTTGGAAATGATTTTGAGATGTGGAAGTTGAAGATGGAGGATCTGTAGATAGATTGAGATCTGTGGGATGTTGTTGATGAGAAAGTTTCAAGACCTATAGATCCTACTTTCGTTACTCAATATGATATTATGGACCATAAAGCCAAGGCTTTAATCAAATTGTGCTTGGTAGAATTTGTTTTAATTAATGTCTATGAAGAGACCTCTATAGAGAAACTATGGAAGAAGCTTGGTGAGATGTATCAAGACAAATATTTAGTGAACAAAATTTTCCTCAGGAAGAAATTGTATTCCTTGATAATGGAAGAGGGTGGATGAATCACAGACCACTTGGAAGCATTAAATATGCTAGTGGCTCAATTGAAACCACTTGGTGTCAAAATGGATGAGGAGGATAAATGTTAGATATTGCTTTCTTCTTTGCATGATTCATGGGATTCTCTTGATATGGCTATTGGGAGTACTTATGTTATTTTGAAGACTAAATATGTGGTGGGTTCTTTTCTTTCTAAAGAGATGAGGAGAAAGGTATCCATCAGTGTGAAGGAGGCCCTAAATGTTCATGGAAGACCTAAGGAAAAAAGCAAGAAGAATGAGAAGCATGACAAATCCAAGTCCAAGGGGAGATCTAAATCTCTTAGAAAGTCCAAAGTTATTTGTTGGAACTATGGTAAGGTTGGACTTATTCATAAGGACTGCAAAGATGAAAAGAAGAAGAAAAAAATGAGATTTGATTATAAGTTTGAGAAGGTGGTGATGCATTCATTGCATCTTTGGCAACTCGTATAGGTAATGATGCATGGTTAATTGAATCGAGTGCATCTTTCCATATGGCCTTAGATAGAGATTTGTTTTCTAAATATGAAGAGTTTGATGGACTTAAGGTGTACTTGGGTGATGACTCTTATTTAAATATTGTTGGTCATGGTAAAGTTAGAATCAAGTTTTTTGAAGGTAGAAAAAAAATGATTAATGGTGTGTTGCATACCCCTAGATTAACATGAAATTTTTTATTTTTGAGAAAACTAATAGATGCAGGTGTGCAGGTAGTATTTTCTAATGCAGGATGTAAGATGGTTAGAGGTGGTATGTTGATTGCTAGAGGTGTCAAATATAACACATTATATAAGCTTGATGCATGCGCTATTGAGTGCAATAGTTGTTGGGAAATTTAAGTCATCTCAGAAAGAAACATCCAAGATCAGTAGTTCCTTCGATAGCTTTTTATTTCATTAGATTGCCTCAAAGACACAAACTACTATGCCAAAAACCAGAGTCAAACATATTTCATTTTCCACATTGACCTGTTGATGGCGATTTTTGGCACCACAACAATGCTAAACAGAGTATTGCTACTCGGCTTCTCCTGAAAGAGAAAGGCAGAACATGGATGCCTTAGCTCCCAAGGTCTTGGTAGTTGGGTCTCAATTGTGTTGATGTTGTTTAGTGGCCAATGTAATAGTAATATTCAAGGGGCTTGCTGGTGTTAGGGTTTTGGATTGCTCTAAGATCAAACATGAAGTAAATCCTATACTAACCAGGGGTTTTAAAGAAATATAAAAAGATAGACCAGGGTTTTGAAACAAAAAAGAACAATAGTTTATCCAACCTTAACCAGACTTTGATAACTTCAAGGAATTTGCTAACTAAAAATAAAGAACATAATTAACTTGTGATTAACACACAGTGTCATTCATTCACAGTGCTGATTTTAACAACTGATTATAAACTACCATTTAAGTAAAACATAAAATGCGATTTCATTCCTTGAAAGCCTTCAAAATCAAATTATTAACTTTGAGATAAATAATGTTCTGGAACACAATATGAAGTGGATTCGAATCTGGTTGCTTCTACTATGGGTGAGACAGATAAGAAACATTTAAAAATCTAGCACAATCACCAGTGTACAGAGAAACCTGTGTCTTCAAACTGCTTCAAACTGCTTACCATTTATACTAGAAAAACTTTGAAAATACATTACAGCTTATACCGAAATCTAACTGCTAACCAAGAAGGCAAGAGAAGCTCTCATTACTGAGAATCAAGATGCAACTCGATCTCCTTCTACTGGCTAACTAACTTCTAATAGTTCTAACTCTAAAATAGTACTCTAAACCTAGGAGTTCTAATCTAGAAGTCTGTAACACTAAAATTCTGGAACCCTTTACAAAGAGGCAAGAATGCCATATATACGTCCCTTCCCAAGAAGAATGTCGGCGCCCATTTTTAGGGTTTACAAAATATCCCGTTGTGCCAGAGAGTCAGCACCCTTTTTAGGGTTTACAAAATATCCCATTCTGCCAGAGAGTCGGTGCCCAGATCTTTAACAAAAGTGGATTCTGCAATAAATCCTAATCCTGGCTGTCTTATGTCAGTGAAGATTGTCCCCTGAGGTGCTCTGTAGATCTTTTGCAGCTACCGCACTTATTTCTAGCCTTCATGTCCATTTTTGACCTCCAGCAGAGCTACTTTGAGTGCCCCAAAATATCACCATTGCCGAGCTACCCCTGTCAGTAGATACCAGCTGTCCAGTTGACTCATGACTTTATCTTCTTCCTTCTGCGCTCTTTTCGCTCCAGATTCACTCTTCTGCAAGTTCGTTAGTGTAGCATGGGCTAGTCGGTGAGAGGTTCTAGTGAGCCACGGAGATCATACCGATCTCGCAAGGCCCCTCGACAAGACTGCTTCCTCTCGGCTAGATGAGATGGCGAAATCGCGTCCTCTCGGTGAGCTCTCATTTCTTTCAATGGCCACCCTCTTTCGGTCGGCAGGACATCCGCCTTCAACAAGACATCATGGCGGGCACCAAGAGCTACAACGATATGTTCCTTCATTGGCAGATTCATCGCTATCGGCAAGACACGAGATGGTCGCTGAGACCACATAGCGAAACCCTTGTTTTCTTTGGAGTCTCCCCGACATCCTTTGTTCCCTCTTGTGCTAGCTTCTATTTTTGTTTTGGCATGATTTTCTTCCTTCGCCAAGACCTTGTGGTGAAGGCATGATCCTTGGCCAAGCCCATCTTGTTATCGACAAGACCCTTTAGTATCGGCGAGACATCTCGTCGATCTTCATTCCATATACCGAAGCCACGCCCCTTCGGTGAGACTTCAGTTGGTCGCTAGGACCTTTTGGTGAATGCTTTGCCTTTTGGCGAGTTCCTTTTCTTTCTCGGTGGGCTCACTTCATTCTTTCCGTGTGACCCTTACTCATCGCCAAGACCCTGTGGAAAAAGTATAACCCTTCGCCGATGCCGCTTCGTTCTATGTCGGGGAGACTTATTTTCTTCGCTGGGACCCTATACTGACATCACAACCTTCTATTGATCCTTGTCATCGGTGAGACCTCCCGCCGCATTCATTTCCTTTCGCCGAATTCCGGTGTCGCCAAGACCTCACAGTCACACTGAAATGGAAACTTTCGTTATATGCATTTTGTTGTAACCTCCCCTTATCGGGAAGATGTCCTATAGACACCCCATGCCTTGGCGAAAGCTTTACTAGCTCATCCCTTTGTCGCTATAACACACTAATTCTCTCACCAGAGACACCTGATAGACTCATTGCACTGTGTTAGTGGGACATTAGGCTCTCAGAAAGACTTCATCCCGAATTCAATATCTCCCACCGAAGCCTTCTCCTTGTCACCGGTCGGCAGTACCAAAAGACTTTGCTATGACCATATACCGAAGAAAAGACTCCCACCAAAGTGTTTGATCTTTTTGTTAGTCGGTGAGACTTTCTTTCCTCAGCGAGACTCCTTGGCGAGGAGAGAACCTTATGGCGATATAATAACCCATCTGAATGCGGTCGGCAAGACCTTTCGTCAAGATCTTTAAGAAATATCCTCATGCACATGACTGGATCCTACAAAATAAGGTCTCCATTAGTTCCCAAAGGCAAGTAAAATATATCATTATTTATCATGCCTCCAATTTTATCAAAAAGAAACATAAAACCGGCGGAGGCGGGGTCAAAACCAAACGAGAACACATTCTTTAAAACTGGCGGAACCAGGACCAAAACTAAAATGGGATGAGAGGGTAAAACTGGATGAATCCTGGCAGAACTGGGATCAGGAAAAAATACGACCCACAAACGACATCCCTTGCCCAGAAAATTGGTGGGGGCGGAAGAAAACTGGACTTGGGACAAGAGTCGGGATGGGAACAAGCCATGGAAGTAATCACAACTTCCCAGTTCATACCCCATCCCAGATCTGCATCTGCAAGAAAACCCAAAATGCAAAGGATGGGAACAAAGCACCGGGGAGCCAGAGCAGAGCAACAAACAAGGCAGAACCGGGGTTGGAACCAAAATATGAACCAGAAACTTCTCCAAGTTTTGAGTTCAGATTCCATTCTGAACCCGCCTCCAACGCCATCCAAAAGAGGAGGAAGAAAGGAATAGCAAGAGAATGAGGAAAGGGGGAGGACAACCCCATGACAAAGCAAAAAGAAATAAAACGAAAAGAACAGGACAAGCATAACAACGTGAACAAACACATAAGGGAGAAAAGACCAAAACGACGGGACCAGGGCTGGGGAAGGAACAAAAACAGAGATTGGAAGAAGTTTCGAGTTTAGACTCCATTCGGGATCTGGGCCTGCCAAAACACAAGAAACAAAATTCCCAAGGCCAAAAAGAAAACACGTAAGGCAAAGGACCCAAACCGACAAAGAACGACAAAGAGCAAAGAAAAGGTGGGGTTGAACCTGGGACGGGACCAAAATGAGGAACTTGAGAAAGTTCAACATTCTGAACTTGGTCCCGGATATGACTCCGAAAAAGAACAAAAGAAACAAAAACCAAGGTCTGTTAGAACCGGAACCGGGGTTGGAACAAGACCCGAACTTAGAAGGAATTTCCAAGTTTGGTATTGGTTCCGGTACCACCTCCGACAGAACTTAGAAAGGAAAACGCCTAAGGCAGAAAACCAAAGGCCAAATGGAAAAGACAAAGGGGGACCTATTTTATTCCAGAATAAAATGGGGTGGGTTATGCAAGGCATAACAAATGGTGACTCGGCTGGGAAAATGGTTTAACCATTTTCATGAATCTGCAGGATTAGCTACCCAGAACTCTTGGTTCATGAACATTACAACTCCAGTTAGGCCAGTTAAAACTAGCAAGGTAGAGCTAGAATCTGAAATGTAAGTCAATCAACGACCACCCCTGAATCCATGTGTGTGCTTGATTGTGGCTCAACCTTTTATAAAAGCCTTCTGCATCTTTTGAATGACAATGTGCAAGATTTGAGCTACATGTGTTGATTCCCTCTGACTGTTGTGCAATGATATCCCAGGCATTGCTCCGCTGCTAGTCAAGCATCCATAGCCCCGACGAAGATACCTCTAGTTTTCTCACAACATTGCTCTACTGCCAGACAGGTCCATAGCCCTGGATAGAGATACTGGAATCACCAATTCATATTGAATCATCTTTTTCTTTTGATAATTCTTTTCTTTTTTTCTTTTTGTTTTGAGGTTTCAGTCATTTCATTTAATTCTACTTTTTCTTTTCAATATGTCAGATGTTCAACATTTGATCTGGGTTGAAAACTACCATGGACCTCATAACAACACTTGGGAGATCAAATTTTTCACTCAAATCTTACAACACCATAGTCCTAGGATAAATGTACCATTATAAGAGGAAATGATCTTAATTATTTGTGATAGATTTAGGGGAGCTGATGAAGGTTACTTACTTGGCACCTTGTTTCAAAACTTTCCACAACTTTTATTGATAACAAGCATGAAACAACGAATTGAGGAAAAAATCATCCAATCAGGAAACTTGAAAATATCTAAACCACTTGTCTCCTAATGACCAAAGCATGCTTCAGATAACAACCCATCACTTCAAAATGGAAAGAAACAGATAAACCCTGAAGAACAAAATAAATAGAAAGCAACGAGCAAAAAAAACACAAAGGACAGGAGAAGAGAACAAACAAAAAGCAAACTATTTACATGAAGAACAACGAAAAATAAAGAGACTATTTACAAGCAGAAATTATTTATACAAATACACTACTTAACAAAATTCCAACCTCATGATTCAAAATAGTGTTTGAGAAACTGTCCGTTGACAGGAAAGGGGACAGGTTCTCCAGTTAAACTACTTAATCGGAAAGCATTTTCTACTAAAATCTCAGCAATCTGATAAGGACCTAGCCAAAGTTTGTCAAATTTCTGGTGACTGCCCTTCTTCTCACTGGCTTTGTCCCATAGCAACAGTAGGTCTGATATCCTAAAGGCCTTGATTTTGGCTCTTTTGTCAAACTAACGTTTGACAACAGCTTGGTGCCTAAATAATTGTTGCAATGCAGCATCTCTCTGCTCTTCTAACTTCAACAAAATAGCTAGTCTGACTTCTATTCTATTATCCTTAGAGTAGAATTTTTGCATGAACTCAAGGATAGGTATTTGAAGATGGATGGGAAAGATAGGCTCTTGGCCATATACCAGCTTGAATGGTGAGGTGTTTAAAGCAGCCATAATCCTAGTCCTATCTGCCCATAATGCGAATCCAAGCTGGGTGTGCTAGTCTCTAGGGTTATG
Source organism: Sequoia sempervirens (assembly GCA_007258455.2). NCBI lineage: Eukaryota > Viridiplantae > Streptophyta > Pinopsida > Cupressales > Cupressaceae > Sequoia > Sequoia sempervirens. Next base: position 347,120,804 of record VDFB02000008.1, on the reverse strand, counting down.
TTCTAACAATTTCTTAATCACCCCTAAGAGATTCTTATTGGTAGACTCGACAACTCCATTGCCTTGTGGGTAATAATTGGAAGAATATTTCAAGACAATCTTGTGATCATATGCCCAAGAAATAAATTTAGCAGAAGAAAAAGTAGAGCCATTGTCACATACCAGAGCGAAGGGTACCCCAAACCTTGTAGTGATGCACTCAATGAGAAACTTGATCACTACCTCCGTTGTGCTATTTTTGCAAGGTATAGCCTCTATCCACCTTGTGCAGTAATCAGTAGCAGTCAAGATGAATTTATGCCTTGCATTAGAGTTTGGGTTAATAACCCCAATGAAATCCAATGCCCACTGGGCAAAGGGTCTTATCTCATAGATGGGCTGTAATGGCATGGCTGCATGGCATTCCCTTGGTGCAACAACCTGGCACGTGTGACATGTTCTCACATGTTGATGGACATCTTTGAATACACAAGGCCAGTAATAACCAAACCTAAGAATCTGGCGTGCCAAAGAATCTGCGGAACCATGACCTATGCCATGTTTCCCATGAAATTCAGAGATCACTTGCTTGGCCTCCTGATGATCAAGGCATCTTAAGTATAGTCCTTCAAAATTTCTTCTATATAGCAACCCTCCTTTGAACATATAATGAGAACTCTTCAGTCTCAGGGCTCTCCTTTGAGTAGAATTCATTCCCTCTGGACAATGATTGCTGAGCATGAAACAAATAAGATTAGCATACCACGGGTCGTTTGAGAAGGACTGAGTAGTATATTGTTGACAAATAACATTGTTACCAGCATCAGCCATAGATTTAGACAGACCCACACCTCGAACAAGTTTCATAGGGTGTATCTCTAAATCAAACTCTTGTAAGATGGCCATCCACTTCCCTCTTCTTTCTCCCAGTTCACTCTGCATTAGTAGAGACTTGACAGCAGCGTCAGGAACTACAGTAATAATCTGACTTCGGATTATATAATGTTTGAATTTCTTGACAGCCCGAACAAGTGCAAAAGCTTGCTTCTCAAGAGGTGGGTACCTAATTTCTGTGTTTTTGAAGGGATAACTCATGAAAGCAATCGGCCTCTCCTCTGGCCCTTCTCCTCGTTGAGTTAATATAGTTGCACATGAGTGTTCGGAGGCAAAAGAATAAATATAAAATGGCCTCAAATAGTTAGGGCTAGTGAGGATTGGAGCTTCCGAGACGGATCACTTGACTTGAGAAAAGGCAGCCTTCACCTCATCATTCCACTCTATTTTGGCATCCTTCCTCATCATCTCGTTCAAGGGCTTCACGATTTCTGCAAAGCTTGTGATAAACTTCCTCACGAAGTTGATCTTTCCAAAGAAGGATCTCATCTCCTTCTTGCTTCCTGGCCTGGCTATCTTGAGGATGGACTCAACTTGATCTGGGTCGATGGATATTCCTCTTTCTGAAATTATGTGTCCCAAGAGCTTCCCTTCGGAAACTCTGAACACACACTTTTTAGGATTTAAAGAGACTCCATATTGGATGCATCTTTGAAGAACTTGGGCTAAATCTGCAGCATGATTCAGTCGGTCCTTGGAGAACACTGTTAGGTCATCTATGTAAAGAATAATGCATTTTCCAATTAGATCCTTGAAAGCTATGTCCATGGCACATTGGAAAGTTGCTCCAGCATTTATTAGGCCGAATGGCATCCTTCTATATGCAAACGTCCCCCACTTGGTGGTGAACATCGTCTTCATCTTGTCTTGAAAGTCGACCATGACCTAATTATATCCAGAGTAACTGTCCAAGAATGACATCATTTGTGCTCCATTGATAGTCTGCAATACCTCATCCAGGGAAGGGAGTGGGTAGTTATCCTTTTATGAGGCTTTATTTAAATTTTTTAAGTCAATGCATAGTCTGATCTCCCTGTTTTTCTTACGAACCGAGACTAGGTTAGCCACCTAGGTTGAATGGCACATCGGGAAGATTATCCTTGCTGACAGCAATTTTTGAACCTCTTTATAAATCAATGGCTCAATCAAGGCATTGACAGGGTGCTGCTTCAGTCGGAAGGGTTTAGCTTCGGGCTTCAAGGGAATAGTGTGAGTCATAACAGAAGCATCAAACGTCTGGAGGTCCTCATACCCCCAGGAAATCGCAGCAATATCCTTTTTAAGTGCCCTCAGTATGTCTTCTTTAATGGCTTCAATGTAGGCCTTCCCTATATAGACATTCCTTTCAGGGCCAGAATTGGCCAAGCTAACTGTTTCATATTCTCCTCCCTTTTCTTCAGCTGATGCCTTCTCTCGAGTCCTTGGATCTGAGTCAAAGATTCTCTCTAGAGCAACCATTCCATTGGGAATGCTATTACTTTTCAGATTAAGAACCCCTTCTGCATCACATTCTTCAGGGTTCCAACCCCCTTGATCTCTGTTGGAATCATCAATAATTTTCCCCTTGAAAACATCTGAGCTTGCTAAAAAAGCTAGAATATGTCTATCATCATCAAAGACCTGGAAATTCTTGATATTGTCAGGAACAACTGGGGTGGACATCAATTCCACTGAGAATCTTTTGAATTTGGAGCCTTGCATAGGCTCCAAGGTGCTTGCAGCAATATCCAGTGAGTCGGCTACTTGATTTTCTTCTCTAGGGATTAAGCTAATCCCAAATGCATCAAAGTCTTCGATTAGATTCCATACCCTGTTTCTATATATTGCCAACCTTTTATTGTGGCAAGTGTACTGGCTGCGCACTTGCTTGACAACCACTTCTGAATCTCCCTTAACCATTAGGTCTGTGACTCTCTTGTTGTGTGCAAACATTAATCCTCGAGCTAAGGCTTCATATTCAGCTATGTTATTAGTGCACCTGAATTGCAGCCTTTAAGAAGCAAAGAAAACTTTCCCTTTCAGACTAGTTAGCACAATTCCAACACCACAACCGGTCTTGGACTTGGATCCATCAAAGGTAAGGGTCCACAACTGATCATAGGTTGGAGTTGATTATTTTGAATTAAATATAGGGACTGGTTGTTTAGTAGGTTCCTCAGGAATAATTCTCAATCCCTTTTTAGATGTATCCTATGCCCCCAGGTTGTCCTTTTGACATTTACTTATCTCTTGGGTTAACCCCTTGGATTTTAGTATATCTGTGGGTGTAGGGGTATCAAGCAAACCTTGGGGCTGCTCCTCATCAGTATGCTGATTCGGAAGTGCATCTAGGGTAGGTTTAATCTGGGTAGGGATTTATTTTAAAGGTATTGTATCCCTGGTTAACATGGTTGCTTCCTTGGCCTCAAATGGGAAGTAGTCTGCAATGGCCTTAGGGAAACTTGAACTATCTTCCTCAGCTCTGACAACATGTTTTAAAATTTCAATGCAGGACTGACAAGTCAATTCAGAATGACTTTGATAATGTACCTTGCACCAATTAGGGAGCAGGAGACTTTGTAGATCTATATCTTCTCCCAAGACCAGCTGATCTTGCTGCAGTTTTATGACCAATGCTTGTTGGTTTTCATTAATTATAGGATCAAGGAACCCGGGTATTGGCAGGTCTTTAGGATCAAGAATGGAGAAGGTTAAAATTTCATCTCTTTTATACACACCTATTTCAGTTTCAAAATAGGCTACCTCATTGTGGCAATCATATTGAGTAATGATATGCTTGAGGCGAGGCTCACTCTCAATCCTAATCTGATTAGGAATCCCCTTCCATGATAGCCACATATGTGAGAAGTCAAGGGAAAGATATCCCCCTAAATTCTTCATCAAATCTTGGCTTAGCAGCATACCATAGGTCTCAGGAATATCAGCCACTTGGATGTCTATGTTAGTTAGGATCCTAGGATCAGAGCCAACTTGGACATGTATGTTCTTTAACTCCCCCAACGCATTGACCTCTATTTTGTCCAGCTAAATGACCTTCTTATTTGTCTAAATGGGGTCCAATCCCAACACAGAAAATGGCATGACATTTCCTGAAGCTCCTGAATCCAATAAACAGTTATGTAGGTTCTTGCCCGAAATTCTTAAACTCAAAAGGAAAGGTGGAGTACCTACCTTGCTTCTATACAAGGCTGCATTCACGTCCCCAGCAGGTGCCACCCTGCTCTTTGCTTTTGACTCATCAGCTTGTTCTAGAGCCTTCAACACTATCTCCCTTTGAGCAGGGCACCACTTCAAGATGTCAAAGAATGACAAAGAAGTTTTCCATCTCTACATCTTAGAAACAATATCAAATTCCAGATTAGAACTAACAGTACCTTTGGAAACACCAAAGGAATCACCCTTGCCATGGAAATTAGGTGGGCCTTTTGGTGGGGGAGGATTGTTATCAGCGCCTTGATTTGGGGGCACCATGTGGTTAGGAGGTGCTGATGTAGTGAATGGCCCCTTACTTTGATTTCTCAGGAAGTGTCCTCCCTTCGTCTGAAAAGCTTGGGCATCATATGCATCCTCCTCTGGTTCATTCTTTTCTTGTCTTGGGAATGAGGGTTCATCTTCAAAAATGCCATAGGTCATTGCAGTATCCACTGAGTCACCTCCTTTGTGTGAATTCCCCTGGAATGTGTGGGCATCTTCATGTGCCATTTTGACCATCTTCTCTAGTTCAGGGCAGTTCACTTCAGAATGGGTTGATGTATTATGCAGCCTACACCAATTGGTCATGAAGTTGAGGTCAACCACGTTTGTAGTATGTGACCTCTCCTCATTTGCTTGATAGTTGTGAGGGACTCCACCATTATTAGGCCCTATATTCCATTGCCTGTTATTATTCAGCCTTTGGTTGTACCCTCTATTTTGGTTTTGGTAACCTCTTTGGTTGTAGTTATTGTTATTCTGATAGGTACCTTGGTTGTTTCTTTTCTGATTGGGGTAATTACCCTAGTTCTGAGAAGGGTTCAACCGAAGTTGAGCCATGTCATTAGTGACTTGGGACAATGTTTTCTTCAAGGTTTCTACTTCATTGGCAAGTTGAGTAGTCTTTTCACTTTCAATAGCCTTAGCAATAAGTGGCTGATCAACGTGGCTTGTGGTTCCAACTTGGTTATGAAGACCATGAGAACTTGAAGGAACCTGCGGTTGTTGAAAGAGATCAAAAGTTCTAGTAGTAAAGAATGTGATAGGAGGTTGAGTCTGTAATTCAGACTTAGGCCCATAGTGGGAAGGAGACACTCCTGGAATGGTATTGAATAAAGGGGGTGTACTAGGCGTCTAATATCCCATTAAAGGAAAACCTCCCCCCAAACCTGGTTGAGAGTTGGTCTGTTGCTACAACTTAATGGCTAAATGATAAACCTTGGATAGGGTATCAATGTCCACTAGCAGATAAGTTCTTTGTAAGAACAATCCCAGCAAAGGGTCTATAACCCTAAAGTATGCCTGAATGGCACTGTCCGCAATAACTAGATAGGGATCCTGTAGCCTCCTATACATTCTTTGGAAACTAGTATTGAACAAGGGTAGGGATTCACATGGCTCCTTCCTAATGGTGGCAAATTGGTGATACAGAAGGGCTGATTCCATAGACTCTAAACTGGTTGATGAAATCATTTTCCAAATCTGTCCAGGACATAATAGAGCCTTGAGGAAGATTAAGATACCAGTTATATGCCATGTCTCCCAAGGAATAATGGAACAACCTACATACTACATCATGATGAGCTATTTGAGCTCGGGTACATGCATCCTTGAAAGCATGTATGTGTTCTTCAGCACTCCTTGATTCACCATGAAAATACTTAGGGAAAAATTTCTCAGGGTTCTTAGGCAGGTCGTGAAAACCTCCAGGAATAGTCCCCAATGGAGAGGGATTATTCTAGAAGAATGCCATTGGTGGCGGTGGTGGTGGTTGAGCCAGCTGTTGTATAGGTTGAACTAGCTGTAATGACAATTGAGATGAATTGGTAGGTGGATTGATGGGTATCCACTGAGGTATTGGTGAAAATCCTGGTGGAGTGAGAGGAGTTGATAAGGGTGGAATAATGGTTGCCCTAGTTCTGTGATGCTTATGTCTTGTTGGGGTCTTGAGTTCTATGAAGGATGATGGATTCCCAGTTGATTGAAGAACTCTATGGGGCCTTTCGGGGGAGAAAAACCCAGTTTTATCCAGCTTGCCCTTCTAGCCCTCCTGGCCCTCCTTCTAGTGCCAGTTTCTGTTGATGGTGATTTTTGGCACCACAACAATGCTAAACAGAGTATTGCTACTCGACTTCTCCTGAAAGAGAAAGGAAACACATGGATGCCTTAGCTCCCAAGGTCTTGGTAGTTGGGTCTCAATTGTGTTGATGTTGCTCAGTGGCCAATGTAACAGTAATATTCAAGGGGCCTATTGGTGTTAGGGTTCTGGATTGCTCTAAGATCAAACATAAAGTAAATCCTATCCTAACCAGGGGTTTTAAAGAAATATAAAAAGATAGACCAGGGTTTTGAAACAGAAAAGAACAATAGTTCATCCAACCTTAACCAGACTTTGATAACTTCAAGGAATTTTCTAACTAAAACTGAAGAATAGAATTAACTTGTGATTAACACACAGTATCATTCATTCACAGTGCTGATTTTAACAATTGATTATAAACTACCATTTAAGTAAAGCATAAAATGCGATTTAATTCCCTGAAAGCCTTCAAAATCAAATGATTAACTTTGAGATGAATACTGTTCTAGAACACAATATGAAGTGGATTCGAATTTGGTTGCTTCTACTGTGGGTGAGACAGATAAGAAACATTTACAAATATGGCACAATCACTAGTGTACAGAGAAACCTGTGTCTTCAAACTGCTTCCATTTATACTAGAAAAACTTTGAAAATACAATACATCTTATACTGAAATCTAACTGCTAATCAAGAAGGCAAGAGAAGCTCTCATTACTGAGAATCAAGATGCAACTCGATCTCCTTCTGCTAGCTGACTAACTTCTAATAGTTCTAACTCTAAAATAGTACTCTAAACCTAGGAGTTCTAATCTAGAAGTCTGTAACACTAAAATTATGGAACCCTTTACAAAGAGGCAAGAATGCCATATATACATCCCTTCCCAAGAAGAGTGTCGGTGCCCATTTTTAGGGTTTACAAAATATCCCATTGTGCTAGAGAGTTGGTGCCCATTTTAGGGTTTACAAAATATCCTGTTTTGCCAGAGAGTCGGTGCCAGATCTTTAACAAAAGTGGATTCTGCAATAAATCCTAATCCTGGCTGTCTTATGTCAGTGAAGATTGTCCCCTGAGGTGCTCTGTAGATCTTTTGCAGCTACCGCACTTATTTCTAGCCTCTATGTCCATTTTTGACCTCCAGCGGAGCTGCTTTGAGTGCCCCAAAATATCACCATTAATGCCGAGCTACCCCTGTCAATAGATACCAGCTGTCTAGTTGACTCACTTCTTTATCTTCTTCCTTCTGCACTCTTTCCGCTTTAGATTCACTCTTCTGTAAGTTCGTCGATGTAGCACGGGCTAGTTGGTGAGAGGTTCTGGCGAGCCACGGAGATCATATCGATCTCACAAGGACCCTCGGCAAGACTGCTTCCTCTCGAACAGACGAGATGGTGAAATTGCATCCTCTCGGTGAGCTCTCATTTCTTTTAGTGGCCCCCCTCTTTTGGTCGGCAGGACATCCGCCTTCGACAAGATGTCATGGCAGGCACCAAGAGCTACAATGATATGTTCCTTCATTGGCGGATTCGCCACTATCGGCAAGACATGAGACAGTCGCTAAGACCACATAGCAAAACCCTTGTTTTCTTTGGAGTCTCCCCGACATCCTTTGTTGACCCTCTCGCGCTAGTTTCTATTTTTGTTTCAGCGTGACTTTCTTCCTTTGCCAAGACCTTGTGGTGAAGGCATGATCCTTGGCCGAGCCCATCTTGTTATTGGTGAGACCCTTTGGTATCGGTGAGACATCTCATCAATCTTCATTCCATATACCAAAGCCACGCCCCTTCGGTGAGACTTCAGTTGGTCACCAGGACCTTTTGGCGAATGCTTTGCCTTTCGGTGAGTTCCTTTTCTTTCTTGGCAGGCTCACTTCATTCTTTTGGTGTGACCCTTACTCATCGCCAAGACCCTGTGGTGAAAGTATAAGCCTTCACCGATGCCGCTTTGTTCTATGTTGGGGAGACTTATTTTCTTCGATGGGACCCTATATCGACATCACAACCTTCTCTCAATCCTTGTCATCAGTGTGACTTTGGATCATTGGTGAGACCTCCAGCCACATTCATTTCCTTTCGCTGAATTCCGGGGTCGCTAAGACCTTCTCTCAGTCACACTGAAATGGAAACTTTCGTTATATGCATTTCATTGTAACCTCCCCTTATCGGGAAGACATCCTATAGACATCCCATGCCTTAGCGAAAAATTTACTAGCTCATCCCTTTGTCGTTGTAACACACTGATTCTCTCACCAAAGACACCCTATAGACTCATTGTACTATGTCGTGGGACATTAGGCTCTCGGTAAGACTTCATCCTGAATTCAATATCTCCCACCGAAGCCTTCTCCTTGTCACCGATCGACATGACCAAAAGACTTCGCTATGACCATATACCAAAGAAAAGACTCCCGCTGAAGTGTTTGATCTTTTTGCTAGTCAGTGAGACTTTCTTTCCTCGGCGAGACTCCTTGGCGGGGAGAGAACCTTATGGTGATATAAGAACCCATCTGAATGTGGTCAGCAAGACCTTTCATCGAGATCTTTAACAAATATCCTCATGAACACGATTGGATCCTGCAAAACAAGGTCTCCATTAGTTCCCAAAGGCAAGTAAAATATATCATTATTTATCATGCCTCCAATTTTATCAAAAAGAAACATAAAACCGGCGGAGGCGGGGTCAAAACCGAACAGGAACACATTCTTTAAAACTGGCAGAATCGGGACCAAAACTAAAATGGGATGAGAGGGTAAAACTAGAAGAATCCTGGTGGAACCGGGATTGGGACAAATTAAAACCCACAAATGACATCCCTCGCCCGAAAAACTGGTGGGGGCGGAAGAAAACTGGACTCGGGACCGAAGTCAGGATGGGAACAAGCCATGGAAGTAATCACAACTTCCCAGTTCATACCCCATCCCGGATCTGCATCAGCAAGAAAACCCAAAATGCAAAGGATGGGAACAAAGCACCGGGGTAGCCGGAGTAGAGTGACGAACAAGGTGAAATCGGGGTTGGAACCAAAATCTGAACCAAAAACTTCTCCAAGTTTCAGGTTCAGATTCCGTTCGGAACCCACCTCCGATGCCATCCAAAAGAGGAGGAAGAAAGGAATAGCAAGAGAATGAGGAAAGGGGGAGGACAACGCCACGACAAAGAAAAAATAAACAAAATGAAAAGACGTGCAAGGGAGAAAAGACCAGAACGGTGGGACCGGGGCCGGGGAAGGAACAAAAATGGAGATTGGAAGAAGTTCCGAGTTCAGACTCTGTTCAGGTTCCGGGCCTGCCAAAACACAAGAAACAAAATGCCCAAGGCCAAAAAGAAAACACCTAAGGCAAAGGACCCAAACCGACAAAGAACAACGAAGAGCAAAGAAAAGGTGGTGTCGGACTTGGGACGGGACCAAAATGAGGAACTTGAGAAAGTTCAACATTCCAAACTTGGTCCCGGATACGACTCCGACAAAGAACAAAAGAAACAAAAACCAACGTCTGTCAAAACCGGAACCGGGGTTGGAACAAGACCCGAACTTAGAAGGAATTTCCAAGTCCGGTATTGGTTCCGGTTCCACCTCCGACAGAACTTAGAAAGGAAAACACCTAAGGTAGAAAACCAAAGGCCAAACGGAAAAGACAAAGGGGGACCTATTTTATTCCAGAATAAAATGGGGTGGGTTAGGCAAGGCTTAACATGACCCTTAGAGAAAAGTTAATGCTAATTAAATTAGTTCCAAACAACACCATTAAATAGATTCAATCAAGCAGAACCATTAAACATGAAATCTGGAACATAAAACATGAACGCACAAATTTACATGGGGAAAACCTTTTCGGGTAAAAAGTAGATTTAATCCTACTATTGATTTGTATGATCAAACTTGGTACAGTTTGAAAAAATTGGCTGAAGAATACCTTGCATTGCATAAAGAGAAAGGAGAGATGATTGAATAGTATGGGATGCTCAGAGATCTAATCAAGATTAAGTGTACACTTGTCTATTATGTTCTTTCTTTAGTTGATAAAACTTTGAAATCTTATGTTACTCCTGGAATTGTGGTTGAAGGAAAAGAAATCTTAATTGATCTCAACTATCTTTGTAGAGCTTTGTCAACAACAAAAAGGCTTTGGGATGAAGGAAGATCCTCATGGTCAGGTATTCTCAACAAAGTTCAAGGGACTACAACCTCTAGTTGATTATTCACAAATGTTGTTTTAGATGTACTACTTAGACAGAGTGTTCAAGTATGCAAAAGGAACTATTAAAGCATTAATTTTTTTTCCTTTGCCATTGATGTCAAAGGGGGAGAGAGAGGTATCATGTGAAAATAGATGTATCATGTGGAAACAGAGAGAAGGTACGTGAAAATTGAAAAGTTTTTATGAAAAGTTTTTGGGGAGAAAATTGAAAAATTGGGAAGTGGTATTTTGATGGTTTTCACATTGTGTGTTGCCATCAATGAAAAAGGGGGAGATTGTTGGAAATTGAGAGGTTTTCATTGATGTCAACAAACAGTGGAATTTGGATAATTGCCACAATGAAATTTTGTTGTTTGGCAATATTCAGCTGCTTCGATAATCAAAGTTTGTTGATCATGTATTTTAATCTGGATTATCATATTTTGTGATATTTACTCATCAGATGATAAAATGTTCTATCTTGTCATCAGTTTCATCCATTGACAAGGTTTCAGTTGACAAGGTTGTTTGATTGGGAAGGTTCAGTTACTAGTAGCTTGGGTAACAGTGTCATTCTTATACACTAACTTTGTACGTTGGTTTTTTTGGTCCAGATTCTATCTCAGAAAAATATATCACTACAATAATTTTTACATAGATTTGAGACTACAAGATGCATTCTACACTAGAGTCTAATAATGGTATATGAAGGAATTTGGAAGATATGAATGACAATATTTTTCTCTGAAGAATATAGTAAGTTTCTATATTGTACATTGATGTGGGAGATTCTGAATTTTCTCATATTTGATTATCATACTATGTAGTGTTGAAGATGAGTAGTTCGATTTTGTCTAAAGGAGAATTCAATGTGTTAACAAGTTTTTGTGCTACACATTTGATGGATTGTATATATGTTTGGAGTTTTGATCTAACTCTGGCCGACCTAATTATGTATTAATGTTGAGAAGTTTTAATGTGTTATGGATGATAAAGGGATCTATCTTAGGTCCAACCCGACTAATTATATGCGAAGATGAATGTGTTTTGAGGATAATGCCAACAAAGTTGGTTTTTGATTTGAAATAGGGTTTCTCTAATTAGGCCAACCTAATTAGTTAACATGGATATATATGTATATATGTAAGATACTTTTGAAGGGAGGTAGTGAGTGAAGAGAAGGTGTTAGGTGAGAGATACACGAGGGAAGAGAAGAGATTGTGTGTGTGATGTATATGTCTGAAATTGTATAGATGAGTAGACATATGTGTTGTATACAAAAATATTACTCATGTATTGTGCTTCACCAAAACTGAAATCCAACACAAGGATGGTACATTCTATATCACTTCATCACTTGGAAATAAGCCATTGTAATATTCTATATCCAGATATATTATATTGTGAGCTATCCCTCATCATGGTTTTTCCCATTTTGGGTTTTCCACGCAAAAATACTGGTGTTCATGTGTATTGATGCATTGTCTTGATTCCATGTTTTCTCTTAGATCAATGATATTTTTTGGATGGATTTTATGTGAATGGTTTAATGGAATACTGATTCACCCCCACTCTTAGTATTCAGAGTGTTCAATAGAAAATGGATGTGAAAATTGCTTTCCTTCATGGTGACTTGGAGTAGGATATTTATATGACACAACCAAATCACTATATGGTGGAAGGTAAAAGTAATTTGGTTTGCTAATTGAAGAAAAAATTGTATGCCTGAAGTAGAGTCCTAGGATGTGGTAATAGAAATTTGATACATATGTGTTGAGTTTGGGATTTGAGAATTCTATATTAAATCATTCTGTTTATTATAAAACGGATGGTGATCATTTCCTATTTATTGCATTATATGTTGATGATATGTTATTTATTGGCAAAGGGAAAGGTATGATTCCAAAATTGAAATCTCAACTTGCTACTAAATTTGAAATGAAATATATTGGTGTAGCTAAGCACATTCTTGGGATGGAAATTAGAAGGGATAGAGTGAAAAGAAATATATGGCTTGGCCAAAGTAAGCATGCCAATTCAATTTTACAGAGGTTTAACATGTAGGACTATAGACCATTGTGTATTCCCTTTTTAGTTGGAACAAATTTATCTATTTCAGATTGTCCAACATCTCCATTAAAGATGGAAGAGATGAGCAGAGTGCCTTACTAGAGTGTAGTTGGAAGTTTGTTGTATGTTATGGTTTGTCCTAGACCATACATTTCCCAAGCAATAGGATTTATTTTGAAATATATGTCTAATCCTGGTAGAGTTCATTGGGATGCAGTTAAAAGTCTTCAAATATTTGTGTAGTACCTTAGAGTATTCTTTGTGTTATCATAATAATTTGACTAAAGATGATATTTCCCTTGATATTCATGTTTATGTGGATTCAGACTTGGTAGGTGATATTGATAGTAGAAAATCCACTAGTGCTTATATGTTTACTTTATTTGGAGGTGCAATTGGTTGGATGAGTAAGTGATAGGCTTTGGTTGCTTTTTCCACTCCTAAATTTTAGAATATGGTAGCTACTAATACTTGTATAAAATCCATTTAGATTAAGAGACTATGTTTGAAGATATTGGAAAAAAAAAGTGTACTAACAATTTATTGTGACAGTCAGGGTGTGATATGCCTAGCTAAGAACCCAACATTTCATGCCAGGACCAAGCACATTGATGTACAGTATCATTTTGTTAGAGATATGGTTGAAGATGGTAGGGTGAAGTTGGTTAAGGTAGAGACTTTGATTAATATTGTTGATTCTTTAAATAAGCCTATGAGCACAAAGAAGCTCAGATGGTGTTCAAATATTATGGGACTCTCGACCCTTATAAATTAAGGGACGATGTTTACTCCCTCCCGTTGCACTTGCAAGGTGTCAACAAGTGGGAGATTTGTTGGGAAAATGTGTCACAACCTTGCAATTATATAAGGTTTATTGTTGATAGGATATATTATATATATGTGTGTGTGTTTATATATATATTAGTTACACCGATATGTGTAATATACAATGGGAGCATGGGGTGGAGGGGATTGGGATGTGTGTTAATGTTAACCTTTTTTTGTTAACCAAAACTCTTAAATGACCGACATACATTGAATTGATGATATATTGTAAATGTGGACTATTCATTATTAGGTTTTAGATTTGATGGTAGATATTTTGTTGGTTTATCTTGCCCTAGAAGGTAGCCCTATTTTATGAGGGAGTTTTATTTCAGCTACGATATTGTGATGTATTCTAAGATTTTGATAACGGTTGTGTTATCTCTAGATCTCTGGTGGTGATACTCTTGTGAGAAGCTCGCTCTACACGTATATTGTAATCTTTGTGATTTCTGAATAATACATTGGGCACCTTTTGGAGTGTGGGGATTTTCTCCTTAAAGAGTTTTCCCCATGTAAATTACTATGTTGTGGTATGCATGACATTTATGTTTATTTCTGTTTAAGTTTTTGTAACTGTTGAAAAGATCTATAAAGTTTTGCATTATTCTCCTCTCAAGATTAGTGTAGGAAGTTGTTTTGCTACCTTAGCTTCCTTACATTTAGTTGATCTTGGATATGTGTCCTAATTTTGATGATAATTTTGAGGATATGTATAAGGTTCCTTATGCTAGTATCATTGGTAGTTTAATGTATGCAATGGTTTACACTAGACCAAATATAGCCCATGCTATGGGAGTACTAAGAAGGTTTATGCCTAAGAATTAGAATTTTGTTAAGAAGGGGTTTATATATTTGTGTGGTACTTCTAATTATTGTTTGTTTTATCATTTTAATGATGATGTGGTTAAATAATTAGACATACAGGGGTTTATTGATGCATATTGGGTGGGTGACATGGATAGTTGAAGGTCCACTAGTGGCTATGTATTTACTTTGTTTAAAGGTGTAGTGAGTTGTATGAGTAAGAGGTGTCCTCTAGTTACTTTTTCCACCAATAAATAAAATTATATGGCTGCTACAAATGATTCTAAGGAGGTGGTATGGTTATAAAGACTTGGTAATGGTATTGGTTTTGATTGCAGGACAACGAGGATTTGATGTGACAATCAGAGTGATATTTGTTTGGTCAAAAATCCTATGTATCACACACATACTAAGCATACTGATGTTTAATATCACTTTGTGCAAGAAATGGTTGAGAATGGTAAGGTATTGATTGATAAGGTTGACACTTTAGATAATGTTACAAATTCTCTCATGAAGCTAGTGACTACATATAAGTTCTCTTGGTGCAGGAAGGCCATGGGCCTTGATCATTGTGCTTGATTTATCATTTGTAGATCTCTTGGATATAATTGCAATGCATAATTTCAATTGGGAGAATGTTAGGTTAGGTGACATTAACCTTGCAAACCTATGTCATTTTTATGTCTTCATGTTTCTTGGAAAGTATCCTAGGGGACATGAGAGAAATTTATTTAATACTAGAATTATTATAATTATATTTTGAAGAGGAAATTCAATGTTGGTAGAGGTTACACGTCACTAGAGGGTAAATTATCCCTCCTAGGTATCCACATTTGGAATGTGAAGGGTCTTGAGTGGGGCACACAAGTTTGGAGGGAAGCAAGTGTCCATTGGTTCTCCATCTGGAAGTTGAACAATCATCAAAGCATCCTGAATGTAAAAAGTTGAAGAGGCTATGGATTAGGAACCTATGTTGGAGCCTTGCACATTTTATTTAATATATTATCATGTCTCATGCTTTTCCAAAGAATTCATGTGGATTTTTACAAGTGGCTTTGGCACCTCTTGTTTTAGTTTACCATTGCAATTTAGCCTCCCCACAAGTTCTATATATTGGAGCCATGATCTATGATAGTTTTATAGTGTTTTATGTATAGGTGTATAGAAGCATCCAAGTTGTGGGAGAATAGAAAGTGTATTGTGGTGTATCTCTCTTGTGAAGATAAATAATATACTTGCCCTCTTTTCTCGTATGGATTTTTTTCTTGAAAGGGTTTCTCCATGTAAATCTAGTGTCATATTTGTTTGTTGATATTTCTATTATGATAAATTTTAAATCACATACATATAATATGATTTGGTAATATTATTTTCATATTTGAATTCACACACATAATTTAATAATGCAGCTTAGTTTCACCTTGTTTTCAACATAGATCTACTTCTCGTTTCTATCTTTTTACATTTTGCAGTTTCTAGATTCTATAATAGTTTTTCAATTTGGTCTTAATTAACCTAGATCACTATATCTTCCCAAAAATCATCACTCACACACAAACAAAAAGGGACCAAAACCCTAAATAGCCTATTTGGCTCTCCCTTGAGGACATCAGCCAAATATTGTCTCTTGGTTAATTTTGTGTCGAGCTCAATGTTTATGATGGAATGAGTGATTTAGGTTAGGGTTTTTAGCCTAGGTCTTATTTCACCATCTTACATTTTGGTGAACCCGAAATCTCGTACATTTACAATTCTTCTTATTTAAAAGCATATATTATGTAATATGATCAAAACATTAGGTTATCACAATATGTTATTGTTCATATGTAGTCATTTTATGTTTAAATTTTGAAAATAAAGCATTACACTTCTTTGATTCACCAAACATCTATCATTTTGGTGAATGCAACTTATATTATAGTTTTTTAGAAAAATATGATTTAATTGCATACTTTCAAATCTAATTTACTTAATTAAGGAATTAAATTATTTGAATATCTTATTTTCATATGCAAGCATTGTATGTTTACATTAGAAAGCAAATCATTTGAATCTTTGTTCTCTTTTTTTATTGAAAAATATAAAACCTAAAACACTTTCTTCTTACATATAATCATCATATTTATCTTGTTATAACCTTATTTCAATTATCAATTGCCTTCTAAAAATGTTTCCCTTTCTTATTTAATAATTAATAGATGGTTCCTTTTGTTCTTTTGGTATCCTTTCTTCAAATAATAATAAGGTGCATGCTTGTCCCTCTCCCAATATCTCTCTTACTAGTGAAGATATCTTAGTGCAAGAGGATACAATCATTGATGTCTTTCTTAATACCACCTTACCCAATTCCCATTTAACTACTCTTCCTCTTGATAATAGGGCAAGCATAGATGAAGAGTCCAAATACACATCCAAACCCCCAAGCTTAGATATTAAGAAAAATCCACTCAACACAATTTACATTTCCAATTCCCACAAAAATCCTAATAAACCTATAACTCCATTATTCAAAAATAACATGTCTTCTTCCTCTAACACTAGGAGCTCTTTTGTTTTCATATCTCAGGTACTAGTTAAATCTAATACTAACCCTCCTCATCCTAACATCTCAACACTTCACAAGGAACTACATTCTTGCAAAAGAATTTATCCTTCTCATATCATTGTTATTGCTTCTTCTTCAAGTGATCATACTTCTCATTTAGAAAATAATGATATTGTGGCCTCTTTTCCTCTATCATATTTTGTGACACATTATGGGCTTGGTTTCAAAAAAAATCTAAAATTGGATGCAATGGAAAAAGTTTAGGGTGTATGTCCAACAAGGAGTTAAGGTTCCTATAGATCTTACACCACATTGTTTTAAAGAACCAGTTTAGATTAGTATCCTTCTCCTTTGTCTACATATTCTCCTTCATTATCTGATATAATTATATTTGCCTCTTGTGAGCAGTCAAAATTTTATTCACAAGAAAATGGCTTGGTTCTTGCTCCTCACTCTCTATTTAAGAAAGACCAAATTTTGTTTAGGATTATCAAACCCCACTTGATTACTCTTCCCCTTCCAACACATAAATAATTCCATATATAAAATCAAGAAAATTATTCTTTCTATGCATATCATCAAGTATTTGTCCATTCCACCAATGAATGCCATTCCTGAAGCAATAAAATATAACTTCTTGATTCTAGTGTTATCACTCTTCCATGTGTTGATGCACATGTTCCTTCTAAATAATATATATTTTTCTATTATGTTTCTCCTCAATATGTGGCATTCGTGGCTCTAATGCCTTTTATCATTGTCATTCATGGTGGTGCAATATTGTGTGCAACCATACTTCATCTATGGTGGCAACACAGTAGTTTCTAGCATGGTTTTCCTCTCCTATGCATTTGAGGAGAAAGGATAACTAGTTTTGGAGGTGTGTATCCTTCTTAAGGACCCCTCTATTCTTTCTTCTCCCTTATTTTCCTTAAAATATCATCATAATAAATATGCTAAAATTTTAATGGGTTGCATATCACCTATTCATTTGTGCATCCACACATGCACCCTTTTCTATTTATATTTCTTGAGCTTAGATTTATAGATGTGCCCCCTTTGTGGTGGTGTTTTTCATAATGCCCCCTAAGGCATGGTTATCAATTTGTCCCCCAAGACATTAAATATTTTTGTCCCCTAAGACATTAAACATTTTCCTCCACCAAGATGTTAAAAAATTTCATTCCTTGAGACATTAAATAATTTCATCCCCCAACACATTAAACATTTTTGTAGATCAAGACGTTAAAAATTTTCATCCCCCAAGACATTAAATTTTTTTGTCCCTAATAATTTAAACATTTTCATCCCCCATGAAATTAAACATTTTCATCCCCCAAGATGTTAAATATTTTTACGCTCCTTGAGGCATTAACAATACATGACCACCTAACATAATGTAGCTTGCTAGCCTATGAATTTATGTACTTTTTATGCTACATAGCATAACACAATTTACTAGATCATGGCCTTTACTTGTCAAATCCATGATCATCTAGCATAACACAACTTGCTAACATGTGTTCCATGAGGGCTTTATAATGTGCGTGATCCCTAGCGACAAAGAAAGATAGTTCCAAAGTTGTGTACCCTCCTAAACATGTTTGTATTGATTGCTCTTTGTCTATTTGTATGTATTCTTCCTTGTAGCAATCATTCAACTCTCTACATTCTTCTCTTCTCTTTTAGAATTCTTTTATGTGTTTATGCATTCAATATATGATGTTTGGTATTGAAATAACCTTCCATGTTGAGGTCTCCTTACCTTGTTATCTCATATTTTATTTTGGATAGTATGTACTAACATTGTTGCTATATGAACCTTTTGATGTCCATGTATGTTTCATGTTTGCATCATGTTTTCTTCATGTATGCTTTGTGTTTTTTCATGTTTGCATCATGTATGCTTCATTTTTTCATGTTTACTTTGTGTTTGCATCATGATTGCTTCATGTATGTTTAATGTATTGTCATATATTTGTTGTATCATGCTTACATATGTGTGTGTTCCTTTTAGCTCAACTTTGTTGTTCAATAGGATCCTAATTTTGGGGGCTACCACATCTCTCATCTTAATGTCACCTTACCTCAGTATTTTGATGATAGGAATATTTGGCTTCTTCATAATTTTGCGTGACTATGAGAATAATTTCATATAGGGGGCTAAATGTAGTGTTGTAAATTTTCACCCTTCACAATTTCACACTAGGTTTGGCATCCTCTTAAGTGCATGTACCTAATTATTCTTTTTACTTACCTATTTAATTATCATTTTTGGTAAATTGAATTAAATCCTTATTTATCCAAATTTTGAGGAGCTAAAAAGGCTTGGATTAGGGCACCCAGTGCCCCTATCCCATCTAATCAGGTCCTAAATCTCATATTTGAATGTTGACATCAATATGTTTAAGAATTAAAAACTAGTTATCGTCTTATCTGAATGGTTAATGTAAAATATAGTTATATTCATATAAATATAAGTTCCTCCCTCCATTTGAACATCTAATCAATCTCTAAGAAATTGAATCTCTCTACCATCCTAAAAGGAAATTAATGCAACATCAAGAGAAAAATAAGCATAATAGCAAAGGCATAATTATAGTCAATTACAAGTTTACAACACATCAATAAATTCATGTTCATGTATTGTAAGATGCTTCATGTTTATGTTTACTTTTATTTTGTGCACTAACACTTGCAAGATATCCAAGCAAGACTATTTCTCCTTATATGTAATGAGAAAAGTGACTTCACTCCAACAAGTATTTCAGAACTAAGTATAAAGTTCCATTTGTGTTATTTATCATTCATTATTTATTTATTTTCCTTTGTTCACCCGAGAACATGTAATATTTATCATCAATCATCATAGACATTGTGGATGTGGAAACACCAAATTGGGATTTGACCAAGGTAAGCCCCCATACGACACAACCCTTCTCCCTTTATCTATTTTGTAGGTTATAGTTCTAAATTTGATTGAAGTGGATTTGATATCTCAAGGTTTCAAAACCATAGTTCATGTATCCATGCACTACTTATCAACAAATTAGGGAAAATTGATTATTCATACACTATCAAACTTTAGATCTAGGTTTTTACAGTCAAAGATATATATACCCTACTCTACCTATACCATCTTTGAAACCCTAGAATTTATCACTTCTAGAATAGGGTACCAAGTTCCCATATCTTGTGAATTCAACTCCAAATTTGAATGTCAAGTTCTTCTCTGTTTGCGCTCTCTATATTTTCTTCCTATTTCTATCTTTTTTTATATATATTTTCCAAATTCTATAGTAGTTTGTCACTTTGGTCTTAATTCGCCTAGTTCACTATATCTTCCCATCAATTATTACACTCACACACAAACAAAAAGGGACCAAAACCTTGACTAGCCTATTTGACTCTCCCTTGAGGACAACAACCAAATAGTGTCTCTTGGTTAATTTGTGTCCCTCAATGTTTATGGTAGAATAAGTGATTTAGGCTAGGATTTTTAGCCTAGTTCCCATTTCATCATATTATAGTTACAAATTATCTTACTAAGCTTGGGAACATAAAAGAGTTATCTTTGTGCTTGGAGACCATGGGCATCATTTCCTACACTTAATTATTTTTGTGTTCCTATAGGTATATTTATAATTTATGACGTCAAGCAAGAGAATGTTGGAATTAATATTCCATCAACCTTGTAAATATTATGTTATTTATTGTTTCAATGTCCTTGTCAAGGTGTCTTTAGGCCCCTAGGGTGTTATTAGTGTAATAATTTTTCAGCTATAGTTTGTAAATGCATTCATAAGGGATGAAGGGGTTCACTAAGAGCAGGAATTAATTATTTCAACTTATATTAATTAACTCCTCAAGTGGGGTTGATTGGAAAGGAATGTTCACTTGTGTTCATGAAGGTGACTATTGGGTTTGAATGGAAAGTCATTTGGGGGTCAAGTTTGATGACTCTTTTATTTCCAAGGAAGAATCCAAGGGATGAGATGTTTTTTTTTTTTAAGAGGGATTGGGTGAGCCTTTTTTTGTGGGAAAATAACTATTGGTTTCCCTCCAATAATTATATTAGTCGAAGCCAAGTGGAATGAATGTTTCACATCAAATTTTCATAGGTTCACAGGAGCTATCAAGTTGAAGATAAAGGAAGGAGAAAGGAAATGTGTTGTATTGTAATAATTATTTTAAAGATAATACATAGTTGGCCTCTCTTCTTAATGGATCATTTTATAAGGTTTCTCCACATTAATTTTTTTTTTTGATGTTTTAATGTGGTTTTCTTATTTATTTCATAAAACTCCATATAGTATTCTACAATTAAGGTTGAAAGGGTTTCCATGATTAAAAGAAATTTATTTTAGAAATTAGTAAAATTGATTTTTAGATTACCATATAATAATTGTTTACCTTTCTTATTCCTAACATAAATTAGGCACAAAATCATAATAAATGGAATTATATATACAATTTTTGTTATTATAATAGTATACAGTAAGATGTACTATTAAACTTAAAATTGAAGTATGATTGATGATTATGTAGCAAGTGGTTAAGAGGGAGAGGGTGTGAGGAAAAATAAATAAGGACAAGGTAGGAGGAGAGGGAGAAGAGATTCTAGGGTTTTAAGAATAGTGGGGGAAGAGGTAATTTGTGACAAAAAGTGTGTAATTTTATTGAAAATGAGAATATTTTAGAAATAGGTGTTTGTCAATTTGTATCATAAAATCAAAACAGAGGATGTAAGAGTATTAAGTTCACCAAATAAAAGAATAAATTTGTAAAACCCTAGGTTTAGTTTTTTAAAGTGTATGTTAAGCATCATCATAGGTTTAAATATTTCATGCACTAATTTAGTCCAAATGAATTTGAAATGAACAATTGATATAGAAATAATAAATGCAATAAATTTAATTTCTCAATTAAACTAAACTAATTATATAGATAAAACTAAAAATGGTAAAGAGTGTGTACCCTTGGATAAAATAAAGGCTAAATTTGACTTAGTGACAAGATTATTGTTGAGGATTGGAGGGGTAGATTTGATAGATTTGAAGTCTTTATGGTGTGTATACAACACCAAAATCTAACCTATGTGCTTCTACAAGTTAGTCTTGCACTAGAATCCTCCCACATGTCACCTAAACAACTAAATGCTCATAGACATAATGAAAAATAATATGGGAAAACAAGGAGATTGGAGATGGAATCTTGGAAGACGACTGGGGGATGATCCTTTATAGACTTTTATCAATGTGCCAACTTCAAAACCCCATAGAAATGTAAGAGAGGAAGGAACTTAGTATGAAAGAGGGAGATATCAATAGAGAGAGTATATAGCTTAGTTATCCCTTTCAAAATGAGCATGATAGATGCTTTATTTTAGGTTCAAGTTAATATGACCATTTGCATGTGCATTAGGGCAACCTAAGGTTAGATTTGTATGCATGTGAAATTTGAACATTAGAATATTTTAATATGACACCAAAATCTAAGTTTCCAACTATCTAGGACACTAGAATTTGGGTGTCTAAAATTAAATTTTGAATTGAAACTCATTGGTGGATTTTAGGTGTTGAAATAGGCCCAGGGGTAGCTAAAAATTAATCCAATATATGTGTTGAAGGCTAATAAATATGACAAATGGTCCCTAGAAAACACCTATAAGAATGGGAAATGTGAATTAAATTGAAAAGAAGGTAGTGATTGCAAAATAGACAATTTTTTTACCTTACACATACATAGATAATGAGATTGTGATGAACTATTTTTTTGACTATTCAAAATTATGGAAATAAAAACCATTTAAGGCATTCAACATATAGATTTTAATTTTTTTTTTTGATGTTTTTTGGTCTTGAACTCTATTGCCCCTTGTGGCTCTTTGTGAAAGGGTACGACACCCTGTAAATGCTGCTTACCTAATAAAAAAAATATAGATTTAAAAAATTCAACAAAAGATAATAAGACCATATCATTATTTTGTTTGTTGCATATTTAGCTAATAAATCAACCTAAGAATTAAATATAGGTAACTATTATATTATTTTTTTAAATGCTTAGAGGAAGCAATACATAGTATCAAATCTCCATATATTACTAATCATATAATACAACTATTTTTATATACACCTAGATATTTAACTTCCTTTAATATAGGTAGAAGCCTAAAGAACATGAATAATCCTAAACATACATAAATACTTATTTACTACATTTCTTGACTAAGGAAGGAATGAAGTGACCTAAAAGTGAGTGTAAGATCAAGCTAGGAGGAGACGGTAAAAGTGATGAGTAAACACAAATGACCAAAATATGACTAAGGTAGGCTAGTTATGAATAAAAAAGAGCTTCCTATGTATATATTATGTTGATCATACTCCTCATTCATTACAAAAAAAGTAATTGGAGTGAATAGAAGACTCAATGTGGTACATGAAGTTATCTATTTTGTATCATGAATATATAAGAAATGCACATGTTTTCATATATTTTATTTACCTTAAAATTTAATTTTATATATTTTATCTATTCGAAACTAAACTAAGTTAATGGGACTACAAGGAAATACATTTTAAAATAAAAGAATTGTAAGGAAAAGAAAGAAAAATCATAATTCACAATGAGCACACTTGTACCTATTGAATGAAGGTTGAAGAAAGGAATTTGAAGGTGGACATTGAAATACAATTATGTTGATGACTCGTAATAATGAAGACTTTATGTGGGGTCATCTCTTTGATTTATAGAGGTACAAATACTTGATCATGATTGTAAGACCCTATCCCTTGTGGTCTTGTTGATCTTATTAGTCATCAATGGTTTATGTCCTATATTTTATGTTCTTTTGTGTTGGACAATATACATGAGTGATTATTGTTTCTATACATCGAGTTGCTTATATTTTGATTTTTAACTAACTAACTAGTGGTTGTTGTGATTTTGTGTGATAGCCAAATGAGTCCCATTCCTTATTTGAGTAAGTATGCAATGATTGAGATGTTTCATTGTCGGTAATATCATTAGGTATATTAAATGGATTTCATCATGTTAGGTGATTTTATATTATGAGTTTGAGTAAGTGAGGAGGTAAAGGTAATGATTGATATTCAATATTGGGTTGTAGTGGTATTCAATATAGGTTAAATTGATTATTGATAAGTGGTAATATCTTGATGATCAATTATTGCTTGAATAAAAAAGGTATTATGCAACAAGGAAGAGTTAAATTATGTTACTTATGTAGATTTAATTCCTTAGTCGATTATTATTAGAAGGTTTTTTTTTTCATACGCTATTTGTTTCACTTACTATTAATTATGAGAAATACTGACACATTTTTCTGGTTGAGTAAATAGGTTAAAATTGGCCAATGTTGATGAAGGGGTCACATAGCTACTTCCTTCATGTTATTCTTGTGAATTCCTAGTCTTATCAAGGATGTGTGTTTTAACCTTGTTTGTAAGGATTGTGCATGTGTGAAAGGTTGTTTTCTTTAGACATTTGGGTCACATTTTTAAATGTGATTACTTATTGTATGTTTTGAGAAGTCTTTATGTGGTATTAAGTGTATAAAATGTTTCCTAGGTGGTAGGTATTTGGGTTAGGGGTCTTTTTATTCCATAAAACCCCTTAAATAAAGTCTAAAACCCACTCTAGTTTCCCACTTATGAAAAGGGGCGAAAATTGGAGTTGGTTGAGTGTTTGGGAAGTTATAGGGAGTTAGTTGCCGTTTTCCTTCTATATATTCCTTCTCTTTGAAAGAAGGGGTTTCTCTCTTTTTTCTTGGTTTTCTCTCCTTTTGGTTTTTCCCTCTTGCTTTGTCCTTGTTTCTTGGATGTCCTTTCTTTCCCTCATTTGGGAAGGAGAATTATTGGTGGAGATAGAGGAGAGGATGGGAAAGGGAGAATGGAAGAATATGGCTTGGAGAAGAAGATGCTCTTCCCCTTTGGATTTGCACCTAGTTTGGTAAGATCTCTCTTTTGTTGGTTCTTGTTGTTGAGAGAATGAATTGTGGTGTTGTTTACTTTTCTTTGTGGAAATCTATATTAAATTCCTTGTATGATGGTTTTGAGTTGTGTGAGTTGGAACCTTCTTTTTTTTTAAATAGTTACAAACATGCAAATGATTGTGAATGTGTGAATACAGTGAAATATGAATGGTATAGGGTATAAAATTGTTGAGTAATACATGTGAATTGTGGTTGT
Organism: Sequoia sempervirens; assembly: GCA_007258455.2. Lineage (NCBI taxonomy): Eukaryota > Viridiplantae > Streptophyta > Pinopsida > Cupressales > Cupressaceae > Sequoia > Sequoia sempervirens. Next base: position 347,096,020 of record VDFB02000008.1, on the reverse strand, counting down.
GTGTGTATGTTTGGGAAAAGCTATGTGACCTTTAAAGTTTGGGGGTGGATTGAAGTTCAATCCTATGGTTGGGAGGAGAGCTTTTTGGCCCTAATATTTTTTTCTTTTGTTGTATTCTCCTTTTAGGTACATATATATTAAAGTTGAATCAATGGAAGGCCTATAAAATTTAGGATTCTAGAAATAGATGCGAGTCCTATGAATTGGGAAAAGATTAAAGTTTCAAAGAATAGAGTTTTGGAAATATGTAATTGTTTGGTATTGGGGGTTGGTTCAATTTGTAAATGTGTTTATACTTCATCTAGATGTGTAAAGGGATATTTTAGGCATATACCAAACTGAAAGAACTAAATTTGGGAAAATATAAACTTATTGTGTGCAATCTCGGAAGCCAATTGTTTTAATATTTGTAGAAATGAAAGAATTGTCTTGGGTATCTTTCTTTTTTAATTGGTTTGAGGAAATTATATTGGTTGGGTTCAAAAGTATCAAATTTCCATGTAGAAAGGTAAAAGAATATGTGTATGGGCATGCTTTCACAATTTCTTAATTTTCAAGGAATACTTCTTCCTTTGTTTTTGAATTATGTTTGCAAATAAGTAGTGGAGATATTGTATTTAGTCTTAATAAAAAAATTATGTGTGTGTGTGTGTATGCCTTCATTGATGCAAAAAGGAAAATTACTTAGAATATAATTTTGAATATTTTGATTATGTACTAATACACATAATATACACATAGTTTATTATTTTGCATATAAATACTTATATATAATATATATCTATATTCTTGTTATTGTGATTATTATTATATGCTCTCATTTATATATTATAATATATACACTTATTTTTATGAATATATGTTTCTATATATATATCAAAGGGAAGGCAACGTGCATAATAAGTTTGAGCATTAAAAATCAAACATTTAATGATTTAAAAAATAAATAAAATATATATATATATATATATATATATATAGAGAGAGAGAGAGAGAGAGAGAGAGAATTTAATGAGTAATAGTAATTGTGTATCCATTAAGTCTTGAGTTAACTAGTTGCACTTAATCATCACCTCATTGAAAACTTCCTATGTTATTGCCTAGATTATTTTTAGAAAGCTATCTTTGTTCAATACCCATCATTAAATCTATTTCTTTCTTAGATGTCATTCAAGTTATTTTAGTTAACATTGTTAATGAAAGATCTAGGATTTTCATTCCCCCTTTGTCTTGTATATGTATTAGTTAATATTGAAATTCAAGAATTCTTTAGAGTTGAAGTGTGGTTGGTGAGTTAGAGGTGGATAATTATTAAGTATAAGTAATTGGGTAGTGATGTCTACAACGATATCAAAGGTTTCCCAAAGTTGTCTATGTGTGTTTGATTTATTAAGTTATATTGTGTGTATATTAGTTTTAGAACTTAGTAATCATGATCATTATTGTGTGTAAAGATAGGTATGAGTTGGTAACGGTTAGTTGGAGTTGTTTGCATTGATTATTGATGTTTGAGTTTCACATAAGGATCAAATGTTGCTCATATATGTTAGTCTTATTTCCATTCATTATGAAGTGTGAAAATAAGGGGTGATGAATACCTTCTCTACTGATGATATTATTGATCACAATAATATCATTATTGGTGAAGGATATAAATAATGTGAATGATTTAGTTTTAGCATTTGAGTATGTCAATGATGAGTTGGTTGATGTCAAATTTATAAATTAGTTGTGTAATTTTATTTTCAATCATAAAAGGAATAGTAAATGGTTAATGATAAAACTTATAAATGAGTAGGGTTATTAGTAAATGTATTTGTGATTTCGTGGTACTAAACTTATAAGAAGTAAATTTAGATTTGGTAATGCTAGAAAACACACACACATATATACTAATGATAATGTTAAGGAGTGATGTTGGTAATACTATCCTTAGTAATACAAATAGGTGTTATAATAATTAGAATGGGTACTTAATGAGGGTGGTAGGTTGATAATGAGTTTTAGAGGTATTGCTATAATAATCATATTAGTGCCAATATTAAAAATGTTTGTAAATGTAAATACTAAAGGAATGGTAATGCATAAAGGTAATCATAATTCTCATATGAATTTTATTAAAAAAATTGTAATTATGGACACCTAATGTAGACATGGAAAATATACCGACACACTTGATCCTGATTACTAACATCGTTTCATCCTGAATCATCTTCTTAGCTAGTAATCACCTTTCATCCCTTAATTGAATAAATCAATTTATTTGATTAAGTCATTCTCTTCTATTAATTAAATAAGCCAATTTTATTTAATTAATCCTATTGTCTCTATTTAATTAATTTAATTAAATCTCTAAAGTCATTCTATTAAATTAAATCAATCTGTATTTAATTTAATCTAACATCATCTCCTTCTTTAATTAAATAAATCAAAACCTTTATTTAATTAAATCTAAATCATATTCTTCTCAATTTTGATTTAAATCAATCCAAAAAACTAAATCAAATGGTCACATCAACCAATCTCCTATTAAATTAATTAAATCTTGATTAATTTAATCCTAATCACCTAAATCCTCTAGATTTTGCAACTTGCACCAATAAATCATTTCTTTGATTTAATAAAATCCCTAATTACTTTCAAAATGACTTCAAAAAGGGAATGCTCCTCCAAGTTTGAAAATCCCTCCAAATGGATTAGTCCTTCCAACAAGGCATTCATTTCCTCTTACATGTCCTTGTGCATTGAGCCAAGTGGCATTTAATTCATTCTTTTCTCCCTCCAACATGTCATTTCACAATTTTCAAATTCCACCTAATATCATTTATTGTGCACATTCATCAAAATATGCTCAAGCTTCCTCCATTCACATCTTGACAAGTGGCACTTGGCCATTATAGGTTGAATGATCCCACATTGCTCTATTTTGCCTCATTCTTCAACATTCTCATCTATAAATAAGAGGCTTTCCTTTGTATTTTGGATCCACAACTAAGAGCAAAGTTACTATCTTCATATTTAGAGAAAATTCATCCATTTCCATAGCATTTTCTATCATCATAGCTAGGTTATTGCAGATTTCATCAAGGGAGTTCATTGTTCATCATCATCAAGTGGATGAATCTTTATCAGGCTTATAAGGGATTGGGAAAGGGCCAATTTACACATCAAATTGGCACTGATTCCCCCATGGGATTGAGAGTTTGCATGCTTCAATAGGATTGAATAGATTTCCTTGTTTTGTTCTTCATTTATTTCCTACCTTGAGCATTTTAAATGAATTGCATGGGGAATCTTAGTTCTAACTTGTATTTGTATCTAATATTGTGTTTGTTTTCTATGTTTGTGTAGGTCTAGGATTGGAGTTCACATTTTGGTGCTAGACCATCGATGAGTCAATTTGACCTGACTTTCATTTCATTTTTTGTGTGCATTTATTAGCTTACAAAGTCAACCCTAGGTCAAGCGGTCCTGTATGGCACCGCTACAAAGTTTATTTCGGCACCACATGGCCTCAAATTGTGTCACCATCATGAGTAGCAACACGACATCATAGTTTGGAGTTGGGGTTCAAACTCCAAACTAGACCGTAGATGAAAACAACGCTGCAGCGAGCCACTTTGCAAATTAGGGCTTAGGATCAAACAAAGTTGCATTCAAACTGTGTCATGACAGCAAAGTTTGCGAGTTTAGGGATTTTGTGGTGGGATAATTACCACATTCCCCTAGGTCATGAGGATGACCACAGTCAAATAATGCTTCCTCATCCCAAACCTTCATAGTAGGCTCCTCCAGCTTCAAGAGTTGGGAAGCAATAGAAGAGGACCCATAAAACCTCTTGTACCAAGACAACAAACCAACAATTGACCTACCTATGGATGATAGCAATAAAGGCTTACAAATGATGCTCGTCATGGACTATGATAGAAGCAGAAAGCTTGGAAAAAATAACAATGGACTTCTAGAACTTCTCATTCTGGAGAGGCGTATGAGAAGTCTTGGTCTCAGATGTACCCCTCTGAAGGTGACTATACTTGGAAAAGGTGTGTCAGTTAAGAAGGTCAAAACTCCCCCTTGACAATTTGTAGCTTCTTTTCAGCTACACGTATCCACATGTCTACCTTTAGACAACTTTACCTTTAACATAACTGATGTGTGTAGTAGTGACAAGAACCCCATAACTGATTTTCGTATGATTTTCAAAGACACATCCCTACTCATGATTAGTACCTTGTCTTTTGAGACCAACGACCATCAAACCCATGAAATTAACATAGTCTACCCCCAGCTCATCGATTACAACCAATGAGGACCACCAATTTTGGATACTTTTGAAAATGATGAGGCGCTCTCAAAATTCATTGGATTGCGGGATATGATACAACATGGAGTTCACAAGGCTGGATTTGATATCATACTAGACACACAAGCCTACTATAGGGAAACGTTTGAATCCTTTAGTCGCAAAAGCAAAAATTTGAGAATAATCTCAAGGTCTTTGAGTGAAAACCACACTGTGGCACTCTCTAACCCAAAAATAGTAAAAATAAAGGATGTATCCAATGGTGAAAACCTCTTTGATGTGCCTGAGGATGAAAAATTCAATCTTCCTCTCAGTGCTTAACATTAGGAAAAGTCAACGGTTTTAGCCGATAAGTGCAACCCAGTCAACTTGGGAACAGAGGAAACTCCACATATCAAATTTTATGTTGAATCATTGATGCCAGAAGAACATGAGCTCCTAGCTGCCTTCTTAAGGGAGAGAAAGGTCAACTTTTCATAGAGCTATGCCAACATGCCTGGGCTTGATCTGGAGATTGTGGTCCACCATCTAGCAGTTTACCCCGAGGCAAAGCCAGTCAGACAAAAGCTCAGAAAAATGCATCCTCAAATTTCCTTGTTAGTCAAAATGGAATTGAAGAAGCTACTTGATGCAGGGTTCATACAACCAATTGACTATCTAAAGTGGGTATCAAATTTGGTACCTATTTCAAAGCCCAATGGGGGCATCCGTATTTGCACAAACTTTAGAGACCTAAACAAGGCATGTCCCAAACACGACTTCCCACTTCCCAACATTGATATGATTGTAGATATGACTGTGGGACATGAGATGCTTTCATTGATGGAGGGATTCTCCAGGTATAACCAAACCATGATAGCCAAAGGAGACCAACAAAAAATGGCTTTTACTTTCCCATGGGGTACATATTGCAGGAACATGATGCCATTTGGCCTAAAGAATGCTGGAGCAACATATCAGAGATCCATGACCTTAATCTTTCATGACATGATCCATAAGACTGTGGAGGACTATGTCGATGACATATTAGCAAAATCCAAAAAAAGGTGGGACCACATAGTAGCATTAAATGCCATCTTTGACAGACTTGAGGAATACAAGGTTCTCCTTAATCCAAAGAAGTGCATCTTTGGTGTACAATCAAGGAAGCTACTCGGATACATCATGTCCATGAGAGGGATTGAAATAGATCCTACTAAGGTAAAGGAAATCCTAGAGATGAAGGCACCTAAAACAATGAAACAATTGAGAGGTTTGCAAGGAAGGATCCAGTCCATCCGCTAGTCCATAGCTTAGCTAGCAGACAAGTCAATCCCATATTATCACCTACTCCACAAGGGGGTAGCATAAAAATGGGATGACAAGTGTGATAAGGTTTTCAACAAGATCAAAGAGTATTTTCTCACACCTCTAGTACTTATGCTGCCAATCCTAGGAAAGCCTCTAATCCTCTATATATTAGCAACAACAACAACCCTCGGTGCTCTCCTAGCTCATCATGATGAAAATGGAATAGAGAGGGCCATCTACTACATCAGTCGAACCATGGTAGGGCATGAGTTAAATTATTCCTTCATTGAAAAAGCTTGTCTAGTAGTGGTGTTTGCCTCACATAAGTTCAGACACTACATGTTAGCACATAAAATCAAAGTCACTACCAAGTTCAACCCACTCAAGTACCTTCTTTCCAAAGAAATGCTCACAAGAAGGATGGCCAAGTGGTTCATGATCCTATCAGAACATGAATTGAGTATGTGGAGCGAAAGACCATCAAAGGGCAATCTATTGCAAACCAACTGGTAGAAGCACCAATGTATTCAAAAATTCTGCTAATTTCAGAGTTCCTCGATGAATCCATCTTCAATTTGAGCATAGCAGACCACTGGAAGTTGTACTTTCATGGTTTCTACATGCAGCATGGATTGGGAGTTGAGGTATTTTTCATCACTCCATAGGGAGACTGCATACCAAGATCCTAGAAGTTGACATTTCCCTACACAAATGATATCGCAAAATATGAGACTCTAACCATAGGGCTCAAAATAGTAGTGCAGTGGCATATCATGGCTCTCAAGGTATATGGGGATTCATATCTTATAATCAATCAGGTGAATGATGAGTATCGAACTAAGGATGAGAATGCTAACTCCATACAAGTAATTAGTGGAAAGTCTTAAGGAGTCCTTCATTGAGATCACATTCGAGCAGATACCTAGAGCAAACAACAGAGTGACAGACACCATGGTGACAATTGGATCCCTATTGGACATCCCTCGCAATGTCCCAAAGCATGAATTCATATTTGAGTAGCATCTCGCGCCTACATTCAAGGTACCAAAGTCTGAATTTGTGTGCGGAATCATTGGTCCTAGTGATCCTTGGTACCATGATATATACACTTATCTGAGAATAGGAGTCCTCCTAGCCAACATAACCTTGAACCTCAAGAGAGCCTTTGTCAAAAAAGCATCTTTTTTTGTCCTCCTAGGAGATACCCTTTACCATAGAAGCATTGAAGGAACCTTGTTACGTTGCTTAAACATTGAGGAGGCATTGACTGCCTTAACTGAGGTAGATAACGACATATGTGGTTCACACTTGAGTGGTATGACCTTGGCCAAGAAATTACTGAGGAAGGGGTAATATTGGCCTACTATGGAAAGAGAAGCACATGATTATGTCAAAAGGTGTCTACAATGTCAACAACATGGGGACCTCATTCATGCACTAGCTCAAGAGCTACACCCTATTGTCACACAATGGCCCTTTTCATAGTGGGGCGCGATCTCGTTGGAAAAATCACCCCCACCTCATCCAGTGGCCACAATTCATTACTACCACTAAGTAATTCACTAAGTAGGTGGAAGCCATACCAATGACTTACATTACTGGAAAGCAGATATCAAAGTTCATCCTGGACTACTTAATTTTTCGCTACGGTGTCCCATAAGCGATTATCTCAAATAACAGGACACCTTTCAAGAATCGGGATGTTCATGACCTATGCTACAAGTTCAAGATCCAACATCATTTTTCCACCCCATATTATCCCCAAGTAAATGGCCAAGTTGAGCCTACAAACAAAACCATCTTAAAAATCCTCAAGAAAATAGTCAATGAAGCTGGTCGTGATTGGAATCTCCAACTAAATCCCACCCTCTGGGCCTATCGAACAAGCATCTACACACCCACAGGTTCCACCCCCTTTTCCCAGGTCTATTGATCATAAGCCATATTACCCATTGAGATCGAGCTCCCATTAGTGAGAATATCATTGCATAATCTCATCATGGATGAGGAATACCAGGTATCATGACTGAATGAGCTGGAATTGCTAGATGAATGACAAATGGAGGCCTTAACCCATTTGTAGGTATATTAGAACCGCCTCAAGTGGAACTATAACAAGAAGATCAGGAGCAAGACCTTCTAGGTCAAAGAACTTGTGTTAAAGGAAAATCAGAAGAATGTACTCAATCTAGATGACAAAGGAAATTTTGAACCCAATTGGTTGGGACCATTCGTCATCACAAGTTACAAGTCAGGGGCACATCAGTTGTCAACACCCGAAGGGGAACATCTATAGGAGCCCATGAACAACACCCATCTCAAAAAAAATTATGCCTAATCTTCCAAGGTGTAAAACCAAAAAATACAAAAAAATCAAAAAAAATCTTGAAAAAATGGTCACCCTGATGAAAACCAGGCAAACAGGCATCTTGGTGACAACAAAAAACTCAAAAAAGCAAAAAAAAAAAGCAGAAAAAAGGATTAAAAATAGTAAAGAGAAAAAATTGTGCTCTAGTGAAAACCACTTCGGTGGCGCTTTGGGCAAGTACCTTGGTGAAAACCTAGAAAACAAACACCTTGTGTAAATAAGCACTTTCCATCCACCAGGATCTTCGTGGCTTGTTTTGCATCATCCATCCATCACACTTTCATCATCCATCCATCACGCTTCCATCATCCATTTATCTTCATCCATCACCCATCTGCATCTGCATCTGCATCATAGCTTGGTCCTATGTTTGTGTCATAATCCCTCCTAGTACTACTCAACCCATTCTCAAGGTCATTTTGTCTTGCCTTTATTGGAGTAGTCTATTGTATCATGCTAGGGGCATGTTCTCATCAGATTGGATTCGTGTATGTTCTTGAGATCCCTAAAATCAGAAAATCCAAAAACATAAAAAAATCAAAAAATTCAAAACATTTATAAAATCAAAAAATCCAAAAACATTCAAAACATTCAAAATCCCAAAAAATAGGTCAAAAGTCACAAAGTCAAAAAAAAGAGTCGTCTAGTCAAACTATGTCATCTCTAAGCTTTGAACGTAGGAAAGGTTGATTTTTGATCAACCCTCGAGACACTTAGGTCAGTCCTTTAGGAGTCTGTCACGATAAACTTGCAGTCCATTTGTTTATATCTCATCAATAATCGAGTATGTGTCAGTCAAACTACGTAGTCTCTATGTGTATAACGTAGGAAAGGCTAATCTATTGATAAGCCCCCAAGGCCCCTAGGATAGGTCTTTAGGTTAGTCTCTTGGTCAAAATCTCAGAAAACCCCAAAACATTGGAAAATCAAAAATCAAAACATTTTTAAAATCTTGAAAATACCAAAAACAGCCTCAAAACATTTCAAAAAACAAAAATTAAAAACATCCAAATATTTGAAAAAATCCATCTATCCCATCTTGCTTTCACCCGCAAAAACAATCATCATCCTCAACCTTTGATAAAACAGTTGAAAAAAAGTCTAGTAGGTTAATTTGAAAACTCAAACGTCAAGGTCTCAAGTCTAGGTTAGTATGTAAACAAGTTGGTCAACTCTTTGTGTCAATAGCCTATCATCTAATCAGTCCCAAATCAATCATTTGATAACATCATGTCCTAGGATGCATCCTTCCTACAATGAACATCAACATCAGGCATCACCGTAGTTTAGTCTTGGCTAGTGGTATTGAAGAACATTAGCTTGTTTGTTTACTTTATCTTTGTCTTTTGGCTTATCTTATTTGTGCTCATTTCAATTACCTCTCGATGATGTCCCAAGTGAAGGGAATTAGAGAGAAATAAATGGGGCAATGATCATTATCTTTTCATCTATTGTGCTTGTTGGATATTCTTGTAATATAACCTTGGTCATACGTACTTTGTTTGGGTGTAGGGAGGATGTTTTGGGTATCTTGTTGACCACATAGGAAGGCTTGCTTTTCTATGTTTTGGTCCAAGATATTTTGAATATTTGAACTACATTTTAAATAAGGTTTCGTATGTCAGGTGTGAATAGGAGTAGTCCTATCTGATTGTCAAGTCAAAGTCCATCACACTAGGTGCAACTCCATCCTGTTTCTTTATACCTTGATGCATCATACCTACATGTGTTATCAAACATAAGGTAAATGGCCCTTTTAAAGTCCCAACTCCTTGGTAAGCAGATCACCATCATCTTTGCCATCATCATCTCTTGACTTGTTGGAGTCTCTTGCTTTCTTCTATCTTCTTTTCATACTAACATGGTACCATGATAGTTAATCACAAATCATCATCGTCATTGCATCCATCCTGCATCCATAAACTGTCAGCATAATGCATATCATATCATAGAGAAAGCATTAATCATCTCTCATGCATTGCATTTCATTATTGCATAATATAGATTGGTTATTCTAAGCATCTCATAAATACAATTTGCATCCATTACATAATCATATATCATATACAAATCATCCATTTGCATAATATAGGTAGCACATGATGACATACACATCATCACATAGGCATTACATGCATCATCACATAGACATCATTATAAAATACATCATTGCATCATATCATGTGCATCATCATAATGACCATAAATGCATCACCATTTCATACATGAAAGAGATAAATGTAAAAGATTACATCTTATACATGTTATCATCATCCATTAAAGAATCATAATATAGATCTGTTCGTCTAAGCAATCACATCTGCATTCATCATCATCAAATGAACATAGAAAAGATAATGAAAAAGAAATGCATCCATAAATCACTACATCAAATCATCACAACATAATAGCATCACCATCACATAGCATCATATAGAATTACATCATCATCACATAAGATGAAATTTTTGCACCGTATATAGAAAGTAAGAATCCATCGCATAATGCATAAATAGAATAGGAAATGTATATGTCTAAAAATGGTCATGGTTAATCAAGCTTGTTAATTAATTAAATATAAATTATTTAATTAATCTTCTAAAGTCATCTACATATAAATAAATTTAATTATTTATTTATATTGTTCACTTTTATAATTCTTCTACCTTAATTAAATAAATAACTTTATTTAATTATCACCATCTTCCATATTCCTCTTAATTAAATTAAATAAATTTTATAATTTATTTATATTAATTATCATGTTATTCTAAATTTGAATATTTGAATTCAAATAATGGAATATTCCTCCAAACACCCGCTTCATCTCATAGTTAAATTAAATATTATAAATATTTAATTACCTTCTAAATTCCTCTCTCACATAATTAAATATTACTTATTTAATTATGTAAACTTCTAAATTCATCCTCACATATAATTAAATAAGTTTATTTATTTAATTATGAAATTCATTCTCAACTCATTCTTCAAATGGCAACCTTCCTTCAGATCTAACTGAGAAAATTTGTGAAGGAGGAAACCTTCTATTTCTCTCTCACCTTTCAAAAATCTCTCACCATTCATCCCAACTAGCTTGATTTGAACCGTTAATCACAATTGCCAATCAGGTTTTTTCAAAAACTATTTAAATACATGTGCAAATCCAAGCATTGGTTACGAACAGATATACACAATTACGCTTATGCATTTGCATCTTTAGCATTTCAACAATATTCATATCTTGGCAATAATAATCTTATCATAGCATAGCATAATCTTGCATTTTAGCATAGTATGCATTTTAGTTTAAATCTCATTCTCTAGTAGTCCATTTCATTGAGCTTGGCATATTAAATCTGAGAGCAACTTGAACCAACGAAACGCTGGAGATAGAGAGCAATAGAACGACTTCGAAGAAGCTGCCATAAAGAGTTTGTTTAATTTTCTTTCAGTTTCTTTGATATAATGTTTTATTGAATGTGTTTTGAATCTTTATAACAGGCATATTTTCATACACACATAAAATGGCGCCCACCATGGGGCCTTCCTCGATTTTGACCTTTTTCTATAGAAAATTCTAGTACGTTTCCGCGTTATGGAGTTTGGCTTTCAAAAAAAAATTGTGTTTTAGCACATCTGACACTTTTCTGCAGTGCATCTAGGAATTTAATATTTCTATTTTGCAGGAAATTTCAGCGCATCTGGGGACTATTTCGGTGCTTCTAAGGGTTGATTTAGCACATACGAGGGACAAAATAGCACATATAGTCTCATTACACTTAGAGTTAAATCTGCATTTAATTAGAGTAGCGCATTTAGGAACTGTTTTACCGCATTTAAGTGTGAAATTAGTGCATTTAAGGTAGATTTTAGAGCATTAATTGTTGTGTCAATTAGAGATTTAAATCTGCATTTAATTACAATACCGCATTTAAGGACTGTTTTAGCGCATTTAGTATTTTTATGTAGCGCATTTAGGGTCTATTTCAACACATCTGTATTCTATTTATGCGCATCTGGGTTCTATTTCTACGCATCTGTAGTCTGTTTAAGCGCATCTGGGGTTTGTTTCAGTGCATCTGTAGTCTGTTTCGATGCATATACTGTCTGTTTCTATGCATCTGGGTTGTAATACAAAAACATGATTCTGAGTCTGACACATTCCATAGATAGAATCTTTTCTGGTTTAAAATGAATCAATATAGGATAGTCACCACACTTTGATCATGCAGTTAAAATAAACCCCATGTCTGTTGTGAAGCAATATCTTCACTTAGCTTAAATCATTGTGATTTTGGTGCAATTAAAATGAATCTATTTACTCTGCTTGATTGTGCTTGAAAGTGGTAGGTGATTATGCTCTCACTCTGTGCAAACTAGGTGATCAAAAATCTAGACCCACTTTATCCCTGTGTAACCCTGATACAATAACTGAAGTATCCTCTCCCCTTGCGCAGTGATGCCATCCTAGGTGTAAGAGAAATGGTTATTGTCTCTAGAAATTGGGTCTACCTGGGGATTTCATCACCCCAACGTGACTCAAACTGGCAATGGAGCTAAAGCCAAGCTACCCCTGACCGGTATACAAATGTGAATATTAAGGGAAAACCTAAGATTACGAGTGCGGATGTGTCATACGGATAGAGTAGTACTCCCATAAACCCTTTTGAGCTTAACCTCTTCAGGCTGGAGTGCCACCTAATTGGTGATTAATCTCTTGCCCCATGTATGGCCACTCGAATGGGGGTTCCAAATTAAACACCATTGTTTAGTAAACCAAAAACCTTATATTTGCTAGCGTAGCACCGGTCGGTGTGAAGGAATCCACACTTTCGTAGTTTGTAGTAGAGGTGATCAATCTGCCATGGGAATTTCATGGGGATTGTAAGCTTGGTTGGCCTGAGAAGAGAGTGCACTGTAAGGGGGAGCCTGTGCAACCAAGCTTCTAAATTCACATGCTACCGATATGCAGTTGGGGAAACCCACGTGGAATCTAGCAGATATTGTCCTGGCTTTACCATAGGATGTGCTTGCTTTATCTGTGTTTGGTTACATTCCATTTAATTCAGAGTGTTTGATGTGTTTTCATTCACATTAATTTAGATAAAAGATCATATGAAATGAACATGAAAAACAATAACTGAAATCATTTACACACCTGACTTTCTAACATCTTTGGTCTAGTAAAATTCTGATAGCTTTCCCATGCTTAGAGAGTGGAAATCAACAAAATTTGTCAAGAAATCAGTTTCTAGTAGGATCAAGAAACCCAAGAAACCATTAGGGTACAAGAAAACATTACAAAGAAGAAAAATTTTGTACAAAAGTTGACACGTCTTGCTTCATTACCGTGGATTTCTTCATAGATACCAAGACTTTGTTAGGGGATTCACTAACGAGTACGTTGTAGAACCTTTGGATTCTCGAGCTTATTATCAGAGATTAGTTCTATCTCAACAGCATAATCTTAACCAACCTCTTGAGTTTGATAACATACCACAACCTTCTATAGAATATCCTTCACATCTCGGTCAAATCCTTCAGTGATCTTGAAATCTTTCTTCGAAAACAAAGATAAAATCTTAAGAGTGTGCCCTTCAAACAAATTTTTGATTATTGATTCAACTTCCCCAACAGGATTCTGACATCCTTCATCATTGGAAGCCACAATAAAAAATTAGGAACATCTTTTATCATATCATAGGACTCACATCTTATCAGATCAAGATATCCTCATTATCGCACTTATCAAAACCGTGATCTAAGTTTAGAAAAACTCTTCAAAATGATATGCCTATCTCTACAAGATCTCAGCACAATAAATTGAGGGATGAAATCCAACAAGAAGGTCATACCCAAAACATTCAAGAAGAAGGTGAAAGCAATAATCCTCTTTACAGTGTAATTCGTAATCCATTTTTCAACAACGACATGGATAACAGAGAAGAAAATCCATTCCACAACTACAAAGACATGAGCAAAAACCACATAGATAGTGATGAGGAACGAGATGAAGAACGTCTTAGAGAGGCTGAGCAAGATCCCAAATTTCACACAGCCATAGAAAAGATCTTGCAATGCGATAAGGAAAAATACTTCCTCTATCTAGCTGACCAAGGAGCTAAATTGCCTCATGACTTTGATACCAAGAATTTGAAGAGAAAACTTGACGAAACACCCCTATCTGATCTTAGTGCTTTAACTCAACAAATTAAGGAACTTCAAGGAAAAATTAAAGAGTTACAAGGGGGAGCTACAACAAAGAAATATACTCTTGAAGACATTTGTCCTTATCCCTTCAATCAAAGTCTCAACATGATTCCATTTCCCAAACATTGTGAAATTCCAAAATTTGATCGTTATAATGGGAAAGTGGATCCAATCA
>VDFB02000008.1:347062548-347080296 GCA_007258455.2 Sequoia sempervirens | reverse complement strand
ATAATCAATCATATCTACATTGACAACGAGTAGGTCAATGTTATAAAAGTCAAGGAAAAAATGGAATATAGGGAGGTCAACACAACGACAAGGGCACAAGCTAAAGTTGTCTTAAAGGGTGCCTCTTCAAAATCCACTGGGCCTCCACCTCAACATCAATATGACTTAGTCAATCAACTTTGAAAAACTCCTGCTCAGATTTCTATCTTAGAACTCTTGAAGATTTCCCCAGCACATAAGGAAATTCTCGAAAAGGCCCTCGTTGAAACCACTATATCCACTGACTTGGATGTGGACCAATTTCAAGCCATGGTAGGACACTTGTCCTCACCCACATGCCTTTCATTTTCTAAAAAGGATGACGTTTCCATAACTCATCCTCATAATTCATCATTATACCTAGAAGTCATGGTCCACAAGTTTTGTGTCAGACGGGTTCTAATAGATGGAGGTGCTGGTTTGAACATATGTACCATGAAGTTAGTTCAGGCTTTGGGATTTTCTAAGGACTCCATTGATCCCAGAAGAAAGATTACTATTAAAGCCTATGATGATGAGGAAAGAGCGTCCAAGTGTTTAAGCATGCTACCAATCAGAGTGGGACTTGTTATCAAGAATACTTTCTGTCAAGTATTAGACTGTGATCTTGCATACAACATCTTGTTGGGTCATCCTTGGATCCACGAAATGCAAGCTGTCCCATCCACATATCATCAATGTCTTAATTTTCCTTATGATGGGCAGGAAATCACGATACCAGCTGATAAATCAAATGTCCAAAATTGTGCCAACATCAAAGCTAGTCAAGATACTTTGGTTCCTAACAATCGAGAAGCTCGTGCTAGTACTTCTCTCAAGATTGATACACAAATCAGTCAGTTAACCAATAGTTTTGACAAGAAATTGAAATTCAAAGACCATGGAGTCGGGGAGTACTCTCTCTATTTGGCTAATTTACCTACATCACCTCGGTCACACAAACAACCTTCTACCACACAACATCAAATATCAACAGCATCAACATCGACGCAACCACCAATAGAGCCAAGCACAAAGTTTAATGGACGATTCATCAAAGAAAAATTCCCCATGGAAGATCCTAAGGATAGAGAAATTCTAAATTGGCTCTATAAAGATGAAGATGAAGTAGTTTTTAATGTCAAATTACCAACAAATATATATGGAAAAGGGTACTCAATCATGCAGAAGATGGGCTATGATAAGGGTCCTATCGGAAAAATAAAAGAGGGAGTAGTTGAGCCTATTCACCTTCGAGGACTTTCTGCAAAAGAGAAAACCGGACTAGGCTATGATGCTAACTCAAAAGAAGGAACATCTAAACAACTGCATGGCACTGTCTTCACATTACAAGAAGGTTCAGATTCAAGAGAAGCATGTTTGGCAACAATTCAAAATTTTGTGGATAATAACTCTGACACAGACTCTGCTGAATATGAATGGGATACCATTTATAATGATGAGTTTTGGAGGGACAAAGAGGATGTAATACACCAATATACCCCAATTCTAATCGAAGGTCAAGGTTCAGGGACCAAAACAAGAGAATCTAAACTACAAAGTGACTATGATTCTAGTGATATTGAGTCAGATTTAAATGAACAAGATTATCATTAAAATAGTATCATCATTGATCCACCTCATACCTCGGATCCTACGGTCAACTCCGTTATGACCATAACCATAGCCAATTTCACGCAACCTGATGACTCGCTATCTTTGATCCATCCTGATCTCATTGATTGGGATTCATCCGAACCTATTGATATACCTATGTTTCCCAGCAATGAATCTATCGTCAACTTCCTTTCCGTGGATGATGCAAATGATTGTTCCACCAACAATTTTTTGGCATAGAGTCTTTGATTAGGGGAGTGTCAATTCTCCTAGTTGCAAAAATAAAAATAAAAAAGAAAGATCTAATGGTGAAAACCAGAATCTGGCAGTGTTAGGTCAAACAAAAGATAAAATAAAGAGCGTATCGGATGGTGAAAACCTTTTTAAGGCACCAGACGATGGGAATCTTGACACTCTCCCGAAGCACTACCATGACCAATCACCTATCTTGATTGAGCCTACAAATGCCATCAATCTTGAAACTTCAGACAAACCAAGGATTTTACAGTTAGCTACATCAATGACAGATAAAGAAATACCAGAGTTCATGGAGTTTCTAAGAGCACATCAAGTCAACTTTGCTTGGTCTTACGCAGACATGCCATGTCTTGATCCTTATCTTATCATGCATCACTTGTCTATCAAATCGGGGTTAAGCACAGCCAAAACAAAAACAGAAAGTACTATGTTGCATTGTGGTTAAGGAAGCGAGAAAACTCCTTGATGTGGGCTTCATAAGATCAATTGACTATGTAGAATGGATCTCTAATATTGTTCCTGTATCCAAGCCAGATAAAAGCGTCAGGGTGTGCACAGATTTCAGGGATCTTAATAAAGCATGTTTTAAGGATGATTTCCCACTTCCACATATTGACACTATAGTTGATCGGCGGTGGCGAGCCATGACTACAATATTTCATGACATGATGCACACATTCATGGAATATTATGTAGACGACATATTGGCAAAGTCATACACCAGAGAAGGACATCTGGAAATATTGTCCAAAATATTTGCACGACTGGAGAAATTCAAAGTTCACCTCAATCCCAAGAAATGTGTTTTTGGGGCACATCTGGAAAACTCTTAGGGTACATTGTGTCAGGAAAAGGAATTGAAGTAGATCCTACCAAGGTACAAGCAATCATGGAAATGCCTCCCCCAAGGAACATGAGTCAGTTGAGATCATTATAGGGATGACTTCAATCTATACGAAGGTTCATTGCACAACTGGCCGACAAAAGTCTACCTTTCACACATTTACTGCATAAGAATGTTCCTTTCAATTGGGATGATAAGTGTGAGATGGCCTTTCAACAAATCAAGCAGTACCTGATGAACCCACTAGCTCTAGTACCACCAAATCTAGACAAACCACTGATCTTATATATTGCCACAACAAAGACATCATTGGGGGCATTGCTAGCACAAGAAGACTCTACAGGAAAGGAACGTGCAATCTATTATATTAGTCGCACATTGACAGGGCATGAACTCAACTACACTTTCATTGAGAAGGCTTGCCTAGCAGTGGTCTTTGCTTCACAAAAATTTTGACACTACATGTTAACTCATACAATCAATCTTGTTTCAAAGATTGATCCACTCAAGTATCTGTTAAGCAAAGCATCATTGATAGGAAGATTAGAAAAATGGGTAATGATTATGTTAGTCGCAAGGCAATCAAAGGACAAGTTATCGCTGATCAACTAGATGAAGCGCCACTGTAAGCAGATCATCCCCTGTGCATTGAATTTCTAGATGCTAATGTCTTTACTGCAGAATCCAAACAACCATGGTTCCTATATTTTGATGGTTCTTTCACTCAACATGGATCAGGGGCGGGCATACTCTTTGTCACCCCCAAGGACACACCATTCCTTGGTCATATAGGCTGATGTTTCCATGCACCAACAACATAGCTGAATATGAAGCATTAATCACTGGACTTAAAATAGCATTGGAATGGAGGATTACAGAATTACAAGTATATGGTGATTCACAGTTAGTCATTAATTAGATCAATGATGATTATCAAACCAAAGATGAAAAACTTTTTCCATATAAAAAGATGGTTGACGACTTCAAGAAGTACTTTGTGGACATCAAATTCACACAAATTCCAAGGCTTGATAAAAAAGCAGTTGATGCCATGGCTACGATCGCATCATTGTTACAACTCCCAGAAAATCAGGCTCGCTATGAATTTCTAGTGGAACAATCATTTGCACCTGCCTATGACACACCTAAAAGCCAAGTCACTTGCCACTTGGTGGGATCCGATTCACCATGGTATGGCAAGATTTATGCCTACCTAAAGGTATGATATTTTACTACTCGATCTATCCATAACCAAAGCAAAATTTAATCTGCATAATCCTCTAAGCTACACCCTTATAATAGATTTGACACCTTGATCGCCATTAGTCTTGATGGTACTCTACGCCTGAGTGTAATGTGATGAATTTGGCCAAAGCTTTACAGAAGTTTCTGTTGGCATTTATTCATTCAATTGGTGACCTCCAGAATTGATTAGAAGAATGGGTTTACTCTTGTGGCCACAATGGAGGAATGTTCTTTGTGAAAACGTGCTCAAAATGCCAGATTCATGGGAATCTCATTCATGCTCCTGCACAAGAACTTCAACCATTTATGCCAACCTGGCCATTCTCCCAATGGGGGTTAGATCTAGTAGGAAAAATTCATCCCTCATCATCAAATGGGCATAAGTTCATCATCACAGCCACAGAGTATTTTACCAAGTGGATTGAGGCAGTACCTCTTAATAAAGTTACTGGCACATAGATATCATCGTTCATACTCAACTATATTATTTGTCGGTATGGCATTCCCAACTCCATTATTACAGATAATGGACGACCTTTCAAGAATCAGGATGTTGATGAACTTTGTGAGAGATTCCATATTCAACACATATATTCAACACCTTACTATCCACAAGGGAATGGCCAAGCAGAGGCCTCAAATAAGACTATACTAAATTTTGTAAAGAAGACTGTGAATGATTCAAGGAAAGATTGGAATGTTCAACTCAATCCCACCTTATGGGCCTATAGAACCAATGTCTGCATGCCAACAGGAGCAATGCCATTTGCTCTCGTCTATGGAGCAGAGGCTATACTTCCTCTAGAAGTTGAGATTCCCTCACTCAGAGTCTCACTAAAAGGTCTCACAACAGATGATGAATACAGAGTGTCCCGACTGCAAGAACTAGAACTTTTAGATGAAAAGAGACAAAGAGCGGCTGACCATTTGAAAGCATACCAACAAATGATGTCTCACAACTATAATCACAAAGTAAAGCCACGTACCTTTCAGGTGGGTGATCTTGTTCTGAAAGAAAACCCACGCAATCAGCAAGACAGAGAAAAGAAAGGAAAATTTGAACTGAATTGGCTAGGTCCTTATGTGGTTATCACAGTCTATGGTTTAGGAGCATACAAGCTATCGATGCCAGAAGGGGACCTATTGTAAGGAAAAGGGGAGGGAATCTCATAGAAACCTCCATAATAGTAGTGCCCTCAGTAACTTTCATTTCGATTAGGTTGCCTTAAAGACACGTACAACTATGTCCTAAAGTGGAAACAAACACAATTTATTTCACACATTGATCCTTCTGAGAGAAGCACATGTAAATTCAACAACATGCATTAACAAATTCTACAACAAGAATTAATAGAAATGAAAGATAAGATAGAAACCAGAACAAATAGATTTACGTGGGGAAAATCCTTTAGGATAAAAAACCCCACACTCCAAAGATCGAGCCGTTGTATTATTCAACAACAAACAATTACAATACAATTTTAGGCTCATAGCCTTTTCAGAGATTACATCTTGTTCATTCTGGATACAACTGGTAGCAACTGATCACTCAGTACATAGGAGAGAGTTTGGCAACATAACCCTGCCTCTGCTTTGGCCTCATGGCCTCAGCCTTTCAGCCAACCACTCAGCTCTCTCTCTTCTTCTCTTCGGCTCTTAGACTCACTACACAGAATGTCCAATGCATACATTTATACATTCATTCTCTACAACCTCTGTGAAACAGTTTGATTCCAACTGTCGGATCATAATGGTTGTATCAACTAGCTCAGCATCGTAGATGTTTCCACTTCCTTGCATGGAAGATAATGTGTCCAGGTCACACCACTTAGGATAGCCTTTCACTCAGTCAAAGGTGTTCAACCTGTGTCGCATGTTAGTGAGACACTAACCATGTCTCCCCAATGCCATAGACCCCATATCATCATTATTGCCAAGAGTCTTCACTATCAGCAAGACATTTGACCATGTCTAGAAAGCTATCGTTGAGACTTCGCCATGTCACCAAGACCTCACATCGAAGATCACAAGGTATTCCGAAGAGTTCATCAGTTAGCAAGACTATCACTCTTCGCCAAGAATTCATAACGAGCTCATCATGTTATACCGAACTCCAAACAACAGTCGGCAAGACATATGCTTTTGCTGAGATGTTACTCTAAAATCTTCAAGTCATACTGAGTACCGAACAGTCGCCAAGAGTCATACCAATAACCATCGGCGAGAGTTCCCTCATTGGCAAGACTCATACCACTCACCAAGAGGTTACACCGAGACTTCTCAAGCTACACCGAAGCACCTGACAATCGGCAAGACATTCATCTTTCGCCAAGACATCATACCGATGCCTTCAAGTCACAGCGAAGTTCTTGACTATCAACAAGACATTCATCTTTCGCCAAGACATCACACTGAGCACACCATGTCATACCGAGTCGGCAAGACTTTTTTCTTTCGCCAAGACCTTACACTGAGTGAACAAGTCATCCCGAAGACTACCAGCGAGACTCTCCAAGTCACCAAGACTTCACACCAAAGTCTTTTGTCACCGAAAAGGCACCAAGGTAAATCCTTGTTGGCGAGACCTTCATTGATCGCTGGGACATCATATCGAAACAAGCCTTTCGGCCAAGGGTCTCCCCGACACCGCTCATCGCTCAGAGTCTTACTGAACCCTTCGTTACCTATCGGCAAGACACCGCCCTATCGCCAAGACTTGATATCAAACCCTTATGTCACACCGATGACCCAAAAGCAACACTGTCAGTGAGACTTTCCAAGTCACCAAGACTTCATCCTGAAACACATGAGTTTCTCCGATGACTCTAGAAGATAACTATCGGTGAGACATTCATATTAGTAAGACCTTATACCAAAACTTTGCAACCTTTAATCCTACGATATTCAATGGGTGGAGCACGCAGCGTAGGCTGGGACATCTTCGATTCGCCAAGACTTCCCTACGATGAACAAGTCATACCATTATCATGACGAATGTAGTTAGGTCAGCGTACGATGTATCAAGACTTCCTATCATGTGAGGACGTCATTCGATTGTCCAAATTCGCCCGAAGGTTCGGATGTTGTCGCCAAAAGCATTGAGGTCTGATGACTTGATTCGGAAACCTTCGCCGGATCGACAAACAACATGAATGTCATAGCGGCGTGCTTTCGAAGTTTCAGCTTTGTGAGTTGAGGCATCGAAAATCGCTGACATGCACTGAAGAAATATTGTTTAAGTCAACTATCATCCAAAAGGCTTTCACAGAAAATCCAAAAATGGCGAAAATGTCTACGAAGAAATCCCAAAAGCGACAAAAAAAATACGAAAAATATCAAAAGCGATGAAAATGTCTTGAAATACAAAAAAAATAGAAAAGTCAAAAAAAATATCAAAATATTAGAAAGATTCCTAAAAATGGTACCTTGGTGAAAACCAACAAACAGGCATCTCGGTAGTGCCAAAAAAAAAAAAAGAGTGAAAACCTGGCGACAAGCAGTCTATTGACAAGAAAAATGCAATAAAAACAAATAGTGAAAATCTGGAAAACATACACTATTTGTAGCTCTCCATCTATTAGTTCATGTTCTGCACTTAGCCTCCATTTTCATGCATCTTTCCATCATCTTAGGGCCATACCAACATCATGTTGTCATCATTTTCCTAGAACGATAATGTCTTACCATGGCTTGATTATTGTACATATTCATTTTAGCAAGTTGTGTCACTACTGGGGGCAAACGTTGACATATATGGGGCAACCAACTTTTAGGTTTGACTGAAACAGCTGGACAATGACATCAAATCCACTCTCGCAAAAAAACAACCAAATCAAATCTTATGAGCAGCTATCCAATCATTGATTCACATTACAATAGTTTTCAAGCAAATACCATATCATGACTCATATCAGGATGATCTAAAATCTGAATAATGTTTGGAATAGCAGTATTATATTTTGAACAATGGTTGTTTCATTTTTCGATATCATCTCTCTGGAGCACACTCGATGATGTACCAAACTAGAGTAGCGAGGAAAGAGAATGACTTTTCATTGTTTGTTGTCTTGAGGTTAACTCTTCATCTATTGCAAATATGTCACGAAACATGCTTTACAAAGCCATATCATTGACGACAGTTCCGTATTTGAATCAAAAAGTGGTTAGTCTTTGTTTGTTCATGCAAGAAATGCTCAGGTCATCTTGGTTCAAGTATACCTCGATGCTTGTGTTGGCTTGCTATATCAAAAATCATGAAATTTGTACTCAGGTCATCATTGGTGCTAATTTCCCCTCTGATGCTTGTACATACTTCCAACATTTTAAAACGCTCTATGGTGATTCAAGAAAGATAATAAAAGGCTCAACAGATGGTTTGTTTCAGTTGGTTACACTTCATTTTAGATCAGTGTATATATCTGCATACTAGATTTGCATCAAAGTTTTTGAAAGGGCTAACAAGAACATCAATGGCTACCATGTCTCTTTGGACTATTTGTGGAGGACATTCGGACATTTGTTTCATCATCACCTTTCATCTTCATTATCATTTTATCTAGGTCCTATCATCTATCATTTTCCATTCATTTGCATATCATTTAGGATTCATTATCATTTCATATCATCCAAATTCATTTACCATCTCATTATCATTTATCATTTCATTATCATTCATCATTTCATTATCATCTATCATCTCATTTTCATATCATTTCATTATCACATCATTTCATTATCATTTATCACCTCATTTTCATTTATCATTTCATTATCATTCATCATTTCATTATCATTTATCATCTCATTTTCATATCATTTCATTATCACATCATTTCATTCATCATTTTCATTATCGCACATATCATTTCATTATCACTTATCATTATCATTTATCATTTCATTATCCCTTATCATTTCATTATACCTTATCATTTCATTATCACTTATCATTTCATTTGTCATTTCCTTAAAGTTCATTTTATTATCACTAATCATTTCATTTATCATTTCATTTGTCATTTCATTATCATTCATTTCATTATCACTTATCATTTCATTTGTCATTTCATTATCATTCATTTCATTATCACTTATCATGTCATTATCACCTATCATTTCATTATCGTTCATTTCATTATGACTTATCATTTCCTCTATCATTTCATATCACTTATCATTTCATTCATCATTTTCATTATCTCACATATCATTTCATTATCACTTATCATTTCATTCATCATTTTCATTATCGCACATATCAATTTCATTTTACTTATCATTAATCATTTTCATTATCGTACATTTCATTTCTTATCACTTATCATTTTCATACATGTCATTATCATTGCATTTCATTTTATCATTCACTTAATCATCATTACAATACATTACATTTCATCACATATCATTTATCATCTTATCATACATCACATTATTATTAATCATTTCATATCATTTATCATTTATCACATTACATTCATATCATATCTTTAATCATCCTATCATTTTTCATATCAATTCATATTACAAATTCATGATGCATATCATAAACACAACATTCATTTTCCATCATATTATCATTATCTACTTGCATTTTGAAAATCTAAAAACAAACACTCCATACATACATAGGTATGTGTAGGATCATCATGGAAAAAAATACTGAGTAGCAAGTGGCAAAATTAGGAAAAACAATGTTAGGCCTTGGTAAAATTTGAATAAGTTATCTATTATTTCAAAAGTAATGTAAGAATAGAATTTTAGAAAATTGAATGTAGTTTCTAGGTTTATTTAAAATAAATAAAATGTATTTGGTGAAAATTTAATTCAATACGATGGCCACTTAAAATTTGAGGGAAAAAATAAGAAATGGGGTGTTTATCGACCACCTAACCATAATAAAATGATAATATTTTCTTATAAGATTTTATATAAGTAATGGACTCATGTCACGGTGGTATATTTTTTTTTTGTAATTTTTTCCAAGTAAAATAATTAGTATGATTTTTTATTTACAACTTTAAAAATATAAAACTTCATTATGTCGACCACGCAACTTGGTCAAAACTTCATGAAATTTAATTTTCTTTTTAATCCCTATAATCCGTGAGCTTGCTAGAATGCAGCCATGTTTAGATTCAAAAATGTGATCTGATTTGAAAGTTATATGTGTTTTAATCAACCTATTGATCAGAACTGGTCGTGAATTCATAGAAAATGAATTATAAATATTTTATTAAATTCATTAAAGCATAATTTATATTGGTGGAAACTGAGAATCTCCTCCTAAAAGAGCGCTTACGTTTCATCAATTTTGGGTTAAAAAAAGTCGTCAGCCACATACCCTACAAATACCCATAATATTGCCTCTTTTTGGCCCATCATGATCCTGCACATACCCATGTATTTTTATATATCATTTACCAAACAACATTTTTCATAAAACATATCAAAAATCCCATGACATATTTTCATAATCATATCATAAGTCATCCACCCGCATGACATCATTAGTACACATCATCAATCATTTTTCATCATCATCATAAACACATCATATCAAATCATCCTGCATATCATGTTAGTCATCAAATCAGTCAAATGCATATCAAAATACATAACATATAGAAATAAATACATATCACATAATCAAAAATCATGATAGTCATCACATAAATCATCTCATAAATGCACATCATCAAAAATCATCACCGCTGCATATCATCACTCATCAAAAATGATACAAATGTCCAATGTCCAATGAAACTACAAAGTCCAAAGAGAGATACATGGGATATAATAAAAAATCACATATACATGCTCCAAAAATGATATACATCACAAACTAGCTGGTTGATGCCCCTGATGGAGTTGGTCTGGAAGGAGGTGGCCTGCCACTGGTACCTACATTTGGATCCCGCCAAGGCCTAGTAACTCCCATGCTCTGTGTGGCTTTCCGCGACCTGCTCCTGGTCCTACTACGAGACCGTGGGAATGGCTCTTTGCACTCAGGAGGACACAACTCCTCATATCTGACACGGTAGTACTCTGCCTCCCTCACCATCTCCATGCCCTCTACAATCACCTCCCATAAGGATGCACTCTCTACAATGCCCATCAACCTCTGAGCGACGCCCACGGCCTCCACTGCCCTCCGTCTCAATGCATCCCTCTCTGTGACCAGCTAGGCTATCTGTGGGTCTGGGGCAGGCTGAGATACCTATGTTGGTGTTGGAGCCTGAGCTTGAGCCTGTGCCTGTGTCAGCTGTGACTATAACTGAGCTATCATAATGTGCGCCTGACCTAGCTGACCCTGAACAGTCTGTACCTGGGCCTGCAGAGTGGCTATCTGTGCCTGCTGTGAAGAAGAGGACACCCTGATAATGGTCTATGGTCTGCCACCAGATCTAGGCCTCCATATAATCTGAGCACTACCTAGGATTTATAATCTCTACCTCACTGCCCTCCCCTCCTCCCCTCCATCATCTCCCCCATCATCTCCATCATCTGAGTTGTCCTCATCTCTGACCCCCTCCTCCTCATCTCTATCCTCCTCCTCCTCATCTCTGTCCCCCTCCTCATCATCTCCTCTCTCCTCCTCCTCCTCTCCTCCACCCACCACCTACACTCTGCTTGCCACCTCCCCCTGTCTCTCCACCCCTGGCTACTATACTACTGCAATGGGCCGTGGCTCATCTGGAAATGTGAATCGTGGGAATCGATGTGTGTGGAAATATACTAAATACTCATCTGACATCCTAGCGTCTATCACCTCTGGCTTGTATGCCCATACCTCAGACTATAAGCTAGAATACTCTGTATAGGCCACTTGGTAGGTAATACATCATCCCCATCCAGGATCATCCTTGTGTCGCCCATAGTGAGCAACGCCCTGTTGCATCCCCTGTGTATACCCGTACTACCTATGAACTCACAAGGCCAAAAATATCTCAATAATAAATGGGGTCCTACCTATTAGATATCGGGGCATGCAGACAAAGGGCATCTCCAAATGATCTGTGTCCCAGGGGTCACAATTTGTGTACGACCTCCATATCACTGAATCCACATCATCCAGCACACGCCGCCAGTACTCCAACTTTCCCAGCTTGGGCTGGACAAGTGCACCTGAATACGCATATACATATGGCCTACCTAGTGGCCTAGCCCTAGCACACTCTAGCCTCGTAATCACAATATGCTCCCATGCTCAGATCTAGAGCAGAGTCACACCGCTGGCCAAACTCGTTGACCCTCGGTATACAACCTGATGTAGATCATGATACAAATGGGCCAAAAGGTAGCTCCCCCAGGCATACTTCCATGGCTACATCACCATCCACTCCAGCATCCTACCCCACCCAACTAAAAATCCCTTTGACCGATGGTCCGGTCCAAGGAAGCCTCCAATGAATGCAGCCAACACAACTAAGGCTGGATATCTATTGAAATCCACCCACGACACCCAATATCCGGCTATCGCCATATCACCGCAGATCCTCCTCAGTGCCTCCGTCCCTCCTATCTCCTTGTGGTC
The DNA here is from genome assembly GCA_007258455.2 of Sequoia sempervirens. Classification (NCBI taxonomy): domain Eukaryota; kingdom Viridiplantae; phylum Streptophyta; class Pinopsida; order Cupressales; family Cupressaceae; genus Sequoia; species Sequoia sempervirens. Next base: position 347,067,778 of record VDFB02000008.1, on the reverse strand, counting down.
ATAAACCACAAGGGCACCTACCATAGGAATCCCTAGAATCCTATACACATCCTCGGGTGTCACGGTCATCTCACCAGTCAGAAAATGAAAGGTGTTATGATCAGAATACCACTTCTTTGCCAATGTAGTCAACAATCCCCTGTTGACTCGAATCCCTAGCGGGATAGTCAATAGGGATCCCAACCCATAGTCACCTATCCACTGTACCTCTGCTGGAGTCAACTCTCCTACTCAATCCCAACATATCAAAAAACGCTCTCTTATTTGGAGGTTGTCAAACACCTCCTATTTTTTTGGTCATCATAAGGATAATTAATTAGACTCATACCAATTACTCATATCATGTGCTCTATCTATCAAGTGACCCATATCAAGTGACCCATATCAGTGACCCATATCAAATTGACCTCTATCAGTGACCCATATCAGTGACCTATATCAGAGACCCATATCATACAATCAATCAGATCATGCAATCATTGCTACATCTATCTATCTGCATATCAAAATTAATCTACTCTATCATCATGTTACTATTTGTTTTCTTTCTCAGGAAAGCAAATTTATCAACGATCAAATCATTTTCTTATTTGTACTTCAGTCATGAATGCAAATATGTTTAAAAACCATCATCTACTATTTGGTTTCTATCATAGAAAACAAATTTATCAGAAGTTATATCAAGCATATAATCTTTGTTTCCTAAAAGCAAAGTTATCAAACAATACATCAATCATTCTACTCTTTGTTTTTCATTCAAAAGAAACAAAGTTATTAGCTACCTACTCGTTGTTTTTCATTTGTGGGAAACAACATTATCAGTCATCTACTCTTTGTTTTTAATTTTTGGGAAACAAAGTTATCAGTCATCTACTCGTTTTTCATTTTTGGGAAACAAAGTTATCAGTCATCTACTCTTTGTTTTCTATTCGGGGAAGTAAAGTTATCAGTTAATCATCAGATTTTCTATCATTTCTATCCATATCAGCATGATGGCAAACTATTTTTTCTATCTATTAACCAAGGAAGCAATGTAGACCATCATTTTTCATCACAATGGCATTCTGCCAAAATTTTCCCAGATGCGCTAATCTGCGCCTCAGATGCGCTGAAACTCATAAGCGCTACAGTTTACCTTAAAAGTGCTAAAACTCCGTATGTGCGGTTTTGCACCCTAAAAGCACTTTAGGAACACGCAAGCAAAGGCCTGTATAACAAGTTTCAGGATGGCATCTTCGCCACCAGATGCTTTAATCCACTAAAATTTAAAGGCTCCGGGCCTAGATGTAACAGAGGTTTTCTAGCGGTTTTCACTCCTATAAAGCGCTAATCTACACTTAGGTAATAAGCTAGAAAACCTGAATTTCTACGCCCTATAATAATGGCAAAGGGCCGCATGGCATCAACTCTGAGAAAAGTTCGCCAGTCCTTCCGAAAGCGGGCAGTGTATCGCTTCTAGGCATTTAAAGAGCTTAAAATCCAGCAGAAAAGCGTAAAAAACAATCAAAATCACAAAGATTTCCAAAGCATAAAGGGGTTTAATGCGACTCGCGGTGGTCCATACATGGCACAATTACGAAATCAATGGGCTGCGGCGCAAAGATCTATCGATGAAATGGGATAAAATGTTGTTGCCTTGTCCTTTATTAAGATCATCTAAATCCACTATAACCGGGTGAAAATGGCTTCCCGCGCTTTTTACGCTACCGATCCAATTAAAGGTGGGTTTTGGTGACATTTTATTCTTTTCACTTTACATTTCACCGGGGGCATCTTTACGGGTTAGCTGGAGCTAAAATCAGCGAGATAAGCCCGGTGAGAATATCATCATCCAATCTAGTTTTGTCATCCTTCGTGATTTACCTCCTGAGGGGGCATCATCAGCATCAACATCAAAAACATATCAGGGGCAAAAAAAATATTTTCTTTGAAGCAATGCGTTTCACACATCACTTCAAAGAGGGGCAAAATGTATATGTCTAAAAATGGTCAGGAATAATCAAGCTTGTTAATTAATTAAATATAAATTATTTAATTAATCTTCTAAAGTCATCTACATATAAATAAATTTAATTATTTATTTATATTGTTCACTTTTATAAATTCTTCTACCTTAGTTATAAATAACTTTATTTAATTATTACCATCTTCCATATTCCTCTTAATTAAATTAAATAAATTTTATAATTTATTTATATTAATTATCATGTTATTCTAAAATTTGAATGGCTGAATTCAAATAATGGAATATTCCTCAAACACCCTCTTTATCATAGTTAAATTAAATATTATAAATGTTTAATTGTCTCCATTCTCCTCCTTGCATAATTAAATATTTTAAAATATTTTAAATTATCTTCCTCGTCCCTCTCTCACACATAATTAAATATTTTAAATATTTAATTACCTTCTAAATTCCTCTCTCACACATAATTAAATATTTTAAATATTTAATTATCTTCTAAATTCCTCTCTCACACATAATTAAATATTTTAAATATTTAATTACTTTCTAAATTCATCTCTCACACATAATTAAATATTACTTATTTAATTATGTAAACTTCTATATTCATCCTCACATATAATTAAATAAGTTTATTTATTTAATTATGAAATTCATTCTCAACTCATTCTTCAAATGACAACCTTCCTTCGGATCTAACTGAGAAAAATTGAAGAAGAGGAAACCTTCTATTTCTCTCTTGCAGCTTCCAAATGATATACTTACAGTTCGTCTGACAAGCAGTCTTTTGAGCTGGGTTAATCATGGCAACCAATCAAATTCTTTCGAAAACTCTTTAAATACATGTGCAAATCCAAGCATTGGTTAGATACGAACACACACAGATGAACATATACACAATCACGCTTACGCTTTTGCATCTTTAGCATTTTTATCAATATTCATATCTTAGCAATAATTTTATCACAGCATAGCATAATCTTGCATTTTGGCATAGTATGCATTTTAGTTTAAATTCATTCTCAGGTAGTCCATTTAGTTGAAGGCATCCCGAAATCACGAGAACAACTTAGAGCAATGAAAGCGGGATAGAAACAATAGAGCGACTTGTTGGAGAATTATATAAAAGAGTTTGCTTAATTTTCTTTTAGTTTCTTTGATATAATGTTTTATTGAATGTGTTTTGAATCTTTTATAACAGGAATATTTTCATACATAGTATCCATGTGTCAAATGGTGTACTTGGGGGGTATTTGGGAGTCCTCCATCCTTCCCATCCTTTCTCACTTTTCTACATTTTCATCTCCTTTTTGGAGAGGGGTTTTGTTCCCACTGGGTTTTCCCCTTTTCTTTGTTTGTGGGAGATTAGTTTCATTTTCATTCTCATCATGTAAATGGGTACCTAACATGACCTCGTAGCTAGGACCCATCATCATCATATTTGCATAATCATTGCATTTCCTCCCTAAGTTGCACTTATTGGGGGGAGTTAGTGTAATTAATTATCTATTACACTAGCATAAGTTAACTTAGGTCTTGCATTAATTTAGTCCTAGGTTGCATAAATTAGAAAATCATTAAATAATTGGGTAATTCCCCCTTCCATATTTGTAGGGGATAAGATTCCTTCTAGAAGATGATATGTCCTTCTAGAACTTATCTCAATCTTTTATCATTTCCTAGGTAGGGTTCACATGTTGTCACATGTTGTTAGATCATGACACATGGCAATATCATATTGCATTTTTCATCTCTCTCATGCCTATATATTCAAGAAATTTGTACATTTGTAATCATCTAATATCCTAGATCACTAGCAATCTCTATTTGCATGCCCTTAGTTGCAACACTTTTTGTGTGGGTGAGTTTCTCTTGGCAAGATCCTTTTGAAGTGTGCATAGCTTCATTGGATGATTCAACATCCATTATTTCAACAACATTCACACTTATGCACACGGTAACTTCTCTCAAATAATCGCTCTTATATATCCACTACATGAGATTTCATCACAAATTAGTCAGTCAGGAAAATAAGACATATTTGTAATGTTGGCCCAAATTCACAAATAAATTTCCAATTAAAATCCACCAAGGTTGGCCACAACATAGTGGAGACCCAAATTAACATCTCCAATACAAAAATACTTTAATTAATTTCACCACAAAGATCCACAACACGCTACCATCAACATGTCGGCCAAGAATATGAACACCCAAACATGCACAAGAAAAGATCTTCAACCACGAGCTCTCCAAGTAATGTGGATGTACCACAAAGATAGAGAATGATCTAGAGACATCAGAGAACATCAAGAAACAACATAGAAGCATCTGCAATAACTGAGATTACTAGAATAATACAATCTTCATTTAGGAACACTGATAGAGACCACAAAAACACTATCAGACCACAACACAATCAAAACTTCACACAGACCTCTGAAACTTTTGATAGATGATCTAGAAACTTTCATCAATAAACCCTTTAATACACACCAACTAATCTTTAATGTATAGAACAGGACACCTTCACGACCTGCACAGTTCCACTGTGAACCTAGAATACTTTCTTTTATAATCTTCTCAATATCCTTGACATATACAACAATTGATATACCAAATGCTAATAGTGTTGACATCAATGAAAACCACATATCAGCAACCATATCCACAACATCCAATAGGTAAAGCAACAACTAGTATACATATTGAAGAAAAAACCCCTAAAGCTCCAAGCTAAGGAGTTTCATTAAAACTAGCTAGTAATCATAAAGATACCGAATCAGGAAAGGTTAAATAAAAAGTAAAACCAAAAGTAGCATCTTCTTCCAAAAAAAAGAAGGACCAAGCCTACTATTGATGAAGAGGTAGGGCTAATAGAAAATACTAGTGCACAGACAAGGTCTGCAACTCAGAGAGCTACAACATTATTCACTTATCCCCCTTCAATTAATATGGCTACTGTAAAACATGCACTAGGAAAGACGCTTGTGCTTTTGGATGAAGTTTTTGTGGCAGATGAAGCTAAGATTAAAGAACAAATGGTTAAGTGGGGCACCATGTGGGAACAAGTAAAATAAAATAAGTTTAAAGATAAACCCATGGTACAGCCAGTGATGGAAGAAATTCTAGATACAGGGTCGATTCCTATTTACATTGAAGAAGAATAGTTCATAAGAGGAACACTCACTTTAGAAGCAGGGAGCCCTGATGTTCTTGAAATAGAAATAGGGGAGACTATAGGAAAGAATGCTACTGATGATA
>VDFB02000008.1:347047601-347062448 GCA_007258455.2 Sequoia sempervirens | reverse complement strand
AGTAGCATAAATAATGAAATGAACCTTAATGGAAAGAACTAGGAGTATGTTGAGTAGTTCTAAGCTTGATAAATGTTTTTGGGAAAAGTGATTGGTACTACTTGTTATTTAATTAATTGATCTCCTTATTTAGCTCTTATTGATAAAATTTCTTATGAAGTGTGGATAGGTAGAAAGCCTTATATTTCACACTTAAGGATATTTGTTTGTGAGGAATTTGTTCATGTGACTCAAGAGCAGTGATCTAAATTGTATCCAAAAGCACATAAATGCATCTTTGTTGGTTACAATGAGCATGTAAAAGGTTATAAGCTTTGGAGTTCTTTAACCCATAAAATAATCTTCTCTAAAGATGCAGTTTTTAGGGAATTTAGAGCTTACTCAAGAGAAGAAAAACCAAAGGAGAAAGATAAAAAACTTAGTGCACTTCGAAAAAAATATTGAGAAGTGAGAAGATGCACATGTGGAAGAAAAATCAGATGGATTAAAGGATGGAGAAGAAGAAGAGGGTTTAGGTAGTTCAAAGGATGTAGAAAAAGAAAAACAAGTAAAGCCTATTGAATAGGACAACTGAGAGGGGGGGTGAATTAGTTGTTATATAATTAAACTTTTAATTCAATCACCAAACCTATACGTAATAATTCTTAAATGATTAATCATCAAATACTAATGTAGAAACTCAAATCCAACACATAAACACAATAACACCAGATTTACATGGAAAAACTAATGAGGGAAAAACCATAGTGAGGATTAACTCACACTATAGAGAATATCAGAACTGATTACAAAAAGGCTCACTACCTAAAATAAGGACTCACTGTCAGAAACAAGGACCCACTATCCAACAAGGCTACAACTTGGAGGGATCATTGCCACAGAGATATAAAGAAGACAAAGAATAGTTTTTACAAAGAGACTACAATCCCAATACAACAAAGGATTCCACCATAGTCATTCGATCAACTTGCATGAAAGATAGATTTCGCCTTATACTCATTGCATCTGGAAACTCAGTATTAAGCTTCACACAGATCTCCCACACTCTCAACACACACTCTTACTAAATAGAATCAATGTCACACCAAATTTCACTTTCTCTTTTCTTTGATCTCTCTTCTTCTTCGCTCTTGTATATTTTCCATTAATAACTCATCTTGTATTTATACCATCTTCAACTTTGAAACAAATCTAGAGTCAACTATCCAAATCCAAATTCAAATTAGGTCAGCACCAAAACATCCTAGGGAGGAATTAGAATGAGGGTTACCCAAACACATGCTTCATAGGGACCCAAATAGATCCAACATGCTTCATCATTCTTGAAAGTAGTATTTCACACAAGGTCGACCACACTAGTGTAAAACACATAGAACCATTAAGCACAAACTTTCCAAATGTCAAAATTAACTTCATACAATCAGGGAAACTCAACTTTAGAACCACACATCATAAAAATTCATCAAAGAGAAATTTGAACCAACAACATTTCTCCCGGACCTCAACCAGAAACATAGAAAACCATAGTTCACAACTGGTGAACACAACTTGCAATGTACAATGAACCAAAAACCAAAATTATGAATATAGCACCTTCTAACAACCATGAACAACATATCTGAACTGCAAAACTATAGGAGAAAATTTGGACCAAAACCTGAAGCAACGAAAGAACACTTGCAACATATCTTTATTACAATTTTCTCAATATCCTCAACATATACAACAAATAGCAACTAGTAGATAACAAGCTAGCCAGTTGAAAGAAATGGCAACACCTTTGATCTTTCCATTCTTGCAACAATCTCCCCCTTTTTCATTGATGGCAACATATGATGTGAAAAACCATCAAAGACAACATACAAGCTTTGAACACACTTTTCAATTTCTCCCCCTTAGAAGATAGTTTCATATATGCTTCTTCTCTCAATCTTCATTTCCTTTTTCACATGATTCTTCTCCCACTTTGACATAAATGGCAAAGGCAGAAGAATACTTATCATTGATTTCTCCTTTGACATGAAAAAAAATATACTCATAATGACAACACCTAATAGTACCTAATTTTCCTGAGAGGTAGCAACAAAAACATCAGCCTAGAAGAAAGATAGATCCATAGATCCACAGGACTAATGCATCTCCATATGCATCTAGTTCAAGAAAGGAGGGGCAATAACCCCCAACTTCTCTCGTAGATACTCAAAAGTATATTTAGGAAGAGCCTTTGTGAAAATATCGGCAACCTGATCCTTCGTCGAAACATACTCAAGCTTTACTTCATTCTCGATGACCTTCTCCCTCAAGAAATAATATCTAATAGATATTTTCTTCATCCTCGAGTGCATCACAGGATTCTTTGAAATGTTAATTGCACTTGTATTATCATAGAAAATAGAAATGGGATCATCAAATACAACTATGATATCTTTTAATGTTTGTTTCATCCATAGAACTTGTGTACAACAAGATGTAGCATAAATATACTTAGCTTCATTAGCAATAATATGATACTAACATTGGGTTTCTTACTCGAATTATTCCACTAATCAGATCCAAGAAAGAATGCACCACCACTTGTACTTTTCCCTCTCATCTACACATTATCCAACCTAATCTCTGTGATTTTGTATAGGATACCACAACCTATAATCCAGAGTTCCATTCAAATATCTAAAAAATATTTTAACAGTAGCAACATGTGTTTCCTTAGGGTCTTCTTGAAATCTAGCCACAAGACATACATCATGCATGATATCTAGTCTAGTAGCAGTCAAATATAATAGTCCACCAATCATAGATCTATACTTGCTCTGATCAGCCTTAGGTGAATCATCAACTTTTCCCAATTTGCATCCAATCACTATAGGAGTACTTATTGGTTTCGAACCATCCATCCCAAAATTCTTCAACGTTTCTCTCACATACTTAGAGTATGAAATGAAAATTTCCCTCTATTTGAATATTTTGTAGTCCAAGAAAGAAATTCATCTCCCCAAACATAGACATTTCAAATTCTTTTTGCATTTCTTCCGCAAACCTCTTGCACATATTTTCATTTCCTCTAAAGATAATGTCATCAACATGTGCTACTACAATCAAGATTCTATCATTTTCAATCTTAAAGTACAAATTACTATCTTTCGTACCTTTGTTAAGCAATATGGAAACTCAACTTTAGAACTACATGTCATAAATTCATCAAAGAGAAATTTGAACCAACAAATATCTGACCAACCAAAACATAGAAAACCATAGTTCACAACCGGTGAACATAACTTGCAAATGTACAAATGAACCAAAACCAAAATTATGAATATAGCACTCTAACAAACTATGAACAAATATATCCGAATCAGAATCCATAGAGAAAATTTGACCAAAACCCTACAACGAAAAGAACACTCTGCAACATATATCTTTATTACAATTTTCTCAATATCCTCAAATATATACAAATAAATAGCAACTAGTAGATAACTATTTGACCGATTGACATCAATGAAAACACCTTCAATCTTTCCATTCTTGCAACAATCTCCCCCTTTGTCATTGATGGAAACACATGATGTGAAAAACCATCAAAAACAACATACAAGCTCTGAACACACTTTTATGTTTCTCCCCTTTAGAAGATAATTTCATATATGCTTCTTTCTCTCAATCTCTCATTTCTTTTTACATGATTCTTTCTCCCACTTTGACATAAATGGCAAAAGGAAGAAGAATACTTTATCATTGATTTCTCCTCTCTTTGATATGAAAACAATATACTCATAATGACAAATAATTCGATAGTAATTCGATTTTCCCCGAGAGGTATAAATAAAACATGGAATTTAGAAGAAAGATAGATCCATAGATCCACAGGACTAATGCATCTCCATATGCATCTAGTTCAAGAAAGGAGGGGCAATAACCCCCAACTTCTCTCGTAGATACTCAAAAGTATATTTAGGAAGAGCCTTTGTGAAAATATCGGCAACCTGATCCTTCGTCGAAACATACTCAAGCTTTACTTCATTCTCGATGACCTTCTCCCTCAAGAAATAATATCTAATAGATATTTTCTTCATCCTCGAGTGCATCACAGGATTCTTTGAAATGTTAATTGCACTTGTATTATCATAGAAAATAGAAATGGGATCATCAAATACAACTATGATATCTTTTAATGTTTGTTTCATCCATAGAACTTGTGCACAACAAGATGTAGCAGCAATATACTTAGCTTCAATAGTACACAAGGATACTAAATATTGCTTCTTACTCGACCATTCCACCAATCTGCATCCAAGAAAGAATGCACCACCACTTGTACTTTTCCTCTCATCTACACATCCAACCCAATCTGCATTTGTATAGGATACCACAACCTATAATCCAGAGTTCCATTCAAATATCTAAAAAATATTTTAACAGTAGCAACATGTGTTTCCTTAGGGTCTTCTTGAAATCTAGCCACAAGACATACATCATGCATGATATCTAGTCTAGTAGCAATTTGAGAATTAACACTGACCTCGAGTCTCCTACAGAAAATGAAAATTTCCCTCTATTTGAATATTTTGTAGTCCAAGAAAGAAATTCATCTCCCCAAACATAGACATTTCAAATTCTTTTTGCATTTCTTCCGCAAACCTCTTGCACATATTTTCATTTCCTCTAAAGATAATGTCATCAACATGTGCTACTACAATCAAGATTCTATCATTTTCAATCTTAAAGTACAAATTACTATCTTTCGTACCTTTGTTAAAGCCTTACTGAATCAAATACTTATCTAACCTCGCATACCATGCTCTAGGAGCTTGCTTCAACCCATATAAAGCTTTATTCAATTTGCACACCATATCTAGTTGTTATGTTAACTGAAATCCTTTTGGTTGTTCCATATAAACTTCCTCTTCTAGTTCACCATTCAAAAATGTTGACTTGACATCCATTTGATAGACCTTAAAGTCTTTATGAGCAGAAAATTCCAAGAACATCCTTATAGCTTCCATCCTTGCTACTAGAGTAAAATTTTCTTGAAAATCTATGCCTTCTACTTGTGAGTAGCCTTTACACATAAGCCTCGCTTTGTTTCTAAAAAATTCTCCATTTTCATTCAACTTATTTCTGAATGCCCATTTTGATCCAATGATGTTTTCATCTACCAATCTTGGGACCAATTCCCAAGTTTTATTCTTCTGAATCTGCATAAGTTCTTCTTTCATAGCTTCCTTCTAATGTTCATCTTTACAAGCTTCACATACAATCTTTGGTTCAATCTCAAAAAGTAAACATAGATTTACTTCAGCAGCAACTCTACTTCTCGTCAACACACATGTTGTATTGTCTCCAATAATATCTCTTTTTGAATGTTTCTTCTGTACATATTTCGATGTCTTAGGGACATCACTAGAGCATCCTCTTTTGTTTCATTTTGTTCATCCTGCTTCTCTTGCTCATGTGAATATTTTTCTTGTTCTTCCACAATCTCTTCTATTCTTACACAATCATGCTCATTAGATACATATCCGTCAATGTCAATAGGATTCTTCATTGTCTTATCAACCTTCACATTCGAGCTCTCTACAAATTTGTTTTATTCTTTTATTGAAACATCTGTATGCCTTTCTATTAGTAGAATATCCAAGAAAAATGCATTCATCACTTCTTGCATCAAACTTACCAGAAGTTTCCTCATCTCTTCTAATATAGCATTTGCTTCCAAATACCTTGAAATATTTAACACTATGAATTCTTCCACGCCATAGATCATAGGGAGTCTTTGTACTATTTTCTCTTGCTTGAACTCGATTGAATACATAAACAACATTGTGAATATAGCTTATTTCTAGTAAACTTCCAATAAACCAGACTCAATAATCATTGATCTAGTAGCCTCTTGAACTTTTATGTTTTTCCTTTCAACAACTCCATTCTACTGATGAGTTCTCGAGGTAGATAACTATCTCTTTATTCCATGCACTTCACAAAAAAAATTAAACTAATGGGAGGTGAATTCTCCACCTCTATCAGACCTTAAGTATTTTATCTTCAAATTCACTTCATTTTCAACCATAGCTTTGAATGCCTTGAATCTATCTAATGCATCTGATTTCTCTCTAAGAAATGTAACCCATGTATATCTAGAAAAATCATCAATTAAAATCATAAAGTACCTTTCATCAAGTAGACTTCTTACTCTTGTAGGACCACAAAGATCTGTATGAACTAAATCTAGTAGTCTAGTAGTGGACTGTTCCTTTGATATGTAATGATTTCTTGCTTTCTTTCCAAATTGACAATTCTTGCAAATAGCATTAACAAGCTTTGTAATTCTCAGTAAATCTCTCACAACTTGAATAGTAGTGATCCTTTCCAAGTTTTCAAAATTCATGTGACACATTCTCCTATGCCATAACCAACTATCATTAATCTGAGTCATAAAACATCGTCCATCAACACCCTTAAGTTGATAGATATTCCCTTCATATTTCTTTCTTGTAGCAATAAATGTTTTGGATCCTTTTCGGATATCACATATCTCATCCTTAAACACAAGATCATATCCTTTTCTGTGCATCTGACCAATACTCAAAAAATTATGGTTTAAACCCTTAACATAGTAGACATCGTCAGTATGATGCTTGCCATCAAAACTTACTGAACCTATCCCATAGATTTTAGCACCTATATCATCTCCAAACATAACCAAGCCTCCATCATATTTTTCAAGCTTAAAAAACTTACTCTTATCACCAGTCATGTGATGTGAACAACCACTATCAACTACCCAAAAATTCTTTTCTATTTTAGCATGTAGGGAAGAGATAACCTTACCTTCATTTTTTTCCTTCTTTGGAGTTACTTGTCTTAAAGAATTAGTAGAAGTAGGCTCATCCTTAATCACCAAGAACAAGCACTCATTGTCATCAGGATCTTCATATTCTAAATCCTCATCAAATATACTAGCATTCATTCACATAATGAGCTCTGTTAATCTTCTTCCCTTTCTTCTCTTTCTCATATCTTTGTATATTTCTTTTGGCTCTTTCTGGACACTTTGCAGCATAATGACCTATTTCTCCACAATTAAAGCATTTAAATGGAAACTTACCTTCATACTTACTGAAGCTTTTCCTAGTTTTTCTTACAAAGTTAGCTTCTATTTCATCAAAGTTTTCTTCATCTGGATCTTCATCTTTTGTAGCTTTAAAAGCAGTCTCTGATTTGCACCCATTCCTTAGACTCAACTTCCTCATCTCATAAGATGTCAAAAATCCCAATAGTAGATCCTTAGTATAGGTTTTATAATCTATAGTCTACTTAATAGCACTCACCTTCTCACTGTAAGCATCAAGAACAATTTTGAGAATCTTCTTTACAATCTCGGTTTCATCTATAGTAGCACCAAGTCCTCTCATTTTGGCCACTATCTCATCCAATCTTTGTACATAAGTTTTAATATTCTCATCTTTAGACATATGTAGAAGAACAAACTATGTTTCCAAGTTCTGTAATTTCACCTCTTTAACTCTTTCATCACCATCATGCACTCTTTCCAAAGCATCCCAAACTTCCATGGCGGTTTTCAAATTCTAAATCTTAATCAACTCAAAATGTACTAGACTATTCTTTAAGATGAACGTTGTCTAATCGTTCACTTCATGTGCTTTGATCTCTTCAGGTGTACTCAAACCATTAGCAGGAGTATAAGGATTTTTGTAAGCTTTCTCCACATCATATCCACAATACTCTAGATATTCTTCCATCAATACTTTCCAAATAACATAGTTAGTTCCATCAAACATTAGATAATCAAAAACCATTTTACCAGCCATCCCGGACCTTCCTCAAGTGGTTAAGCTCTTCACCAAGGAACCTTTTTCTTTGATACCAATTGTTGAATAAGACAACTGAGAGGGAGGGGTCAATCATTTGTCACAGAATTAAACCTTTAATTCAATCACTGAAATTAATACTTAATACTGCTTAAATGATTAATCATCAAATACCAATATAGGAACTCAAATCCAACACACAAACACAATAACAACATAATTACGTTGAAAACCCAATGAAGGAAAAACCACAATGAGGATTAACTCACACTATAGAGAATATCAAAACTGATTACAAAAAGGCTCACTACCTGAAATAAGGACTCACTGTTCGGAACAAGGACTCACTGTCCAACAGGGCTACAACCGAGAGGGATCACTTCCACAAAGATACAAAGAAGACAATGAAGACTTGTTATTGAGAGAATACAATCCCAATGCAACAAAGGATTCCACCACAGTCACTTGATCAACTTACATGAATGATAGAGTTCGCCTTCTACTCACTACATCCAGAAACTTAACATTAAGCTTTACATAGATCTCCCACACTCTCAACACACACTCTTACTGAATAGAATCAATGTTGCACCAAACTACACTTTCTCCTTTCTCCTATCGCTCTTCTTCTTCTCTCTTGTATATTTTCTATTACTAACTCATCTGGTATTTATAGCATCTTCAAGTTTGAAACGTATTTAGAGTCAGCTATCCAAATCTAAATTCAAATTAGGTCAGTGCCAAAACATCCTTGAGTGGAATTAGAATGAGGGTGACCCAAACACATGCTTCATATGGAACCAAATAGATGTAACATGCTTCATCATTCTCAAAAGTAGTATTTCACCAAGGTCGGCCACACCAATGTAAAACACATAGAACCATTAAGCACGAACTTTCCAAATTTCAAAATTAACTTCAATACGATTAGGGAAACTCAACTTTAAAATCACGTAATAAAGGACCATCGAGAATCTAGATTCAACTAACGACTGCTCTGGGCGGAACAGGAAACACCAGAAACCACATTTCTGGCTGGTGAACCTAGCTTTGCTTTGTACATGAACCAACAACGAAAAATGAATACATAGCGCATTCTAACAGCCATAGGCAACATAACTTCCGACCACAAAGCCTATGGGAGAAAAATTCATGCAAAACCAGGCAAGCAGCTAGGTTACACCGCAGCATATCTTTATTACTGTTTTGGGTAATATGCCCGGGATGTCATCAGAGGAAAAGCAGGGCCCATAGAGTGGCAAAATTTAGAAAATTAGGTTGACAACTTGACGCCAAAATTTTGAATAAGTTATCTATATTTTGCAAAATACATGCAGGAATGAAATAAATCAAGAGACGGATAGTTTATAAACTACTAGGTTTTTTTTAAAATCTATTTGGTGAAATTTGAGAATTTCAATGTAAGTATTTTAAATTTGGGGGAAAAAATAAGTAGATTATTAAATTAGGCCACTATACAATAAAATGATAAATTTTTCATAGCTAGAAATAAGTAGAGGGACTCGTATTTGGATGTGATTTACATATTTTTTGTAATTTTTTTCCAGTAAATATTAGTGCATGAATTTTTCATTACAACACCAAAAAATACAAAATTCGATATGTCGATACCATAGCTTGAACAAAACTTCCTTGAGATTCATTTTTTTTGTTTTTTAATCCTATAGTACATGAAACATGAATGTGATTAATGTTTTGGATTCAAAAATGTGATGCAATTTAAAGCTATAAGATGTTTTCAATCTGACCTATCAATGAAACCCACTTTGGTATTAGTTAAATGAAAATGGAATAATAATTATTTATTAAATTCAGTAAAGGCATATGTAATTTATATTGGTGGAAGCTTAGAATCTCTTTAAAAATACTTTTTATTTCATCAATTTTGGGTAAAAAAAAAGTCGCCAGCCACATACCCTACAAATACCCATCATATTGCCACTTTTTGGCCCATCATGATCCTGCACATACCCATCTAGATATCCTCGACATATACAACCAATAGAAACTAGTAGATAACTAGCTAGCCAGATGACATCAATGAAAACACCTTCCTTCTTTCCATTCTTGCAACAATCTCCCCCTTTTTCATTGATGGCAACACATGATGTGAAAAACCATCAAAGACAACATACAAGCTCTAATCAAACTTTTTAATTTCTCCCCCTTAGAAGATAGTTTCATATATGCTTCTCTCAATATTCCTTTCCTTTTTCACACGCTTCTTCTCCCCCTTTGACATCAATGGCAAGGGAAGAAGAATACTTTACATTGATTTCTCCTTTGACATGAAAAACAAAATACTCATAATGACAACACCTGATAGTACCTACTCCACCTGAGAGGTAGCCATGAAAACATCAGCCTAGAAGAAAGATAGATCCATAGATCCATAGGAGTGATGCATCTCCATATGCATCTAGTTCAAGAAAGGAGGGGAAATAACCCCCAAATTATCTTGGAGATACTTAAAAGCATCTTTAGGAAGATCCTTTGTGAAAATATTAGCAACTTGATCCTTCATCAGAACATACTCAAGCTTTACTTCATTCTTGATGACCATCTCCCTCAAGAAATGATATCTAATAGATATATGTTTCATCCTCGAGTGCATCATAGGATTCTTTGAAATGTTAATTGCACTTGTATTATCAGAGAAAATAGAAATGGGATCATCATATACTACTATGATATCTTTCAATGTCTATTTCATCCATAGAACTTGTGTACAAAAAGATGCAAAAACAATATACTCAGCTTCAACAAAATGTAACCATGACGATACAATGTTGTCAAGATTCAATATGCATGACTGTAAGACAATTGATATTCCATTTTTGGTTGGTATTAAGTGTTGGGAAAATGTGTCTCAACCTTGCAATTATGTAAGGTTTATTATTGATAGGATGTATATATATATATATATATATATATATATATCCTAAGTTGTTGATGATCCATAATACCACTAGAGACATGGTGGAGGAGGAATTAGGATGTGTGTTTAATGTTAACATTTTTGTTGGCAAAACTCTTAAATAGCTGATATAGATTAAATTAATGATATATTGTAAATCTAGACTGTTCATTATTAGGTTTAAGATCTGATGGTAGATATTTTGTTGGCTTATCTTTTCCTAGAAGGTAACCCTATTTTATGAGGGCATTATATTACGGTTACAATATTCTGATGTATTTTGAGAGTATGATAGTGATCATGTTGTCTCCTGAATCTACGGTGTGATACGCACCTGTATGGAAGCTTACTTTCTGCAAATTATATTGTAATCTTTGTGATTTTTTAGTAATATATTTAGGTGACTTTTTAGGTGTGGTTTGTCTAGAAGGTTTTCTCATGTAAAATCAACATGTTGTGGTATGCATGATATTTATATTACCAATTTTCTATAATTGTTGAAAAGACCATATGAAGTTTTGTATTATTTTCCTCAAGATTGGTGGGAAGTTGTTTTACTGCATATATTCTACAAGTAGTATCGAGGGTCCAAATCACCTTTGGGTTTCAATTGTGGGTTGTTAGGTTTTAAATTAATCCTTATTTGAGTGGGAGCTTGTGTAGAAGATACTTTGTGATCTTGTTGCAATAATTTTTAGATGGAAAGTTCACTAAGGAGAATAGAGGTGGATAATTTTTTTGGAAATGATTTTGAGATGTGGAAGTTGAAGATGGAGGATCTGTTGATAGATCGAGATCTGTGGGATGTTGTTGATGAGAAAGTTTCAAGACCTATAGATCCTAATTTCGTTACTCAATATGATATTATGGACCGTAAAGCCAAGGATTTAACCAAATTATGCTTGGAAAAATTTGTTTTAATTAATGTCTATGAAGAGACCTCTATAGAGAAACTATGGAAGAAGCTTGGTGAGATGTATCAAGACAAATCTTTAATGAATAAAATTTTCTTCAGGAAGAAATTGTATTCCTTGAGAATGGAAGAGGGTGGATGAATCACAGACCACTTGGAAGCATTCAATATGCTAGTGGCTCAATTGAAACCACTTGGTGTCAAAATGGATGAGGAGGATAAATGTTAGATATTGCTTTCTTCTTTGCATGATTCATGGGATTCTCTTGTTATGGCTATTGGGAGTACTTATGTTATTTTGAAGACTAAATATGTGGTGGGTTATTTTCTTTCTAAAGAGATGAGGATAAAGGTATCCATCAGTGCGAAGGAGGCCCTAAATGTTCATGGAAGACCTAAGGAAAAAATCAAGAAGAATGAGAAGCATGACAAATCCAAGTCCAAGGGGAGATCTAAATCTCTTAGAAAGTCCAAAGTTATTTGTTGGAACTATGGTAAGGTTGGACTTATTCATAAGGACTGCAAACATGAAAAGAAGAAAAAAAAAAAGAGATTTGATTATGAGTTTGAGAAGGTGGTGATGCATTCATTGCATCTTTGGCAACTCGTGTAGGTAATGATGCATGGTTAATTGAATCGAGTGCATCTTTCCATATGGCCTTAGATAGAGATTGGTTTTCTAAATATGAAGAGTTTGATGGACTTAAGGTGTACTTGGGTGATGACTCTTATTTAAATATTGTTGGTCATGGTAAAGTTAGAATCAAGTTTTTTGAAGGTAGAAAAAAAATGATTAATGGTGTGTTGCATACCCCTAGATTAACATGAAATTTTTTATTTTTGAGAAAACTAATAGATGCAGGTGTGCAGGTAGTATTTTCTAATGCAGGATGTAAGATGGTTAGAGGTGGTATGTTGATTGCTAGAGGTGTCAAATATAACACATTATATAAGCTTGATGCATGCGCTATTGAGTGCAATAGTTGTTGGGAAATTTAAGTCATCTCAGAAAGAAACATCCAAGATCAGTAGTTCCTTCGATAGCTTTTTATTTCATTAGATTGCCTCAAAGACACAAACTACTATGCCAAAAACCAGAGTCAAACATATTTCATTTTCCACATTGACCTGTTGATGGCGATTTTTGGCACCACAACAATGCTAAACAGAGTATTGCTACTCGGCTTCTCCTGAAAGAGAAAGGCAGAACATGGATGCCTTAGCTCCCAAGGTCTTGGTAGTTGGGTCTCAATTGTGTTGATGTTGTTTAGTGGCCAATGTAATAGTAATATTCAAGGGGCTTGCTGGTGTTAGGGTTTTGGATTGCTCTAAGATCAAACATGAAGTAAATCCTATACTAACCAGGGGTTTTAAAGAAATATAAAAAGATAGACCAGGGTTTTGAAACAAAAAAGAACAATAGTTTATCCAACCTTAACCAGACTTTGATAACTTCAAGGAATTTGCTAACTAAAAATAAAGAACATAATTAACTTGTGATTAACACACAGTGTCATTCATTCACAGTGCTGATTTTAACAACTGATTATAAACTACCATTTAAGTAAAACATAAAATGCGATTTCATTCCTTGAAAGCCTTCAAAATCAAATTATTAACTTTGAGATAAATAATGTTCTGGAACACAATATGAAGTGGATTCGAATCTGGTTGCTTCTACTATGGGTGAGACAGATAAGAAACATTTAAAAATCTAGCACAATCACCAGTGTACAGAGAAACCTGTGTCTTCAAACTGCTTCCATTTATACTAGAAAAACTTTGAAAATACATTACAGCTTATACCGAAATCTAACTGCTAACCAAGAAGGCAAGAGAAGCTCTCATTACTGAGAATCAAGATGCAACTCGATCTCCTTCTACTGGCTAACTAACTTCTAATAGTTCTAACTCTAAAATAGTACTCTAAACCTAGGAGTTCTAATCTAGAAGTCTGTAACACTAAAATTCTGGAACCCTTTACAAAGAGGCAAGAATGCCATATATACGTCCCTTCCCAAGAAGAATGTCGGCGCCCATTTTTAGGGTTTACAAAATATCCCGTTGTGCCAGAGAGTCAGCACCCTTTTTAGGGTTTACAAAATATCCCATTCTGCCAGAGAGTCGGTGCCCAGATCTTTAACAAAAGTGGATTCTGCAATAAATCCTAATCCTGGCTGTCTTATGTCAGTGAAGATTGTCCCCTGAGGTGCTCTGTAGATCTTTTGCAGCTACCGCACTTATTTCTAGCCTTCATGTCCATTTTTGACCTCCAGCAGAGCTACTTTGAGTGCCCCAAAATATCACCATTGCCGAGCTACCCCTGTCAGTAGATACCAGCTGTCCAGTTGACTCATGACTTTATCTTCTTCCTTCTGCGCTCTTTTCGCTCCAGATTCACTCTTCTGCAAGTTCGTTAGTGTAGCATGGGCTAGTCGGTGAGAGGTTCTAGTGAGCCACGGAGATCATACCGATCTCGCAAGGCCCCTCGACAAGACTGCTTCCTCTCGGCTAGATGAGATGGCGAAATCGCGTCCTCTCGGTGAGCTCTCATTTCTTTCAATGGCCACCCTCTTTCGGTCGGCAGGACATCCGCCTTCAACAAGACATCATGGCGGGCACCAAGAGCTACAACGATATGTTCCTTCATTGGCAGATTCATCGCTATCGGCAAGACACGAGATGGTCGCTGAGACCACATAGCGAAACCCTTGTTTTCTTTGGAGTCTCCCCGACATCCTTTGTTCCCTCTTGTGCTAGCTTCTATTTTTGTTTTGGCATGATTTTCTTCCTTCGCCAAGACCTTGTGGTGAAGGCATGATCCTTGGCCAAGCCCATCTTGTTATCGACAAGACCCTTTAGTATCGGCGAGACATCTCGTCGATCTTCATTCCATATACCGAAGCCACGCCCCTTCGGTGAGACTTCAGTTGGTCGCTAGGACCTTTTGGTGAATGCTTTGCCTTTTGGCGAGTTCCTTTTCTTTCTCGGTGGGCTCACTTCATTCTTTCCGTGTGACCCTTACTCATCGCCAAGACCCTGTGGAAAAAGTATAACCCTTCGCCGATGCCGCTTCGTTCTATGTCGGGGAGACTTATTTTCTTCGCTGGGACCCTATACTGACATCACAACCTTCTATTGATCCTTGTCATCGGTGAGACCTCCCG
>VDFB02000008.1:346680364-347047501 GCA_007258455.2 Sequoia sempervirens | reverse complement strand
AATGCAATTTTGTATGCTATGATGCCTTTGACATGCATTCTTCTAGGGACAATAGCCATGTCTGATTGTAGAAAGGTGATCTCCATACAAAACCACATGGCTTACACATGATAATGTATTTCCCTTTTTTAGAGATAATACATGTCATTATGTTATCATGTGCAAGACATACATTTTTTTCAAGGATAATAGCTTGATTTAACTATATTTTGCAGGGAGATTAGATTTTACGCATTGAATGAGGCTATTCTCCCTGTAAAAACATTGTTGGATGCATCATAACTGTCATCATGTTTTAAAAATCATAATTTGGAATGGACAAAAAATCTCAAAATGTCACCATTTTCAACATTCACCATTTTGCTAGTTGCTTAAGAGCGCAAAAGGGATTTGTAGGTATTTAGAGGCCGAAGCAAACCAAAACACATTTGACATGTGGGTACCTAGCTAGTAGGTATTTATTGCTAGAAATACAAGCTATTTTTCCATTCTGCCTAGGGAATTTCATGAATTGAATGGATATTCGTTGCAAAAAGTAGTATTCATTAATGGGTTTCCAAGGGTTTTCCTTACAAAAAGGGGTTTAAATTTGATCTGCAGAGTTCATTTTGTGCTTTTCTATGGAGGGTTTTATAATTTTACAATTTTAATGTTTAGTCTAGAAGTGTCACAAATGAGGAAAATTGTCCAAATTGAGCTCATGTGTGACTAACCAATTTGGTTGTTATGTGTTCAGCTTTGAATGTTATCACATAGATACGAGGTTTGAAAAGATGTAGTCGTTTGTCAATAGCACTTAATGGCATGGACCAAGCTTCAAGGTAGACAGTTAAACTTGCACATCGTGTGTGATATAACAAATTGCATGCTTCATAACACACTACATTTGTCAACCTCCACATCACAACATGCCCAATCCCTTGTGGTTTTTAAGCCTGTATATGTACCTGTGTGCATTACAAGTAGCACGAACACCAATATCTTTCCATTATCAGAAATAATGAATAAACTTATTGATAGTGGTGAACGTTGTGTAGTGCAAGTTGGGAAACACAATGTGTTTTGAATCTTGCCTTTACTTATACCAAAGTTTTGTCTTGAAATGCCTATATATACAAACATATAGATGGGGTTCTATTAACCATCAATACATAGTGTACTTCATAGTAAACACTTCATTCTATTTTATAAAAATTCATGTTGGAAAACCCTAGGTGTTAAGAAACAAGCAACCCAAATAGTGTTGTAAAACCCTCTACAACCCAATTGGTTAGTACCCCTCACCTTGAATTGGTTAGTTTTCTCCTCCAACTCTTCCATGTGCACTCCAACCTTCATCTTTCAACATGAAAACTAAAAATGCAGAGTGTTTTTTTCCTTCTTTCTCCAAACTGAAAACACACACATCAGTCTGCCTCCAATTCCCACCCAAAAAAAAACTCTAAAAATTATCTTCTCACGCAAGCCATGGGGCACAATTTTATCGGCTGACAGGAGGCAAGAAAACTAACTTGATGGTTTTTTTATCTCCTCGCTACCGATTCCATAATGTTTTCTCCCGTTTATCAGTTTCATCACTTTTATCCCTCGTCTGGCAGGCCTCACACTACATCATCTCATCATGTTATGTATGTTTCTATGTAAGTTTTTATGTATGGCTTTATGCATTTTTGTTTGCACATAGGTGTGTTTTTTCGGGAGATTAGATGCATTCACATAAGCATCTACATAATTGACAACACATTATGTTTCTAAAGCTCCAAAATGGGAAACAAGGAATACTCATATTTTTGAAGAGCCTTCAACATTGCAAAACACATTTTATTTACATAAGTTTTGCATTGTGTTTACAAAACAACAATTCCATTACAAATTTTTTGGGAAGCCTAATGGCCATTTGTGTTTTATTCTGGCCTTGCCTTTACAGTTTGTATGGTATATTATACTGAGTAAAAGCAATTACAATAACAATGTTCCTTAATCACAACCTTATTAAACCTAACTATACAACAATGCTTCACAACTGAACAAAGGTACATGATTTTAATGGATAAATACTCTAATGTAAAATGATAAATATTATGTTTTTTTGCAAATATATATTTGATCTAGTTACCAAGGATCCAAAGGTTCCTGTTCTATTTTGGGAGATAAATCATACCAATGTAGTGTTGGAGAAATCATCCTAAAATTAACACATGTCGATTACAAGAAGATAATTAAATGGATGCAATATCACCCTTCACTAATGCTTTAAGAATTTCCTATGTAAGACTCACACTTCAAGGAGGAAACATGATTCACGTAATTTTTCTGGATATAATACACACACAATAATGTGACATTTATGTTATTTAAATTAAACTATAAATTGTGTGCATTCCCCACACTAAGCATCTCATATATAAATAAATCAAAACTTCTAAATACAAAATAAATTTTGGAAATTTAATTGTCTAGTACACTTGCAATTCAAGCTATGATAGCTAGAATCATCTGTATTTGGTGCAGAAGCCTCACATCTCCTGAAGTGTCCTTCTCAATCCACTTTCCCTTGTTTTATTCAAGTTTGTTTCCTCACCTATATCAACGACCTAGAAGAAAGACAAGTGTTAGCGATAGATTAAATTGGAAAATTAAAGGCATTTGGTGCTACAAAGAATTCATTTTATTCCAAATTAATTATTGTTTTGTTGACTACAACATGCCAGCTTGTACAAACAATAATCAAACATATTAAATAGTACAATGGGAACTTAATTTCCAATTTAACCTATCTCTAACACTAGTAATATATATCAGCAATTATATCCACTATTTTGTCATTCTTCTCGAATTGTGAAGCACTAAACATTAATTCAAATAAATGAAAAACTCATCTCTCCTCACATATGAAAGAGGCCATTACTTTCATAATCAATAAGGGGAAAGAAGACAAACAAGAAAGATACCACGTACCACTGTCAAACTTCTGTTTATATCATTACTTGTACAAATAACTAAAAAAATACAAATTATTGCAAGGTACATTGGTTGCAAATCACAATGTGCATCAGTTATTCAAGAATAAAGGCTAAGAAGTCAATGAAAACCTTGGTGATCACCTTGATTGACCAAAAAAAGAACGTAATCTCTGATTGACCAAAAAATAGTAGGTGATCACATTGGTTAAATATGATAATGCAAAAAATAATTACAGGTTGGAAAACATTTTGTGTTTCATTCTCCATGCTCAAACCTAAAGGGTGAAGAGCATAGGGAGGAGTTGCAGGTGGGGAATACACAAAACATACCAAATTGAGGTGAGGGGTGACTTTAAGCAATTGGGTTGCTACTTGTAAATGGTTTTAGAATAGTATTTGGTTTCTAGATTTTATAGCACCCAGTGTTTTCCAACCTAGAATTTTAGAAAACAATATGAATGTAATCAAAACCTTTTCTGATCAACACAATAACAACCCAATTGGTTTGTCACCCCTTGGCTTGATTTGATTATAAACCTAGTTTTTTCCAACATGAAGTTATATATAGTTAGTATGAACGTAATGAAAAAGTTTTGTTTAGTACACAGTAAAAATGTAATGGGATGCAACTAATCTCTTGAAAAAACACACCTATGTACATACAAAAGCACATAAAACCATACATAAAAACATACATATAAATATACATAACATGATGAGACAACATAGTGCAGGGCCCACTAGACAAGGAATAAAAGTGATGAAACTGGTAGATGGGAGCAAACATTAGGGAAATGGTAGCAAGGAGATAATAACATCATCAGGTCAGTTTTCCCACCTCCTATTGGTCAATAAAATAGGGCAATGTGGCTTGCATGAGAACAGGGAGGAGTTGCAGGTGGGGAATACAAAAATATACCAATTTGAGGTAAGGGGTGACTAAGCAATTGGGTTGCTATTTGTAAAGGGTTTTAGAATGGTATGTGGGTTGCAAGTTTTATAACATCTAGTGTTTTCCAACCTAGAATTTTAGAAAATAGTATGAATTTAATCAAAACCTTTTTTGATTAACACAGTAACAACCCAATTGGTTTGTCACCCCTCTGCTCAATTTGATTAGAAACCCAGTATTTTCCAACATGCAATTATATATAGAAAACTAGTGTGAACAAAATGAAAAATATTTGTTTAGTACACACTAAGAATGTAATGAAGATCACCTTCAAAATTTATGCATACCAAATTGAATGAGATAGATAAAAGATAATGTATTGAGTAAAGAGATTCTCCCTTCTGTTGAGAAGTTGAGGAAGGTGCATGTGCAGTATGTGCAATGGGAAAATGGCAATGCAGAACTTGAGCAACAAGTAGTAGAAAGTATGTAATAGAAAAGGAATCTTCTCTAAAAAAACTTGAAAAGAAGCAAGCCAAAGTGAATGAGATAGATAATGTATTAACTGAAGAGACTGTTCCTCCTCTTGAGAAGTTGATGAAGGAGCATGTGCACTATGTGAAATGGGAAAATGGAAATATAGAACTAAAGGCAGCATGTACTAGAATGCATGGAATGAAAAAGGAATCTTCTCTAAAAATACTTGAAAAGAAGCAAAGCAGAGTGAGTGAGATAGATAATGTATTGACTAAAGAGATCCTCCATCTTCTTGAGAAGTCGAGGAAGGTGCATGTGAAGTATAAGCAAAGGGAAAATGGCAATGCACAAGTGGACAAACTAAAGAGGTTTTGTATTGCACAACAATTTGTGTAGGAAAAGAAAGTGAGAGATGGTGCTTTGGGTGGAGTTGAACAAGTAAATTCTATCATGAGTAACTTCTAAAACACAGTATATTTTCCAATATGAACTATAATAATATTTTATCTATTAGTTTTGAAGCTTCATAAGTGTCACTTGCTAGACTAATAACTTGTAATTTTCCTGCGACACATTGCATGAAATTTTCCTATCCATCAAATTTTTTTCTCAAACTTCCCTAACTTATTATCCTTTTAAAAAAGAGTACACAGGAATTTGAATATTCTTTCTCTTGAAGCAACTTTTAATGCATTCCACTCAATTATCACCACACCTTGGCTAACTCTGCTTTCTCATTTCGATTGAATGAGATAAAAGAGGAGTTAGCCAAACTATCAAAAATAATGATTGGAAGTGCATTAAAAGTTGTGCTTCAAGAGGAAGATTATTCAAATTACTTTTGTACTCTCTCTAAAAAGGATAATAATGTTAGGAAAGTTATTGAAAAAGGTTTGATGGACAAGACAACTGAGGTGCTTTGTGTCCCAAGAAAATTACAAGTTATTAGTTTGGTAGAATTAAATGTAGACAACATGAGTCTAATGAAAACCTTTAGTTTTGTAGATAGTAAGAATGTAGTGAAGTTCATTCACCTTCATAATTTAAAGAAAATCTTACTTACACTAAAATTTTCATTTAAATTCCCTCATATGATTTAAAAATAAATGTAGAATATAATTTAGAACAAATAAAATGCTCACACTAAACTAACTGACATGGGACAGTGTGTTTTCCAACATTGCAAACAATATATATGTTGCCAAAAAATATGCTCAGAAAAAACTAACTGACATGGGACAGTGTATTTTCTAAATTAATTTTTTTTAGCTCCAAAATGCTTGAACAAATCTTTTCATAACAAACTAACTAGCATGCGATAGTGTGTTTTCCAACACTGCAAATAATGCGAGCATTTTATTTATTCCAATCAGATGAAAAAAGAGAAATGCCATATTTATGTCACCAAAGAGTTGTTCTAAAATATGAAGGTGGACTTCATTACATTTTTGGAGTGTATGAAACAAAAAAATTTCATGAGGGAATAACTAAGAGGAGACAGTGTGTTTTCCAACACTGCAAATAATGCGAGCATTTTATTTGTTCCAATCAACTGAACAAAGTGAAATGTCATTTTGACTGTAGCAAAGAGTTGTTAAAAAATTTGAAAGTGGACTTCATTACATTCTTGGTCATAATGAAATAAACTTTTCATAATGAACTTTTTGAACATCCAAAATATTGAGAGGGGAGGTGAATCAGTATTCTATTAAACTTTTCAACACAACTTATCCAATCATCAAAACATACTAAGAAAAAAATAATTGAAGGAATGAATCATCCACAAGGTCACATAACACATGAACACCAAAATTTTTACATGGAAAACCCAAAATGGGAAAAACCACAGTGAGGATTAGCTCACAATATATTATATCGGGATATAGTATATTATAGGGGTTCACTGCTAGGATGCACTATCCTTATAAGGGTCATAGAAAAAATTAGATACAAATCAAAGTTGGCTACTTAGCTAAAATGTGAACTAATAAAAGTACACCTTCCTTGTGTTGAGTTTCAATTCCCTTGAAGCTTTGAATACAAAGTACTACTCTACTTAGCAGTCGCTCAACAATTTTTCCCCTATTCTAATCTCATACCTTTGAATTCACATGTTTGCATCATATGAGACCTTTCACACCTGATTTTCACTTATCTCTTCTCATTCCATCTTACAACTCAAAAATGTCTCACATATAAATACCCAATTACATCTGCATACATCAATTAGATTGGCCTAATTAGATGTACCCAAAAACAATCCAAAAATAGATTTGCCAACTTCACACATGATTCAAAAACTTTTTCACACTCAAACCAAATCTGCAATACATAATTTAGGTAGGCATAGACCTAAAATAGATCCTAGAAACATTTGTAATGTATACTTAATCTTCACAACAGATATCATGTATTAGGTCAGCTAGGAATTGGACCTAATAAAAAAAAAATCAATCATACACACTTCTCCATACAAGCGACTTCCAAATTTGAAGTTTCTTCAAATTCACATTTTTTTGACATCAGTGAGTCTAACTTTAGAACCATGGCACAAAAAAATTCTTCTCAAGAAAATGTAGAATCTCCTGAACTAATATACTAAATAGAGAAATAATTGTGATACACAGGGCTAAATTTTTTCAAGCATAACCTCCAACATATTTCACAACACACCATAGAATCTTGATTTTACCTGAATCTAATAGACTTTAAACCATTGTTAAAAGTGTAGAGTGAGATCATGTAGTGTGGTGGAGTGCTGACCCAGAAACTAACACAATGAACCACAAAACATTCAGTAGAAGTACTTAGTTAATTTCTTGTACAACCATATTTATTGGACCAACTTATTTTGTACACATGTCTTCAGTAGCACATCCAATTCATGCTAGGTTGATCATCTTAATGTTGAGATCAATTACAACACTAGATCAATCAGTATTATGCAATTCATGCCCATGTTGCCAATAGTTCAAAACTTCCAACAGCCTCCTTCTTCTCCTTCTTCCAACAATCTCCCCCTTTGTCATTGATGGCAACATGCATAATACGAATAGGAGATCTCACCTCTTCATTACCATCACACCGCTTTCCTCTTCTCTCTCACCCTTTGACATCAGTGGAAAAGGGTGTGCCAAAACTTCATAAGCTCCCCCTTAAGCGGTCGACCCCAAAAAAAATGTTTTCCTTCTATGTATATATCAAAATCTGAAAAACTTGTTAAATCATGATGGATAGTTACCACGAGGATGCAAAACCTTGAAGCTTCTAGAAAGTGTCTTGCCATTCCTTCTTCCCACAATTTCTTAGTTGCAGTAAGAGTCATGTATAGAAGTTCAAGTTCCAGTAGAGTTTCTTCTCCTTCTTCTAGAGAACTAGGATCAAAGTTTACAACTGAGGGTTTATCAATACTTCCAAGAGCATTCGAGACCAGTATATACTTTTCCTTAACTAAGTCCCTTAACTTTGTAATTTTCTTGATCATTTCATCTCTTTGGCTTTGTAGGGTGAAGAATTTTTCATGAAACTTGATTATAGAGATCCAAGTTTGATCATCCTTGTCTTGTATTGGATCATAAGAATATGCAGCCATGTTTATCTGAGTCTCAATTGTACTCATGTCATCCTTCATACTTCAAGTGATGTTTAGCCATTTCATGTAGTATGGCAGTATGTTCCTTGCTTCTTCTGCATATTCTTGCACTTCTCTCAAGCATTTTGTGACCTTTTGATGTGATATTGTACATTTTCTTCTGATATTCACCAGGTTCTTGTTTATAATCCATGTCTCAGTTTCAACTTCAATTTGACTTTTTAATCTAGGGACATAGTCTTTAAAGGATTTGACCAAGAGATTTAGATTATCTATAGTGGATAATGAAACATCAATACTTGCACCAGGGATTACCTCTTGTAGGGATTTTATTGCTTCATCCAAACCTTGTAATTTTGCAGACTTGACACTAATCTCATGCTCATGTTGAGCATCACAGAGTCTTTCAATATCAGTAATTTCTTGTTTGATTCTTCCAACAACTGAAGGACTGTCTATGAATTTTCTCTTCTTACCAGCTCTCTTGGAGCTACTAGAGGCCTTTGCACTCACCTCTGATTTTCCAAAATCTTCAGGACTACCCAAAAGAGCTTCTGCATAGCTAACTAATTCATCTTCAAATACTTCATAATCCATTTCTAAGATCCAAATGGCTCTAGGTTTGATGGCTTAAATAAAGCAAAAGTTTGTGGAGACAAGAAAGGTAATGTCTCTTGAATATTTCTTTAACACTTCTCTGGGAATCCTCATTCTCTTATTCATCCTATTCTAAAATACTCCAAAGAAAGCAACAAGAGCATCTCCCTAAGCATCCAACTATCCAAGGTTTCTCATGTACATTGCTATTTTATGTGCAATTGGCTCAACATTTGTCCAATTTACTTGACCAACCACTAGTTCTTCTTTCAAGAGGTAGTGCAATAGGAAAATTACCAGTGTTCCATACTGGAATACATACACTTCTTCCTTTTCTTAATATCTCTTAGGTTCTCCATTAATTTTTGTCGAAGCAACTCACAAAGGTCATAGTCAACATTGTTCTCAAACATATCAAGAGCTATATGAATTGCAATAGGAGGGATGATTCCCAAACTATTTGATCGGTAAATTTTCTAACCAATATGTATAATTGCAAATCTAACCATATGGTTTGTAATAGAGTTCACTCTAATTTCCTTTTGTTCAAGAGGGACTAGTTTTCTCCACTATATCCTTTGTATCGGCCAACTTTTGATCAAGAACTAGTCTGGTGGACCACAAACCAATTACATCCTTAATTACTTCCTTTGTTATTGAGTGAGGGTCGTCAATCCATATGGATTGATTATGAATTCTACTCAATACTATTCTTATATACTTCTCCTAATATTCAAATTCAAAAACTTCTACCAGATATCCAATCTTTTGTCACTTAGGGTTTTGTATTCAGATTTTAGGGCATCATCATTATTTTCTCCCAACTTGTTTGTCCATAAAATAGATAACCTTCAAGGTGACACCTCTTCAATTTTTCCATGAATATATGCTTTAATATCTTCAATAGCTAAAACCCCAAGAGGAGTGCGAGAGAAAGCACCCATGGGATCATCCAACAATACTCTAGCAGAATGCCTCTTAAGTATAGGACACGGTCGTTGTGAATTGTCTACTACTTTTGGTAATTCCATTATTTTCAAGTTTCTTTCAACGAATTGTTCCAAAAGACAAAAATATGCAGGATTTGTAAAAATACCTCTTGAATAGCTCAATGAACCAGGGTCTTGATGTTTAGCTTCCAGAAGACGTTTTGAACCTTTCTACACTTCTTTCTTCTTCGTTTCTTCTTTGGATGCCTTGGAATAAATGAATTTTCCTTCGCACATATGAATTTAAATCTATAATTTGACCCAACCCTTGCAATAAATGCTTTAGATGGAAAAGTTGATGTTCCTAATTTAATTGTGTGCACAGACATCTTTCCAAGCTCCTCAAATTATCGTATTGCAATATTTTCTTTCGAAGGAATAGGACACTTTTTGTCAACCATGTGTTCAAACTTCCAAGATCTTCCTCAAGCTATTAGGATTTTCTGAAGGAACCAAGCTCTGATACCAATTGTTGAACATCTAGAATACTGAGAGGAGGGGTGAATCAATATTCTATCAAACTTTTGAACACAACTTATCTAATCATCAAACATATTAACATAAACAAAAAAAAATGAAGACATGAATCATCCACAAGGTCACATAACACATGAACACCACAATTTTTACGTAGAAAACCCAAAATGGAAAAAACCACGATGAGGATTAGCTCACAATATATTGTATCTGGATATAGTATATTATAGGGGCTCATTGCCAGGACATACTATCCTTATAAGGCTCACAACTAGAATTAGGTACAAATCAAAGATGGCTAGTTAGCCAAAATGTGAACTGATAAAAGTACACCTTCCTTGTGCTGAGTTTCAGTTCCCTTGAAGCTATAAATATAAAGTACTGCTCATAGCTTAGCAGTCGTTCGACAATTCTTCCCTTATTCTGATCTCACACCTCTGAATTCGCATGTTCACATCATATGAGACCTTTCACACCTGATTTTCACTTATCCTTTCTCACTCCATCTTAAACTCAAAAATGCCTCACATGTAACTACCCAATTACATCCGCATACATCAATTAGGTCGGCTTAACCAAATGTATCCAAAAACAATCTAAAAATAACTTTGTCGGCTTCACACATGATTCAAAAAATTCTTTGCATTCAGACCAAATGTGCAATACATAATTTAGGTTGGCATAGACCTAAAATAGATCCTAGAAACATCCACAATGTATACTTAATCTTTACAACAAATATCATGTATTAGGTCAGTTAGGAATTGGGCCTAATCACAAAAACTTTCAATCATACATACACTTCTCCATACAAGCGACTTCCAAATTTGATCTTTCTTGAAATTCACATTTTGCTAACATCAATGAGTCTAAATTTAGAACCCCAACACAAAAACATTCTTCTCAAGAAAATATAGAATCTATTGCATTGATATACTAAATAGAGAAATAACAGCGATACACAGGGCTAAACTCTGTCATGCATAACTTTCAACATATTTCACAACACATCACATAACCTTGATTTTACTTGAATCTAATAGACTTCAAACCATTGTTAAAAGCGTAGAGTGAGATCATGTAGTGCGGTGGAGTGCAAACCCAAAAAATAACACATTGAACCACAGAACAACCAGTGGAAGTACTTAGCTAATTTCCTATACAACCATATTTACCAGACCAACTTATTCTACACATGTCTTTGGTAGCACTTCCAAATCATGTTAGGTTGATCATCTCAATGTTGACATCAATGAAAACACTGGATCAAGTAGTATTATGCAATTCATGCCCATATTGCCAACAGTCCAAAACTTCCAACAATCTCCTTCTCCTTCTTCCAACAGAAATAACTGGCATGGGACAGTGTGTTTTCCAACACTGCAAATAATGTGAGCATTTTATTTGTTCCAATCAGATGAAAAAAGGGAAATTTCATATTTACCTAACCAAAGAGTTGTTCTAAAATTGGAAGGTGGACTTCATTACATTTTTGGAGCGTACGAAGCAAAAAAATTTCATGAGGGAATAACTAAGAGGAGACAATGTGTTTTCCAACACTACAAATAATGCAAACATTATATTTGTTCCAATCAGATGAAAAAAAGGGAAATGCCACATTTACATCACCAAAGAGTTGCTCTAAAATATGAAGGTGGACTTCATTACATTTTTAGAGCGTACAAAACAAAAACTTTTCATGAGGGAATAACTGAGAAAAGATAGTGTGTTTTCCAACACTGCAACTAATGAGATCATCTTATTTGTTCAAAACAGATAAAGAAAGTGAAATGCCATTTTGATTGTAGCAAAGAGTTGTTCCAAAAATTGAAAGTGGAATTCATTACATTCTTGGTCGTAACAAAACAAAACTTTTCATAACGAACTAACTAACATGGGATAGTTTGTTTTCTAACACTGCAAATAATACAAACATTTTATTTATTCCAATCAGATGAAAAAAGGGAAATGCCATTTTGCATTTATCCAAATATACATTATATTTCTTAATATTATCCAAATATACATGCACAGTATGATTGCAGATTGGAAAACATAGTGTGAGGTGAGTACATAATTTATTAAACCTCCAACCCACACAATGTTGTAAAACCCTCTACACATTGAGGGCAAATGAAAACCCATCTTCGCAACGAATAGTCATTCAATTCTTCATAGTCCCTAGGCAGAAGGGAAAAATGGCATATGTTTCTGGTAGATATACATACCTACTAGCTAGCTACTTGCGTTTATCACATGTGTTTTGGTATGGAGAATGGACACTTTGCTTCGGCCTCTGAACCCCTGCAACTCCCTTTCGAGCTCGCCAACAACCTTCGAAATGAGAATGTCGAAAATGGCGACATTATGGGCTTGATGTGGTTTTAAAAATATATCATTTCATTGTAGAACCTACATTGTGTTTTCCACCCTGGTTATATATTTTGCATGGTTTTTGGTTTCTCTAAACAATATTTAGTTATTTCACTCATATTTCTACAATGGGTTGTTAGTTATTTCATTCGGCTTCCTCTAAAATTTTTGTGTTGTGAGAACATTAAAATGACAAAATTAAAAAACCCTCAACACAAAAACACATAAATAACTCAACATTTCAAATGAAAAGCCTTTTTCGCAAAGAAAACCCTTTATTTTCTTTATTTTCTTGTCAATGAAAACCCATCTTCGCAACAAATAGTCATTCAATTCTTCATAGTTCCTAGGCAGAATGGCATATATTTCTGGCAGATATACATACTTGCTAGATGCCTTCCCACGCCCGATCAAATGCATTTTGGTAGGGAGAGTCACTGCTCTGCTTCGGCCTCTGAATGCCTTTAACTTCTTTCTGTGCTCTCGAGCAACCTGCAAAATTGCGAATGTCAAAAATGGTGACATTTTGGGCTTTTTGTCCATTCCAAATAATTATTTTGAAGCTTTGGGGCTTTTGGTGCATTTAAAATTATGATTTTGAAAACTTATTGGCACTGCCACGTTTTACCGATGATGGGACACCTAACGACAATCGAAACGACAGGTGCCTAAACGTCTGTTGGCATGGTCCGCCAAGTCTTTCTGTCAATGCGTTTTGTCCAACGTGTGGGATGAGGGATGGGTGTTATGTTATAAAGTTACATACATGGGTGCAGGCCTAGAATTTGATGGTCTATTTGACCGTTTTTTCATTTTTAGACCGTATATTACAACTGTAAAATTTATTAGACCGTATAGTTTGACTTGCTATATTTTTATTAAACCGTAAAAAAAATATTATAAGAAAAATATAATATAGTATTTTAATTTATAATATATATTATTTTATAATTTTTATTATAAAAAGATAAAATAATTTAGAATATAATTTTTTTGAATATTTTCTAATATGAATTTAGAAACTTTTGACATTTTTATAATAGTTATATTTTTTTATATTAATATATGTGATTTATAATATTATTAAAAATATATATATTAATTTAGAATCTTTTCAAAATGGAATATAATTATTTTTAACTTTTAGAATATATTTAACAAGATTTGTTTTTAATATGAACTTAGAAACTTTTGTTAATTGTTAATTATAATAGTAGATTTTTATATTTATTACTAATAATTATCACTGTTTTCTAATTTTTCAAGATATTGTATTTATAAAAGATTTTACATAAAAAATCATAAATTAAACAATTTTTTTGATAGGCATTTAAATGACCAAACCGTCATAAAATTTTCATATGACAGGTATGTCAAATTCTAGGCCTACATGGGTGCTTTTTGTCGAGAGTTTAGCTTCTCCCACTTATAACTATATATATTTTAATTTATTTTTAATCATCAATAATTATTAATAAAACCACAATTTAAAAACTACTTAAAACATGCAAAGAAACCACGCTAACCTTCAAATTTTTTTCCTAAAATATAATTTTAAAGCTACATTTAACTGAATTCATTAACATGCACTTAGCGTGAATAGGATATTCTTCTCGTGGCTGCAAGATTCCCTGGGCCTTGTGGACTGAGAGAAGACTAGACATTCCTATAGTTAAAGGAGCCAATTCTAAGCCAAGCAAAACTCAAGTGCATTAATATTACGGCTACAGAAAATGAATGTAACAGACAAGGTAATCAAATGCACTGCAAACTCTTTGTAGGCAATTAATTCCTAAAAGTTAGATTCAAAGGTTTGTTGGATTTGAAGGTTTCGATAAGACTCCTCTGTAAGTTGATTTTTCCCTGATTTCTGTTGCCAGAATTCTCAGATCGACATTTCATGACATTGCAAGTTTTCTATCTTTGTAATGATGTAAAAGATGGTGTGTATTGCTGGATATGCTGGACATGAGCATGGATGATACTGTTTTCCCTGGTCTTGGATGGCTTCTGCTTTTTCCTTTCAGGAAAGAGTAGAGATATTTCCTAATTTAGGATTTGCTGGCCCATTGTTTCTATTTTTTATTTGAATGGGTTTTCATTATTTTCTTGGTTGATTAATTGGGGATTTGCATGCTTAGCCTTTAAAAGATCTTAAAAAAAAAAACTTTCAATGAACTTCTGTTTATTTATTTATTTTGTGCGCCCTCTAATCAAATAAGCTTGAAATGTGTGCTTGAGAATGATTCTATAGTTAAAAATCTTATATCTAATTGGGGTAATCCATATGGCCTCCTGGACTAGCAGCATAATTTGTATTCTTTTTTAAGATTTCTTCCAGTGATTTAGTTTGCACCAAGTCCCACCATAAAAGTTTGTAGTCTAGTCTGATTTATGACATTTTAGAGGATATCAGATTTTATTCAGCATTACATAGGTGGGGCTTGTATGTAATTGGAACAAGAATCATAAATATCAGCAAGAAACCAGAGAATCGCTTCTTAAATTTTGACAAGTTTAGATCTAGTGTCAGTGATTGCTACTAACAATGTTGGCTGAGCAAAATTGATGCCAAAAAGAGTAGATCAGTTATTAGTTTATAAATTTGCAATGATGTTATTCTGCAACTGATAGCAGAGGTTTGGATATTGTTAGGGTCTTTAGATTTTGAGATTGTGGGTCTCAGGGCTAAAATACTCACTCGCACATTTTAGGAGACAAAAGTTCAAAGCTTGGCCCAGGAGCTGTTTTCTTACAATGTAGTTGAAGAACAGGTTATATTGGTGACCTGGGGATTACACATATACAACAAAAGGAATCATCTCGTCTATGCAAGCAATAAAATGTTAATAGTTTCAGCTATTGTGCTACTCATGAATGTTTACATAGCTAGGTTTGAATTAATTTTTGTTGCATGTAAGCTTCCATGGCCAGGGTTGTTTCATTCTGTAAGCTCCAAATGCTGCATTTGAATATATTGTTCTTATAAAAATAGAAAAGAACAGGACCAAAAGGCTGTGCTTGATTACTTTTTTTCAGTTTTCCTAGTTCTACTCTGAATCCGAGATGTGGCAATGACAATGATACCAAAAAAAATCAAAATCTTCATTTTGCTAGTCTTCAAGATTTATGTTTTGGGCTAACCCTCTTATGGTGTTTTCAGATGACAAGTATCTACTCTGAATCTGTGCATAGGCAGAATGAGGGAAATGACGTGATAGTTGAAACACCTTTATTCATAAGACCAAATACGGGCACTATGAATTGTGGCACAGGTTGTGGTTTTTCAGATATGAGGAACCGTGCTGCAGATGACAAGACAAGGAGTGCTTCAATTAGAAAGCTTGCAACAGCTGTGATATTCTGTGTACTCTTTATGACTGTGGAAATGGTGGGAGGAATCAAAGCCAACAGTCTTGCAGTTATGACTGATGCTGCTCATTTACTAACAGATGTTGCTGGTTTTGCAATTTCCCTGTTTTCAATATGGGCATCGAGCTGGGAAGCAACACCTCGCCAATCCTATGGCTTTCATCGAGTTGAGATTTTAGGGGCACTTGTGTCAATTCAACTCATTTGGCTTCTTACCGGGGTTCTTGTCTGGAGTGCTATTGACAGGATGCGTCACAATAAAGTTTCAGTTGATGGTGGCCTTATGTTTATTGTCGCTACAATTGGACTTGTTGTAAATATTATCATGATTTTCTTGCTTGGCCATGGCCATGCTCATGATCATGGTGATGGCCACGATCATGGTGATGGCCACAGTCACAGTAAAGGGCACTCCCATGATCATGGTCATGATCATGTTGAGAAGGTTAAGCACAGCCACCATCATGGCCATAGTCGTAAAGTTAAGCATGCTCATGAACATGCCCATAAGCACAAAGATGCCCAAATAGGTGGTGTTCATGAACATGGTCATCATGACAAAAAAGGACTGTCCAAACCTTTGCTTCATGATGTAGAAAGAGCCGAGCATTCAGTTCATGATTATAATGTCCATTCATCTGCTCCAGATAAAAGACATTCAGAGGGAAACAAGGTTACTTTAGATCATGATGTGGGGACAACTGCAAGGATACAGAAAAAGGGTCAGTCAGGGTTCAATATAAATATTCAGGGTGCCTATCTTCATGTGTTGGGGGATTTGATTCAAAGCATTGGTGTCATGATTGGAGGAGCAATCATTTGGATATATCCTGAGTGGCAAATTATTGATTTGATATGTACTTTATTTTTCTCATTAGTTGTACTGGGAACCACTATAAAGATGTTGAGAAGTGCATTGGAGGTTTTGATGGAGAGTACACCTCGTGAGATAGATGCTACAGAACTTGAAAAAGGGTTGTGTTCAATTCCCGGTGTTTTAACAGTGCATGAACTACATATTTGGGCCATTACAGTTGGAAAGGTCTTACTTGCATGCCATGTGAGGATTCAGTCAGATGCAAATGCTGAAATGGTTCTTCATAGGGTAAAAACCTATATTGAGAGCGAGTACAAGATTAGTCATATCACTGTGCAAGTTGAGCGTGAGACTTGATAGACATTTATCTGTATGAGTATCATCTTTCATCTGTAGTGTTTCCCTATTTAATTGTGGTTCCTGTTTACATGGGTTTTCCTTCTAATTAAAACTCGTCTTTGATTTGAAATTAACGAGAGGAGAAATGTGCATTGCTGCTGGGGAAATTTCAATGTCTATTTGTATGATCATTTCATTGGATGCTTAGGGTTTTTAATTCATGCTGTGCTCCAACTCGAAGCTTTTATCTTTTTAAAGCAGGTATGTAGGCCATGCTTTGTTGGAAATTGACACAGAACAAGTAGGAAGTAGATGCAATGTAAAAACTCACTAAAAAGTACTTCTCCATTCTGAAGCTCATTTTTGCAATGAACATGTTAACACCATGCTCCATGCTCCAATTTTGAAGCTCAATTACATAAAAAACATGTTTATACAATGCTTTATGTGATACTAAAATATAACAAGAAGTAAAAGCAGATTCCATATACTGTAATACAATTGAAGTTTCTAACTTGTTATCCATTCCATTTATCCAAGGATTTTTTAATGTGAAGCTGACTGGAATGACATGTTGTATTGCAAGCATTGGAGTTAGTGTCTGAACAAATCCCAATACATTGGTAGTAAGGCTGATCATTTAACATCTGACAACTATTTGCAAGCAAATAATTAAAAATTGCCTTATATTGATCAGAATCTTTAATTTGAATCTCTGTGATCTTTCAAGTTCATTTAGGATATCTTCCAATCTTCTGAGAAAAGAACATTGAATCAAAGAAATATAAGTGTCAAGATAATAGAGTGGCTAAGATACTTAAATGGATAGCGTATAAGACCTACGTTTAGATTTATGATTTATCAGAAGATAATGCAAGCAACCCACCTCAGCTAATGCAAGTTTCTTCTATGAATAAAGAAGTGGATATTCCTCTGCCACATTGAAGTATCTGAGATAGTTTTTTGACTAGAAAGTGAATGCAAGTGACTATTCTGTTTCTCTGTTAAGAACATAACGTCTTTGCAGTAGATGATATTAAGTAAAATGCTTTTGGAAAAAAATGTGCAAAAGGTTTTTGTCTGTGGTAGTTTTCTGGATAGTAGAAATTGAATGTCTGTTTCTTTATTAAGATCATAAGTTTTTTGCAGTTTATGATGTTAGATTAAAAGCGTTTGGAAAAAAATGTATAGAAGATTTTGCATAGTAAGTAATAAGCTGTTTTTGTGGGGCTTAGTCATTGAGAGCTGATATATTATTTACAGTGTATTGTTTTCTTTTCTGAAAGTGGTCAATACAAAAAATGTGGGATACTGAAGCAAACCTCAATGATTGCTGGTGTGTTCAAGACCAGGATGATTAAGGGCCATATAGAGTCTAGGTTAATTGGCACTGTTAAAAGTACAAGGATGGTTTGTAATCTATCAGGACTGGCAGTGAATCAAAGTGTGTAAAATTTATCCACATGATGAAATGTATTCTTAGTGGGACAAGAGAAAGTCCAAAATAGGTATTTTGTGATGATAAGCAGTTCAGGATTAGAGGTAGGTTGAGTGTGCATCTGAAATGCTTTTCTTATCTATTAGAAAATGTGTAAAAGAAATGTTTTCAATGACATCCACTGAATGCTGCAAGAAGAATCCAAGAATTTTGTTTTTTTCAACATGGACATTTCTTTAGAAGCCCAAACATAAATTGACCTCCGGATCAGAGCTTGACCCATATTCTCTTCTAAAAAGAAACCCTAAACCAAGGTAGCTCATGAGGTACATGCCTAGATTTGCATGTTTAGTGTTTACAAAGAAAATATATTACTCGTGTATCACACTATGAAAACTTAAGGCAGGTAAAGCAAGCTGATATAGAAAACCTAAGATCAGAATTTCTTCATCATAGTTCAACCCTCCTAGCAATACATATTGCTGATCTCTTTGACATGGTTGCTTCTCATGGATTCTCACCTACATGAACATCTCATATCATTATAGAACCATCATCTTTCGATATATCTTGAGTAAGCTATTTGCTACAATGTTGGATGATTTGATTTCTATTTGTGAATTCCAAGAAACTTTGAATAAATGGTCAAACAGGGTTTTGAAAGAATAATTGAACAATTGATCACATGTTGCTGCTTAGAGTTAACTCAAGGTTTACTGTTGTTTTGCTGATTTTAAAAGGTGTTTGATACCATTCGTGGACAAGTACCATTGGTATTAAATAGGGTTTTCCACATTCTCTTGCTTAACTTTGTCTCTACATAGATGAATTGGAGATCCTTCAAATGAAAGGATAATATATGATGGTCGTACTCATTATGACATAATAATTGCAAATGATACAAGTCTCATCTCACATAGTATTGTTGGTTTGCAATGATATCTTGATATTTAGAGTTTGATACTCATGTTTTACAAGTGAACTCGAGTAGAAATGAAGTCATGGTCTTAAAGGCAATTAAGAAAGAAACACATGGAGTAAAATTTGTTTGTATTGGTTTCTTGTTATACTTAGTTTGGTGTGTTTTTTTTTTTTTGACCTCCCTTTATTATGCTTCTTGTTGTAGAAGAGAGATAATATATTAGAGAAATAATGCTTTCAACTCTAGTTTCAAGATGTGAAAATATGATTGCATATTCTCTAAAATTTAGTGTCACTAACAATCTTGTATAGTCATGAGATTTGAGGACCTAGCCTTTGAACTATCAATTGAACTTGAGTTGATAGAGTTATTATTTAAATGCTACCCGAAAAATTGCAGGCAATGAGGTTAGTTCAAGATGTAACTTTTTTGGTTGAATTTGTCATTCATTTTCTTTGAATTTTAGCCAATGTTCATGTAGTGATGTTGCTTTATAGATTAAGATGTAACGTAGATACAACAATTGGGCATAATAGATATACACTCAAGGCTCTTCAATCATCTATGAAACTATGTGGATAAAAGATCAAGAACACTTGGTATGCCCTATGCATGGGTTTCATATAGGGAATTGATATTGATATCAGTCATCTTCCTCCTAATACTTTCTCTATCAATGCCCCCCACATGTTGAAATAAACATTTATAGAGGCATTAGGGATGAGATCTACACAACATACATAAAACAACTTGGACAAAAACTAGTAGAACTATTATAAACATACAATACTAATTGAAGCACTATATCCAAATATCACTAGTAGAATTTGGCAAATAAATGACTAGGTGACAAACTTTTAGTCACAACAACTAAAAATGACCAAATTCTACTAATTTTTTGCAACTCGGCTATAAATAAATGAGTAAATAAATGACTAATTTGGTCATTGAGTAAAAAATATTTAGTCACAGAAATAAAAATGACTAAATAGTTACTCACCAAATACAAATTAGACAAAATTTTAAAAAAACATATCAGCCAATTATTGGCACGATGCATTGTGCGCATCGATGTATTGGCACTTATTCGTGTTCGTTGCAAAAATATTCCTCGCTTCATTCGTTAATTGCAAGTTAGTCTGACACTGAGGCGTTTTGATCAGTTATAGCAACTACTTGTATGGGCGATAAAGATTTGGAGAGGACCTAAAGACTTCTAAAAAGGTGGGCAAGGGCAAGGAAATTGGAGTTTGCTGCAACGAATTTGAAGTCAGTGAACCCCTCTGCAATGAAGTCAAATTTGGGGATGCCCTCTGCAGCGAATTAAGAGGTAATTCAAAACCCTCATTATATTAAACATAAAATCTATAGCTTTATGATTGGAAACTTACAGTAGTTACAATCTACTGTTCTTAAAAATGTTGTTTTACAATCTTGCCATTATTCTGCTTCATTATGTGTTTGAGCTAAATATAATAAAATTTGGATGTTAGTGCCAAAATAGAATTTCCTGAAACAATTTTGATACATTTTCACTACAAGCGCAAACTATCCTTGTGCAAAGTAAATATGTGTTAGATTTACCCACACATTAGGCATCTGAACAAAGATGTTTCCTGCTACAACTTCTTGTACTTGTGTAAAAATTTCCTTTGTAATATCAAATTGACCCCTTTCAGCTAGCACAATGGATGCCCCATTTGTAGCATAAATATTTCTTGGTCTCTATGTTAACACTTTACAATACAGTTCTCTAGCCTTCTCAAGATGGTGTGCCCCCACCTTTGGATCCCTCCTCTCATTGTGAAAAGTTGCAAAATAATTCCAATTTCCAAGTGAAATATCAATATAAGATTTCTTTACATCTGATGCACTTTGTGCAGCTTTAATTGTTTCTTTTGCTTTAAGCCAGTCATCTGTTTTCAGTTCCATTTTTCCAAGCATAGATAAAGCATTTGATGAGTTTTTGTCCACCTTAAGTGCATCCCCAATCAATTCTAGGCTTAGTCGAATCTCATTCCGAGCCTGAGCCATGGTTGCAAGACATAGATAGTATCATGTAGTTGTTCAAACAA
This sequence comes from Sequoia sempervirens, assembly GCA_007258455.2. Lineage (NCBI taxonomy): Eukaryota > Viridiplantae > Streptophyta > Pinopsida > Cupressales > Cupressaceae > Sequoia > Sequoia sempervirens. Next base: position 347,026,178 of record VDFB02000008.1, on the reverse strand, counting down.
CCTAGTAAGATTAAATAGTGTTGTGACTTTATCCCATGGTAACTCAAGTGAAACACCATCTTCTTCTAGTCGATGAAAGAATTTCATATCCTTAAAGAGCACACGAAAAATTGCAGAATTGTTGTTGGGGCTTTTATTTATGAATTCAACCCAAATGCCATTTCCTAATGCCTCCATAAAATTTTGTTGAGCCAACTCTAGTTCATCACAATCAAAATGAAGAACCTCAATGTTGTTTAACAATTGAATAGGTACTTCTCTTCTCTTCTTTAGAAGAGACTTTGCTATCTTACGAGAATCTAAGGCTGCACTGGGGTCTGACGATATTAATAACTCACCCATCTTGATAAATGCATGGGCATCACGTGGATCTATGCAAGTTTCCTTTCTTAATTTCTAAAGCCATATTTTCTTGCCCTTACTGAGCATATATATGGCCTACAGCTTTTAAGGTCTCTCAATTCTCAGGGTGGACCTCTAGAACCTTTTCAAAATTTGAGAGAGAACTCTTAAGATCTCCCAGCTTCAATTGAACCTGTCCACAAAATCTTGTGGCCTTTGGCTTTCCTTGACTGATGCCATGTAGTAGCGGCCAGTGGTGTCATAATCACCTTTACCATGATAAGATCGTGCAAGATTATAATATGAATGAGATTTCATGAAAAGGTGGTTAGTTGTAACAAGATTTGTCTCAGTTAATTGTTCCACAAGAAAATACTACCCTACAATGAAGAAAAAATGGTTTGCTAAATGATTCAATGTCATTGCACAGTGATGGGCGAGGTCGTTGATGTTCACAACTTGCATCATTTAGTCAATTATTTATCAAGCCAAGTGTGTCTTAGAGCTATATACGATAAGGATGGTTGTCACGGATTTTTGGGGGGTTTTGCACTGTATAGTGACTTCAGGTATTGACTTAGCTCCTTCAAGAGGAGCTGAACTGCAACGAGTAATTCCTAAGGATTAATTCTATCTTATTTCCTAAACTAAAGTTCTGTTGACTTATTTCTGACTTCTTTGGACTTGATTGAGACTGATTCATGGAGAAGACTAACATCTACTTTAATTCTTAATTTAAAATACGAAACCCAAATTAATTCTATTTTTCTTTAAAAGAAATCTATCTTAAGAATTGTTGGAATTTAAATACTATTTTAAGAATAGAAATGAATTGCAAGAAAATGACAATTAATCTAGAAAACTTAAATGACAGTTAATCTAGAAAACATAAACACTAATTTCCATGAACAGATTTTCAACTAACTTCAATTCCATCTTTTCATAAGTCTCCATCATTGCTTCTACTTAAACTCAACAAATAATTATCAAACTTAATTATTTTGAACATCTAAATCTGACTAATCTAATAAATCTTATAATGATTCTAACTACTTAATATAACCATGATAAACTAAATTCAAAAGCGATTCAAATAGAAGTAACTATCCAGATTTATCATTCAACAATTGAAAATGATTCAACAGTTTATCATTCCAGAATTAACATCTAACACTTCAGATTTAATATCAATAACCAGAAATATCATAACTTAGTAAAATACCAACACAAGATCGATCCCTTCAGTTGAGCGGACCTTGCTCTTCCTTAGGTAAGATCCCTTAACACAGTGATTGAGTTAACATCTTGCTTTCATTCAATTTGATCAAAGTGGGAAACAAAACAAAGTATTGCCATCAATTACAGAAATCTGATTGAAAATTATCTAACTCCTATTTTAAACCGAAACATGGATATTTATAACATATCCTTATTGAATTTACAACATGGTGATTAACTGCCAAGATTCAAGGCATCTAACTAAAGATTGAAACAAAACTAAAGCAAAACTGAAACAGGACTAAAGCAGGACATAGAGAAATATGCCAGATTGGCGCTGGAAGTAGAAGTTCCATAACCAACTACAAAGAAGCCGATTTGGACTTGAGTGAGTCATCATCCAACTAGGCCCATCAAATGGCATGATTATTTCCCTTGATTAAACATAGAGTTTAACTACATCTTCAATCTTTAAAATACCCCATTCAAAACCCTTAGGAAAAGGATAACAATTATGGTAGTAAAAGATCAATGCAACATAATTATCTCATTATTAACATCATAAAGTAATGCATCTAACATAAACCATTACTTCAAATATATCCACTAATTTAGCTAAACATAAAACAAAATGAGTAAATATGTTAATCTATAATCTACCACCAATCATGTCAATTAACAAAAATAACAAGTCTTTTAAACATAAAATGAAAGTATTTTGAATCTCTCATCACACAGTACGAGTATAATTCAAAGGCTCTATGCATCTTTTCCATTCCTTCATGAACACTACCTTTTTCACTAACTGAAAGAATCCTACAAGTAAAAAATGCACAAAACTAACCACAAAGATTTATGTAGAGGCAGAACACCATTTCCTAATGCCTCCATAAAAGTTTCTTGAGCCAACTCTAGTTCATCATGCTCAAAATGAAGAACCCCAATGTTGTTTAAGAATTGAATGGGTACTTCTTCTTTGCTCTTCTTTAGAAGAGACTTTGACATCTTAAGAGAATCTAAGGCTACACTGGGGTTTGACGATATTAATAACTCACCCATCTTGATAAATGCATGGGAATCATGTGGATCTATGCGAGTTGCCTTTCTTAAAATTTCTAAAGCCTTCTTTCCCCATCCTTGCTGAGCATATATATGGCCTACAACTTTTAAGCTCATACAGTTCTTAGGGTGGACCTCCAAAACCTTTTCAAATTTTGAGAGAGAACCTTTTTCACTAACTATGAGAATCCTACAATTAAAAAGTGCACAACACTGACAACAAAGATTTTTCCCCATTTCAAACAACAAAATTGCCAAAAAAATGTGTTTAAAACCTACAAATAAAATCATGCTAATTTTTGCGCCAAAAAAAAACCATGAGACCATAGCTTGTTGCTTACTATTATTCTTTGATAGATTTTTTCCACACATCCATAGCTTTTTTTAAATCACCTATTTTAGGGTTTTAGCCATAGCAGCAAAGTGAACTATTTGATAAAATGCTTTGGTAGACATGTATGAAAAATGTGGTAGCATAGACAAGGTAATGACCTTTGGAAAAAATGCCTCAAAGAAATGTGGTCTCATGGTGATGGAATTCCATGACAAGTGAATTGTTATGGATTGTCATGGCATTCCATCACCATTAGACCACATTTCTTTGAGGCATTTTTTCAACTAGTTCGTTGTCTTGTCTATGCTATTGCTTACTATTATGCTTTGATAGATTTTTTCCAAGTATCCAGAGCTTGTTCGAAAGCACTTGTTTTAGGCTTTTAGCCATAGCAACAAGGAAATGAACTATTTGATAAAATGCTTCAGTAGACATGTATGAAAAATGTGCTAGCATAGACAAGGCAGTGAACTTTTTGAAACAATGCCTCAAAGAAATGTGGTATCATGGAATGCCATGACAAGCAAATGCAATTGGCAAATGCTCCTAGTTATTAGTTATGCAATGTGAAGTAACTCCATAAATTCTTAGGTTGAATTTGTAAAAACAATATTGAAATTGAAATTTTGTCACCTATCAACATATAGTTATTAGTTATGCAATGTGAAGTAATGCTTTGAGTTTGAAAGATGTGCAATGCAATGTAATAAGCAATTTGAATATAAACTACAAAAATCTATTTTTTTACAATTCATTAGTTAAAATCTCTATTTTATTTGTTCTCTATAACTCTATTGCTATGGAAATTCCTTTCAATTAAAAAAAATAGTTTTTGTCTCTTATTCTACAATTTTTAAAATTTTGTCATATATTAGCATTGAGTTATTTTTTATGCAATGTGAAGTAATACTTTGAGTTTGAAAGATGTGCAATGCAATGCAATCAACAATTTAAACTAACAGAGGGGTAAAAATTTATTTAATCCAAAAAATAGCAATACAAAGCAAGAGCATTACACATCCCTGTCAATCTCCACTAATTGGTCCAACTTTTGAGAAAAATCTGGGGGTAATTGACCCCTTTCCACAATATTCCAATCTTGCAAATGATCAGAAGCCCATTTAGCCAAATAGTCTGCAACCCCATTCCATTAACGTGGAATATGACAGAAAGAAACAAAATCCAAGGAAGCACACATATTAAGAATTTGTTTTATAATAACAACCAAATGCCAACTAACATCCTCTAACTATTGCCTCTTCAACAAAGTCACTACCACCTAAGAATTAGATTCACAAATGATCTGTCTCCACTTGAGAGCACAACCATGCCCCACAACACATAAAATGGCAAGAGCCTCCATCACATTATTAGTATACCAACCCTTATAAATAAAAAATATAAACTCAACAGTCCAAAAGTAGTTCGCCCAACACCTCCAATACTAGCATGGCTAGGATTTCCACGAGAAGAACCATCTATGTTGATTTTCAACACACTCTAAGGAGGAGGACACAAACACCCCTCCTTATTTATCTTTTGTAGGGGATGACAGAAACTATTTCTCAAGATCTGACTAGTACTTTGAGCAGCCCCCCGCTGAAGAGGAAGATTGAGATGAGTACAAAAGGTAGCCTCTCCTAGATCCACACCCTCATCCAAGTCACACTTAGCCGTAGTAGTTTTTCACATCTTGAAAAATCCTACAATTCCTCTCCACCCAAATATGCCAGATAATAAAAGTCGATCCTAGAGCCCAAGTAACTTGAAGAAAAGAGGTCTTAACAAGGTCCTTCCCCCACCAAGCAAAGAACTCTACCAAAGAAGAGACATGCTAGCAAGCCTGATTCCACACAACCCACCAAAGATGCCAAAGCCTCCTAGAAAAGGGACACTGGAAGAAGAGATGAGAGACACTCTATTCACTTTTACAACACAAAACACACATCGAGGGCCCCTAGAACCCTCTCTTGCACAAGTTATCCCAAGTAAGACACCTAATCTGGACCACCAGCCATAGAAAAAAATTGCACTTGGGCCAAGAAAATTTATTCCACACTTTCTTCCACCAAGGAACCTCAATGTCCCCAAACACCTGCCTGAGCAACTCATCATAACCTACTGAAACAAAATACTTACCAAATAAATAATTGTTACTCCAAGTTAGGACATCCTACCCTACCATGGAATTGCATTCACATGAAGCAAGAATCTGAGCCAACTCTTTCCTACCCCCCTCTAACCCTCTTGGCGGCCAATCTGAGGAGTGCTTCCATCTAAAGCTAGCAGCCAGTCCAATATTCTGAACAAACTTATAATGCTCAACTGTGTTCCAACCTATAGCAATAAAATGATCACAAAGAGTCTTGAGGTGAGGGTAAGCATAAAGAATAGGAGGATGACCATCCCAAGAATCCAACCAAAAAATCCCCTTCTTGACCAACTAAGCCCTCGATTCGAGGGTATTCCAAATCATAGATCCCCTTCCTTCTAAAGGAAAATGAGGAACATCAAAAGTGTTAACATTCTTAAGATACTTGTGGTTAAGAATACAAACCCAAAGCTGATGTTGACTAGTACATCAACACCAATATAACTTGGCAGTGAGAGCTTGCCCATTCAAAACACATTACTCCTACCAAGTACACTTAGTTAGCTTTTGGTTTGAGGTTTTTCTTGGGCCATTTGTGAGTATGCTCTCATCAACTTTGCATGGAGGTAGAGCACTTTAACCTGAGAGATCAATGCATTTGTATAGTTTGAAATAATGAACTAGAACTAGAAAAGAAATGAATTTTTAGGTGTCTAATGTATAAAGAGATTTGTGGTAGGTTTTACTTCCTCTTCAAATACAATCATGGTTTTTTATGATATCTTAATCATTATCATTATCATGTCCCAAATTTTACACAATTGAAACAATACACAACCACCAATTTTTTTGAACAATGTGTATTAACAATAATAGCTACTAACCACATGGTAATATACTAATAATATAAGGTTAGTATTAGGTGTGAACCCCAATCCTAGACTTGCACAACCATAGCAAATAAACACAACATTAGATCCAAATGCAACTTAGAACTAGGATTCCCCATGCAATCCATTTACAATGCTCAAAATAGGAAAGAAATGAAGAACAAAACAAGAAAAGCTATTAAATCCTATTGAAGCATGCAAACTCTCAATCCCATGGGGCAATTGGTGCCAATTTGATGTGAAAATTGGCCCTTTCCCAATCCCTTGTAAGCTTAATAAAGATTGATCCACTTGATGATGATGAACAATGAGCTCCCTTGATGAAATCTACAATAACCTAGCTATGATGATATAAAATGCTATGGAAATGGATGAATTTGCTCTAAATATGAAGATAGTAACTTTGCTATCAATTGTGGATCCAAAATACAAAGGAAAGTCTCTTATTTATAGATGAGAATGTTGAAGAATGAGGCAAAATAGAGTAATGTGGGATCATTCAACCTCCAATGGCCAAGTGCCACTTGTCAAGATGTGAATGGAGGAAGCTTGAGCACATTTGATGAATGTGCACAATAAATGATATTAGGTGGAATTTGAAAATTGTGAAATAACATGTTGGAGGGAGAAAAGAATGAATTAAATGCCACTTGGCTTAATGCACAAGGACATGTAAGAGGAAATGAATGCCTTGTTGGAAGGACAAATCCATTTGGAGGGATTTTCAAACTTGGAGGAATATTCCCTTTTTGATGCCATTTCAAAAGTAATTAGGGATTTTATTAAATCAAAGAAATGATTTATTGGTGCAAGTTGCAAAATCTAGAGGATTTAGGTGATTAGAATTAAATTAATCAAGATTTAATTAATTTAATAGGAGATTGGTTGATGTGACCATTTGATTTAGTTTTTTGGATTGATTTAAATCAAAATTGAGAAGAATATGATTTAGATTTAATTAAATAAAGGTTTTGATTTATTTAATTAAAGAAGGAGATGATGTTAGATTAAATTAAATACAAATTGATTTAATTTAATAGAATGACTTTAGAGATTTAATTAAATTAATTAAATAGAGAAAATAGGATTAATTAAATAAAATTGACTTATTTAATTATAGAAGAGAATGACTTAATTAGATAAATTGATTTATTCAATTAAGGGATGAAAGGTGATGACTAGCTAAGAAGATGATTCAGGGCGAAACGATGTTAGTAATCAGGATCAAGTGTGTCGGTATATTTTCCATGTCTACATTTTGCCCCTCTTTGAAGCAAAGTACTCGCTATGTTGGTTCAAAGAATAAAGTGTCTCGATCAAAATTCAAAAATTTCCAATTTTCAAAATTGTTCCATTGTTGCCCTGACGAGAAGAAACATGCTGATATACTACCCCCTCAAGAGATCGAACGAAAATTTTGATTTTTGGGTGATCTCACAAAAAAAGAGGACCAGGTGCTCAACGGGTCCAGAAAGGCTTCAGGATGCCAAAAACATGCAAAAAATGCAAAAAATATGCAAAACGGCCTTGGGTTGGGCAAAAACAAGATCGGGGGTCCAAAACCCTAGCTAGATAGCTAAACAGGGTAAAAAAACCCTAGTTTTCAGAATTAAATAGGCCACAAGAGGCCACTTCCAAATCATTTGTACACATAGCCTTTTTAGATTTTTTCAATTTTGAGCTCTGACCCCTACGAGAGATAGCGCAATGACCACTTCCATGACACATCTCGAAGCGAGTATGAGTGTACCAGAGACTGCCTAATGCTAGACCACCGGTGAGTCAATTTGACCCGACCTTCATTTCATTTTTTGTGCACATTTATTAGCTTAGAAAGTCAACGCTAGGTCAAGCTGTCATGTATGGTTCCACTAAAAACTTTATTTCGACGTTGTGTAGCCTCAAACTATGCCACTGTCACGAGTAGCGACACCGCATCGTAGTTTGGAGTTAGGGTTCCAACTCCAAACTAGACTGCTGATGAAAACAACATCGTGGCAGACAACTTTGCAAATTAGGGCTTAGGATCAAAAAAAGTTGCGCTCAAACTACACCGCACCTACAAACATCGACGCATATGTTGTTTCAGGCACGCAGGGTTTAAACAGGATCATGATTTTTTATGAAACTTAACACGGTGACTTTCCTGATATAGGAGGCAGAGATTCTTCATTCACACGAGCACAAATCCTCCATACTTGGTAGATTAGTTTGTATGCACAAGCAACTTCAAGAGCACCTAGGGGTGATAAGACTCTGGTATATTGCATATGCATTGCTGGTGAGGACACATTTGGGGATGATGACCATGCTTGAAGAACAATGGCATAATGAGATGTCATCAATTCATCTTTCGACGGGTGAGGCCACAGTGACACTAGAGGATGTGTGGCGCATTCTACGACTGCCTATCCATGGAGAGCGAGTGATCTATGATGTGGGTGTTGAGAGAGATGCATGTTATAATGTGATGGGCCTTGATGAGATCATCTTTTTAGAGGGCCAGATCGAGCTAGAGTGCTACAAGCTCACTGTGTCTCCCTTTTGCTTGGTCATTACAACCATCATTTTAGGTCTTGTTGCACCAAATCGGCAGGGCTGATATTTTAGTCCAGGATGGGGGCTCGCTTGAGAGCTGATGGTGTGATGAAGAGTATGCTTTGTGTGGGGGCCAGTACTGTTGGCCTCTCTATATCGATATTTACATGAGTTTGCATATAGTGATGGCAGATCCATTGGGGTGGGGGTCACAATTCTCCATATCCAGGCCTAGGATCATATCATAGTGCTTTTTCTGAGAGTCACAGTGGTTGAGATGGAGCCAAACGACCTAGTCATTTGGAGGTATAGGGGAGGAGTTTCTTTTACATTCACAAGACATGCTAACATTCCTCATTGGAGGAGATTCATTGATGACATGAGAGCTTTCACATGGCAGTCGTATCTTGGATGGCCAACATGGTACAATGACACTCAGTAGCTATTTTTTTCCAGATAGGACAGACTGATGCAGGGTCGGGAGCGGAGTACACTATGATCAAGAGGTACTAGCCAAGTTGTGTTTAGAGACAGTTTGGGGAGCCGTAGGATAGACCTGGTGACCAGTACATTTGTGATATTTGTGCGTACTATGAGGGAGACTTCATGGAGCCACTACATTCTAGCCCAAGAGGTCATTGATTCCTTTAAATAGTTGGTGGCTAGGTTGATGTCAGGACCACATAGGCATACAGAGATTGGTTCAGGCCACCTCTTAGGTTGACAGTGCTAGGGGCACCATTGGCACGGTGGAGAGCCAAGGGAAGAGGGGCAAGATGAGGCCAAGGAGACAGAGATGAGGATGGAGATGGGGGTCGAGGAGGTGGTGGACCACCTCAACAACCGGATCTGGGTAGGGGATAGCAGGATCAGGACAGACAGGCGGATCAGTTTCCTTGAAGAGATCAGAGACCTTTTTCACCACCGCCACTGCCACCTCCACCTGATCAGAGGAATGCCAAGATACAATAGTTGAGGGCACAGGTCCAGGGGCTACAAGGATAGGTGCTTCCTTGACAGCAGAGAGAGACTAGCTGCGAACAGAGCAGGACCAAGCTATCCAATAGAGACAGGTCACTGAGCTCAAGGCAGCATAGGAGATGAGTCGCAGACAACAGCTTGAGAGCATGTCTGCCTCTTCCTCCCAGATTTTATTTTCATTACGAGGATACAGGGAGGCGGTCCGAGAGGCCGATTATTATAGAGTTCATATCATCAAGTCATGCCCCGAGCATCTTGGGTCCTAGATTTTTCACAGCAAACAAGGTACCAGCCTCCAGAGGACCACAAAGAGAGACAACCCAACGAGGGTGAGGGCAACCAGCAGGGCTAGCTCACTTTTGATTAGAGACATGATTCTTTTTGTGCTTTATAGGCTCATTTTTTATAGCCCCGTGGGTGATTTGTACTTTATATTTATTGTTACACACTTGATTTGATTTGTACCATGGCAATATATTATTTTGATGATATATATGGATGCAATGATTTGCATGATATGTCCTATTCTATTTATGCATTATGCAATAGATTCTTACTTTCTATATGTGGTACAATGATTTCATCTTATGTGATGATGATGCTATTATGTTGTGATGATTTGATGTAGTGATTTATGGATGCATTTCTTTTTCATTATCTTTTCTATGTGCTTTTGATGATGATGTATGCAAATGCGATTGCTTAGACTAACATATCTATATTATGATGCTTTAATGGATGATGATAACATGTATAAGATGCAATCTTTTCCATTTATCTCTTTCATGTATGAAATGGTAATGTATTTATGGTCATTATGATGATGCACATGATATGATGCAATGATGTATTTTATAATGATGTCTATGTGATCATGCATGTAATGCCTATGTGATGATGTGTATGTCATGATGTGGTGCCTATATTATGCAAATGGATGATTTGTATATGATATATGATTGTGTAATGGATGCAAATTATATTTATGAGATGCTTAGAATAACCAATCTATATTATGCAATAATGAAATGCAATGCATGAGAGATGATTAATTCTTTCTATATGATATGATATGCATTGTGCTGACGGTTTATGGATGCAGGATGGATGCAATGGCGATGATGATTTGTGATTAATAGTCATGGTACCATGTTAGCACAAAAAGAAGATAGAAGAAAGCAAGAGACACCAACAAGTCAAGAGATGATGATGATCTGCTTACCAAGGAGTTGGGACTTTAAAAGGGCCATTTACCTTATGTTTGATAACACATGTAGGTACGATGCATCAATGTATAAAGAACTAGGATGGAGTTGCACCTAGTGTGATGGACTTTGACTTGACAATCAGATAGGAGTACTCCTATTCACACTTGACATATGAAACCTTATTTAAAATGTAGTTCAAATATTCTAAATATATCAGACCAAAACATAGAAAAGCAAGCCTTCCTATGTGGTCAACAAGATACCCAAAACATCCTCCCTACACCCAAACAAAGCACGTATGACCAAGGTTATATTACAAGAATATCCAACAAGCACAACAAATGAAAAGATAATGATCCTTGCCCCATTTCTTTCTCTCTAATTCCCTTCACTTGGGACATCATCAAGAGGTAATTGAAATGAGCACAAAAAAGATAAGCCAAAATACAAAGATAAAGTAAACAAACAAGCTAATGTTCTTCAATACCACTAGCCAAGACTAAACTATGGTGATGCTTGATGTTGATGTTCATTGTAGGAAGGATGCATCCTAGGAAATGATGCTATTAGATGATTGATTGGGACTGATTGGATGGTAGGCTATTGACACAAAGAGTTGACCAACTTGTTTACGTACTAACCTAGACTTGATACCTTGACATTTGAGTTTTCACTTTTAACCTACTAGACTTGTTTTCAACTGTCTTATCAAATGTTGCGGATGACGATTGATTTTGTGGGTGAAAGCGAGATGGGACAGATGGATTTTTTCAAATATTTGGATGTTTTTAATTTTTGTTTTTTAAAATGTTTTGAGGTTGTTTTTGGTATTCTCAAGATTTTACAAATGTTTTTATTTTCAATTTTCCAATGTTTTGGGGTTTTCCGAGATTTTGACCAAGAGACTAACCTAAAGACCTATCCTAGGGGCCTTGGGGGCTGATCAATAGATTAGCCTTGCCTATGTTATACACGTAGAGACCACGTAGTTCGACTGACACATACTCGATTATTGATGAGATATAAACAAATGGACTGCAAGTTTGTCATGAAAGACTCCTAAAGGACTGACCTAAGTGTCTTGGGGGCTGATCAAAGATCAACCTTGCCTGTGTTCAAAGCTCAGAGATGACATAGTTTGACTAGACGACTCTGTTTTTTGAATTTTTGACTTTTGACCTATTTTTTGGGATTTTTAATGTTTTGAATGTTTTTAGATTTTTTGATTTTATGAATGTTTTGAATTTTTTGATTTTTTGGATTTTTTGATTTTAGGGATCTCAAGAACATACACGAATCCAATCCAATGAGAACATGCCCCCAACATGATGCAATAGACTATTCCGATAAAGGGAGGACAAACTAACCTTGAGAATGGGTCGAGTAGTACTAGGAGGGATTATGAAACGAACACATGACCAAGCTATGATGCAGATGTAGATGGGTGATGGATGAAGATAAATGGATGATGGAAGCGTGATGGATGGATGATGAAAGTGTGATGGATGGATGATGCAGAACAAGCCACAAAAATCTTGGTGGATGGAAAGTGCTTATTTACACAAGGTGCCTGTTTATCAAGTTTTCACCAAGGTACTTGCCCAAAGCGCCACCGAAGTGGTTTCACTAGAGGATGATTTTTCTCTTTACTGTTTTTAATCCTTTTTTCTGCTTTTTTTTTTTTGCTTTTTTGAGTTTTTTGTTGTCACCAAGATGCCCGTTTGCCTAGTTTTCATCAAGGTGACCATTTTTTCAAGACATTTTCTGATTTTTTTATATTTTTTGGTTTTACACCTTGGAAGATTAGGCATAAAATTTTTTGAGATGGGAGTTGTTCATGGGCTCCTATAGAGGTTCCCCTTCGGGTGTTGACAGCTGATATGCCCTTGACTTGTAACTTGTGATGACGAATGGTCCCAACCAATTGGGTTCAAATTTTTCTTTGTCATTTGGATTGAGTACGTTCTTCTAATTTTCCTTTAACACAAGTTCTTTGACCTGGAAGGTCCTACTCCTGATCTTCTTGTTATAGTTATGCTTGAGGTGGTTCTAATATACCCGCAAATGGGTTAAGGCCTCCATTTGTCATTCATCTAGCAATTCCAGCTCATTCAGTCGTGATACTTAGTATTCCTCATCCATGATGATATTATGCAGTGATATTCTCATTGATGGGAGCTCGATCTCAATGGGTAATATGGCTTCTAATCCATAGACTTGGGAAAAGGGGGTGGCACCTATGGGTGTGCAAATGCTTGTTTGATAGGCCCAGAGGGTGGGATTTAGTTGGAGATGCCAATCACGACCAGCTTCATTGACTGTTTTCTTGAGGATTTTTAAGATGGTCTTGTTTGTAGCCTCAGCTTGGCCATTTCCTTGGGGATAATATGGGGTGGAAAAATGATGTTGGATCTTGAACTTGTAGCATAGGTCATGAACATCCTGATTCTTGAAAGGTGTCTCATTATCTGAGATAATGCCTTATGGGACATCATAGCGGAAAATTAAGTAGTTTAGGATGAACTTTGATATCTGCTTTCCAGTAATGTAAGTCATTGGTATGGCTTCCACCTACTTTGTGAATTACTCAGTGGTGGTAATGATAAACTTGTGGCCACTGGATGAGGTCGGGGTGATTTTTCCAAAGAGATCAAGCCCCCACTGCAAAAAGGGCCACTATGTGACAATAGGGTGTGATGAGGGTGCAGCCTAAGACTCAGAAAATAACCCACAAACAAGAGAATAATTTTATTATTCAAAAAATGGAGCTTCTTACATGCAGAGGATCTCAAATCCCCAAGTTCTACAACACATGCAAGTTACAGAAAGCTACAGAATAACCCTTTCGCAATGTGCAAGTTTGTCCCCAAAAAGTTACCCAAAAATTAGAAACCCGCCCATAAATAGAGCTCCTCATTACTTTGGAGCCAAAACAATATTCAATTTTTAGTTTAGGCGGTTTGGTGCCAAAAATTTACAACATGAAGTTCAAATTTCAAAAGAGCATTTGCAATTGTATCTTCTAGAAAGTGCGCCAACTTCCCGGGGCCATAACTTTTGATCTGGGACTCTGATTCACGAACCGTTTGAACCGTTGGAAAGGTCTCGAAGTCAATAACACGCTAAAAATTTGCTACGTCAATTTCAACAAGTTTCGGGGCCGATCCGGGAGCTCTAAGTGCCTCAAATCTAACTCAGAAGATTTTCAGGTGCAAATCTGGGAAACTAAAACTACAATATCTTTCAACCCAGGAACCGAAAATAAAAATCGTAAATTGGGAATTTCATTATGATGAAAAGGGTATCCAAAAATGTAAAAAAATCTAAAAACCAAGAAACTTGAAATTTAACTATTTTTGGGTGATGCAAGATTGCCCTTACACCACTGGATGCTCCTGCATCAGACACCCAGGGTAATTTGAGAAGTGACCCCATCACATCTCAGATGGTTGAGGAAAACCCAACCAATCAACCACTGCCTTAAATAGCCAGGATGAATCTTCCACAGGCCTTCCTCTCCATTCCACCAGATATTCTTCATACTGCCTGTTTCTGGTACTCTTTCCCACACGACTATCCAAGATTGCTTCAATCTCCTCCCTTTCTGAAGTAGGTGCTGGAATGTCATACTGCTCTATTGTTGGTGGTTCCTCCATTCCACCTTCATGATACTCTGTCAAATCTAAAATGTTGAACACAGGGGAAATGTTGAATCCATCCAACAACTCTACCTCATATGCATTCCCTGAATCATGTCTCTTCAAAATTTTATAGGGATCAAAATTCTTCATCTTCAATTTGTTATATGTGCCCACTGGAAACCTTTCTTTCCTCAAGTGGACCATCACTTCATCACCAATTTGAAACTCCTTAAACCTCCTCTTCTGATTTGCCTTAGCCTTATACTGCATATTCATCTTGTTAATATGTTCTCTTACCTTCTCATGTATATCCTTGATGTGTTCTGCAAAATCTTCAACTTCAGCACTTATTTTCTTCTCTTGGTCCATCTTCCTCAATTCTGAAGTTGTTCTGGGGCTACCTCCATACACAATCTGAATGGTGATCTACCAGTGCTTTTGTTGACAAATTATTGTAAGAAAATTCTGCCTGGGGTAAGATCAAGTCCCATCCCTTGGGTTTATCTCCTACCAAACATCTCAGTAGGTTACCCAAACTCCTATTAACAACCTCTGTCTTCCCATCTATTTGTGAATGGTGTGCAGAACTGAACTTCAACTCTGTCTTCAGCTTCTTCCACAATAGGTCCTCCAAAAGTACCCAACAAATTTGGTGTCACGATCTAAAACAATACTCTTTGGTAGACCATGTAGCCTCACCACTTCTTTGAAGAACAAGTCAACAATGTGGACTGCATCATGGGTCTTCTGACATGGAATGAAATGTGCCATCTTTGAAAACCTATCAACCACCACAAAGACTGAATCATTCCCTCGTTGTGTCCTTGGCAAAACCAAGAACAAAGTCCATACTTATATCCTCCCATGGCCTCTCTGGTACAGGTAAGGGCTGATATAAGTCTGTATTCTGGCTCACTCCTTTAGCCATCTGACATACCCTACAACTTTGTACAAACTTCTTCACATCTTGTGACAACTGAGGCCAATAATAATGCTCACTGATAATGGCAATGGTCTTATCCCGACCAAAATGTCCTGCCATTCCTCCACTATGCTTCTCCTTTATCAGGTTCTCCCTCATGGAACTCCTTGGGATACACAATTGACTTCCCTTAAATAACATGCCATCCTCGATTATGAAATCCAGCCACCTTGTCCTGTCCACTGTAACAGGTTCCTTGCAAGCTTTCCAAGCCTCTGCAAAATCAGGATCTTCTAGCATACAGTGTCTTGAGTTCATTGAACCCAACCACTTCAATCTGCAACTTTGTCATCAATGTATGCCTCCTACTTAAGGCATCTGCAACCCTATTTGACTTCCCACTCCTATGTTTCAAAACAAAGGTATAACTCTGCAAAAACTCTACCCATTTCATATGCCTCTGATTTAACTTTCCTTGACTATTTAGGTACTGCAAGGCCGGATGATCAGTATATAGAACAAATTCCTTTGGCAACAAATAATGTCTCCATTTCTTTAATGCTTGAACTATTGCATAAAATTCTTGATCATATACAAATACTTTCTCTTGGCATCATTTAACTTTTCACTGAAATAGGCAATGGGCTTACCTTCTTGGCTCAACATTGCTCCAATGGTACAACCACTGGCATCACAATCCACCTGAAACACCTTGTTGAAATCTGGGAGGGCTAGAACAAGTTGCTTTGTCACCTTCTACTTCAATAGTTCAAAACTTTTTTCTGCTCCAATGCTCCACTTGAATTCTTTTCTATCCCCTCTCATTGTTTCAGTCAGGGGTCCACAAATACTACTGAAGTTTCTAATGAACTTTCTATAAAAACTAGCCAAACCATGGAAAGATCTCACCCGTAGCAGCTTCTTGGGTAGGCCTTTCCGTAATAGCCTTCACCTTCTCCGGGTCAATCTTGAGACCTTCTGTTGAGAAAACAAACCCCAAGTACACTAACTCCCTCTTCACAAAACTGCACTTCTTCAGATTAATCAACAGTTTCTCTTCTTAACTTCTCAAAGACTCCCCAATATGCATCAGATGCTCATCCAACGTCTTACTAAAATCAAAATATTATCTAAATACACAATAACAAAACTTCCCAGAAATTATTTTAGTACCTCGTTCATGAGCCACATGAATGTGCTCGGTGCATTGGTTAGCCCAAAAGGCATGACTAACCACTTGTATAGGCCCTCTTTGGTCTTGAAGGCAGTCTTCCATTCATCTCCCTCTCGAATCTGGATCTGGTGATATCCACTCTTTAGGTCAATCTTTGTGAAGTACTGAGCTCCACTCAAATAGTCCATCAGGTCATCCATCCTTGGCAGGGGAAATATGTACTTGATTGTTATCTTGTTTATGGCTTGAGAATCTGTACACATCCTCCACTCCCCATCCTTCTTTGGTGCTAGTACTGTAGGTACTGCACATGGACTCAAACTCTCCCATATCAAACCCTTTCTAACAACTCTTGAACTTGTATGTTCAACTCCTCATTTTCTGCTGGAGTCATTCTATGAGCTGCCTTATTTGGTAAACTGGCTCCAAGAATCAAGTCAATTTGATGATTGATCTTCCTTATTGGTGGTAAACCCTCAGGTACATTATCAGAAACAATATCCTGAAACTCATCCAACATCCCAAAAACTTCTTCTGGAACCTTCTCACTATCCTCCTTACTCACTCTAGGAATCAATGCATAACACACATGCTCATGCTTCATACCTCTAAAAATTTTCTTCCATCTACATAACAAATTCTAACACTATGCATACCTTTTCTTCCTCCTCCTTCAAGGGTTTCAACTTGTGACGAACCCCATCCTTGTCAAGGAATAAGTGTTTGCATGGCCATCATGTATACTGCCTATAGAATTGCCACGCCTCCTTAACAACAGTGACATGCATCCATGGGGATGATATCGCAGTAATTATCATGGTAGCTCCCAATCTTGAACTTTACGAGGTAATCGCCATTGACCAAAACTTTGTGGTCTCTTTCTCAGAACCAGCAACTGGATACTTCCATGTGAGTGCCTTTCTCCCTTCTTCAGCCTTCACCCTTTGTGACCACCCCTCGACACACTGTATTGGTGCTCCCACCATCACGATATTCATTTCTTCACACTTCACCTTGTGCTAAACAGACTTTCCTTCCGTTTCGTTCTTTTCCTCAAATCACTTTGGCCTCCCAATCACTAGGCTTCTCCTCTTTCAAAGATTATCCGACAGTACCAGATTGGCCTCCTCATTTGTACATGTGCATCTAATTCTTCCATGATCTTTTACCTTTTGTCTACCCTTCCTTTGTGTTTTGGACATTCATAGGCTTGATGCCTTTCTTCACCACACTGGAAACACATTCCTTTGAAACCACCTCTTCCAGATCCTTGTCCATTTCTCCCTCATCCTCTACCTCTTTGATCACCAATTATTTTGATCATGAGGGTGGTCATTCCTTTGGTTTCGCTGTACCCATGATCTTCACTTTCTTTCATCATCATTTCGCCCTCAAGGTCTTCCATACCCTTCCGCTTTGACTTCCTCGCTCTTATTTTGTTTTGCCAAATCTTTTGTTTAGCTTCTTCCACCTCAGAGCAAACCGATACACATCCTCACGGTGGTCATTCCTCGACCAGTTTAACTCCTCCTCAATGCTCGTCAGAACCCAATAAGATATCGCTACCTTCTCCTTATTACTGCGGTGACCCGCTTTGATAATTATCTGTGAAAATCTTCGCGATATTCTTTCACGACCGCTTCCTGTTTCCAACCCTTGCAATTTCTTCATCAGATCTAACTCATAGTCCACCGGTATGACCTGCCGCGAAAGCGATGATCTCGATCTGTTTTGATGCCGACCGACTTTTTCGACTAATATCATGGTTTTATTTTTCGTGAATCTGACCTGATCTGTCTCTTTATATTTTCTAGCTTTGATCCATTGATTAACTCTTCCTGCTGACTTTCGACACTACTTTTTTCGATGCCCTCTTCACTGGCCCTTACAGCCGCATTTGGTCTTGATCAATTGTTTCTTCTTCAATCTTTTCACCTTTACTTCCTCAAGCTTAACCCTCTTTCAATCCGCCTTGTAACACATCAACTGCTCGGAGGGCTGCTGCATCTCTTTCCACTAGCATTTCTGCCACCTCGACCACCTTTGGTACCACCACGCCTACCTGCATCACTCTTGGAGGTATCTTTCTTGACCTGACCCACAACCACGGTCCCGGTGCGAACTGCCTCATGATCGGCGATCTGTCCACATGCCAAGAAAACTTTGCTCTATTACCACTTAATGAGGGCACGTACCGAGACCTAAAATAACCTACAAATAAGAGAATACTTATTATTCAAAAAATGGAGCTTTACATGCAGAGGATCCCCAAGTTCTACAACACATGCAAGTTACGTAAAGTATAGACAACCCTTTGCAATATGCAGTTGTCCCCAAAAGTTACCCAAAAATTAGAAACCCGCCCATAAATAGAGCTCCTCTTTAGTTTGGAGCCAAAACAACATTCAAATTTGAGTTTAGGCGGTTTGGCGCAAAAATTTACAACATGAAAGTTCAAATTTCAAAAGAACATTTGTAATTGTATCTTCTAAAGTGCGCCAATTTCCTGGGCCATAACTTTGGATCCGACTTCGACATAACGCTTGAACCGCTGGAAAGGTCTCGAAGTCAATAATGCGCTAAAAATCCGCTACGCCGATTTTGAAGTCAATAATGCGCTAAAAATCCGCTACGCCGATTTTGACAAGTTTTAGGGCCGATCCGGGAGCTCTAAGTGCCTCAAATCTAACTCAAAAGATTTTCAGGTGCAAATCTGGGAAACTAAAACTGTAATATCTTTCAACCCAGGAACCGAAAATAAAAACCGTAAATTGGGAATTTTATTATGACGAAAAGGGTATCCAAAAATGTAAAAACATCTAAAAATTGAGAAACTTGAAATTTAACTATTTTTGGGTGATGCAAGATTACCCTTACACCACTGAATGCTCCTGCATCAGGGTGTAGTTCTTGAGATGGTGCATGGATGAGGTCCCCATGTTGTTGACATTGTAGACACCTTTTGACATAATCATGTTCTTATCTTTCCATAGTAGGCCAATAGTACCTTGTCCTCAACAATTTCTTGGCCAAGGTCATACCGCTCGAGTGCGAACCACATATGTCGTTATGTACCTCAGTTAAGGCAGTCAATGCCTCCTCAGTGTTTAAGCAACACAACAAGGTTCCTTCAATGCTTCTATGGTAAAGGGTATCTCCTAGGATTACATAACGGGATGCTATTTTGAAAAAGGCTCTCTTGAGGTTCGAGGTTATGTTAGCTAGGAGGACTCATATTCTCAAATAAGTGTATATATCATGGTACCAAGGATCACCGGGACCAGTGATTTCGCACACAAATTCAAACTTCAGTACCTCAAATGCAGGCACGAGAAGCTACTCTACTATGAATTCATGCTTTGGGACATTGCAAGGGATGTCCAATAGGGATCCAATTATTGTCATGGTGTATGTCGCTCTATTATTTGCTCTAGGTATCTGCTCAAATGTGATCTCAATGAAGGACTCCTTAAGACTTTCCACTAATTTCTTGTATGGAGTTACCTTTTCGTCCTTAGTTCGATACTCATCATTCACCTGATTGATTATAAGCTATGAATCCCCATATACCTTGAGAGCCATGATATGCCACTGCATTGCTATTTTGAGCCCTATGGTTAGAGTCTCATATTTTGCGATATTGTTTGTGTAGGGAAATGTCAACTTGTAGGATCTTGGTATGCAGTCTCCTTGTGGAGTGATGAAAAAGACCCCGGCTCCTGATCCATGCTGCGTGTAGGAACCATGAAAGTACAACTTCCAATGGTCTGCTATGCTCAAATTGAAGATGGATTCATCGGGGAACTCTGAAATTAGTAGATTTTCTGAATACATTGGTGCTTCTACCAGTTGGTTTGCAATAGCTTTCCCTTTGATGGTCTTTCACTCCACATACTCAATATCATGTTCTGATAGGATCATGAACCACTTGGCCATCCTTCCTATGAACATTTCTTTGGAAAGTAGGTACTTGAGTGGGTTGATCTTGGCAATGAGTTTGATTTTATGTGCTAACATGTAGTGTTTGAAATTATGTGAGGCAAACACCACTGCTAGACAAGCTTTTTTGATGAAGGAATAATTTAACTCATGCCCTACCATGGTTCGAATGATGTAGTAGATGGCCCTCTCTGTTCCATTTTCATCATGATGAGCTAGGAGAGAACCAAGGGTTGTTGTTGTTGCTGATATATAGAGGATTAGAGGCTTTCCTAGGATTGGCAACATAAGTACTGGAGGTGTGAGAAAATACTCTTTGATCTTGTTGAAGGCCTGATCACACTTGTCATCCCATTTTTACGTTACCCCCTTGTGGAGTAGGTGAGAATATGGGATTGACTTGTCTGCTAGCTAAGCTATGAACTAGCGGATGGACTAGAGCCTTCCTTGCAGGCCTATCAACTGTTTCATTGTTTTAGGTGCCTTCATCTTGAGGATTTCCTTTACCTTAGCAGGATCTATTTCAATCCCTCTCATGGACACGATGTATCCCAGCAACTTCCTTGATTGTATGCCAAAGACACACTTCTTTGGATTAAGGCGGACCTTGTATTCCTTAGGTCTGTCAAAGATGGAATTTAATGCTGCTATGTGGTCCCACCTTTTTCTGGATTTTGCCAATATGTCATCGACATAGTCCTCCACAGTCTTATGGATCATGTCATGAAATATTAAGGTCATGGCCCTCTGATATGTTGCTCCATCGTTCTTTAGGCCAAATGGCATCATGTTCCAGCAATATGTACCCCATGGGCAAGTAAAAGACATTTTGTGTTGGTCTTCTTTGGATATCATGATTTGGTTATACCTAGAGAATCCATCCATCAATGAAAGCATCTCATGTCTTGCGGTCATATCTACAATCATATCAATGTTGGGAAGCGGGAAGCTATGTTTGGGACGTGGCTTGTTTAGGTCTCTGAAATCTGTGCAAATACGAATGCCCCCATCGGGCTTTGAAATAGGTACCAAATTTGATACCCACTTTGTATAGTCAATTGGTTGTATGAACCTTGCATCAAGTAGCTTCTTCAATTCCATTTTTACTAACAAGGAAATTTGAGGATGCATTTTTCTGAGCTTTTGTCTAATGGGCTTTGCCTTGGGGTAAACTGCTAGATGGTGGACCAGAATCTCCAGATCAAGCCCAAGAATGTTGGCATAGCTCCATGAAAAGTTGACCTTTCTCTCCCTTAAGAAGGTAGCTAGGAGCTCCTGTTCTTCTAGCATCAATGATTCCTCATAAAATGTGATGTGGAGTTTCCTCTGTTCCCAAGTTGACTGGGTTGCACTTATCGGCTAGAACCGCTAACTTTTCATGATGTTAAGCACTGAGAGGAAGATTGAATCCTTCATCCTCGAGTGATCAAAGAGGTTTTCACCATTGAATACATCCTTTATTTTTACTATTTTTGGGTCAGAGAGTGCCACAGTGTGGTTTTCACTCAAAGACCTTGAGATTATTCTCAAATTTTTGCTTTTGCAACTAAAGGATTCAATCGTTTCCCTGTAGTATGCTTGTGTGTCTAGTATGATATCAAAGCCAACCTTGTGAACTCCATTTGGTACTGTGTCCCGCACTCCCATGAATTCTGAGAGTGCCTCATCATTTTCAAAAGTATTCAGAATTGGTGGTCCTCATTAGTTGTAATCGATGAGTTGGGGGTAGACTATGTTAATTTCATGGGTTTGATGGTTGTTGTTCTCAAAATATTTGGTACTAATCATGAGTAGGGAGGTGTCTTCGAAAAGCATACAAAAATCAGTTATGGGGTCCTCGTCACTACTACACACATTAGTTATGTCAAAGGTAAAGTTGTCTAAAGGTAGACCTATGGATACATGTAGTTGAAAGGCAGTTGTAGATTGTCGAGGGGGAGTTTTGACCTTAACCAAGGCACCTTTTCCAAGTATAGTCACCTGCAAAGGGGTACATCTGAGACCAAGATTTCTCATACGTGTCTCTAGAATGAGAGGTTCTAGAAGTTCGTTGTCATTTTTTCCAAGCTTTATGTTTCTATCATAGTCCATGGCGAGCATCATTTGTAAGCATTTATTACTATCATCCATAGGTAGGTCAATTGTTGGTTTGTTGTCTTGGTACAAGAGGTTTGATGGGTCCTCTTCTATTACTTCCCGACCTAGGTCTCCCCAACTCTTGAAGCTGGAGGAGCCTATTATGAAGGTTTGGGATGAGGAAGCATTATTTGACTGTGGTCATCCTCATGACCTAGGGGAATGTGGTAATTCTCCCACCACAAAAGCCCTAAACTCCCAAACTTCACTGTCGTGACGTAGTTTGAACGCAACTCTATTTGATCCTAAGCCCTAATTTGCAAAGTGGCCTAGCACGACACTATTTTCATCTATGGTCTATTTTGGAGTTTGAACCCTAACTCCAAACTGTGATGCAGCATCGCTACTCACAACGGTGACACAGTTTGAGGCCATGTGGCACCAAAATAAACTTTGTAGCGGTGCCATACAGGGCCGCTTGACCTAGGGTTGACTTTCTAAGCTAATAAATGTACACAAAAAATGAAATGAAGGTCAGGTCAAATTGACTCATCGATGGTCCAATGCCAAAATGTGAACTCCAATCCTAGACCTACACAACTATAGAAAACAAACACAATATTAGATCCAAATGCAAGTTAGAACTAGGATTCCCCATGCAATTCATTTACAATGCTCAAAATAGGAAATAAATGAAGAACAAAACAAGGAAAGATATTAAATCCTATTGAAGCATGCAAACTCTCAATCCCATGGGGGAATTGGTTCCAATTTGATGTGTAAATTGGCCCTTTCCCAATCCCTTATAAGCTTGATAAAGATTGATCCACTTGATGATGATGAACAATGAGCTCCCTTGATGAAATATGCAATAACCTAGCTATGATAATATAAAATGCTATGGAAATGGATGAATTTTCTCTAAATATGAAGATAGTAACTTTTCTCTCAGTTGTGGATCCATAATACAAAGGAAAGTCTCTTATTTATAGATGGGAATTTTGAAGAATGAGGCAAAATAGAGTAATGTGGGATCATTCAACCTACAATGGCCAAGTGCCACTTGTCAAGATGTGAATGAAGGAAGCTTGAGTATATTTTGATGAATGTGCACAATAAATGATATTAGGTGGAATTTGAAAATTGTGAAATGACATGTTGGAGGGAGAAAAGAATGAATTAAATGCCACTTGGCTCAATGCACAAGGACATGTAAGAGGAAATGAATGCCTTGTTGGAAGGACAAATCCATTTGGAGGGATTTTAAAACTTGGAGGAGTATTCCCTTTTTGATGTCATTTTGAAATTAATTAGGGGTTTTATTAAATCAAAGAAATGATTTATTGGTGCAAGTTACAAAATCTAGAGGATTTAGGTGATTAGGATTAAATTAATCAAGATTTAATTAATTTAATAGGAGATTGGTTGATGTGACCATTTGATTTAGTTTTTTGGATTGATTTAAATCAAAATTGAGAAGAATATGATTTAGATTTAATCAAATAAAGGTTTTGATTTATTTAATTAAAGAAGAAGATGATGTTAGATTAAATTAAATACAGGTTGATTTAATTTAATAGAATGACTTTAGAGATTTAATTAAAGTAATTAAATAGAGACAATAGGATTAATTAAATAAAATTGGCTTATTTAATTAATAGAAGAGAATGACTTAATCAGATAAATTGATTTATTCAATTAAGGGATGAAAGGTGATGACTAGCTAAGAAGATGATTCAGGACGAAACGATGTTAGTAATCAGGATCAAGTGTGTCGGTATATTTTCCATGTCTACATTAGGTATCCATAATTACATTTTTTTTGATAACATTCATATGAGAATTATGATTACCTTTATGCATTACCATTCCTTTAGTATTTACATTTACAAACATTATTAATATTGGCACTAATATGATTATATAGAAATACCTCTAAAAATCATTATCAACCTACCATCCTCATTAAGTACCCATTCTAATTATTATAACACCTATTTGTATTACTAAGGATAGTATTACCAACATCACTCCTTAACATTATCATTAGTATATATGTGTGTGTGTTTTCTAGCATTACCGAATCTAAATTTACTTCCTATAAGTTTAGTACCACGAAATCACAAATACATTTACTAATAACCCTACTCATTTATAAGTTTTATCATTAACCATTTACTATTCCATTTACGATTGAAAACAAAATTACACAACTAATTTATTTGACATCAACCAACTCATCATTGACATACTCAAATGCTAAAACTAAATCATTATTGTGTGTAAAGATAGGTATGAGTTGGTAATGGTTAGTTGGAGTTGTCTGCATTGATTATTGATGTTTGAGTTTTCACATAAGGATCAAATGTTGCTCATATGTGTTAGTATTATTTCCATTCATTATGAAGGGTGAAAATAAGGGGTGATGAATACCTTCTCTACTGATGATATTATTGTGATCAATAATATCATCAGTAGAGAAGGTATTCATCACCCCTTATTTTCACACTTCATAATGAATGGAAATAATACTAACACATATGAGCAACATTTGATCCTTATGTGAAAACTCAAACATCAATAATCAATGCAGACAACTCCAACTAACTGTTACCAACTCATACCTATCTTTACACACAATAATGATCATGATTACTAAGTTCTAAAAATAATATACACACAGTATAACTTAATAAATTAAACACACATAGACAACTTTGGGCAACCTTTGAGATCGTTGTAGACATCACTACCCAATTACTTATACTTAATAATTATCCACCTCTAACTCACCAACCACACTTCAACTCTAAAGAATTCTTGAATTTCAATATTAACTAATACATATACAAGACAAAGGAGGAATTACAATCCTAGATCTTTCATTAACGATGTTAACTAAAATAACTTGAATGACATCTAAGAAAGAAATAGATTTAATGATGGGTATTGAACAAAGATAGCTTTCTAAAAATAATCTAGGCAATAATATAGGAAGTCTTCAATGAGGCGATGATTAAGTGCAACTAGTTAACTCAAGACTTAATGGATACACAATTGCTATTACTCATTAAATTCTCTCTCTCTCTCTCTCTCTCTCTCTTTATATAGATATATATATATATATAATCATTAAATGTTTGATTTTTAATGCTCAGACTTGTTATGCACGTTGACTTCCATTTGATATATATATAGAAACATATATTCATAAAAATAAGTGTATATATTATAATATATAAATGAGAGCATATAATAATAATCATAATAACAAGAATATAGATATATATTATATATAAGTATTTATATGCAAAATAATAAACTATGTGTATATTATGTGTATTAGTACATAATAAAAATATTCAGAATTATATTCTAAGTAATTTTCCTTTTTGCATCAATGAAGGCATATACACATAATTGATAAATGTATATCCAATATTTAGAGATATATATACATATATATATGTATGTATGTATGTTTATATGTGTGTGTATATATATATGTGTGTGTGTGTGTGTGTATAAATTTATATATATATATGTATATACATGTATATACATATATGTATACACACACACACACACAATTTTTTTATGAAGACTAAATACAATATCTCCACTACTTTTTTGTAAACACAATTCAAAAACAAAGGAAGAAGTATTCCTTGGAAATTAAGAAATCGTGAAAGCATGCCCATACACATATTCTTTTACCTTTCTACATGGAAATTTGATACTTTTGAACCCAACCAAGATTTAAGTTCCTCAAAAAAATTAGAAAAGAAAGATACCCAAGACAATTCTTTTATTTCTACAAAGATTAAAACAATTGGCTTCCGAGATTGCACACAATAAGTTTATATTTTCCCAACTTTAGTTCTTTCAGTTTGATATATGCCTAAAATATCCCTTAACTTGACACATCTAGATGAAGTATAAACACATTTACAAATTGAACCAACCCCCAATACCAAACAATTACATATTTCCAAAATTCTATTCTTTGAAACTTGAAGCTTTTTCCCAATTCATAGGACTCGCATCTATTTCTAAAATCCTTAATTTTATAGGCCTTCCATTGATTCCAACTTTAATATATATGCACCTGAAAGGAGAAGACAATAAAAGAAAAAAATATTAGGTCCAAAAAGCTCTCCTCCCAACCATAGGATTGAACTTCAATCCACCCCCAAAATTTAAAGGTCACATAGCTTTTCCCAAACATACACACACAACCACAATTCACATGTATTACTCAACAATTTTATACCCTATACCATTCATATTTCACCATTATTCGCACATTTACAATCATTTGCATGTTTATAACTATTTACAAAACAAGAATGTTCCAACTCACACAACTCAAAACCATCATACAAGGAATTTAACATAGATTTCCACAAAGAAAAGTAAACAACACCACAATTCATTCTCTCAACAACAAAGAACCAACAAAGGAGAGATCTTACCAAAATAGGTGCAAATCCAAATGGGAAGAGCATCTTCTTCTCCAAGCCATATTCTTCCATTATCCCTTTCCCATCCTCTCCTCTATCTCCACCAAGAATTCTCCTTCCCAAATGAGGGAAAGAAAGGACATCCAAGAAACAAGGACAAAGCAAGAGGGAAAAACCAAAAGGAGAGAAAACCAAGAAAAAAGAGAGAAGCCCCTTCTCCTTTCAAAGAGAAGGAATATATAGAAGGAAAATGACAACTAACTCCCTATAACTTCCCAAACACTCAACCAACTCCATTTTCGCCACTTTTCATAAGTGAGAAATTAGAGTGGGTTTTAGACTTTATTTAAGGCATTTTATGGAATAAAAAGACCCCTAACCCAAAGACCTACCACCTAGGAAACATTTTATACACTTAATATCACATAAAGACTTCTCAAAACATACAATAAGTAATCACATTTAAAAAGGTGACCCAAATGTCTACAAAAAACAACCTTTCACACATGCACAATCCTTACAAACAAGGTTAAAACACACATCTTTGATAAGACTAGGAATTCACAAGAATAACATAAAGGAAGTAGCTATGTGACCCCTTCATCAACATTGGCCAATTTTAACCTGTTTACTCAACTAGAAAGAGGTGTCAGTATTTCTCATAATTAATAGTAAGTGAAACAAATAGCATATGAAAAATATTAACCTTCTATTAATAATCGACTAAGGAATTAAATCTACATAAGTAACATATAATTTAACTCTTCCTTCTTGCATAATACCTTTTTGATTCAAGCAATAATTGATCATCAAGATATTACCACTTATCAATAATCTATTTAACCTATAATGAATACCACTACAACCCAATATTGAATATCAATCATTACCTTTACCTCCTCACTTACTCAAACTCATAATATAAAATCACCTAACATGATGAAATCCATTTAATATACCTAATGATATTACCGACAATGAAACATATCAATCATTGCATACTCAAATAAGGAATGAGACTCATTTGGCTATCACACAAAATCACAACAACCACTAGTTAGTTAGTTAAAAATCAAAATATAAGCAACTTGATGTATAGAAACAATAATCACTCATGTATATTGTCCAACACAAAAGAACATAAAATATAGGACATAAACCATTGATGACTAATAGGATCAACAAGACCACAAGGGATAGGGTCTTACAATCATGATCAAGTATTTGTACCTCTATAAATCAAAGAGATGACCCCACATAAAGTCTTCATTATTAAGAGTCATCTACATAATTGTATTTCAATGTCCACCTTCAAATTCCTTTCTTCAACCTCCATTCAATAGGTACAAGTATGCTCATTGTGAATTATGATTTTTCTTTCTTTTCCTTACAATTATTTTATTTTAAAATGTATTTCCTTGTAGTCCCATTAACTTAGTTTAGTTATGAATAGATAAAATATATAAAATTAAAATTTAAGGTAAATAAAATGTTTGAAAACATGTGCATCTCTTATATATTCATGATACAAAATGGATGACTTCATGTACCACATTGAGTCTTCTATTCACCCCAATTAATTTTTGTGTAATGAATGAGGAGTATCATCAACATAAAATATACATAAGAAGCTCTTCTTTATTCATAACTAACCTACCTTAGTCATATTTTGGTCATTTGTGTTTACTCATCACTTTTACTGTCTCCTCCTAGCTTGATCTTACACTCACTTTTAGGTCACTTCATTCCTTCCTTAGTCAAGAAATGTAGTAAATAAGTATTTATGTATGTTTAGGATTAGTCATGTTCTCCAAGCTCCTACCTATATTAAAGGAAGCTAAATATCTAGGTGTATATAAAAATAGTTGTATTATATTATTAGTAATATATGGAGATTTGATACTATGTATTGCTTCCTCTAAGCATTTAAAAAAATAATTTAATAGTTACCTATATTTAATTCTTAGGTTGATTTATTAGCTAAATATGCATCAAACAAAATAATGATATGGTCTTATTATCTTTTGTTCAATTTTTTAAATCTATATGTTTTTTATTAGGTAAGCAGCATTTGCAAGGTGTTGTACCCTTTCACAAAGAGCCACAAGGGCCAATAGAGTTCAAGACCAAAAAACATCATAAAAACATTTTTAAATCTATATGTTGAATGTTTTAAATGGTTTTTATTTCCATAATTTTGAATAGTCAAAAAAATAGTTCATCACAATATCATTATCTATGTATGTGTAAGGTAAAAAAATTGTCTATTTTGCAATCACTACCTTCTTTTCAATTTAATTCACATTTCCCATTCTTATAGGTGTTTTCTAGGGACCATTTGTCATATTTCTTAGCCTTCAACACATATATTGGATTAATTTTTAGCTACCCCTAGGCCTATTTCAACACCTAAAATCCACCAATGAGTTTCAATTCAAAATTTAATTTTAGACACCCAAATGCTAGTGTCCTAGATAGTGGGACACTTAGATTTTGGTGTCATTTTAAAATATTCTAATGTTCAAATTTCATATGCATACAAATCTAACCCTAGGTTTTGTTAGTGTAATTAATATTTAATTACACTTGCATAACTTTACTTAGGTAATATTTAATTCCTAGGTTAATTAATTCTCATCTTTATCTTGTTGAGCTATCTTGTTGCTCAAGATAAGATTAGGGTTATGCATATTTGCTTTTATAAAGCAAATCATATCTTGTAATTATGTATTCCTGAATAATATTATGTTGCACATCTTTTTGCAATATCTTTGTTTTTTTCTGTTTTTCCTTTCTGTGGAAGGCTTTTCTGGTTTGCATTTCAGATCTTGGTTTCTAACATGGTATCAGAGCCTTGATTTGCAACCCCTTCTCAGATTTTTGAGAAAATATTTGCAGAGTTCGTTCGGGATTCCTTGAGGGTATGATGTCTTGAGTTCATCTATGCAGCATCTTGGATCAGATCAGGCTTCTCCATTGGATTTAGAGTGCTGAAAAAAGTCACGATTGACTTTTATTTCATCAAAATTTTATCAAAAGTTTGATGCAAGTCATTTTTATTGGAGCCTTTTTTCCTTTTTGCTTCAAAAATCCAGCTTCCACTCAGTTGTAGGGAAAACAATTTTTAAGTTTTGTAGCCAGGGTCAAAATATCAACTGGGTATCTTTTAGATTTTGCATATCTTGCACAGATCTGGAGAAAATTGTTGTACAAAAAGCGGCACGCGTCATTTTTTCTACTGGCTGAAGGTTGAATTTTTTTATTTTATTTTTATCTTCTGCTTACTGGATCAAAAAATGATTTTTGGGTTTTGTTCTTAGCATCAAAATATTTCTGGGTTTCTGTTTTTGTCCATTCATTGTGAATAGATTTTGCAAAAATTAAATCAGAAGTAAACTTTTTTTGTTAGAAAACCCGTTTCCTGTAAGCTAAATTCAGTTTTTTTTGAAAATTCATAACTTTTGGCCATGATGTCCGTTTTTGGAAAACGAGATATCGACAAAAAGATAGTTTCGAGCACTTCGCATTGGTGTTGGCCATTTTTTTAGATTCAATCCTCTACACAAATCTGAGGTCAATTTTAATCATGGAGGCAGATGTGAATATTGGTTTGTGCATGCACTCTATTTTGTTTTCATGCACTATGTTTGCATTTTCTCTTTAATTTATGCATATTTAGCATTCTCTCCTTTTACAATCATTGGGTTATTGTAATAAATGAACTGAGATAAAGTTCCATCAGGGGGGTTTCTTGCATAATAATCTGATTAGAGTGTAGTTTTCACTTTGATCTCCATCTTGTTTTGATGGCAACTCGTATGGGTTATCTGGTTTCCTAGTTTACTTGTGGCCACATTTTTGCTATTACTTGACACATATCAGATTCATCGATTTACACTTCAGTTGAGAGATTATGTTTCTTGATCCGCATTGGTTCAAATCCTTCTCAGTTTGAGGGCCATGTTTTTATGGTTAATGTTCTAGAGTCTTTTTAGAACTCCTTCCCATGGAAGATTTTTAGTCTCAATTTGGCATCGGCATCGAGATACATGGTTTCCAGATTTTTTCATCATCTCATCTACTGTTGCTTCATAGATTCCAGGGTTGTTCTAGTTTGTGAGTTTTCCAGTGTTCTGTGGCAGTAGGTCTGCTATCACATTATTATGATTCCATTTTTGGTTTCAGTTGTAGACAGAAGTATCTTTCCTTACTTGTCAGATTGTTGTTTCAGTGTTACTCCACAGTGTTCTTCCAGCACTTCTTTGCAGTAGTCATCTCATTGTAGGGGGGTTTTGTCCCACTGGGTTTTCCTTCTTTACCTCATTATTGCATTTGTACTTGGGGACCTGATCAGGCCTTGTTGTCAGGACCCATTCATTCATGTTTTCTTGCATTCATCTTAGTTTTAGGTGCATGCTTTTTTTAGTCTCCTTAAGTTGCACTTATGGGGGGTGTTAGTGTAATTAATATTTAATTACACTTGCATAACTTTACTTAGGTAATATTTAATTCCTAGGTTAATTAATTCTCATCTTTATCTTGTTGAGCTATCTTGTTGCTCAAGATAAGATCAGGGTTATGCATCTTTTCTTTTATAAAGAAAATCATATTTTGTAATTATGTGTTCCTGAATAATATTATGTTGCACATTTTTTTGCAATATCTCCACTTTTTTTGTTTTTCTCTTCTATGGAAGGCTTTTCTAGTTTGCATTTCAGATCTTAGTTTCTAACAGGTTTCCCTAATGCACACTCAAATGGTCATATTGACTTGAACCCAAAAAAAAGCATCTATCATGCTCATTTTGAAAGGGATAACTAGGTTATATACTCTCTCTATTGATATCTCCCTCTTTCATACTAATTTCCTTCCTCTCTTACATTTCTATGGGGTTTTGAAGTTGGCACATTGATAAAAGTCTATAAAGGATCATCCCCCAGTCTTCTTCCAAGATTACATCTCCAATCTCCTTGTCTTCCCATATTACTTTTTTATTATGTCTATTACCTTCTCAATTTCTTCCCTAGTTATTTCCTAAAATCCCTATTCCATTACCCTTGCATCCTTCATTCCATAGATTCAAGAGTAAGACACAAAGACAATAGGATCTAAAATTTTCAAATTTCTAGCTAAAAATACATGAACATTTAGTTGTTTAGGTGACATGTGGGAGGATTCTAGTGCAAAACTAACTTGTAGAAGAACATAGGTTAGATTTTGGTGTTGTATACACACCATAAAGACTTCAAATCTATCAAATATACCCCTCCAATCCTCAACAATAATCTTGTCACTAAGTCAATTTAGCCTTTAGTTTATCCAAGGGTACACATTCTTTACCATTTTTAGTTTTATCTATATAATTAGTTTAGTTTAATTGAGAAATTAAATTTATTGCATTTATTATTTCTATATCGGTTGTGCATTTCAAATTCATTTGGACTAAATTAGTGCATGAAAGATTTAAACCTATGTTGATTCTTAACATACACTTTAAAAAACTAAACCTAAGGTTTTACAAATTTATTCTTTTATTTGGTGAACTTAATACTCTTACATCCTCTGTTTTGATTTTATGATACAAATTGACAAACACCTATTTCTAAAATATTCTCATTTTCAATAACATTACACACTTTTTGTCACAAATTACCTCTTCCCCCACTCTTCTTAAAACCCTAGAATCTCTTCTCCCTCTCCTCCTACCTTGTCCTTATTTATTTTTCCTCACACCCTCTCCCTCTTAACCACTTGCTACATAATCATCAATCATACTTCAATTTTAACAACACTCCTTTAATAGTACATCTTACTGTATACTATTATAATAACAAAAATTGTATATATAATTCCATTTATTATGATTTTGCGCTTAATTTATGTTAGGAATAAGAAAGGTAAACAATTACTATAGGGTAATCTAAAAATCAATTTTACTAATTTTCTAAAATAAATTTCTTTTAATCATGGAAACCCTTTCAACCTTAATTGTAGAATACTATATGGAGTTTTATGAAATAAATAAGAAAACCACATTAAAACATCAAAACAAAAATTTAATGTGGAGAAACCCTTTAAAAACGATCCATTAAGAAGAGAGGCCAATTGTGTGTTATCTTTAAAATAATTATTACAATACAACACATTTCCTTTCTCCTTCCTTTATCTTCAACTTGATAGCTCCTGTGAACCTATGAAAATTTAATGTGAAACATTCACTCCACTTGGCTTCAACTAATATAATTATTGGAGGGAAACCAATAGTTATTTTCCCACAAAAAAGGCTCTCCCAATCCCCCTTAAGAAAAAAAATTTCATCCCTTGGATTCTTCCTTGGAAATAAAAGAGTCATCAAACATGACCCCCAAATGACTTTCCATTCAAACCCAATAGTCACCTTCATGAACACAAGTGAACACTCCTTTCCAATCAACCCCACTTGAGGAGTTAATTAATATAAGTTGAAATAATTAATTTCTGCTCTCAATGAACCCCTTCATCCCTTATGAATGCATTTACAAATTGTAGATGAAAAATTATTACACTAATAACACCCTAGGGGCCTAAAGACACCTTGACAAGGACATTGAAACAATAACTAACATAATATTTACAAGGTTGATGGAATATCAATTCCAACATTCCCTTGCTTGACGTCATAAATTATAAATATATCTATAGGAACACAAAAATAATTAAGTGTAGGAAATGAGGCCCATGGTCTCCAAGGACAAAGAGAACTCTTTTATGTTCCCAAGCTTAGTAAGAGAATTTGTAACCATAATATGATGAAATGGGATCTAGGCTAAAAACCCTAGCCTAAATCACTTATTCTACCATAAACATTAAGGGACACAAATTAACCAAGAGACACTATTTGGTTGTTGTCCTCAAGGGAGAGTCAAATAGGTTGGTCAAGGTTTTGGTCCCTTTTTGTTTGTGTGTGAGTGTAATAATTGATGGGAAGATATAGTGAACTAGGTGAATTAAGACCAAAGTGACAAACTATTGTAGAATTTGGAAAATATAAAACAAAAAGATAGAAATAGGAAGCAAATATAGAGAGTGCAAACAAAGAAGAACTTGACATTCAAATTTGGAGTTAAATTCACAAGATATGGGAACTTGGTGCCCTAGTCTAGAAGTGATAAATTCTAGGGTTTCAAAGATGGTATAGGTAGAGTAGGGTCTATATATCTTTGACTGTAAAAACCTAGATTCAAAGTTTGATAGTGTATGAATAATCAACTTTCCCTAATTTGTTGATAAGTAGTGCATGAATACATGAACTAGGGTTTTGAAACCTTGAGATATCAAATCCACTTCAATCAACTTTAGAACTATAACCTACAAAATAGATAGAGGGACAAGGGTTGTGTCCTATAGGGGATTTCCTTGGTCAAATCCCATTTTGGTGTTTCCACCTCCACAATGTCTATGATGATTGATGATAAATATTACATGTTCTTGGGTGAACAAAGGAAAATAAATAAATAATTAATTATAAAGAACACAAATGAAACTTACCACTTATTTTTGAAATACTTGTTGGAGTGAAGTCACTTTTCTCATTACATACAAGGAGAAATAGTCCTGCTTGGATATCTTGCAAGTGTTAGTGTACAAAATAAAAATAAACATAAACATGAAGCATCTTACAATACATGAACATGAATTTGTTGATGTGTTGTAAACTTGTAATTGACTATAATTATGCCTTTGATATTATGCTTATTTTTCTCTTGATGTTGCATTAATTTCCTTTTAGGATGGTAGAGAGATTCAATTTCTTAGAGATTGATTAGATGTTCAAATGGAGGGAGGAACTTATATTTATATGAATATAACTATATTTTACATTAACCATTCAGATAAGACAATAACTAGTTTTTAATTCTTAAACATATTGATGTCAACATTCAAATATGAGATTTAGGACTTGATTAGATGGGATAGGGGCACTGGGTGCCCTAATCCAAGCCTTTTTAGCTCCTCAAGATTTGGATAAATAAGGATTTAATTCAATTTACCAAAAATGATAATTAAACAGGTAAGTAAAAATAATAATTAGGTGCATGCACTTAAGAGGATGCCAAACCTAGTGTGAAATTGTGAAGGCTGAAAATTTACAACACTACATTTAGCCCCCACTTTAGTGAGGGTATGAAATTATTCTCATAGTCACACAAAATTATGAAGAAGCCAAATACTCCTATCATCAAAATACTAAGGAGGTAAGGTGACATTAAGATGAGAGATGCGTTAGCCCCCAAAATTAGGATCCTATTGAACAAAGTTGAGCTAAAAGGAACACACACATATGTAAGCATTATGCAACAAATATATGATAATACATTAAGCATACATGAAGAAATCATGCTGCAAACACAAAGTAAACATGAAAAAATGAAGCATACATGATGCAAACATGAAAAAAAAACAAAACATACATGAAGAGAACATGATGCAAACATGAAACATACATGGACATCAAAAGGTTCATACAACAACAATGTTAGTACATACTATCCAAAATAAAAATATGAGACAACAAGGTAAGGAGACCTCAACATGGAAGGTTATTTCAATAACAAACATCATATATTGAATCCACAAACACATAAAAGAATTCTAAAAGAGAAGAGAAGAATGTAGAGAGTTGAATGATTTCTACAAGGAAGAATACATACAAATAGACAAAGAGCAATCAATACAAACATATTTAGGAGGGTACACAACTCTAGAACTATCTTTCTTTGTCACTAGGGATCACAAACATTATAAAGCCCTCATGGAACACATGTTAGCAAGTTGTGTTATGCTAGATGACCATGGATGTGACAAGTAAAGGCCACGATCTAGTAAATTGTGTTATGTTGTGTAGCATAAAAAGTACATAAATTCATAGGCTAGCAAGCTGCATTATGTTAGGTGGTCATGTATTGTTAATGCCTCAAGGAGTGTACAAATATTTAACATCTTGGGGGATGAAAGTATTTAATATCATGGGGTATGAAAATGTTTAAATTATTAGGGACAAAAAAATTTAATGTCTTGGGGGATGAAAATTTTTAATGTCTCGAGCTACAAAAATGTTTAACGTGTTGGGGGATGAAATTTTTTAACATCTTGGTGGAGGAAAATGTTTAATGTCTTAGGGGAAAAAAATATTTAATGTCTTGGGGGACAAATTGATAACCATGCCTTAGGGGGCATTATGAAAAACACCACCACAAAGGGGGAACATCTATAAATCTAAGCTCAAGAAATATAAATAGAAAAGGGTGCATGTGTGGATGCACAAATGAATAGGTGATATGCAACCCCTTAAAATTTTAGCATATTTATTATGATGATATTTTAAGGAAAAGAAGGGAGAAGAAAGAATAGAGGGGGTCCTTAAGAAGGATAAACACCTCCAAAACTAGTTATCCTTTCCCCTCAAATGCATAGGAGAGGAAAACCATGCTAGAAACTATTGTGTTGCCACCATAGATGAAGTATGGTTGCACACAATATTGCACCACCATGAATGACAATGAGAAAACACATATTAGAGCCACAAATGCCACATATTAAGGAGAAACATAATAGAAAAAAATTATCATTTAGAAGGAAGATGTGCATCAACACATGGGAGAGTGATAACTCTAGAATCAAGAAGTTGTTATATTTTATTGCTCAGGGAATGGCATTCATTGGTGGAATGGAAAAATACTTGATGATATGCATAGAAAGAAGAATTTTCTTGATTTTATAAATGGAATTATTTATGTGTTGGAAGGGGAAGAGTAATCAAGTGGACTTTGATAATCCTAAAAAAATATTGGTCTTTCTTAGATAGAGAGTGAGGAGCAAGAACCAAGCCATTTTCTTGTGAATAAAATTTTGACTGCTCGCAAGAGATAGATATAATTATATCAGATAATGAAGGAGAATATGTAGAAAAAGGAGAACGATAATAATCTAAACTGGGTCTTTAAAATAATGTGGTGTAAGATCTATAGGAACCTTAACTCCTTGTTGGACATACACCTTAAATTTTTTCCATTGCATCCAATTTTAGATTTTTTTTGAAACCAAGGGCATAATGTGTCACCAAATATGATGGAGGAAAAGAGGCCACAATATCAGTATTTTCTAAATGAGAAGTACGATCACTTGAAGAAGAAGCAACAATGATATGAGAAGGATAAATTATTTTGCAAGAATGTAGATCCTTGTGAATTGTTGAGATGTTAGGATAAGGAGGGTTAGTATTAGATTTAACTAGTACCTGAGATATGAAAACAAAAGAGCTCCTAGTGTTAGAGGAAGAAGACATGTTATTTTTGAATGATGGAGTTATAGGTTTATTAGAAGTTTTTGTGGGAATTGGAAATGTAAATTGTGTTGAGTGGATTTTTCTTAATATCTAAGCTTGGGGGTTTGGATGTGTATTTGGACTCTTCATCTATGCTTTCCCTATTATCAAGAGGAAGAGTAGTTAAATGAGAATTGGGTAAGATGGTATTAAGAAAGACATCAATGATTGTATCCTCTTGCACTAAGATATCTTCACTAGTAAGAGAGATATTGGGAGAGGGACAAGCATGCACCTTATTATTATTTGAAGAAAGGATACCAAAACAGCAAAAGGAACCATCTATTAATTATTAAAGAAGAAAGGGGAACATTTTTAGAAGGCAATTGATAATTGAAAGAAGGTGATAACAAGATAAATATGATGATTATATGTAAGAAGAAAGTGTTTTAGGTTTTATAAAGAGAACAAAGATTCAAATGATTTTCTTTCTAATGTAAACATACAATGCTTGCATATGAAAATGAGATATTCAAATAATTTAATTCCTTAATTAAGTAAATTAGATTTGAAAGTATGCAATTAAATCATATTTTTCTAAAAAACTATAATATAAGTTGCATTCACCAAAATGATAGATGTTTGGTGAATCAAAGAAGTTCAATGCTTTGTTTTCAAAATTTAAACATAAAATGACTACATATGAACAATAAGATATTGTGATAACCTAATGTTTTGATCATATTACATAATATATGCTTGTAAATAAGAAGAATTGTAAATGTACGAGACTTCGGGTTCACCAAAATGTAAGATGGTGAAATAGGATCTAGGCTAAACACCCTAACCTAAATCACTCATTCCATCATAAACATTGAGCTCGACACAAAATTAACCAAGAGACACTATTTGGCTGATGTCCTCAAGGGAGAGCCAAATAGGCTATTCAGGGTTTTGGTCTCTTTTTGTTTGTGTGTGAGTGTGATTATTTTTGGGAAGATATAGTGAACTAGGTTAATTAAGACCAAATTGAAAAACTATTATAGAATCTAGAAACTGCAAAATGTAAAAAGACAGAAATGAGAAGTAGATCTATGTTGAAAACAAGGTGAAACTAAGCTGCATTATTAACTTATGTGTGTGAATTCAAATCTGAAAATAAGATTACCAAATCAGATTATATGTATGTGATTTAAAATTTATCATAATATAAAAATCAACAAACAAATATGACACTAGATTTACATGGAGAAACCCTTTCAAGAAAAAAACCCATACGAGAAAAGAGGGCAAGTATATTATTTATCTTCACAAGAGAGATACACCACAATACACTTTATATTCTCCCACAACTTGGATGCTTCCATACACCTATAAATAAAAAACTATAAAACTATCATAGATCATGGCTCCAATATATAGAACTTGTGGGGAGGCTAAACTGCAATGGTAAACTAAAACAAGAGGTGCCAAAGCCACTTGTAAAAATCCACATGAATTCTTTGGAAAAGCATGAGACATGATAATATATTAAATAAAATGTGCAAGGCTCCAACATAGGTGCCTAACCCATAGCCTCTTCAACTTTTTCCACTCAGGACGCTTTGATGATTGTTCAACTTCCAGATGGAGAACCAATGGACACTTGCTTCCCTCCAAACTTGTGTGCCCCACTCAAGACCCTTCACATTCCAAATGTGGATACCTAGGAGGGATAATTTACCCTCTAGTGACGTGTAACCTCCACCAACATTGAATTTCCTCTTCAAAATATAATTATAATAATGCCAATATTAAATAAATTTCTCTCATGTCCCCTAGGATACTTTCCAAGAAAAATGAAGACATAAAAATGACATAGGTTTGCAAGGTTAATGTCACCTAACTTAACATTCTCCCAATTGACATTATACATTTCAATTATGTCCAAGAGATCTACAAATGATAAATCAAGTACAATGATCAAGGCCCATGGCCTTCCTGCACCAAGAGAACTTATATGTGGTCACTGGCTTCATGAGAGAATTTTTAACATTATCTAAAGTGTCAACCTTATCAATCAAGACCTTACCATTCTCAACCATTTCTTGCACAAAGTGATACTAAATATCAGTATGCTTAGTGTTAGAACTATAAAATTATGACAATTTTACAAGTTGTTCATACCCATGAGTTTCTAAATGAGTCTTTACCATAAGCACAAAAGCCTCTCTTCATAACATTTTACCCATATTCTGTTATGTAGTCCTGTAGAATCCATCTAGTCCTGAATATTTTACATTATAATTCCTATCGGCATGAGGTAATCAGGGTCTCCCCGATCCATAATGATTTTCTACTAATGTATATTTGTTGCAATCTATCGGCAGGACTTCAAGGTGTTAAACAGATTGGAATTCATATACAGGCACCTATCAGCAAGACACAATTCATTGTCTTGGCGACAGAAAATCACATCAGCAGGAAGGCTCTCATCGGGATAAGTCATAATGAAACCATATATGTCTTACAGACCGGCACGTTTCGGCTAAACCAAAAGTATTTGGAGTAAGGTCTTACCGAATGTATTATGTGTCACCGACCGGTGCATGAGTTATATCGACTAGACAAAGGGCTATCGGGATGAACTCTTACTGCATGCATCAGGTCTTGCCGACAATGCATAATGGGCATCCTATTGAATAATCATTGGGGTGAAGTTATGTAGTCCTGCCGACTCATGTGTCTCGTCGAAGTATTGTTTCATTGGAAAAAAGGTAAATATGTCTCAGCGACTAGAAAAGATACTAAAGAACATATCTCGGTGAAACACAAAGTAATCTATGAAACTTCTCCCCGACTCCAAATGTCATAGTGAAACACATAAGATGAAAGAATATTTGTCGATGAGACATTGAACGTCAATATGACTGCAAGATGTCTCGATAGGTGTTCAGCGAGTGTTAGTAAAGCCCAAATACAACTGACTACCGACATTTGAATGTGAAATGACGTGTCTATTCAAATACTGATGTATAAATGTTCATCTTCGATTATGAGATAGAGGGGTAGAATAGGAGAGAGAGACAAAGTAAAATACAGTAGGATACAATTTTTTTTGAGACTATGATGCATGATTGAAAGAAAATGGAGATTTCAATTGAATTTCTGATGGGATGACATTTTTCTGGTTTCAGTTGTTTGTGGTATTGATTAAAAGTATTGCTGAAGTTTTCTCCAAGGTTGATATTTTCTAATTGTTTGAACTGATAATATCAAGGATTTTTTTAGTTTATCAGTACACATTTGCTATAACTGTATGGTTGGATTAATTGGGTCTTTCAAGGAAAGTTTAAATCCTTTAAAAAAATCATAGTAATTAGGGAATCTCATTTGGATCATTAAGAAGAAATTGGTAATCACATTCCTACATGTTTATACCAGCTATAAACTTAAACCTATATGCCAAACAATTTGAGTTTATGCCAGAAATAAGTTATTCATTTAAGATTCCATTTGACTCTGCATACCCAATAAGGCACTAGTCTCTGCATTTTTATCATTTAGTTTCATTCATTTTTTACATTTGTTAAATGAACATATTAGGTTTTAATTTTAATGTTGTTGTACAATTTATACCAAATCAGGTTTCATTTGTCCACTCCCATCTTCCATTGTGGGAAAAACACTTCAAGAGAGATAAGCACAAGTCAAGTTTGCCTCACTCATATAGGTACACCTACCTAGGTCTGGCAGCACCTGAAGAGTAGAAGGTTCAATTCATTTGGCCTTGTCTGTTATCTTGAAACATTGTGAAAGCTTGGCAACCTTTCGTGGTTTAAACCTGCATTTTTTAGAGCTAACAAATTGGC
This sequence comes from Sequoia sempervirens, assembly GCA_007258455.2. NCBI lineage: Eukaryota > Viridiplantae > Streptophyta > Pinopsida > Cupressales > Cupressaceae > Sequoia > Sequoia sempervirens. Next base: position 346,985,147 of record VDFB02000008.1, on the reverse strand, counting down.
GACTCTGCTGGGGACATTATTGCAAGATATCCGGTTGAAGATTATATAGAGTCATTGAAGAAAAAGTCATAATTTGAGAAGTTTCAAAAAAAGTGATTCCGCTGGGGAAAATCAAAAATAATTTTAAAAGGAAACATTTTCCTACTTTCAGAAAAGTAGGTGGCGACTCTGGTAAAAACTTGATGAAGAATGGATAGACAATTTGTGTATGGAACAAAAGAATATTTTGAAAGGCAACAGTTGATAAGAGGAATTAAAGAATTGAAAAAGCAACAGTTGCAAGTGAAGAAAGAAACGCTGCAAATTAAGAAAGAAACACTACAATTGGACCAACAACTGTTACAATTAAGAGAATTTTGTAATAAGAATGAATACACAAATGCAAGAAGGCATTGGACCCCTCAAGTGCCTGATAATACAATTGGAAATTTTCACAATGGAGGCAATGCATATCATGCTCAACAAAATATATATTCACCACAATCACCTCATGGTCAACAATATGTGTCACATTCTCATACACAATACAATATTATGTTATACCAATTATAGCATCCACATAACCCTCCCCCCCATAAATACACAACAATGATCAGATAATTTGACTTGGCGGGGTTTCAATTATACCCTTACCCTATGGATGGCAGTTGGAGAAGTCTTGTTCCAAAGTTTACAGGGAGTAGTGCAATTACTGCTGAAGATCATTTGGGGAATTTCAATGCTTTCATCCGAGATTTGGATATACCTTATGAGGATTTACATATGAGGCTATTCATGATGTCACTCATTCATGAAGCTAGGGGTTGGTTTAATAGCCTACCAATAGCTTCTATTGATTCTCTTCAAGGATTTCAGGATCAATTTCTTGAGAAATATGGAAATCTGTCTGCACCAAATTGGGCTTCCCATGGGTTATTAGAGATTCAAGAAAATCAGAAATTGTTGCAATATGTATGCCAGAATCAACAATTTGAAGAAGAGGAAGATGAGTACGTACATACTCAAAGCCAGGACTCCATCACAGAATCAGGATGTGCAATTTATCCATTAGATGCATTTCTTGAAGTAAGGAGATGTGAAGGAGAATTTGGGCACTCTTTGTTCTGTAGAATGGTAGATGAATGGACTGATATTGCAGATAAAAATAGATATGAAGACAATGGTGATGTCATTGATGAAGAAAGAGACATTGATCAGATAATGCAGCCAATAGAATATGAGACATGTGCAAGTCAAAATGACTCATATGATAGCCTGCATGATGAAGATGAAGATACAAGAGATCTCTCTTGCATAACAGATTGTGACAGGGAAAGTAATACATGTTATGAGGGATCTAATGAATATTCAGATTGTGAAGATGAACCTATGGATTTTGATTTACAGCAAGGTGATTATTGCAGTTCTTGTGGTAATCAAGAGGAAGAAGCAATGGACAATGCAGGTCCATTTGATAGTGAACAAATAATTCCTCCAGTTGTAGTTAAATACCATGAAGATACATTTGATCAAGAAGAGGGAGAAATAATGGAAGATATGGAAGAAGAAACGTGTTCACTCAACAGTGAGCAAATTCAGATATGCTAACTCTTGAATACCAAAGATGTGCACATGAAGGTGATTCTGAAGTCCTGTGTTCAGCTTACATTTGTTTTGATAGTGAAAGTTCTTTGTGCAATGATTCATATGACTCCCAGTGCATTTCCTGAAATGATGGAGAAACCTTTGAAGTTGATCAAAAATTTGTGTCCATTCAAGATGAGGTATGTGATTTTGAAATTTCTAACTCATGTGGAGAAGACATTTATTTGCATACCAAGGATGATAGAAGTCCAGCATTGATTGGTTCATATATGCATGATATTGAAGATATGAGTCATAATCCAGTGTCATCTCCAAATGGTGATATGGAAGAGGTGCAAAAGGTTTCAGATTTGTTCGTCTCAAACAGTGTTGATATGACATAATTTTTTGATTCTCAAGAGAAGCACTTTGATGGTGGATTTTTAGTACAGCTGGGAGAACGTTTTATAATACATAATAGTGAAAAAGATAATGAGAAATGTTGCATTGAATATGCATGTACTTTGTATGTTGAAGATAATAGAGATTTGTCGCATGATGATGGAGAATTTGAATTGTAGAATGGTGAAGGGAATTTGGGCCAAGCTGAGCATGATGATTCTTTTAAAACTTTCAATAACAGTGATAGGGAAGATTGCATGAATATCTTCAAGAAGAATATGATGAACTCAATTCAAATTCGGGTGTTTGATAGAGGAAAGTATGGACCTTTCTTTTGGATGGCCTTGAGCCATCATTTATGGTTTGAATTTTAGACTGTAACAGCTCAAAATAGATGGAGTTAAAACACAGAGGATTAAGGGTTGCCAGTGCATGGACAACTCTTGATTATCCTCTAAAAAATTCTTCTCCATGCACAGTAGTTTAGGAAATAAAGGAATGGGAATTTATAGTACATGGACAATCCTGGTATTCCTTCTTTTCAAATAATTTTTTCCATGTATAGTAGTTTAGGGTCATATTCATTTCCATTTCCATTCACTCCATTTTTCTCACCGATCCATCATCTTGAGTTTGGTCTGCTCACCCAAAAATATGGGTCCTTGCAATGATCTCACAATCATTCATCACCAGATGGAGCCACTGTTAGAACTATAAAATTCTAACAATTTTATAAGTTGTTCATACCCATGAGTTTCTAAATCAGTCTTTACCATAAGCACAAAAGCCTCTCTTCATAACATTTTTCCCATATTCTGTCATGTAGTCCTATAGAATCTATCTAGTCCTGAATATTTTACATTATAATTCCTTTTGGCATGAGGTAATTAGGGTCTTCCTGATCCATAATGCATTTTCTACTAATGTATATTTGTTGCAGTCTATTGGCAGGACTTTAGGGTGTCACACCGATCAGAATTCATATACAGGTACCTATCGACAAGACACAATTCATTGTCTCGGCGACAGAAAATCACATTGGCAGGAAGGCTCTCATCAGGATAAGTCATAACAAAACCATATATGTCTTACCGACCGGCACATTTCAACTAAACCAAAAGTCTTCGGAGTAAGGTCTTACCGAATGTAATATGTCTCATTGACTGGTGCACGAGGAGTTATATCAACCAGACAAAGGGCTATCAGGATGAACTCTTACTGCATGCGTCGGGTCTTACCGATAATGCATAATGGGGATCCTATTGAATAATCATCAAGGTGAAGTTATGTAGTCCTACCAACTCATGTGTCTTGCTGAAGTATTGTTTCATCGACAGAAAGGTAAATATGTCTCAATGACCAGAAAAGATACTAAAGAACATATCTCGGTGAAACACAAAGTAATCTATGAAACATCTTCCCGACTCCAAATGTCACAGCGAAACACATAAGATGAAAGAATATTTGTTGATGAGACATTGAACGTCGATATGACTACAGGATGTCTCGGCGGGTGTTCAACGAGTGTTAGTAAAGCCCGAATACAACTGACTGCCAACATTTGAATGCAAAACGACGTGTCTGTTCAAATACTAATGTATAAATGTTCATCTTCGATTATGAGATAGAGGGGTAGAATAGGAGAGAGACAGAGTAAAATACAGTAGGGTACATAATTTTTTGAGACTGTGATGCATGATTAAAAGTATTGTTGAAGTTGTCTCCAAGGTTGATATTTTCTAATTGTTTGAACTGATAATATCAAGGATTTTTTTAGTTTATCAGTACACATTTGTTGTAACTGTATGGTTGGATTAATTGGGTCTTTCAAGGAAAGATTAAATCCTTTTAAAAAATCATAGTAATTAGGGAATCTCATTTGGATCATTAAGAAGAAATTGGTAATCACATTCCTACATGTTTATACCAGCTATAAAATTAAACCTATATGCCAAATAATTTGAGTTTATGCCAAAAGAAGTTATTCATTTAAGATTTCATTTGACTTTGCATACCCAATAAGGCACTAGTCTCTGCATTTTTATCATTCAGTTTCATTCATTGTTTACATCTGCTAACTGAACATATTAGGTTTTAATTTTAATGTTGTACGATTTATACGAAATCAAGTTTCATTTGTCCACTCCCATCTGCCATTATGGGAAAAACACTTCAAGAGAGATAAGCACAAGTCAAGTCTGCCTCACTCATATAGGTACACCCACCTAGGTCTGACAGCACCTGAAGAGTAGAAGGTTCAATTCATTTGGCCTTGTCTGTTACCCTGAAATGTTGTGAAAGCTTGGAAACCTTTCATGGTTCAAACCTGCGTTTTTTAGAGCTAACACTTAGTATGTGTGTGATACATAGGATTTTTGACCAAATAAATATCACTCTGATTGTCACATCAAATCCTCATTGTCCTGCAGTCAAAACCAATACCATTACCAAGTCTTTATAACCATACCACCTCCTTAGAATCATGTGTAGAAGCCATATAATTTTATTTATTGGTGGAAAAAGTAACTATAGGACACCTCTTACTCATAGAACTCACTACACCTTTAAACAAAGTAAATACATAGCCACTAGTGGACCTTCAACTATCCATGTCACCCACCCAATATGCATCAATAAACCCCTATATGTCTAATTATTTAACCACATCATCATTAAAATGATAAACCAAACAACAATTAGAAGTACCACACAAATATATAAACCCTTCTTAACAAAATTCTAATTCTCTTTACCAGCCTTAGACATAAACCTTCTTAGTACTCCCATAGCATGGGCTATATTTGGTCTAGTGTAAACCATTGCATACATTAAAATACCAATGATACTAGCATAAGGAACCTTATACATATCCTCAAAATCATCATCAAAATTAGGACACATATCCAAGATCAACTAAATGTAAGGAGGCTAAGGTAGCAGATCAACTTCCTACACTAATCTTGAGAGGAGAATAATGCAAAACTTTATAGATATTTTCAACAGTTACAAAAACTTAAACAGAAATAAACATAAATATCATGCATACCACAATATAGTGATTTACATGGGGAAAACTCTTTCTGGAGAAAAACCCCACACTCTAAAAGTTGCCCAATATATTATTCAGAAATCATAAAGATTACAATATACGCGCAAAGCGAGCTTCTCACAAGAGTATCACCACCAACTATCCGGAGATAACACAACCGCTATCAAAATCTTAGAATACATCACAATATCATAGCTGAAATAAAACTCCCTCATAAAATAGGGCTACCTTCTAGGGCAAGATAAACCAACAAAATATCTACCATCAAATCTAAAACCTAATAATGAATAGTCCATATTTACAATGTATGTCGGCCATTTAAGAGTTTTGGTTAACAAAAAAAAGTTAACATTAACACACATCCCAATCCCCTCCACCCCATGCTCCCATTGTATATTACACATATCAGTGTAACTAAGATATATATAAACACACACACATATATATAATACATCTTATCAACAATAAACCTTATATAATTGCAAGGTTGTGACACATTTTCCCAACAAATACCCACTTTTCGACACCTTGCAAGAGCAACGGGAGGGAGTAAACATCGTCCCTTAATTTCTAGGGGTCGAGAGTCCCATAATATTTGAACACCATCTGAGCTTCTTTGTGCTCATAGTTAAAGAATCAACAATATTAATCAAAGTCTCTACCTTAACCAACTTCACCCTACCATCTTCAACCATATCTCTAACAAAATGATACTGTACATCAATGTGCTTGGTCCTGACATGAAATGTTGGGTTCTTAGCTAGGCATATCACACCCTGACTGTCACAATAAATTGTTAGTATGCCTTATTTTTTTCCAATATCTGAACATAGTCTCTTAAGCCAAATGGATTCTATACAAGCATTAGTAGCTACCATATACTAAAATTTAGTAGTGGACAAAGCAACCAAAGACTATCACTTACTCATCCAACTAATTGCACCTCCAAATAAAGTAAACATATAAGCACTAGTGGATTGTCTACTATCAATATCACCTACCAAGTCTGAATCCACATAAACATGAATATCAAGGGAAATATCATCTTTAGTCAAATTATTATGATAACACGAGAAATACTCTAAGGTACTACACAAATATTTGAATATTTTTAACTGCATCCCAATGAACTCTACCAGGATTAGACATATATTTAAAAAGAAATCCTATTGCTTGGGAAATGTATGGTCTAGTACAAACCATAACATACAACAAACTTCCAACTGCACTCTAGTAAGGCACTTTGCTCATCTCTTCCATCTCTGATGGAGATATTGGACAATCTAAAATAGATAAATTTGTTACAACTAAAAGGGAATACACAACAGTCTATAGTCCTACATGTCAAACCTCTGTAAAATTGAATTGGCATGCTTACTTTGGCCAAGCCATATATTTTTGTTCACTCTATCCCTTCTAATTTCCATCTCAAGAATGTGCTTAGCTACACCAAGATATTTCATTTCAAATTTAGTAGCAAGTTGAGATTTCAATTTTGAAATCATACCTTTCCCTTTGCCAATAAATAATATATCATCAACATATAATGCAATAAATAGGAAATGATCACCATCAATTTTATAATAAACAGAATGATTTAATATAGAATTATCAAATCCCAAACTCAACACATATGTATCAAATTTTTAGTACCACATCCTAGGACTTGCTTTAGGCATGCAAATTTTTCTTCAATTAGCAAACCAAATTACTTTTACCTTCCACCATATAGTGATTTGGTTGTGTCATATAAATATCCTCCTCCAAGTCACCATGAAGGAAAGCAATTTTCACATCCATTTTCTATTGAACACTCTGAATACTAAGAGGGGGGGTGAATCAGTATTCCATTAAACCATTCACATAAAATCCATCCAAAAAATATCATTGACCTAAGAGAAAACATGGAATCAAAACAATGCATCAATACACATGAACACTAGTATTTTTACGTGGAAAACCCAAAATAGGAAAAACCATGATGAGGGATAGCTCACAATATAATATATCTGGATATAGAATATTACAATGGCTCACTTCCAAGTGATGAAGTGATATGGAATGTACCTTCCTTGTGTTGGATTTCAGTTCTGGTGAAGCACAATACATGAGTAATATTTATGTATACAACACATATGTCTGCTCATCTATACAATTTCACACACAATCTCTTCTCTTCCCTCGTGTATCTCTCACCTAACACTTTCTCTTCACTCACTACCTCCCTTCAAAATTATCTTACATATATAAATATATATCCATGTTAACTAATTAGGTTGACCTAATTAGAGAAACCCTATATCAAATCAAAAACCAACTTTGTCGGCATTATCCTCAAAACACATTCATCTTCGCATAAAATTAGTCAGGTTGGACCTAAGATAGATCCCTTTATCATCCATAACACATATTAAAACTTCTCAACATTAATACATAATTAGGTCACCCAGAGTTAGATCAGAACTCCAAAGATATATGCAATCCATCAAACGTGTAACACAAAAACTTGTTAACACACTGAATTCTCCTTTAGACGAAATCGAACTACTAATCTTCAACACTACACGGTATGATAATCAAATATGAGAAAATTCAAAATCTCCCACATCTGTGTACAATATATAAACTATATTCTTCAGAGCAAAATATTGTCATTCATATCTTCCAAATTCCTTCATATACCATTATTAAACTCTAGTGTAGAATGCATCTTGTAGTCTCAAATCTATGTAAAAAGTATTGTAGTGATATCTTTTTTTGAGATAGAATTTGGACCAAAAAAACTAATGTACAAAGTTAGTGTATAAGCATGACACTGTTACCCAAGCTACTAGTAATTGTACCTTCCCAATCAAACAACCTTGTCAACTGAAACCTTGTCAATGGAAGAAAATGATGACAAAATAGAACATTTTATCCTCTTCTGAGTAAATATCACAAAATATGATAATCCAAATTAAAATACCAAATCAACAAACTTCAATTATTGGACCAACTAAATATTGCCAAACATCAAAATTCCATTGTGGAAATTATCCAAATTCCACTGTTTGTTGACATCAATGAAAACCTCTCAATTTCCAGCAATCTCCCCCTTTTTCATTGATGGCAACACATGATGTGAAAACCATCAAAATACCTCTTCCCATTTTTTCAATTTTCTCCCCAAAAATTTTTCACAAAACTTTTCAATTTTCACATGTACCTTCTCTCTGTTTCCACATGATACGTCTATTTTCACATGATACCTCTCTCTCCCCCCTTGACATCAATGGCAAAGGAAAAAAAAAATAATGCTTTAACAGTTCCTTTTGTGTACTTGAACACTTCCTCTAAGGAGTACATCTAAAACAACATTTGTGAGTAAACAACTAGAGGTTGTAGTCCCTTGAACTTTGCTAAGAATACCTGACCATGAGGATCTTCCTTCATCCCAAATCCTTTTTGTTGTTGACAAAGCTCTGCAAAGATAGTTGAGATCAATTAAGATGTATTTTCCTTCAACCACAGTTCCAGGAGTAACATAAGACTTCAAAGTTCTGTCAGCCAAATAAAGAACATAATAGACAAGTGTACACTTAATCTTGATTAAATCTTTGAGCATCCCATACTATTCAATCATCTCTCCTAAATATCTTTATGTGATGCAAGGTATTCTTCATGCATTTTTTTCAAACTATACCAAGTTTGATCATCCAAATCAATAGTAGGATTAAATGTGCTTTTTACCCGAAAAGGTTTTCCCCATGTGTGTTCATGTTGTTTGTTCCATCTTTCATGTTTAATGGTTCTGCTTGATTGAATCTATTTAATGGTGTTGTTTGGAACTAATTTAATTATCATTAACTTTTCTCTAAGGGTCAATGTGGAAAATGAACTATGTTTGATTCTGCTTTGTGGCATAGTAGTTTGTGTCTTTGAGGCAATCTGATGAAATAAAAAGATACTGAAGGCACTACTAATCTTGGATGTTTCTTTCTGAGATGATTTAAATTTCCCAACAACTATTGCACTCAGCAGTGCATGCATCAAGCTTATATAATGTGTTATATTTGACACCTCTAGCAATCAACATAGCACCTCTAACCATCTTACATCCTGCATGAGAAAATACTACCTGGACACCTACATCTATTAGTTTTCTCACAAATAAAAAATTTCATGTTAATCTAGGGGTATGCAACACACCATTAATCATTTTTGTTCTACCTTCAAAAAACTTGATTCTAACTTTACCACGGCCAATGATATTTAAATAAGAATCATTACCCAAGTACACCTTAAGTCCATCAAACTCTTCATATTTAGAAAACCAATCTCTATTTAAGGCCATATGGAATTATGCACTCGAGTCAATTAACCATGCATCATTACCTACACGAGTTGCCAAAGATGCAATGAATGCATCACCACCTTCTCAAACTCATAATCAAATCTCATCTTTTTCTTCTTCTTTTCTTCTTTGCAGTCCTTATGAATAAGTCCAAGTTTACCATAGTTCCAACAAATAACTTTGGACTTTCTAATAGATTTAGATCTCCCCTTGGACTTGGATTTTTCATGCTTCTCATTCTTCTTACTTTTTTCCTTAGGTCTTCCATGAAAATTTAGGGCCTCCTTCACACTAATGGATACCTTTCTCCTCATCTCTTTAGAAAGCAAAGAACCCACCACATATTTAGTCTTCAAAATAGCATAAGTACTCCCAATAGCCATAACAAGAGAATCCCATGAATCATGCAAAGAAGAAAGAAATATCTAACATTTCTCCTCCTCATCCATTTTGACACCAAGTGGTGCCAATTGAGCCACTAGCATATTGAATTCTTCCAAGTGGTATGTGATTCATCCACCCTCTTCCATTCTCAAGGAATACAATTTCTTCCTGAAGAAAATTTTGTTCACTAAAGATTTGTCTTGATACATCTCACCAAGCTTCTTCCATAGTTTCTCTATAGAGGTCTCTTCATAGACATTAATTAAAATAAATTCTACCAAGCACAATTTGATTAAAGCCTTGGATTTACGGTCCATAATATCATATTGAGTAACCAAAGTAGGATCTATAGGTCTTGAAACTTTCTCATTAACAACATCCCACAAATCTTGATCTATCAACAGATCCTCCATCTTCAACTTCCACATCTCAAAATCATTTCCAAAAAAATTATCCACCTCTATTCTCCTTAGTGAACTTTCCATCTAAAAATTCTTGCAACAAGATCACAAAGTATCTTCTACACAAGCTCCCACTCAAATAAGGATTAATTTAAAAAACTCACAACAACCCACAATTGAAACCAAAGGTGATTGGACTTTGATACCACTTGTAGGGAAGATAAGGTAGCAAAACAACTTCCTACACTAATATTGAGAGGAAAATAATACAAAACTTCACAGATCTTTTCAACAATTATAGAAACTTAAACATAAATATCATGCTTACCACAACACAGTGATTTACATGAGGAAAACCCTTTCGAGAGACAAACTCCACACTCCAAAAGTCACCAAATATATTATTTAAAAATAAAAAAGATTACAATATACTTGCAGAGCAAGCTTCTCACAGGCGTATCACCACCAAATATCTAGAGACAACATGATCGCTATCATACTCTCAAAATACATCACAATATTGTAACCATAATACAATCCCTCATAAAATAGGGTTACCTTCTAGGGAAAGATAAGCCAACAAAATATCTACCATCAGATCTTAAACCTAATAATGAACAGTCTAGATTTACAATATATCATTAATTTAATCTATATCGGCCATTTAAGAGTTTTTGTTAACAAAAAAATTTAACATTAACACACATCCCACTCCTCCCCTCCACCCCATGCTCCCATTGTATATTACACCTATTAGTGTAACTGGGATATATATACATCCTATCAATAATAAACCTTATATAATTGCAAGGTTGAGACACATTTTCCCAACACTTAATACAAACTGAAAATGGAATGTTAATTGGCTTACTGTCATGCATATTGAATCTTGACAACTTTGTAGCGTCATGCTTACATCTTGTTGAAGCTGAGTATATTGTTGTTGCATCTTTTTGTACACAAGTTCTATGGATGAAATAGACATTGAAAGATATCATAGTAGTATATGATGATCCCATTTCTATTTTCTCTGATAATACAAGTGTAATTAACATTTCAAAGAATCCTATGATGCACTCGAGGATAAAGCATATATCTATTAGATATCATTTCTTGAGGGAGAAGGTCATCAAGAATGAAGTAAAGTTTGAGTATGTTCCGATGAAGGATCAAGTTGCTGATATTTTCACAAAGGATCTTCCTAAAGATACTTTTGAGTATCTCCAAGAGAATTTGGGGGTTATTTCCCCTCCTTTCTTGAACTAGATGCATATGGAGATGCATCACTCCTATGGATCTATCTTTCTTCTAGGCTGATGTTTTCGTGGCTACCTCTCAAGCGGAGCAGGTACTATTAGGTGTTGTCATTATGAGTATTTTGTTTTCATGTCAAAGGAGAAATCAATGTAAAGTATTCTTCTTCCCTTTCCATGGATGTCAAAGGGGGAGAAGAAGCATGTGAAAAAGGAAAGGAAATTTGAGAGAAGAAGCATATATGAAACTATCTTCTAAGGGGGAGAAATAAAAAGTGTGTTCAGAGCTTGTATGCTGTCTTTGATTATTTTTCACATCATGTGTTGCCATCAATGAAAAAGGGGGAGATTGTTGCAAGAATGGAAAGGAGGAAGGTGTTTTCATTGATGTCAAATAGTCAGCTAGTTATCTACTAGTTTCTATTGGTTGTATATGTCGAGGATATCTAGAAAATTGTAATAAAGATATGTTGCAGGTGTTCTGTGGTTGCTCTGAGTTTTGGTACGAATTTTCTCCTATGGTTTTGTGGTTCAGATATGTTGTTCATGGTTGTTAGAAGGTGCTATATTCATATTTTTTGTTGTTGGTTCATTGTACAGTGTAAGTTGTGTTCACCAGTTGTGAACTGTGGTTTTCTATGTTTTTGGTTGAGGTCCAGGAGAAATGTTGTTGGTCTAGATTTCTCTTTGATGAAGTCTTATTATGTGTGATTCTAAAGTTGAGTTGCCCTGATTGTATTGAAGTTAATTTAAAAATTTGGAAAGTTTGTGCTTAATGGTTCTATGTGTTTTACATTGGTGTGGCCGACCTTGTGTGAAATACTACTTTTGAGAATGATGAAGCATGTTACATATATTTGGGTCCATATGAAGCATGTGTTTGGGTCACCCTCATTCTAATTCCACTCAAGGATGTTTTGGAATTGACCTAATTTGAATTTGGATTTGGATATCTGACTCTGAATACGTTTCAAAGTTGAAGATGGTATAAATACCAGATGAGTTAGTAATAGAAAATATACAAGTGAGAAAAAGAAGAGCGATAACAAAAAGGAGAAAGTGCAGTTTGGTGCAACATTGATTCTATTCAGTAAGAGTGTGTGTTGAGAGTGTGGGAGATCTATATAAAGCTTAATGTTGAGTTTTCGGATGCAAGGAGTAGAAGGCGAACTCTATCATTCATGCAATTTGATCGAGTGACTGTGATGGAGTCCTTTGTTGCATTGGGGTTGTAGTCTCTCTATAACAAGTCTTCTTTGTCTTCTTTGTATCTTTGTGGAAGTGATCCCTCCAAGTTGTAGCCCTATTGGATAGTGAGTCCTTGTTCTAGACAATGAGTCCTTATTTCAGGCAGTGAGCCTTTTTGTAATTAGTTTTGATATTCTCTATAATGTGAGTTAATCCTCACTATGGTTTTTCCTTCATTGGGTTTTCCACGTAAATATGGTGTTATTGTGTTTATTTGTTGGATTTGAGTTTCTATATTGGTATTTGATGATTAATCATTTAAGCAATATTAAGTATTAATTTTGGTGATTGAATTAAAGGTTTAATTATGTGACAAATGATTGATCCCTCCCTCTTAGTTGTCTTATTCAACAACTGGTATCAGAGTAAAAGGTTCCTTGGTGAAGAGCTTAACCATTTGAGGAAGGTCCGGGATGGCTGGTAAAATGGTTTTTGATTATCTAATGTTTGATGGAACTAACTATGGTATTTGGAAAGTATTGATGGAAGAATATCTAGAGTATTGTGGATATGATGTGGAGAAAGCTTACAAAAATCCTTATACTCCTGCTAATGGTTCGAGTACACCTAAAGAGATCAAATCACATGAAGTGAACAATTAGGTGACATTCATCTTAAAGAATAGTCTGGTACATTTTGAGTTGATTAAGATTTAGAATTTGAAAACCGCTATGGAAGTTTGGGATGCTTTGGAAAGAGTGCATGATGGTGATGAAAGAGTTAAAGAGGTGAAATTACAAAACTTGGAAACATAGTTTGATATTCTACATATGTCTAAAGATGAGAATATTAAACCTTATGTACAGAGATTGGATGAGATAGTGGCCAGAATGAGAGAACTTTGTGCTACTATAGATGAAACTAGGATTGCAAAGAAGATTCTCAAAATTCTTCTTGATGCTTACAATGAGAAGGTGAGTGCTATTAAGTATACTATAGATTATAAAACCTATGCTAAGGATCTACTATTGGTATTTTTGACATCTTATGAGATGAAGAAGCCGAGTCTAAGGAATGGGTGCAAATCAAAGACTGCTTTTAAAGCTACAAAAGATGAAGATCCAGATGAAGACAAATTTGATGAAATAGGAGCTAACTTTGTAAGAAGAATGAGGAAAGGCTTTGGTAAGTATGAAGGTAATTTTCTATTTAAATGCTTTAATTTTGGAGAAATAGGTCATTATGCTGCAAAGTGTCCAAAAAGAGCCAAAAGAAATATACAAAGATATGAGAAAGAGAAGAAAGGGAAGAAGATTAACAAAGCTCATTATGTGAATGAATGCTAGTATATCTGATGAGGATTTAGAATATAAAGATCCTCATGAAAATGAATGCTTGTTCTTGGTGATTAAGGATGAGCCTAATTCTACTAATTCTTTAAGACAAGTAACTCCAGAGAAGGAGAAAAATGAAGGTATGGTTATCTCTTCCCTACATGATAAACAAGAAAATAATTTTTGGGTAGTTGACAGTGGTTGTTCACATCACATGACTGGTGATAAGAGTAATTTTTTTAAGCTTGAACAATACGATGGAGGCTTGGTTATGTTTGGAGATGATATAGGTGCTAAAATCTATGGGATAGGTTTAGTAAGTTTTGATGGCAAGCATCATACTGACAATGTTTACTATGTTAAGGGTTTAAAGCATAATTTCTTGAGTATTGATCAGATGTGCATAAAAGGATACGATCTTGTGTTTAAGGATGAGATATGTGAGATCTGAAAAGGATCCAAAACATTGATTGCTACAAGAAAGAAATCTAAAGGGAATATCTATCAACTTAAGGGTGTTGATGGACGATGTTTTATGACTCAAATTATTTATAGTTGGTTATGGCATAGGAGAATGTGTCACATGAATTTTGAAAACTTGGAAAGGATCACTACTATTTGAGCCGTGAGAGATTTACTGAGAATTACAAAGCTTGTTAATGCTATTTGTAGGAATTGTCAGTTTGGAAAGAAAGCAAGAAATCATTACAGATCAAAGGAACAATCCACTACTAGACTACTAGATTTAGTTCATACATATCTTTGTGGTCCTACAAGAGTAAGAAGTCTACTTGATGAAAGGTACTTTATGATTTTAATTGATGATTTTTCTAGATATACATGGGTTACATTTCTTAGAGAGAAATCAGATGCATTAGATAGATTCAAGGCATTCAAAGCTATGGTTGAAAATGAAGTGAATTTGAAGATAAAATACTTAAGGTCTGATAGAGGTGGAGAATTCACCTCCCATTAGTTTAAAATTTTTTGTGAAGTGCATGGAATAAAGAGACAGTTATCTACCTCGAGAACTCCTCAACAGAATGGATTTGTTAAAAGGAAAAACATAAAAGTTCAAGAGGCTACTAGATCAATGATTACTGAGGTTGGTTTATGTATTCAATCAAGTTCAAGCAAGAGAAAATAGTACAAAGACTCCCTATGATCTATGGCATGGAAGAATTCCTACTGTTAAATATTTCAAGGTATTTGGAAGAAAATGCTATATTAGAAGAGATGAGAAAACTTCTGGTAAGTTTGATTCAAGAAGTGATGAACGCATTCTTCTTGGATATTCTACTAATAGAAAGGCATATAGATGTTTCAATAAAAGAATAATTTTTTTTTGTAGAGAGCTCAAATGTGAAGGTTGATGAGACAATGAAGAATCCTATTAACATTGACAAATATGTATCTAATGAGCATGATTGTGTAAGAATAGAGTGATTGTGGAAGAACAAGAAAAATATTCACATGAGCAAGAGAAGCAGGATGAACATAATGAAACAGAAGAGGATGCTCTAGTGATGTCCCCTAAGACACTAAAATATGTACAGAAGAAACATTCAAAAAGAGAGATTATTGGAGACAATACAATAAGTGTGTTGATGAGAAGTAGAGTTGATGTTGAAGTAAGTCTATGTTTACTTTTTGAGATTGAACTGAAGACTGTATGTGAAGCTTGTAAAGATGAACATTGGAAGGAAGCTATGAAAGAAGAACTTATGCAGATTGAGAAGAATAAAACTTTGGTCCCAAGATTTGTAGATGAAAACATCATTGGATCAAAATGGGAATTTAGAAATAAGTTGAATGAAAATGGAGAATTTTTTAGAAACAAAGCGAGGCTTACGTGTAAAGGCTACTCACAAGTAGAAGGCATACATTTTCAAGAAAAATTTACTCTGGTAGCAAGAATGGAAGCTATAAGGATGTTCTTGGAATTTGTTGCTCATAAAGACTTTAAGATCTATCAAATGGATGTCAACTCAACATTTTTGAATGGTAAACTGGAAGAGGAAGTTTATATGGAACAACCAGAAGGATTTCAGTTAACATAACAACTAGATATGGTGTAAAAATTGAATAAAGCTTTATATGGGTTGAAGCAAGCTCCTAGAGCATGGTATGCAAGGTTAGATAAGTATTTGATTCAGCAAGGCTTTAACAAAGATACGAAAGATAGTAATTTGTACTTTAAGATTGAAAATGATAGAATCTTGATTGTAGTAGCATATGTTGATGACATTATCTTTAGAGCAAATGAAAATATGTGCAAGAGGTTTGCGGAAGAAATGCAGAAAGAATTTGAAATGTCTATGTTTGGGGAGATGAATTTCTTTCTTGGACTACAAAATATTCAAATAGAGCAAAATTTTCATTTCATATTCTAAGTATGTGAGAGAAATGTTGAAGAAGTTTGGGATGGATGGTTCGAAACTAGTAAGTACTCCTATAGCGACTAGATGCAAATTGGGAAAATTTGATGATTCACCTAAGGCTGATTAGTGCAAGTATAGATCTATGATAGGTGGACTATTATATTTGACTAGTACTAGACTAGATATCATGCATGATGTATGTCTTGTGGCTAGATTTCAAGAAGACCCTAAGGAAACGCATGTTGCTACTATTAAAAGAATTTTTAGATATTTGAATGGCACTTTGGATTATAGGTTGTGGTATCCTATACAAATGCAGATTGGGTTGGATGTGTAGATGAGAGGAAAAGTACAAGTGGTGGTGTATTCTTTCTTGGATGCAGATTGGTGGCATGGTCGAGTAAGAAGCAATATTTAGTCTCCTTGTGTACTACTAAAGCTAAGTATATTGCTACTACATCTTGTTGTACACAAGTTCTATGGATGAAACAAACATTAAAAGATATCATAGTAGTATATGATGATCCCATTTCGATTTTCTATGATAATACAAGTGCAATTAACATTTCAAATAATCCTGTGATGCACTCGAGGATGAAGCAAATATCTATTCGATATCATTTCTTGAGGGAGAAGGTCATCAAGAATGAAGTAAAGCTTGAGTATGTTCCGACGAAGGATCAGGTTGCCAATATTTTCACAAAGGCTCTTCCTAAAGATACTTTTGAGTATCTACGAGAGAAGTTGGGGGTTATTGCCCTTCCTTTCTTGAACTAGATGCATATGGAGATGCACTAGTCCTGTGGATCTATGGATCTATCTTTCTTCTAAACTGATGTTTTTGTGGCTACCTCTTAGGAAAATCAGGTACTATCAAGTTTTGTCATTATGAGTATATTATTTTTCATGTCAAAGGAGAAATCAATGTAAAGTATTCTTCCGCCTTTTCCATTTATGTCAAGGGGGGAGAAGAATCATGTGAAAAAGGAAATGAATATTGAGAGAAGAAGCATATATGAAACCATCTTCTAAGGGGGAGAAATTGAAAAGTGTGTTCAAAGCTTGTATGTTGTCTTTGATGGTTTTTCACATCATGTGTTGCCATCAATGAAAAAGGGGGAGATTGTTGCAAGAATGGAAAGATCGAAGGTTCTTTTTCACATCATGTGTTGCCATCAATGAAAAAGGGGGGGATTGTTGCAAGAATGGAAAGATCGAAGGTGTTGTCATTTTTTTCAACTGGACAGCTTGTTATCTACTAGTTGCTATTGGTTGTATATGTTGAGGATATTGAGAAAATTGTAATAAAGATATGTTGCAAGTGTTCTTTCGTTGCTTCAGGTTTTGGTCTAGATTTTCTCCTATAGTTTTACAGTTCAGATATGTTGTTCATGGTTGTTAGAAGGTGCTATATTCATATTTTTGGTTGTTGGTTCGTTGTACATTGCAAGTTGTGTTCACCAGTTGTGAACTATGGTTTTCTATGTTTCTGGTTGAGGTCCAGGAGAAATGTTGTTGGTTCGGATTTCTCTTTGATGAAGTCTTATGACGTGTGGTTCTAAAGTTGAGTTGTCTTGATTGTATGAAGTTAATTTTGACATTTGGAAAGTTTGTGCTTAATGGTTCTATGTGTTTTACACTAGTGTGGCTGACCTTGTGTGAAATACTACTTTTGAGAATGATGAAGCATGTGTTTGGTTCACCCTCATTCTAATTCCTCCCTAGGATGTTTTGGTGCCGACCTAATTTGAATTTGGATTTGGACAGTTGACTCTAGATTTGTTTCAAAGTTGAAGATGGTATAAATACAAGATGAGTTATTAATAGAAAATATACAAGAGAGAAGAAGAAGAGCAATAAGAGAAAAGAGAAAGTGAAATTTGGTGTGACATTGATTCTATTCAGTAAGAGTGTGTGTTGAGAGTGTGGGAGATTTGTGTGAAGCTTAATGTTGAGTTTTCGGATGCAATGAGTAGAAGGAGAAATCTATCATTCATGCAAGTTGATCGAATGACTGTGGTGGAATCATTTGTTGTATTGGGATTGTAGTCTCTCTGTAACAAGTATTCTTTGTCTTCTTTATATCTCTATGGCAATGATCCCTCCGAGTTGTACCCCTATTGGATAGTGAGTCCTTGTTTCAGATAGTGAGTCCTTATTTTAGGTAGTGAGCCTTTTTTTAATCGGTTTTGATATTCTCTATAGTGTGAGTTAATCCTCATTGTGGTTTTTCCCTCATTGGTTTTTCCATGTAAATCTGGTGTTATTGTGTTTATGTGTTGGATTTGAGTTTTTACATTAGTATTTGATGATTAATCATTTAAGCATTATTAAGTATTAGTTCTGGTGATTGAATTAAAGGTTTAATTCTATGACAACTAATTCACCCCCCTCTCAGTTGTCCTATTCAATAGGCTTTACTTGTTTTTCTTTTTCTACATCCTTTGAACTACCTAAACCCTCTTCTTCTCCTCCATCCTCTGATCCATCTGATTTTTCTTCCACATGTGCATCTTCTTGCTTCTCAATATTTTTCTCGAAGTGCACAGAGTGTTTTATCTTTATCCTTTGGTTTTTCTTCTCTTGAGTAAGCTCTAAATTCCCTAAAAACTACATCTTTAGAGAAGATTATTTTATGGGTTAAAGGACTCCAAAGCTTATAACCTTTTACATTTTCATTGTAACCAACAAAGATGCATTTATGTGCTTTTGGATCCAATTTAGATTGCTTCTCTTGAGTCACATGAACAAATTCCTCACAAACAAAGATCCTTAAGTGTGAAATATAAGGATTTCTACCTATCCACACTTCATAAGGAGTTTTATCAATAAGAGCTAAATAAGGAGATCAATTAATTAAATAACAAGTAGTACCAATCACTTTTCCCAAAAACATTTATCAAGCTTAGAACTACTCAACATACTCCTAGTTCTTTCCATTAAGGTTTAGTTCATTATTTATGCTACTCCATTTTGTTGGGGAGTATAAGGAGTTGTCTTTTTCCAAAAATACCTGCATGCTTACAAAATTCATCAAATTCTTTGGAACAATGTTCACTCCCATTGTTAGACCTCAATGCTTTTATCTTATAATTTTTTTTGTTTTTCAACTTATGCCTTAAATTCCTTAAACTTAGTGATAACTTCAGATTTTGAATGCATAAAATAAATCTAAGTGTATCTTGAGACATCATCAATAAAAGAGACAAAATACCAAGATTTACCTAAAGAGAAAACATCCACTGGTCCATATAAATTCAAACAAATGATCTCTAATAATCTCTCTTCCTTATTAATTCCATTAATAATGATGATAGATTTTGTTTTCTAAACACACAATATTCACAAGACTCATTTTTACCAATAGAATAATCAAAAATATCACCAACCAACTTTTTGTTTAGAATAGTGTTAAGTCCTTGTTCACCTATGTGACCCAATCTATGGTGTCATAGCATACATGCATTTTTCAGTGTTAGTTACATTGAAAGAGTTACATAAAGTAGAGGCATTTATCCTAAACAAAATTCCTATCTTATATCCTTTATCTATCACCAAACTCCCTCTTACCAACCTGCAACCAAACTTATCAAATGTCACATGCATTCCAGAAACATTCAAACTAGACACTAAAAGTAAATTTATTGCAAGTCCTAGAATATACAAAACATTATATCAAGATTTTAGTGTGAATAGGTCAACCTAAAAAGGGTGATATGCTAACTAGATATGAAATAACCATATTTTCACTAACACCCCCTCTTAAGTGAAACTTAGGGAGTAATTTATGTAAAGATGATGAGTCCCAACTACTAGGCCATGTTAGGTAATCATGTATAAATTTCTCATAAATAACGTAAAGGAGAAAAAATTAATGGTAAATAAATATCCTCTCCAAAAGAGAAATGATATAAACTAAATATACAGATAAAGATAGGATTTATGACCCCCAAAGGAATACTTCTATCAAAATAAGTATAATGAATGTTCTCCTCCATAAGAGAGAAAAGAGATAAGGTCTATGTGACCCCTATAAAATGTGAGAAGGAAAGAACTTCATGTGAGGAAATGCTCCCTCCCAAAATTGATATGTAAAGAGAAACCATACACACTTCCCTCAAAATGATTCTTGTAGTGCTACTAGATGCTTGACACTAGATGTTGAAGATGATCCATGATCATTGAACAATATTTATCCCTTTAGGACAACATCACAAATGTGTGCTAGATGGCATCCCATTCCAAATAGGAATATGCAAGAAGAAGAATAAATGTCTCTAAATTTTTCACATGATCCAAAGATAATGATGTAATATTTGAAAGTTTCTCTAATACCATGTTAGAGAAGCTAAGATCTAAAAGCACAAAAAAATAACCTTCCACTAGTAAAAATGTACACAAAATCATTTTTATCAATACTATGAAGAGTGTGAAAATATAGAATGAGAACCTTGCATAGATATGCAAGGATATTTTTTTACATTTACACACACTCTTGTTGTAGCTTCTTTTAGAGAATTTCTTAAATGTAATTATGTCATCTTGACATTTGTGCATATCTCTTGTTATCACTGGCTTTCCTTTGTTTATGTATCTTATCTCTCTTAAAATGTTCTTGGTTATTCATCTTCTTTTAGATTTTTAACAAGTAGTTTACTTGTACTCACCTTTGTTGTTGTCTCTTATGGTGAAGATATAGATTTTTTAAATGTCTTCAATACAAGAATATAATAATAATTTTATTATATGAACACCCTTAGCAAGAACCATCACTCATCACACCATCTTACACCATCCACTAGAAAAAACAACTCACATAATTAAATAATTATATTTAATAATAACTAATATCAATTTTATTTCTAAACTTGGATGTCCATCACACCATTGATCCTCTTGAATCATCTATCTAGGAACCAAGCACAAACTCTAGCACAACCATGCTTAAGTGAGAGTCGTCATTGAGTTATACCTTCCCACCATCATATTCTTCATACTTTGAAAACCACCCTCAATGGGAGGTCATTTGGAAGGGTTCTCCAAAGTATCAATTGTGCACCTTTTGATATGTGATTTGAAAGGCTATGACAAAGGAATATACATCAACTTGAGAAGATTTTTTGGATTCATAATCTAAATCATTTTTTTTTCTCCTTCTCAATTTTATAGTATCTATGGTAGTGCCTAGGTTTACCTTAGTTATAATACTTATTCTTGGAGTTTCTATGATATTTGGATCTCCCACAAGATGTGAATCTCAATATCTCTTTATTCTTATCCTTATTCTTAACTTTCTTATTTAGTATTCCATGAATATCTAGGGCCTCTTTAGTAGATTCAAAATATTTCTATCACATCTACTCAGAATAACATACTCACTACCTCATCCACTTTAATTTTTATCATTTCCACAAATCACCATCACTAAGTGATCCCACAATTCTAGCAAAAAAAAGTCATACAATGATCCCCCTCTATATTTAGTCCAATAATGTAACTAGTTCACTATGATATTGAATGCATTCAGATGATTGGCCATAAAACCACCATAATTCATTCCCAACATGTGCAACTTATTTCTACAATGAAATTATATATTAGCTAGGGACTTATCCTAGTACGACTGTCCCAAATTCTTCCAAAAAGATAGTGTAGTGGTTTATTCATTTATATTTAACAAAATAATATTTTGCAAGAAAATCAGGTATTGAAGATCTTCAAATTTCTTTCTAGAATAGATCCCAATCAATTTGTGATATTGCAGTGGGTTTGGATTTAATTATATAATCTCATAAATATTTATCTATGAGAAAATTCTCCATCTTGAGCTCCCACAATTCAAGGCTAGTACCTATAGATATCTCCATCTATATATTCTTAATGTGTTTTCCATTTTATTGCAACAAGGTCTTCTTCTATGCAAGCTCCCACTCAACCTAAGATTAGTACAAAAAAATATTCTCTAATTCCTAGGAACTAAGGTTATCAAGCTCTAAAATTAAATCAAAAGAATTAGAGGTGTAGAATATTATTCCTACACTAATCTATTGGAGGAGTTATGTGCAAAAAAATAAATTGATCATATAGTTATAAGGAAATAAATATTTAAGAAATATACTTTAACACATTGATTGATGTTGGGAAAACCTTTTTTGGGGAAAAATAAACCCATATTCTAAATAAACTCAAAGCATTATTTGGAATTCAATGGTTATAATATACTTGTAACATCTAAAAATTTATAGGAGTATCACCAACAAGATGTTTGGAGAAATTCTAGAAACATGATTAATACCTACAAAACTCGCTATGAAACTTACATCTCAAGAACCCACTAAATGGGAGAAGCCATACATGTAACCATCACATGGTAATAAGGAAACCATGAGATAAAGAACCCAAATTTTGGTTCCAAAAAGATTAATCAAATTTAATATCCAAATCCCAAGATGATTCCGTGGGCTCAAATAAAATATTTTATACACTTGTTATAAGCTCATCATAATCCACTCAACATCTTGGGTACTCTATTTTGGCTCCATGATATTCATTCAAATATGCATCATGATGTGTCATATCATGCACCATAAGTTGGTCAACAATTGTAACTCCCTCTTATATCTCTCTTGTGTGTCCTAAATGCTCTTATATTTCTAATGTAGAAGGCCCTAGCTTCTAGAGAGCACAACTTTTGATTTGGTAATTCAATTAAGCCTTATTTTTTTTAATTGAAGATCTTGAAGAGATCCATATCATTGCAATTAGCTTTCTCCATTTAATTCCCATTTCAACATTTTTGTAAGACATGTAAAGACATTTCTATTAGATAATGTTTAATCTTTTTTTGTGGAGATTTTGAGTTTATGTTGTGTTATAATCAATAGGGTAATAATATTTTATGGAATGGGCTATCAAATAGGCATGAATTTCTTGACTAATAGCTAAAGTTGGATGTTGAACATGTATTATAAATAATAGGGATCTCTACTCAAGCATATAATAGTTCTTAGATATATTATGTGATTTGTTGAATAATTATTGAACAAAATTATATTATGTGATAACTTATGGAGGTCAAGAAGGGTAATGTATCAATTCCATTGAGGTAAGAAGCTTTCTATTCTCACATTATAGTACTTGTCCTAAGACCATGAAACCAAAATTTTAAACACAATTCTTTTTTCTTCTTGTAATCATAGGCTTAGAGATACAATCTTGAGAAACAAAGAGTATTTCAAATGGGCATGAATTTCCTCATTCTACAAATTGCATAGATGTCTACCTCATGAGATTGAAACTCTAGTTCTAAAATAGGGTTGGACTTACCTTAGTGTGTCTAGTGTTCTTGCAAGATCTCCTTTAAACAAGCTATGCTGGTATTGTTGGTAGACAGGGTCAAAAATGGAATTTTAAATTTTCCATATTGTAACAACGTGACAATTTTGTTTTCTACAAGTCTTTGATTTTTTTATTAGTATTAAGGTATTTTAGGGCATATCAACAGTTTGAATTTTATTTTGTTAAAAGTGTGCATACCTTAAAGTCTAATGATGACTGTGTAGGCAAGATTATATTATAGAAAAGGAAGTAGTTGTTTAATTGAATGAAACAAGGAGACTAGTAGGGCCCACATGTCACACCATCAATCAATGCTTAGATTGTGCAAGTCAAGTTGAGCTATCATGTCATCTATTGATTCAAAGTTTCGTCACAAATAAAAATTGTTAGTTGAAAATTACCTACAAAATATGTAATCATTATCAATTAAATAATGAATTGACAGAAGAAGATTGAGAATAATTCATAAAAATGGGGTTGGGGCCCTAGCTCGGTTGGCTAAATCTTTCCTAGGACACGTTAAAAAGTTTACTAGGCACATTGCAATTTATAGGGGGTCGTGCTACCCTATTCCTGCAGTCTAAAAATAAAAAAGAATAATTCTTAAAAATAAAAAAGATAAATTTATCAAAAAAAAAAAAATTCAAAATTCAAAATTAATTATTTTATTTATCACAAACCATTAAACCAAATCCAAGCCAAAGAACTAACTCTAAAGAGCCTCGCCAAATGATGATTGACACAAGATTCGACATGTATAATTATTTTATTTATCACTATTCATTAAACCAAACATTATAATTAAAAATAAATAAATTCTCATCTCACTAATAAATCATGGAATGTTATAAAAACACACAATTATATCCATAAGTTTTTTACATTATGCGAAAACAATCTCATATTCATTATTGCAGTAAGCTTTTTACATTCTGTGAAAACAATCTCATATTCACCATTGTAGTCTATTTAGTGACCAAATTTTAATCTTGCTGACAAGAATTCGGGCATCTACTCCTACATATGCAAACTAGCATTCACATATATAAGAGCAACAAAAAAATAGGTGTTGTCAAATAAAAGCCCAGAATTCCCTCAGGAGTTTAATAGTCAAAACTGTAATTTTCGAAGTTTTCATTTAAAATGAGTCTCTTTCACCAATCTTTTTCATGGAGGATGTCAAGCCAGAGCGAACAGTTCGCTGGAGCAAAGCCAACAAGGGAACGACAATGATAGTACTGAATGAAGAAATTCTGCAATTATACGTTTCCCGTAATCCATTGAAGCCTACTCATCTGACATCCTCTTCAATCTCTGTCCTCCTCTAAAACTAATTGAAAATTCAGGGAACTTGGGGGACATGTTGAAGTGGAAATCAAATCTTTTTGTATATATAGATTGAGACCCATAAGGCCCCCATCACTACTTCCTATGCCTCCTCTATAAAAGGTAAGCGAAGTTCCACAATAAATTATGGTTGGTTCTAGGAAAATTCACCCTCAACAAACTCACCTCCAACAACTCATTGTCATGACAAATTCATCTTGTGGAAAATTCGTCACCAGTAATTCATATCATATTGCTGGTGGTGAATTTTTCACGAGATGAATTTGTCATGGCAATGAATTGTTGATGATGAATTATTAGAGATGAATTTATTGACAATGAATTGTTGATGGTGAATTATTCACGTTGAATTTACCTGAAGCCGTAAATTATTGATTTTCATTTCCACTTTCATTATTGTAATTGGAGGGCAAAGGAATGTCCCAACAATCCATTATGTTTAGCTCACTTCATCTTGGCTACAACAGATTGTCCATAAGAAAGGACTATCCTTGTTTCACATTCTCAGTCAAATTAGCATCTACATCTGTCGGTAATAATGTCTATCATTTTCATGTCTTTGTTGATGATAAGCATTTTATTGACTTACAAACTATGAAGTGTTTGAATGTCAAATCATTGATTTGTCTGAGAGGGATGAAGAAGTGTTTATGAACTTGAAGACCAACAACATCCCAAAAGGATGCTAGAGCTGGTAAAGATATTTGATACCAATCAGATCACCAAACAGAGGAAGACTGTTAAAACATGCACCGAAGAAGAAAGATCAATCATTATATAGGTGTGAAAAGGACTATCATGAAGTAATTGAACGGAGTTAAAATATTCAATACTTCTATTATCACTCATACAATTCCCATAAAGTCTAGTGTAAAACCTTTTTCGATCAATTTCTTGATAGAACCTCCTATTTTTAGAGAGGTGTAGAAGCTCCTATTAGCAAGGATCATTTGTTTTAGTCAATTATTTCATGTGGGTTAGTAAACTTGCTCGAATGCATAAGAAAAATGGTGAAATTAGGGTATGTTTAGATTTTTATAATTTCAATAAAGAATATAAACAAGATAACTACCCCTTGTCATCATTGAATGAAATAATATAAATTGTCAATAGATCTTGAATGATGTCCTTTTTGGATGGATATTTTGTCTAAAACCAAGTGATGGTAAATTACAAGGATATGACAAAGATGGATTTTACTACTATTTATCGAGAGTTTGCATACAAAAGAATGTATTTTGGTTTGATTAATGTAGGGGCAATTTTTTTAAGTAAGAAATGGATGTAACTTTCAAGGATCTTGTTGGTTAATGCATAATCATTTATATGAATGACTTGAAATTTTCTCTTAGAGAAGATGAGACCATGTGTCAAATTTAAGGTAGGAGCTTCAATGGTTCTCAACCACACTATCTTAGAAAAAGGAATCTCCATTGAGATCGCTTTGCAAGATAGAAAAAAATAGCTTAAATCATATTTTGGAAAATTAATTTTGTCCAATAATTTATCACAAGGTTGTTGATTTTTGTAGCTCGAAAGGTGGAATGTCCAGTTGCTTTAAAGCAACTCGAGTTGGATTTTCAGCAACAAATTTTTTATTTATTCATAAAATGTTTTCAGGTTTGTGAGGTTGAGATAAGACCGAGAGTGATTTTATCTGTGAGTTAGTCGAGTAATGTAAGGAAAGTTTATTTTCTTGCATGTTGATGTAAATCAACAAGGGTCTATATATGTAGAATTGTTGTAGCAAACTTATATTGTATTTTGGAAGAAAATTTTGCTATTAGGCTGAATAGAAGATTCAATATTTGTAGGTTTTTTCCCCAAACTAGGGTTTCCTAGTTATATCTGTGTTATTGTTTATTTGTGATTGGCTTCTTGTTACTTTTTCTTCTGCTGTTATTAGCTGTTAAATAACCCAGTATATTAATTGTTTTAAATTAGATAGATAAATTGTCTTGATTATATTCTGTGAATTTATTGTGCAATTAATTTGTAGCTGGGTTATAAGAAATTAACATGGTATTAGAGCTCTAAACTTTGAATACAAAGCCAAGATTTGTGACACAGATTTAAAAAAAAAAATAGAACTTTGTCTCTAGTTTCTTTTGTGACTATGGCAACCAGTGTTCGATATGAAGACAGGCTTGAGGGTGCATCTAACTTCTTACAGTGGAAGGTTCAGATTACATCTTTTCTTAAGAAGAACAAGTTGTGGATCTATGCTAGTACATAGGTGACACCACCAACAAATGATCTTATTGCCCTAGATTCGCATGAAGTCAAGGAGGCCAAGGCTCGAAGGATTATTCTTGATGGGGTAAGAGATCATCTAATTCTTCATCTATTGAGGAAAGACACCACTAAGGAGATGTGGGATATGCTCACAAAACTTTATCAGAGCACCTATCAGAGTCGTAAGATGATGCTCAAGGAAAAATTGCATAACACCAATATGTCCAAAGGCAAGAGTGTGACCTCTTAATTGTCCAAGCTGACACAGGTCAGGGATGAGCTGGTTGTTGTTGGAGAGATGATTGTTGAAGATGGGTTGGTGCATATAGCCTTGAACGGTTTCTTGAAGCACTGGGAAGTGTTTGTCAAGTGTGTTGTCAGTAGAGATCGCCTACTTGACTAGGCAAGGCTTTGGGATGATTTTGTTTAGGAGGAGATCCATGAAGGTGCTCATCGAGGAGATTAGACGAAGAAGGGTCAAGATGAAGAAAATATTGCTCTTGCAAGCAAGGGTAAGAAGAAGTCAAGTATAGCAAATAGAAGGCTCTTCTTCCAAGATTCAGAAGAAGAAATATCTGAGCAAGATAAAAAAAAAAATCTACCATCAGTTGGGTCACTATGCCAATTAGTGTCTAAATAAGAAAAATAAGGATAAGTAGAAGAAGCAAGTTGTTGCTACAACAAAGGTGGACAAATTTGCATCACGATTCAAGAATGAGTTTTCTCGCATTGCATGTCTCTTGAGTTCAATTGCCAACAAGGTATGGTATATTGATAGTGGGGCTTCTTGCCACATGATGGGAGTCAAAGAATGTTTCACCAAGTTGGAGGAGAAGAAGTTGGATTTCTATATTGAGATAGGAGACAATGCCAAGTACCATGTAATTGGTGTTGGCATAGTCAAGTTTCAGAGGGAGTCCGAAAAACCTCTATTGGTGGAGGATGTGTTGTATGTCCCTGGCATGACAAAGAATTTAATCTTCATTTCTAGTTCAGAAGATAAGGGTTACATCATGATCTTTGAGAGGGGGAAAGTCTATATTCATCCTAGGGATTTCAAGGTTGCAAAAGTGATTGGAGTCATGCATGGTAGCTTTTTTTGGTTACAGTTTGAGCTAGCACATGCGTTGGTTAGTAGTTGTAGAGGGCTAGGAGAATTGTAGCACGGGAGAAAGGCTCACCTTCACCATGGAGCACTTAATATTCTCAAGGAAATAGTGATAGGGATGCCTGAGATGAAGATAGATAATCATGAGGTGTGCAGGGGTTGTGCTCTTTGGAAATATTCCAAGACCAATTTTCCAAGTAATGATAATAGATCCAAAGGGATTTTGGATCTTGTACACTCAGATGTGTGTGGGCCCATGACAACAGTATCCTTGAATGGGTATGTGAGTATTATGTTAATTTCATTGATGACTTCTCCAGGAAGACATGGATATATTTTTTGAAGAATAAAGATGAGGTCTTTAGTAGGTTCAAAGAATTTAAGGCTCTCATGGAGAACCAAACCAGGAGGAAGATCAAGATATTGAGGTTTGATAATGGAGGTGAGTATACCTTGAATTCCATCAAAGATTTATGTGCTAAGGAAGGTATCAAGAAAGAGTTGATAGTTCTATTCAACCCTCAGTAGAATGGGGTTGTTGAATGGAAAAATGAGACTATGGTTGGAGCAACCAAGGCCATGCTTCATGATCAGGATCTGCCTTGGTTCTTATGGGAAAAAGCTTACAATACAGATGTATATTTGCAAAATAGGAACCCTCACAAAGTGTTGGGAAAATTGACTCCAGAAGAGGCATTCACCAGTAAGAAACCAAATTTGGGGCGCATTCGAATCTTTGGATGCCTTGTGTATTGACACATTCTTGTGGAGAAGAGAACCAAGTTGGAACTAACTGCAGAGAAGGGTATCGTTGTTTTGTATAGTGAAACTTCTAAGGGATGTCGCATTTACATTCCTAACCATAGGAAAATAGTTGTTCATAGAGATGTGAAGACTGAGGAAGAGAGGGCTCTTCAAAAGTCTAGCAACTTGATGAACGGGGAGCAATCACCCACGGTTGAGGCAACACAAATTCCTCAAACTTTAGTCACACAAGCTGGAGAGTATAGCAAGTAGGCCGAATAGACTCATCAGAAGGAGGAACAAATAATTCCTCAGCCTCAGATTTCTATTTCTGAGAAGAGGAAAAACAAGGTAGTTGAGCAAACACTGAGAGAGGCCTAGGAATATGCTAGTGATCCACAGGATTCAGTTAGACAGAGAAAGGATCCCAGATGTTATTCTGAGTATGTGGCACTTATGA
Organism: Sequoia sempervirens; assembly: GCA_007258455.2. Classification (NCBI taxonomy): domain Eukaryota; kingdom Viridiplantae; phylum Streptophyta; class Pinopsida; order Cupressales; family Cupressaceae; genus Sequoia; species Sequoia sempervirens. The sequence continues at coordinate 346,955,627 of VDFB02000008.1, read as the reverse complement.
GTGAATTAATTGAAGTAGAGCCTTCCAACTTTCAAGAGGCATCCAAGCACCAAGTATGGAGGGATGCCATGGTGGAAGAGTATTCTTCCATCATCAAGAATAGTGTGTGGGAGGTAGTACCATGACTAGAAGGTAAGTCTATGGTGGGATCAAGATGGTTGTATAAGATTAAGCATGTTGTAGATGGTAGTGTGGAAAATTTCAAAGCCTAGTTTGTGGCAAAGGGGTTCTCTCAGAAGGAAGGGATCGACTATGATGAGACTTTTGCTCCAGTAGCTAGGTACTCATCCATAAGATCTATCATTTCTATATCAGCACAGATGGGTTGGAGAATTCACCAGATGGATGTAAAGATGACCTTCCTTAATGGAGTGATTAAGGAAGAGATTTACATAGAATAGCCAGAAGGATTTGAAGCACATGGGAGGGATTTTCATGTATGCAGGTTGCAAAGAGCACTATATGGGCTCAAGTAGGCTCCTAGTGCATGGTATTCACGTATTGACAATTACTTGTAGAGTGTGAGCTTCATCAAGAGTGAGGAAGATCTGAACTTGTACTATGTTTAGGTAAAGGGTGAACTTCGTATATTGGTTTTGTATGTTGATGACCTATTTCTCATAGGGTCGGAGGAGCTCATAGCACACTGCAAGTGAGATATTGCAGGAGATTTTGAGATGAAAAACCTAGGGTTGATGCACTGCTTTATGGGGTTGGAGTTGTGGTAGAAAGAGGGATAAATCTTCCTTGTACAAGGAAAGTACTTAATTGAACTATAATCCCATGTCTACGCCACTTGTGACCAACTGGAAGAAGATTGATGCTTCTAGATCAGAGGAAGTGGACCCAACTTTATACAAATAGTTGATAGGCTCTCTTAGGTATCTAGTCAACACCAAGCTAGACTTTTTTTTTGCAGTCAAATCACTTAGTTAGTTTATGGTGGAACCTAAACATGTGCACTAGATAGCTATGAAGCATGTTTTGAGGTATCTCTGAGGCACAGTTGATTATGGGCTAAAGTATGTTCAACAGGATGGAGTGAAGCTCAAGGGGTTTATCAATGCAGATTGTACAGGTAGTACAGTTGGCCGGAAGAGCACTTCAGGGTGCTATTTCAGTTTGGGATCAGGAGCAATCTCTTGGTATAGCAAGAAACAAAAGTCAGTTGCACTGAGTTTTGTAGAGGCCAAGTATATGACAACCAATATGGCTACATATGAGGCTATTTGGCTTTAAAAAATTCTATCTGGGATCTTTGACCAGGAGCTAAATCCTATAGTCATTTACTGTGATAATCAAAGTTGTATCAAACTCTCTGAGAATCCAATGTTTCATGACAATTCAAAGCACATTGATATCAAGTACCACTTCATTAGAGATTGTGTGGAGAAGGGGATAGTGAAGCTCCAATACATTCCTACAGACGAACAAATAGCAGTTATCCTGACCAAATCCTTGTTGAAGAGTAAGTTTGAATTCTTCAGGGATAAGTTGGGTGTTGTTCAGAACACCTTCCTCGCTAAGAGAGAGTGTTTATTTTTGTAGCTCAAAAGGTGGAATGTGGAGTTGCTTTAAAGCAACTCGAGTTGGATTTTTAGTAACAGTAGATTTTTAATTTATTCATAGAATGTTTTCAGGTTTGTGAGGTTGAGATAAGACCGAGAGTGATTTATGTGTGAGTTAGCCAAGTAATACATAAGGAAAGTTTATTTTCTTTCACAATGATTTAAATCAGCAGGGCACTATATATGTAAGATTGTTGTAGCAAACTTATATTGTATTCTAGAAGAAAAGTTTGTTATTAGGCTAAATAGAAGATCCAACATTTGCAAGTTTTTCCCCACACTAGGGTTTCCTAGGTATATTTGTGTTATTGTATATTTGTGATTGGATTCTTTTTATTTTTGCTTCTGTTGTTATTAGTTGTTAAATAACCTAGTATAATAATTATTTTAAATCGGATAAATAAATTGTCTTAATTCTAGATTCTATGAATTTATTGTGCAATTAATATATAGTTGGGTTATAAGAAATTAACAAAGGTTGTCAGAGATTGTCAAATAACTCAATGCAATTCTCAAGAAATATGTTAAGATTGAATGGACCATAGAAGCTTGGAAATCATTTTCAGAAATTAGAAGATCATTTTACAATTCCCTAGTGCTTGTTATCCCAAATTATACATAGTCATTTTACATATATTTCCTTTCTTCAAAATACTCGTGTTTCTATTCTAACACAAAATAAGGAACCTAAAGATGGAATTTATATTGCATTCATGAGTATTCCCTTTAAAGAAGCTAAGTTAAGGTATCCCAATGTAGAAAAAGTATGCATATGATTTAGTAAGAGCAATCAAAGTATTTATGCAATATATCTTATAGAGTAAAGTATTTGCTATTGTCCTAGATCGGGCTGTTAAAACGTTGTTCATGTTGAATAAATTGGGTGGAAAAAGGGTAAGATGATGACTATCATACAATAAATTGATTTGGAGATTCAACCCATGAAGTTGGTACATGAGAAAATTCTTTGATAAAATCTATGGCTAAGGAAAATCAAGAAATCACTTTTCAATAGTATGTTGTCACTCGGGAGGAATGGTATATAGATATAATCTTTAATTTATTGAATAATAAGATCCCTAATCAATTGAATGCTACTCAAAGGAGATATCTATATTTGAAAAGTGGTAACTTTGTGACCAAATTAGCAATTTTACACTTACATTGCCTAGACAACAAAGACAAAACTAACATATTCAAATAATTTCATGAGATATTCTAAGAAAGGTATGGTTGAAGGACTCCAAAGAACATTAGGTACTAATATGGGGCTATTATTGACCCCATATTTTTAAAAATGTGCATACACATGTGTATATTTGTCACACATGGAAAGCTTCTACTAATAAAGGTTGAAATCTAACAATTTCATTACAACTAGTAATTGATGTGTACCCATTTGTACCTAATTGTGATTTATTTATTGTATGATCAACACATATTCCTCTACAAGAAATAAGCTCATACTCAAAGCCACATAATACTACACATAATGGATGAAAGCTCAAGCATTTAATATTGCTTCAATGTCATAGTGATTAGGTTTCTCAAGGAACATATCACCACAAGGTTTAGAAAGACCCTTTCTCTAGTATGTGATAACAACCTTAAATATTTTCTATCAAATGATCTAAATGGGTCTATGATAATATATTGACTCTTAAGTATTATTCAAATTATTATCCTGAAGGAAATGGTGTCGCTAAGTCAACGAAATAAAAACCTATTAGAGGTAATCAAGAATCTCTTAGATAAGAACACTAGAGTGGCATAATAAATTAAGATTTTATCTTTGGGAAAATAAAACTAGGGTCAATATATCTTTACTCACATCTTTACCATTGGGCGTATGTGTTAAATAACATTTTTCTAGTAAACATCAAAATCCCCACTTTATAATTAATGTTGGACTACTTAGAAGTTGATGATAAGATTGATGCTAGGATTCTAAGCTTATTGCAACTTAAGTAAAAAGGGGACACTAATCTAGAAAACTTCACAAAATATTAGGTAATAGAAAAACACTAGTTTGACAATTGAGCTAAAATTAAGGCTCTTAGGATTAAATAGACTTAGTTTTATGTTGGGATAATGGTCATGAAAATAAGGGAGAGGATGTTATGTTTGACAAGTTCCTTTCTAGTTATATACATTCTTGGTGATAATACCTACAATCTGTGTGCTTTGACTAGAGAGATTATCTTGTTACTTGTTAATGGGAAGTTTCTAAAAAAATGCTTTTGAGCCAATGCAGGTCGAATCCCTACCTATACATGGTTAGTTTAGGTTGTCTATTTTCTTGTTTCTTATTTTTCGTGTTATTTAGTTTCATTTAGTTTGTTGTCAATGTGTCACTATTTTTCCTTGTTGTAGGTCCTATTTTGATAATCGAGTGCTTATTTTGTGTTGTAAAATGGGTTATGTGTGAGTAGTAATAGTGAAAAACCTAATGATGATTTATTTTCTAACTAAATAATAATAATTATTTAGTAATTTTATATTCATGTCAATTATGTTAGATTATATGTATGCTTGTCTAATCTAAGTCAAGATTAATTTTATTACTTTTATGAATATTTTATGAAAAATTACATATATAAACATGATAATATTTCTTTGGGATGTTGAAGTTAGTTGTTGCAACTAAGTATTGAATGGAAAATCATAATGACTTTGCTTTCTTTATCACCACCATGATCCCCAACCTAAGAAAAAGATTCATTATTTGTGTGTTGACTTGGATTCAAAAGAACATAAGAAAATAAAATATAATAGAAAGAAAAATTAAAATAAAATAAAAGTGAAGAGAAAAGAAAAGAAAAAAGAAGAAAAAAATCAAAAGAACCCAACTAGTTGGGTTATTTAGGTAACATTTTCTAGGGCTATGGAAGCTTGGCTAGCAATAAATCTCCACCTAGTGTGGAATTAGATATATCTTTGTTAAGGCTATGAATACTTAGCTAGTAGTAGAGAAATGGTGATTAGTGATCATCTCTACTTAAGTACACATGTATTATAATTGATTCCTAATCATTGGAAGGGGAGATTATCCACTAGATTGATGATTGGGTGAAGATTCAAAAGGTTTTAATGGGCTCAAAGAATAGTAATGAACACATGTGAGAAAACTTTGGTTTTGAACTAATTTGGTGGCATGCTAAGATAATTCTTTCCTTTGTTAGTCCTATATGCATCTCTTTGCTACGATGGTGTTGGACTAGAGATTTTCGGTTCATTAATTACTTTTTCTCAAAATGTTCAAGAGAATTTCCCAAAATATTTGTCATTTATTTTTCCTCACATTACATTTCCCATTTTTCTCAATCAAAATTGGGACCCCCTTTCTTATTGATTTTATTTCATAGTGAGTTCAAGATTAGCTCTAGTCCTTTATATTTTAGAGGTTTATCTATCTTGGGTTAGGGGAGGGATTTTCCATCCTTTGTTCTTTCTGTGAATGGTGATCTGCAACTAGCTAACAATAGACAAAACAAACAAGATTAGTCATATTAGAAAGCACAAACAACCATTCCCTATGAAATTCTTGATCAAACAAAGATAAGAAAATATGAGCTGAAACATGAAATAACACAAATGAAAGCATGTAAACCTATCTAACTAGATAAAATCTCCATCCCATAGAGGGATTGGTGTCACTTTGATGTGGAAAGTGACCCTTTCCCAACCCCTTTGATAATTTTGAAGATCCTTTGATTCTAAGAGTATGTGATTGTGATGCAAATGTGTTGATAATATATATAAAATGATGAATATGAGTGATTGTTGTGAGTGAATATGCCTATAGTAAGATTGCATGGGATTGTGGATCCATTTCAAGTAGAATAGGCCTCTACTTATAGGAGTGAACGGTTGAAGAATGGATGAAATTGGTGAATGTGGGACTAATATGGGAGCCAATAGCATTGTGACACTTGTCACAAGGCTATTGAAAGTCATGGGGATGTGTGTGGAGCACATTTTAAAGAATGTGAAGAATTTAAGGTAGGTAGATGGATTTTTAAGAGGATATAAGGGAATTGAATGAAAATGGTTGAGATGTAAGAGGGACAAGATGGCATGTAAGAGGCCATTTAAGGAAAAGGTGGCTCTTGTAAGAGCATTTAAGACCTTTGCAAGAGACTTTAAAATCCTTTTGGAGGGAAATTTATGAATGGGTGGTTGAGGGGAATATTCCTAGGAATATGCCATTGTGAGGAAAATAGGCTATTTAGTTAATTAGAAGAAATTATTTTCATGTGCAAGTTGGTTAGTTGATCATGGGCTTAGTTGACCAAGGTTGAGTCAAAAGCTAGAGAAATGGGTAATGAGGATTGGGAGGAGATTAGAGTTAATTAATTTAGAATTAAATCAACTCAAGTGAATTAGGGCATTTATGACATTTTGATTTAAATAATTTGATTTATTTAATCAAATGAGAGGACTTTAGGGTTTTCATTAAATAAATTGATTTATTTAATTAAATGTGATGAACATTTGTCGGGAGAGGATGAATTAATTTGATTAAGTTAATTATTTGATCAATAGTAGAAATTGATGATTTTAACTAAATAATAAAGATTATTTAATTAATTAGTTAGTGCATAAGTGATTTAGGAGGAAATGATGTTAATTAATCAGAATCAAATGCATAATGTTAATTAGGACTATTTAAGTGTCTACACTTTCAACTGAACCGTTTATTTAAAATCCAAGTGTTGATAATCAAGTTTGAGTGTTCTAAAAAATTTTGGGGTTTCACACTTTTATTTACCAAAGTTCCTAGTCATGATGTTCCCTAAACCTTTGATCCCCACCTTGTGTTTCTATTTTTAAACTTTTATCTCTCCTCCAACCAAAGAGACCAATGCACCTTTATTTTCCTACTTCCTTAATTGGGGCTAAGACATAGAGTTTCAAGATTTATCTTAGATATATACCTAATAATAGAGTTATCTAAAAACCAAACTCCCATTTTTGCTTATGGGGTTGCAATATTTTCTCACATTTCTAATTTGTGAAAATACATTCAAATTCATAATTCCCAAACTATAGTACTCTATGCAAGGGTCCATACATTCTAATTTAATATTTCACTTCTCCAATATTTACTAGTGTAGGCCAATCTAAAATTTCTCACTTTCTCTAAAACCATCTTCAATCCTTCAGCAAAAATAACAAATCCAAGATATACCAACTTTGTCTTCATGAAACTACACTTCATGATATTAATCAATAACTTCTCTTCTCTTGACCTCTATAATACTTGTTGGATGTGCCCCAAATTTTCCTCTCTATTCTCACTGAAAATCAGAATATCATCTAAATAAGAAATGACAAACTTACCCAAGAATTTCTTCATACCTCATTCATCAATCTCATGGAAGTGCTTGGTGCATTGGTCAATCCAAAAGGCATCACTAACCACTCATAAAATCCTTCATTTGTCTTAAATGTGGTCTTCCATTCATCTCCTCTTATTATAAGCTGATGATATCCACTCTTTAGGTCAATCTTTGTAAAATAATTTGCTCCACTCAAATAGTCCATAATGTCATCCATCCTTGGCAATGGGAATCTATACTTGACAATGATCTTATTAATTTCTCTTGAATCTATACACATTCTCCATTCTCCATCCTTCTTTGGTTCAAGTACAACAGATACCACACACGGGCTCGAACTTTCTCTGATTAATCCTTTCCTCAACAATTCTTGTATTTGTCGGTTCAATTCTACATTTTATGCCAATGTCATTCTATGTATTGCTTTGTTTGGTAAACTAGCTCCTGGTATCAAATCTATCTAATGGATGATACTCCAGAACTTTGGTAAACAATCTAGTGTATTGTCTGAAATGATGTCCTTATACTTGATCAACATCTTTGTAATTTCTTCACTTTCTCTATTGGGATTCTCTATCTCTGGACCATTACTTTTCTTTGGAATTAATGTAAAACACATGTTCCCATGCCTCAATCCATCAAGAAATTTCCTTCCATCTACCAAACATAGTATGGCAGTGCCACAAAATTTAGTCTTCTCCTCTTCCTACAAAGGTATCAACTTGATTCTTCTTCCATTTGATGTCACAGTATACGTATTCCTTCTTGCATCATGAAATTTTTTCTTATAATATTTACATGGCCTTCCTAATAGTAAATGGCATGCATCTATAGGAATAATATCACACAATACTTCATCCCTATATGATCCAATATGAAATTTCACGAAACATTGTTCATTCACCAATATCTTATATTCATCTTAATCTATGCTATCCTATAAGGGTTTGGATGTTTCAATCTCTTCAAAATCAACTTTGTTACCATCTCCTCTGAAACTAGATTATCAGTACTACAACTATCAATGATAACTTTACATACCTTTCCTCTAGACTTACATCCGATTCTAAATAGACTTTTCCTCTATAGTGGTTATTTAGTCACTTCTTCATGCATCAAAGCTCTCCTCATCACCAATGATTTTCCATTCTCAAGTTTCCCAACTAAATTAGGGGATCCAACATGCTCTTCTTCCACATATGTTGTTCTTTCGGTATGCTTAGGTTTCTTTCTTTTGCTTCCTTGATGACACTCAAATGCTCTATGTCCTTCACCTCCACACTTGAAACAGGTTCCTTTGAATGGTCTTCTCTCAAATCTCCCTTCATTCCTTTGGAATCCTTCATTATGATAATAATTATGACCTCTTATGTTACTAGGGTAGAAATTTTGATCTTCTCTTCCTCGGTAATATGAATTGGCATCCTTTTCTTCACTCTGGTAGGGTTTTGAATCTTTGTTCCACTCCACATAAGGTCTTCTTTCTCTGGACTGAGATCCATTCTTTTGAAATCTTCCTCTTGCACTTCTTTTCCTTTGTTCAAACTTCTTGTTTAGCTTCTCTTCTACCTTCAATGGAAACTGGTATGCTTCTTCAATAGATGTCATTTTGACCATGCTCAACTCTTCTTGAATGTTTGTTCTCAGTCCATTGATATATCTGGCAACCTCCTCTTTGCTTGCTTCACTATGACCAGTTCTAATTATCATCTTGTAGAATTCTTTAGTGCACTCCTTCACAGATGTTTCCTTTTGCCTCAGATTCTGCAATCTTTTCAATAGTTCAAGTTCATAATCAGTTGGTATCAATTGATTCTTCAATTTCATCACCATTCTATCCCATTTGATGATTCTTTCTTTGCCTCTTCTATTTTGGTCCAATTGAAATTCTTACCACCATAATGTAGCATGACCTTTCAACTTTTTTTTCACAAACCTAACTCTTTTCGAATCTTCAATTTCTTCATATTCAGAATATTCTTCCATCTCATTTATCCAATCAATCAATTCTTTAGGATTCAAATTTCCCACGTAATTTTGAATTTCAACTCTAGGTCACTTGCCAATTTTTGAAATCACTTTCAACATCTTTACTTGATCTGATTCTTCTTCTTCATCATCTAGGTTTTCTGCAATTTGATTTGCGTGTTTCGCTTCATCATTACTTTCATCATTCTTCTTATGGTTTATGCCTCGCCTTCGATCTTCTTCAACTGCATATATTCTAACTCGCATCTCATGCATTATCTATAGCATTTCATCGATTCTTCCAACAACATTTTCCATACCAAGCGCTCTCCTTGGCAGCATCTCTCCCCTTTAATCTGGTGCAACTGCCTCAGTTCAACAATTTAGTTACAAGGGTTTCAACTACCTCACAATCAGTGATTGATTGAAAACAAATGCAGTCTACCTCAGGTCGATCTATTCACCTCAAGGAATTCCTTCAAGAATTGAATCTCACTTTGATACCACTTGGTATAGTCATGGTAGGAGGGTTCCAGAAAGAACAGTTCAGACTGTGCAATAATGAGTCAACACAACGGAAACAACATAGTAAATAGATATGCGAACATGGATCTTCATTAATATAGAATTCTTACATGCAACATTGGCCACAAGGGTGAATATCTAGGGCTCATAAGTCTTTCCTTGAAGGATTATAAACATAAAACTGGCCAACAGGCCTTATTACATGCCCTCGAAGGGTTACTATGAAAATGTATTGTTCTGAATCCAAATCTACTAAATGAAGATCTTCTCCCCTCTACAAATGATTACAATGCCTCCTCAAACTCCAAGATAGGTCTACATTGACCATAAGGATTAATAACTCGATGAATGCTCAAATATGAATGTCGGCCTCAAGGTATGAAGAATTTAGTTCCACTTGAAAATGAATTAACTTTTAAATCTTCAAGATAGGTCCCAACGAACCTAAGATGCTTGTATGATGTCTCATTAGGCTTCACAAGATTTGGAATAGGTCTACACTAAGTAATTTGGATTAGGTCGGCCTCAAATGTTTTGGTTGGTAACACAGTTAAATTCTGAGAGTGATAATTTTCGATAGGAAAATGAAAATGATCTAAAATTTGGATATGTAGTAGATTTCAATGTGTAGATGCTATATCTTGCTTCGCAAGCTGAGAAATAGAGATACGGTAAAATCCAAAATGAACTAGTGAAACTGCTACTAAATGCAATGCAAGAAAAGAACTATTTTTTTTGTTGATACAGGATTGCTTTACAACCAGGGATGCTCCTGCATCAAGAAACAACTCCAATTACATATGATTCAAATGAATCCAATTCTATATTAAAAACTCAATCTACAACTTCTCAATATTTTCTTTGCTCTATAAGCATTTCCTCTACTCTCTTCACTCTTCACCTAACACATTGTGTGCTCATTGAATGCATACACAATACTTCATTCTTCAACACACACCAACCTTATACATTGCATTCTCTAATCTTGGCATAAATCAATCTTAGGGTTTCATATCATTTTATTCCATTCATGTTTGATCAACCTCTTCTAGATTTTGTGAATGCTAATGCATTAATGAAGGCATCCACTTCTTCCAATCAATCAACAAACCTATCATTGGAGTAGTTACAATGACCAATTTCATTTTTCGTGTCATAATAAAATTCACATGATTGTAAGTTCCACCATTTTTTCACCTATCCATTATCAAAACAAATCTTTAAATGTTGGTCATTGATCGTGCCATGATCCATCGGTTAATATTTAAATTCCTTGAGTTACTTCAACCAATCAACAATCACCACATGTCACTAATCCACATACCCGTGTTGGTCAACCCAAGTCAACACAAGCTTCACGTGGAATTACTCCTTTATTTTTGACGACCTTTTCTTTCCTTTTCATCAAGGGTCAAGAGTTGCTATTATCCCTTACCTTATGCTTGAACTGCATTGAAAACCTTAATGAGTATCCTCTAAAGTCTAAGACTCTTTACACCTATCGTCAAGGGCACATGTCATCTCCTCGCAAGCCTGCATTGACCATCGCTAGGTCCCATAATCCTTCTATGAAATGGCATTAATGTGCCACTTGTCCTGCGCTTTCAAGTTTTAGTCATCAACCTTACCCTTTGGCACCTTCAAATCATTTGCATAACATCACATAGAACATTGGAACTCCAAACTTTGAAACACCTTTGAGATGTCAGAAGCCAGGGTTCAGGGTTCCTTCATACCCTTTGCTTAACCTTAAGTTAAGGCATAAGCCTTATCTACGACCAATGAACATTGAAACTTTATCAGGCTTCAGGTATCCACCATATTCCTTTCTTCAAACATAAAGGTAAGGCATAAGCCAAGAGTCTAAATCTCAATGTTTGAATCCTTTCAAACTTTACTCAAACTTAAAGGTAAAGTGTAAGTTGTCTGAAGCCCAATGTCTGAATCCTTTCAAACTTATCTTCATTTGAGCTTCCTTTCCTTTGTGCACACAATAAAGGGTATGCCCAAAGTCTGAAGTTTGAAACCTTTTGAAATAGCTCAAAATTACTAACTCCTTACTCCTTCAATAAGCAATATAAGGTAAGCCCGAGGCCCAAACCCGAACTTTTGCAACACTTCAATGCTTTCTTTGCAACTTCAACTATATCATCCTATGATACCTTTTTGACATCAATGACCCAAAAATCTCCCTTATTGGATATTATTCAGATATCCTCTTTTGACATCAATGACAATCAAATTTCCAACAATATATACCTCTCTCTATTACTTATCTTTATCACCTTCTTTCTCTCTCACTATTTCTCCCTCTATCTCTATCTGCTTATCTCTCCCTCCCCCTCTCTATCTATATCTCATTATGTCTACATCTATCTCTTTCTATCTCTCTCTCACACTCATCTCTCTATCTCTTTCTATCTATATCTCTCTACATTTATCTCCTTATCTCTATCCCTATACATCTACATCATTTCCCTCTCTCCCCCTTCTCTCTCTATCTTATTCACCCCATCTCTTCTACTCTATATCTTTATATTTATTTCTCACTTGATCTCCCAATCACTCATCTCTCTATCTCTTTCTATTAATATCCTTCTCTACATATATCTCTCTATATATCTATCTCCCTATCTCTTTATCTCTTTTCATGTCCGTCTCTATCTCTTTATATAACTCTCTATCTATATCTCTCCATCTCCCTCTCCCTCTCCCCCCTTCTTCTCTCTCCCTCTCTACATATATCTCCCTCTTCCCCATCTTCTCTCTTTCCCTCCTCTACATATCTATCTACCTTTCTCCCTCCCTCTCTTTCTCCCTCCCTATCCCCCTATCTATCTTTATATCTCAACCTCCCTCTCCCTTTATCTTCCCATATATCACTATATCTATTTCTTTCTCTTCCCATTTATCTATCTCTCCCTCCCTCCCTCTCTCTCTATCTCCCCCTATTTCTATCTCCCTCACCATCTCTATTTGTCTTTCTCTACTTCTCTCTGTTTTTCTATCTCTTTATCTCTCTCCCTCTCCCCCTATCTATATCTCCTTATATCTATATCTTTATATTACTCTATCTCTGCATATATCTCTCTCTATCTCCCCCTCTTCCTCTTCCTCTTTATCTCTTTATCTCTTTATCTCTTCCTCTCTATCTATCCATCTCTATCTCTCCCCCTCTATCTCCCTATCTCTCTCTATCTTTATTTCTCCATATGTCTCTCTATATCTCTATCTATTTGTCTCCATCTTCCTCTCTCATTCTATATTCATCTCCACCTCTATCTATTTATCTCACTCTTCCTCTCTCGCGTTATACTCATCTCTATCTCTATATTCCTCTCCCCCCTTCATCTCTAGAAATGTCTCCCTCTCTCTCTACCCATCCATCTCTCTCCCTATCTCTGCCCTCTCCCTCTTCATAAACCTCCATTGTCTTCTTGATTTAGAGGTTTTATTTCACTCATTTTAGAGACATTTTTTGCACAAACATTATCATTTTCTAAATAGCCAACCAATTGAACTCATGTAATATACAAATTTATGCAAAAAATAGGCTTAATTTTTCCCTAATTCACATTCCACATCTCTTTGGCATACCCATTGTAGACCAAGGTGTGATTTCTCTAGTTACTCATTTACTATAACACTTGAAAATGTATATATATTTATTATTGTTATGTCACAAAGGGCTTTATTTTCTATTGTAGGATATACACTAATAAAATTAATGGAGGAATTGGAGTTCTAATTTTTTAAACATTATGCTTGAGTGTTTGATATAAATTTCAAGTGGGTATACACCCTATTAATAGATTTTTCTCACTAAAAATTAAATTTTATAATTTAAATTTTTTAAATATGGCCTAAAGTTTGAGGAAAATCTCAAATGTTTTTTTAGAGAAAATTTGAGAGAAGTATTTGTGTGTATTAATGTTCTTAAGAAAAATTATTTTCATTTGAAAGTATTCATTGTTTAATAAAATTTTAATGATAAATATAAATTTAAATGTCTCTTATAAGTAACCAACTAGTGGATCAAATGTGGTAGTTTTAAAGGAAAACTTTAAATGATAAAAATACATATTCTTCATCTAACAAACACATGGTATGTAGGCAACCTATAGAAGAAGGAACTCCATATGAATTACTTCATTTAACATAGTAATTAGAGATGGATTCTATATTATTGGTTTGAGATTGTAGTCTTCATTTGGGAAATAAATTTATGAATTCTTAATGAATGAGAATGTAAACTTAAAGAGATAATAATTTAATAGAGGTTAAGACAATCTTAAATTGATAACTTAATTATCATTAATCAACCAAATTTAGGTTCAAATATAGAGATCAAACAATAGAAATTAATTATCAATAAACAATATAATGTCATCACATGTGGAATAATCTAGAGAGTTGGATAACAAATAACTTGAAACTTAAAGATGAAAAATTAGGTTAATGTGAACACATTTAGTTAGAAATTCTCTATTTAAAAACCAAATATCCTCTTATTCTCTAGTAGGTGGTCTATGATGGGTGGATGTTGAGAAATGAGGTTGAGTTTAGGGATGTAGTATGATACTAAGAACTTGCCTTATTTGGCACAATAATTTAAGTATGAAATTGAGTTGTCTTTATTGTCATTGTAAGGTAAAGTTAAGAAGCTATACATTTTAAGTGGAATATATTAATAAGTGATAGAACTACTTGGTGCTTCAATCTAAAGTGGATAGATGCCAATAAGAAAGTTAAGAACTAGAACATACTAATTGATCCTAAAAGATTGATATTGTAACATATGAGGAATTGTTGTGAAGAGATGGTAGAAGTTATCACTAAAAAATTAATTATAGAGGATTGACAAGTGGTGGTATGTACCTTATAGGCATGACCATTTTAAATGATTTAGTCATTTTATTCATGTTTCAAACAATAAATAGATTAAAAAAGAATGTTGTGTGTTATGATGTAATACTAAAATTATAATGAGTGCACAATAGAGACAAAGGAAAAGATGGTTGACTAAGCTTTTATCTTTAGAAAAAAAGGTATCGTGTATTTGTGGAATAATTAATGATCCAAAAAATGGGGTCAATACACTACTTCACAACCATACTCATTGTAGGCTCCTTCACAACCATCTTTACAAACTCATTTACAACCATATTTATCACTTTTTATTGCAACATTTGTTACAAGGTGTGTGCCCTTGGTCTCCTTGTGCTATGCAACAACGCTCAGGTTTGTGACATGGCTTAACTACCTCCCATGGATTCATTAACTCTGACAGTTGTATTAGGCATTAATGGGTTGATCTTTTGGTGCAGCAACAACCGTCTATACAAAAATTGGTATCAAATCGTGGGTCACAGGTTCAAACCCCTCGCTTGCACTAGGGAGTTGTTGCAAGGTGTGTGCCCTTAGTCTCCTTGTGTTGTGTAGTGCAACGCTTAGGTTTGTGACATGGATTAACCACCTCCTATGGACACATTAGATTTGACGATTGTATCGAGCATTAATAGGTCAATCTTTTGGTACAATGACAATTGTTTGTGCAACAAGCTCCTTTATAGCCATATCATGTGGTTCCTTCATAGTGATATCACCTTTTTGTTGTAGGGTGTAACATTTCAATTGTTCATTGAAGTAAATTTTCCTCAGTTTCACTTTGTGAGTAAATAAACTATGTAACAAACCATTACAATTAAATTTTTCTTTTCCTTATTGAGAACAAATGAACAAAACTATCATAACAATAAACAACAATGATTTTGTTCTAATATAATAAATTCTTGATTACAATATTTCCAAGAATATGGAAAAAGTACATACATAGCTCAACTAAGCTTCAAGCAATAGATATAGATAGTCCAGGAACCCCCTTTCAAATATTGGTCTTCTTGTCACTTGTTGAGGAGGAGAAGGATCACTCAACCACTTTTCTGCCAACCACAGACTCATATGTGGTCCCCCACACATCTATCGTTCGATAGATGGCCCTACCCTTCAATGAAGAGATTGGTGGAGTAACCTCATAATGACAACCAATTGAGCTTAGTGATGTGTCCTACCTATCTAGAAATTGTAAACACACAATCTAGAACTAGCATGCAAACAAATGGATCATAGTGAATTGACAGTGGAGCCAAAGGAAATCACACTACTTTGGCCAAAGTGTTCTCACCCAGTACTTCAAGTGATAGTCATCCTACTCACGTACACTACTCAAGATCGATTTGACTTTAGGCCACTATATACTATGAATAGGTCCATCCTTCAATGGGTAATCTTTAACCCTAGAGACAACCTATTCCCATTTTCCATAACTTAATGATATATCTACTCATAAAGCATAAATACAAGTTACCCTCCCTTTACAGATAATCAAACCCTAGGTGTAACTTGGAAACTACCATTTATACCAATAACTAGCTATTGACAAATTTTAAGGTATCTAGATGCTTAATCATATCTAGTATACATATACTTATGACAATAATCTCTCCTATTACTAAGTAAATACAAGCACTTCATAGAAGAGAGTAACATAGCTTCTTTTTCCTTTCCAAAGAAAATACTATATTTTCCTAATGCAAGTATTCCAAACAAAGCATACAAAACACAATCTTTTATAAACAAAGATAAATAAGAGAAACTAGATCCGCATTCTTGTATACACCTATTCCAATGGTTTGATATGTTGTTCATCCTTCCAACAACAACTTGCTTGTTTCTCTAAATCATTCTAAATACTTCTCTATGGCTTCTCTCTCAAGAACTATTTGCACTCACAAAATATCTCTCAATTCTCACACTATCACTTTCAGCTCACAAAATTAACAACTCAAGATTAGAAAATACAAAGCAGTATAAGTTTGCAATAGAATGTGTTCCAAATAAGAGAGCTAACCTCTCTATTTATATAGAAAAAAGGAGACTTCACAACCTATAGAAAAGGCATGTAAATTGATAGCAATCTTCATTCTAGTCGACTCACTTCACTTGGCAAAAAGGTGGCAACAATCAAAGAGTTTACTCAACGTAATAAGCTATAGTTTGACCTCTATGTTTTGATAGCATTTTAAGACTATTTCAATCTACACATGATCAAATGGTGACATTTTAATTTTTTCCAAAATGGACTTCTATAGCATTTAGAACTTCATAATATGGTGCCAAGCAAGCAACCTTCTCCCTACTTTTTTGGCATGGCTTTACTCATTGAATCAGTCTACATTTAAAATGAAAAACATGCTAAATGTTGACTAAGTCTAAGCTTAGCACCTGAAACAGAGGAATGAAGAGTCATTCAGGCACATAAATATGCTTTGACCAATTCTTTTCCTTTCTGTAACTCTTCCTATTATCATGCATTTTACACTTTACTCTCCATCATTTCATGATAAGGCGTCCAAAGGTAAATTGTTGTTTACTAAGTCAAAGATATTATATCTCATAGCATCAACTATGTTTCATTATCCATATTGACTATATTGCTATGAAATATATAGTATGCAATTCAACCTTTATTCAATGCCAATATATGTTATATTTGGCTTGTTATTTCTTTATTACATGTTTCATACATATCAACCTAAGTTCAAGTAAATAAATTGGCTTCCAAGCATTGTATAAGTTAATCGATCTCCAAGCATATATTTGTATATAAATATATATTCATATATTTATATATACATATATATATGTATATGTATATGTATATGTATATTAATAATATCACAAACACACACACACACATATATATGTATATGTATATATATGTCAATATATATATATATATTATGTCATTACAGTATGTATACATTTGATATATATAAATGAATACAAACAAGTTAACATCCTCATAGTAATAATAATAATTATAACAATTAAGTGCATATATATACATATGTATATATTCCTCTATGTACATGTATATGTATGTGTACATATATTGATACATTCATGAAAAGCACATATGTGAAATGGATAGTTGATGTAGGTATATGTTCAATAACTATCCATTTCACATATGTGCTTTTCTTGACATATCATTTAAATGAAACAACATTCATTCATAAATCATTGATAACAAAGTGCAAGCACAATTTATTCTCATTCAGAATTCAAATTACATTCACATTTACCCTACATAGTAATATTAAATAGTAAATACACAATTGGGGTGTAACATACTCCCCCCCTTGTGAATAATTGTCCCCGATGATTGTATGTAGCAACATAAAACAACCACACAAAAAAAATATTGTTTTCAAGTATTCTCAAATGCATCTAAAATATGAGGAAACTTTTGTTGAATCTCAACATAGTCTTCCCAGATAGCCGAGTCTTCTGCATACTGGTCCCATTCGACTTTGCATTGCAAGACTTCTCTTTTACGCAAGCAAAGCTTACATGTTCCAAGAACCTTGATGGGCTTGAGAGTTACCACTCTAGGGTCCTATACCTATAAAGCATTCCAATCGATCACATGATTATCACCTAGTATATACTTCTTTGGGTATGAGACATGAAAGACGTTATTCATCCTGGCAAGAGTTGGTGGCAACACAATTCAATAATCTACTTGATTCACTTCCTCAAGAATCTCAAAAGGTCCTACATATCATGGAGCCAATTTGGAAGACTTCCCAAATTTGATTGAACTCGTGAGCTTTTACTCTCAACAACACCTTGTCACCTATGAAAAAATTACGAGGCACTCTCTTAGCATCAACATGGCTTTTTTGTCTATTGAACAAGTAGCTTTGGCTAATCTTTGCTTAAGAATTTTCACTTGCTCTTCCATTTCAACCAACATTTCTGGCCCAAGGCTCACTCTATCTTCAAGTCTATCCCAACTTATAGGGGTTTGACACTTTTGACCGTATAATACTTCAAAAGGAGCCATCTTTATTGTGGAATGGTAGGAATTATTGTAAGCAAATTCCACCAAAGGTAAGTAGTCTTCCCACTTGTACTGTTGATCCATGCAATACATTCTAAGTAGGTCTTCCAATGTTGAGCTAATATTTAGTTGAGTCCCTAGTGCAAAAAATAACATTTTCCAAAACTTAGAAGTAACTTGTGCATCTCTATCTGAGATTATATTTTTAGGAATTCCATGTAGCCTAAACACTTCTTGCACAAATTTTCTTGCTATGATAGGTGTTGAGCCATCAGTTAGATTTTCGGGTATAAAATGTACTACTTTAGTAAGCTTATCTACTACCACAAGAATGGCATTGTGCTTATTTCTTGACATAGGAAATCCTTGCACAAAGTCCATACTTATGATTTTCCACTTTCTATTTGGTATATCATGTCGGTATAACAAACCTACAAGATGATGATGCTCTGCTTTCACCCTTTGACATTCAAGACACCTTGCCACAAATCTAGTAGCATCTCCTTTCATCCCTTTCCAAAAATACAGTGGCTTTACATCTTCCAACATTTTCGTCACTCCAGGGTGTCCAGAGTATGGTGCTTCATGTACTTCTTTCCATACTAGATTTCTTAACTCTTCTATGTCAGGTACATACATTCTACCCTTATATCTAAGTAATCCATTAGGTTCAAAATGAAAACCTTCATACCTAGCATCTTTTGGATTGCTTGTAAGTGCTTGCTCAACTTGCATATAGTAGTTGTCCTCTTTACACTTTTGCAACACCTGACCTTTAAAGTTGGTTTGAATTGTCACTATTGAAGCAATATGACATCTTCGACTCAAGGCATCTACAACCCGGTTTTCTTTCCCTTTAATATAACTAATATTAAAGTCATAATCAGCTATTAATTCCAACCATCTTATCTATCGTGCATTCAAATTAGGTTGAGTAAATAGGTATTTTAACCCATGAATATTAGTTTTCATCTCAAAGGGTTTCCCTAAGAAGTAATACCTCCACATTTGCAATGTGTGAACCATGGCTGCTAACTCCAAATCATGTGATGCATATTTTTGCTCATATGGTTTTAGCTTCCTTGACTCATAAACAATTACTTTCCCATCCTGCATTAACACATCTCCTAAGCCCTCTCTTGATGTGTCTGTGATAATAGTAAAGTCACTCTCAGGATCTGGTACTTTTACAATCGATGCAATAGTAAAATTTTCTTTAAGTAAATCAAAGGCTACTTGGCACTTCTTAGTCCATTCAAACTTCTTCCCTTTCTTCTGCAAAGAAGTAATTGGAAAGGCAATCTTAGAGAAATTTGCAACAAAAATTCTATAGTATCCTATCAAACCTATAAACTCCTAACCTCGAATACATTCTTGGTTACTAGCTATTCAAGCACCACCTTGATTTTAGTTGGATCTACTGAAATACCTTCTACTGAAATCACATGTCCAAGATAATGTACTTTTCTCTAAAAGAAGGTACACTTAGAGATTTTTCCATACAACTTATGTTCTCTAAGTCTTTGTAGCACTATCTCTAAATCTCTACAACTTTCCTCCTCATTCTTTGAATATATCAAAGTATCATCTAGGAATGCCAAGACAAATTTATCAAGACAATCCCTAAATACATTATTCATAAGGTTCATAAATGCTATAGGCACATTGTTAAACCAAAGGGTAGAACTATGAACTCATAATTTCCATATTGAGTTATGAATGTGGTCTTAAAGATGTCTTCATCCTTAATCCTCAACTAATGATATCCAAGTCTTAGATCAATCTTGGAAAATGCAACTGATCCCCTCATTTGGTCAAATAGATCATCAACATGTGGTAACAAATACTTATTCTTTATCATTGCTTTGTTTAGCATGTGATAATCTATGCATAAATGTAAAGTACCATCCTTATTTTTCACAAAGATTACTAGTGCTCCCTAGGGTGATACGCTTGGTCTTATCAACCCCTTAGACAACAATTCATCCAATTGTGCCTTAAGCTCCATTAGTTCAATTGTCGTCATTCTATAAGGTACCTTGGAAACAGGTTCAAAAGTTGGAACTATATCTATTGAGAAATCAAATATCCTTTTGCGTTGGTAACCCATGTAACTCATCTAGAAATACATCTGAAAACTTCCTCAAAATAGGATATCTCTCCATATTCGACTTTCCAATTTCATCCATTTCTCCATCTTCCATCTCTTGGAAGTTTTGTGACCCAAATTTATCAAGACTCTCTTTTGAATTTGATCCCTTATACTCTTTCTAGCTTTTCCATCTTATCAACAAAGAGTTTTCACCCTTTCTTTTTAGCCCTTAACAATTACATTGCAGAGATCTGATGAATCTTGACTTCCCTAGGTATCCCTTGAAGTTCTTCACTTGGTTACCAAGATCATCTAAGCATTCTACAGTTTTAGCATGGAAATCTACCTTAGCCCTATTTCTCCATAACCAATTCATACCTAGGATAATGTCATAAGATCCTAAAGGTGTGACATAAAGGTTCACTTCTATAGAAAAACAAGGTAGCTCTATCCTAGCTTCAAACAAACATTGTTCCACCTTTCCTCTTGTCTGGTTTGCATACTCTACATCCCAAGACTTTTCCATGAAACCAACCTTTATAGATATTTGCTTAGCTACTCTAGGTGAAATAAAATTCTTAGTTGCACTAGTATCTATAAGTATAGAAATGGGTAAGCCAAACAAAATACCTGGTGTCTCAATTATAGTCACTTGATACTCCGCCTGATGATCATCTATAGTGGCATGTATCTTTTTTTGGAACATCGTTTGTTGAGTAGGCAGTGGATTACCATAAGATCATGACCCAAAAGCCTTATTAGGACATTGACTTGCATATTAGTCTCCTCCACAAGTGAAACATCCAGTAGTTGGTCCTTTCCTCTTCAAATGTTCTCCAGAATTATTAGCATTGCCACCAACATTATTAGTGTTTCCATTACTAGAACCATTCTTCCTACATTCCCTTCTTGACTCTTTCCCACTATTACAGGATCCTTTTTCCCCTTGCTTTGGCACATTTTGCACAAATTCAACTTTCCTTGGGGTTGGTTTGTCTTGAACTCCCATAACCTTGTTCTGATTTCTATTCTCTAGATGAATGGATATAGCTTTGAGCTTCTGCTCTTGTTTAATTGCTTTCTCATACACAAGATCCATAGTTGCTAGACCATGAACATCTACCTCTCCCTCGATTTGAATATTAAGTCCCATGATAAACTTTCTTATACAGAAGCATTCACCCTTTTGGTACATAGGAACATAACGTAGAAGATGGGTAAACTTCTCCCAATATTCATTCACCGTCATCTCACCTTGTCTTAGATTCTAAAAATCCATGAGTTTTTTATCAAAATAGAGTTGGGGCAACCATCTTTTACAGAAATTTTCAACAAATTCACTCCAAGTTAGTTTCCATGAGTTAAGATTGAGTTCCATCTTCTTATTCATTCATTAGTTAGAGGCTTCTCCTACTAACTAGTATGCTCCCCATGCGGATTTGGTGACCCTAGTATAATTTTGAATCTCAAAGTACTTCTCCATTTGGACTAACCAAGCCTCAGCTTCATCTCCACTGGAACTTCCTTCAAACTTGGGTGAGGTAATTTTCTTCATATCTCTAGAGAGTTCATAAGCCATTTGAACTTCCTATTATTCTTCTCAAATAGGGAAGGTGATTTCTCTTTTTCATGATCATTAGTTTTGTTAGAAGATTAATCTTTACTTGGTAAAGGTTATTGTTTATTTGTAATTATTTATTAACTTGTAGGAATATTCCAAAGGAATCCCTACAAGTCTTTTGTCTTTTTGTCATCTCACACATGTGTGAGGATGGCTTTTTTTTTTTTAATTCCTTTATTAAGGAATATTTGTAACCACCTCCTTAAGAGGTGACACTTTGCACACACATAGATGAATGGTGGCATTCATAGAGTTGGGAGTTACATTCTAACTCCTTCTCACCTCTACTTATTGAGGTGCCTCTCCTCTCTCATTCTTAAAGATTCAAGCAAGCAAGTTAAGGCTGAAGCTCTCTCTCTTTGTATTATTCTTTAGGCATTTTTCCTTTATTCATAATATTGGGGATTTTTCTTGTTTTTTCCCCTTAACAAATTCTTGTGTCTCTCTTGCTTTGGTGGTGCTTGGTTTGGCTACTTCAATTTATTGGTAATCTCTTTCCTTCAAACTATTGCTCTTTATTAGTACTTTCCATTGCTCTTTCCTATTTCCTTTCATGGTATCAGAGCTTGGTATTACTAATATTTTGTGAGCTACATTGTTGAAGGTTTACCAGATTTTTCAGCACACCATTGGAGGCACTCAAAGAGAAAAAGAGAAGAGCCAAAAGTCTAATCTTGTTTTTTGTTTGATATATTTTTCTAACCATTGTGCATGATTTCTTATCTAAATATTTCTAAGTTTTTTAAATTCCAAATTTGTCCAATATATTTTGCTTGCATGCTTTATTTATTTATTTTTGCATAAAAATTTAAAAATCCATTTTTTTTGCATGTTCAAATTTTTGTAAAAATCAAATTTTTTTAGGGGCTCTAACTCTAGTTCAGAAATTATTTTTAGGAAACAAAAGCTAATCTGCTTTTTTTTTTGCAAATCTGTATATTAGCTCTGTAAAAAAATCCATTATAATTTGCATGCATGTTGATTTTTTTTGTAGTTTTTTAGAAACCCTCAAATAAAGGATTATAGTTCAGTCTTTTTTAATTTTTTTTTAATTTCTGTATGTTATAATGTGCATGTTCAAATTTCTGTAAAAACAATCAATTTTTGTAAATATTTTTTTTTGTTAGGGATCTAACCCTAGTTCCAATTTTTTTTTTTTAAAAAAGGCTAATCTGCTTTTTTGCAAATCTCCAAAAAAAAAAAAATCTCTATATTCTGCATATTTGCATCTTTGCATGTTCGAATTTCTGTAAAAAAAATCATTTTTTTAAGCTCTAACCCTAGTTTAGAGATCTTTTCAAATAAATCAAATAAATCCTTCTTTTTCAAACTTGACACCTTCTTACAAAAGTTTTTTTTAAAAATAATAAATAAATATCTAAAACCCAAATTTTTATGCATACAGTAAATAATAAATTCAAATAAAAAATTTTTGCAGCCCTTGCCCCTCTGCTGCTTGAACCATGGCTTTTTGTTGTAATCTCGACCCTTGAAAAAGCTGCTAAAATATCCCCTCTGGCCTGCTGCTTCGTCTTTCAAAACCCTAGCTGTTGCTGCTCCTCACACTTCACCTCTTACTTGCCTCTTTTCTATTTCCTTTCAAAAAAGCAGAGGGAAAAGAGGTAAAATCTCTTTTGTTTAAAAAAAAGGTTTCATTTTAAATGAAAAGTCTTTCCCTCCCACGTAGGAGGTAAAAGTTTCTTTTTCTGAAAAATATGTTTTTCCTCTTTTTAAAGAATCTTCCTATTTTTAAGGTTTTAAAAAAAAGTTTAATCTTTTAAATCTTTCATTTCATATTTATTAGTTTATAACTTTAAAACTTTAATGTAGTTTTATTTATTAGTTTTAAATTAATATTATATAACTTTAGTAATTTTTCATAATTTATATTCTTAATTTAATTTTATATTTAAATCAATTAATTTTTTTTTTTAAATCCAATTTATATTGATATTATTTAATTATATATCTTTTTAGATTGATTATTTTACAAATATAAGATATTTATTTTTTCTCTAACTAAAAGGAGATTGTTTTTAATCAAAAGTGGTATTTTTTTTTGTAAGAAAATATTTACAATACTTATTATTTTTCTCATAAAGTTGTGATTTTTTATTTTTTGGCAATCATATCAACTTTAATTCCTGAAATTAAATTAAATTCTTCTAACTATCATTCTTGGAAAACTCATATATGCTTTATTTTTCAGTTTAAACATCTTTTAGATGTAGCTACAGATCCTAAATCTAAACCAGGTTCATCTGCATCCAAAGATGAAATCAAAAAATGGAATCTCAAAAATGAAGAAGCCCTTGGCCTCATAGGTATCTCCATGTCACCCGAACTTTATGTTCACATTGGGACATGTACAACTGCCTATGAAGCATGGGACAAACTCAAAACAATTTATGATAGTACAAATGAATCAAGAAAAATTCAAATTCAAGATTAACTTGAAGATTTGAGGTATTATGATTTTAAATCTATGGATGATTTTTTATTGAAATTTGATGCTTTAAATAGTCAATTGGATGGTTTAGGAGTTAAATTAGATAATCTTAGATTAATTCATCTTATTCTTAAAAAGTGTCTTCCTAGACAATTTCAGCAATTCATTACTAATATTCATGCTCAATTAGCTATTCCTTCTTTAGCTACTCAATTAACTTATGATATTTTTCATGATTTATTAAGACAAGAAGAGGCTAAGTTAATTCAGTTTGGTACTCTTAAGTCTAATGAACATGCTTTCTTGTCTAAGCATAAGCAAAATTTTAAACCTCATTCTAAACAACAACATTATAATTCCAAACCTCATTATAATAATGGCAATGATCCTAGAGAGTTTAACTCTTCTAAGAGACCACATTGCACTTATTGTAATAAGGATGGTCATTGGAAAAATACTTGTTTTAAAAAGAAAATTGAGAAAAAGCCTATGAATCAAAATAATCAACAATTTCATAACAATGGTGATCAATCTAGACGTGCTTTTACATGTAGTTTGAATGTTTCTAAACCTTTTTGAATGGGTTATTGATTTAGGTGCATCTCATCATGTTGCTTCACATAATTTTTTTTAAATAACTTCACAAGTACTTTATTATTGGACTTGATCAACCCAATAATAGTGTACTTGTTTTACTCAATTATATTTGGAATATGAAAAGGGGATATTCATGTAGTCATGAATGCATGAATATCATCTTAAATGACTTATTTATACTTAATAATACTTCACTTCATAATATGCAATTCTCATTATTCCATCATAATTTTTATTTATTTTTAATATTAATTTTCATAACTTAAGGTGGCTTGATTTGTGGCTTTTCATCTATTACAATATTTAAAACAAATCTAGTGTTTCCTTCTCAACTACAATTATGTTGTTTTGAAAAAGGGAATTTGATATTTTATTGTGTCTCATTAATCTAATATTGTGCATTATTGGTCAATTTGTCTTTTTGATGGATTTATTTCATCTATATATTTTTTGAAAATTAAAAGCTCATTGGAGTATTTTCCTTCTTGATGGATTTATTCCATCTATATATGTTTTGCAAGTTAATCACTTTATCAAGTCTCAATGGAGCCTTTACATATATTTTTTGTGCTAGTCACATTTGCAGTAATGTTGCATAGGGAGCCCTATCTATAATGAATCATATATTTTATCAAGTCTCATTGGAGTTTTTTTTGGGGACCCATGGAAAATATTTCCATCCACTTTGATGGTATGCACTTACTTATTTATGTTGAACTTAGATCTATTTTCTTAATTGATGGGGATCGAGTTCTTGAAACTTTTATGTTTCATTATTTTTTTGAAGGCAATATGGTTTTTTTAAAAACCATCTTTAGGGCCAATTTTTCAAAGTCCTTTATTATTAATCTTGACACAATTTCCCTTTACATTACAACAAATGATGTAGTGAGAGGAAACCTAGAACTATTATTGCTATGTCTAGATATATTGATATTTTATAATTTGGGCTATGCTTTCTTTCTATCTCATGGTTTCACTAGAAGTAAAATGGTCCAAATTTATATATTAAACATAGTGAAAATGATATTGTGATTATTATTTTAATGATTTAATTATCACTTCTAGTTCTAACTTTTTGATTAGTGATGTTAAGTCTCAACTCAATCAACAATTTCAAATGAGTGATTTGGGCCTATTACATTATTTTGGGTATGCAAATTTGGCAAACACCTAAAGTGTTGGATTGGTTTCTAGCTTTATGTCTAAACCACAACAAACTCATTTTAAAGTTGCAAAAAGAATTTTAAGATATGTTAAAGGCACTCTTAATCTTGGTCTCTTTTATGATGCAAATTATGATTTTTCTTTAAAAGGTTATACTGATTCAGATTTAGAAGGTGATCCCAATAATGGGAGATCCACTTGTGGTTATTGTTTCTTTGTTGGATCAGATGCAATCTCATGGAATAGTAAGAAACAACAATCTACTTCTCTTTGTTCTATAGAAGTTGAATATAAAGGTTGTACAAATGCATCTAAAGAGGCATTATGGTTAAGAAGATTACTTGAAGACTTGGGTCTACCTCAAAAGGATCCTACTCCTTTGTATTGTGATAATCAAAGTGTTATTGCTTTGGAAAAGAATCCAATTTTTCATGCAAGGACCAAGCACATTGCTTTTCAACATCACTTCATTAGAGAGCAAATTGAAGACAAGCAAATTTCTCTTTTGTATTGTAAAAGTGAAGATCAAGTTGCAAATATTCTCACCAAAGCTCTTTGTAAAGATAAATTTCTCTTTCATTGTAAAAATCTTGGTTTACAACCCATTGAAGGGTTTGATGTAACCTCCCCAAGTAAAGCTTAAGGGGGGATGTTAGAAGATTAATCTTTACTTGGTAAAGGTTATTCTTTATTTGTAATTATTTATTAACTTGTAGGAATATTCCAAAGGAATCCCTACAAGTCTTTTGTCTTTTTGTCATCTCACACATGTGTGAGGATGGCTTTTTTTTTTTAATTCCTTTATTAAGGAATATTTGTAACCACCTCCTTAAGAGGTGACACTTTGCACACACATAGATGAATGGTGGCATTCATAGAGTTGGGAGTTACATTCTAACTCCTTCTTCTCACCTCTACTTATTGAGGTGCCTCTCCTCTCATTCTTAAAGATTCAAGCAAGCAAGCTAAGGCTGAAGCTCTCTCTCTTTGTATTATTCTTTAGGAATTTTTCCTCCATTCATAATATTGGGGTTTTTTCTTATTTTTTCCCCTTAACAAATTCTTGTGTCTCTCTTGCT
The DNA here is from genome assembly GCA_007258455.2 of Sequoia sempervirens. Lineage (NCBI taxonomy): Eukaryota > Viridiplantae > Streptophyta > Pinopsida > Cupressales > Cupressaceae > Sequoia > Sequoia sempervirens. The sequence goes on along the minus strand of VDFB02000008.1, from coordinate 346,928,311 downwards.
TTGGTGGTGCTTGGTTTGGCTACTTCAATTTATTTGGTAATCTCTTTCCTTCAAACTATTGCTCTTTATTAGTACTTTCCATTGCTCTTTCCTATTTCCTTTCAAGTTTGATCATGTTTGTGAGAAGTGATTTCTTCCTCATTCTTGTTGTTTGGAACTACCTTCTCAACTCTATCCTTTTCTCATCTTTCTATCTCTAGGTTTTCCAACCATGCTAAGATTTGATTCAATCTAGCTTCAACTCCTATTGGTCCTTGCCCAACTTCTTGGTTTCTACCAGGATTGGTTCATATCCTCACCATCTTAGCAAAAATGGATTCTACCTGAAGGTTTGTCCATGTTAGATTTAATCATGTTATTAATTATCTTATGGAAAAAATTAAAATGAGATATTTAATCACACATAAGGAATTCCACATAAGACTTTAAGCACAATCTTTTTTTTTATAAACACATGATTTTATTCATTTCTCAAGGACCTAAATATCCTTCTTGATTACATAGAGTGACTGTTCAAATAGTCAAGTGGAGAGTATCCCTCAGATTCACTCTTTGACACGTAACTTAATGGAGTATACCCTATAGATTGAGATTGTTCATCTCTTTCATACATATCCCAAAATGGATAATAACCTTTGAACTTGTCATCTGGTACATAGTTGCGGGTACATACCCCTCTAATTATTTACTCAAGGAAATTAAGTTTACTTCCACCATTGGAAAAATTCTAGGGTCCCTAAAGATAAATGTCGAACTGACGCTCCCTTCTGAGGTCATATCCTTGGAAAGTGATAAAGACTCAGACCTTTTTGGTGAGATGGAAGGTAGGTAGTTGTACTTACCCTCCATCTTCATCTTTCTCTTCACATCACTGATTCAAGAAAGCATGTGTTTGAAGGTTTCAATGTTTCTTAACTAGATGGAATTTTTTTGTATTTGATGCCCTCAATTGTCCTAACAATGGTCTCTCTTTCCTTCTTGGCCTTGAGGTAGCACTCATTTCTAATTACTGACTTTCTAGCCATTAACCTAAGACACACCATCCTGGCACAATAATTTCCAAACATTAGATAACATTGGATGGAAAGAATGATGAGCTCATAGGTTCCAGAGTTAAACTTCATAGCTCTAATAGCACATATAACATGTCAACCATTCACTAAAGTAAATATTCCTAAGTTTTCACTTTACGAGTAAATAAACTATGTAACAAACCATTGCAATAATTTTTTTCTTTTCTTTATTGAGAACAAATGAATACAAATGTCATAACAACAAACAATAATGATTCCATTCCAATATAATAAATTATTAATTACAATATTTCCAAGAATGTGTATAAAGTACATACATAGCTCAACTGAGCTTCAAGCAATAGATAAAGATAGTCCAGGAACCCCCTTTCAAATATTGGTCTTCTTGTCGCCTGCTGAGGAGGAGAAGCATCACTCAAGTGTGTTTCCACAAACCATAGACTCATATATAGTCCCCTGCACATCTATCATTTGATAGATGGCCCTACCCTTCGACGAAGAGATTGGTGGAATAACCTTGTAACAACAACCAACTAAGCTTAGTGTTGTGTCCTACATGTCTAGAACTTGTAAACCCACAATCTAGAACTAGCATGCAAATAAATGGATCATGGTGAATAGACAGTGGAGCCAAAGGCAATCACACTACTTTGGCCAAAGTGTTCTCACCCAGTACTTCATGTGATATTCATCCTACTCATGTACACTACTCAAGCTCGATTTGACTTTAGCCTACAATATACTATGCATAGGTCTATCCTTCAATGGGTAGTATTTAACCCTAGAGACAACCTATTCCCATTTTCCATAACTTAATGATATATCTACTCATAAAGAATAAATACAAGTTACCCTCCCTTTGCAGATAATCAAACCCTAGGTGTAACTTGGAAACTACCATTTATACCAATAACTAGCTATGGACAACTCTTAAGCTATCACTTCTTAATCATATCTAGTATACACATACTTATGACAACAATCTCTCCTATTACGAAGCAAATATAAGCACTTCATAGAAAAGAGTAACATAGCTTCTTTTTCCTTTCCAAAGCAAATACTATATTTTCCTAATGCAAGTATTCCAAACAAAACATACAAAACACAATCTTTTATAAACAAAGATAAATTAGAGAAACTAGATCCTCACGCCTGTATACACCTATTCCAATGGTCTGATATGTTGCTCAGCCTTCCAACAATAGCTTGCTTGTTTCTCTAAATCCTTCTAAATTCTTCTCTATGGCTTCTCTCTCAAGAACTATTTGCACTCACAAAATATCTCTCAATTCTCACACTATCACTTTCAGCTCATAGAATTAACAACTCTCAAAAAATATGCAACAGTATATTTTGCAATAGAATGCATTCCAAATAAGAGAGCTAGCCTCTCTATTTATACAACAAAAAGGAGACTTCACAAACTATAGAAAAGGCATGAAAATTGAAAACATCTCCATTCTAGTCAACTCACTTCACTTGGCAAAGAGGTGGCAAAAATCAAAGATTTTACTCAGTATAAGAAGCTACAAGTTGACCTCTATGTTTTGACAACATCTTAAGACTATTTGAATCTGCACATGATCAAATGGTGACATTCAAATTGTTTCCAGAATGGACTTCTCCAACATTTAGAACTTCATAATATGGCACCAAGCAAGCTGATTGGATTAAACTGCGAGTTGAATTTATCCTTGGAATTCTATCTTTTATTGACAAAATAGGTTTGAGCTCTAATCTTCAGGAATTTCACAATAGTTTCCTCAATTTATCCTTCAAGTGTCAATCTGGGGGCGTAAGCTTGTGAAAATTGTTGCGGCAATCTACCTAAGCGATGAAACTAATGAACTAAGGGGGAATGGATGCATCTAAGAATTGAAAACACACTTTTCAATATGAAATTCAAAAGAACACTTTGAGAATGAATGAAATTCTTTCTTAAATTGTTGCCTACCTACTTCAACCAATCTATCTATTTTTTATTAAAATTGAATAACACAAACTCAATATATTATGGTATACAAATATTAACAACAACCATTACAATAATAAAAAGAAAGAATTTAGTTGCCAAAGATGTATTGAAAGAGTGTAGGCGACAGGAAGTTCAATTGCAACAGGAGGTTGGAGTGTGATAGGAAGATGAAATGCGATAGGAGGATGAAATACAAAAGTGGAGAGATAAGAAGATAATGGAATGCAACAGGAAGCTTTACAGAATGAAACACGACATAGTCTAAAATGAGAAACACGGTAATTAACCTGCAATTGAAACACACTCCTTTCTCCTCAAACCACAATTACATTCCACAGAGAATTCATTGTAATTCTTTTAATACCAAATTAATCATGCAGGCTGTATTATCAAGGATTTCTAATCTTGAACAAAAATTAAACTGATTCACAACACACCTAACAAATCCACACTCAACATAAATGAAATTGCATGAGATATAAAAGATCTAAACTAATAAACCATAAAACAATCTCACCAAGCTTCCTGAGAGGGAACTCTTCCTCTGGTCCACAGGGTGAGCACACAAGGACATTTACACTATCTCAAACCAAGATCAATGCATCCAATATTCAATGCAATAATATCATCGACTAGAAGTTTAATGGATATTCTATATATTCAATTTAACTCAAAACACACATATATATAGGCATATATTTTCATTGGTCACCACCAAGTAAAATGATAAAAGAGACACAGTTTGTTATGGCCAATGGACAACAAACTGGATGATTATAGTTTTTGGGTTGGTTGTAGGCCACAAACCCAAGATAATTTAAAACAACTAGTTTGAAATAGGAAATAAAAACAAAAGCAGGTAGACTTCTTTCATACACAGCCCTTGTTTCCCATCTTATGCCTTTCAAGATTTGTCATTCACAGGGTTGGTTCCCTTTTCCACATTTAGTTCCTATAGCAAACCATCCAAAATACATTATTACCTCAACAATTTCAGCATTCCAAAAGTATTATCTTCTTTTTGAAAACATATCAAATATTCTTTATTTCCCTAACAATTAATGGCAAGAAGGACTTAGGAGAAAGTTAAAATGGGAACAAAATAAGGGAAAAAGGATATAAAAATTGAACACATTTGGAACCCATCATTTCCCTTCCAACTTTAGGAATATTCATGTCCTCATGCAACCGGTGAATACAAACTAGGTGAATGAACTTGCACCAGTTACCTGACTTGGCCCTACTGTCTCCCCTTCAACTTTATCTTCCTGTTGGTTACCTGTTGCAACCAGTAGCCGAGTCCTCAATTGTTGATTTTCCTTTTGTAAATTTGTAATGATTTGGCAGAGTTGATCGAATGGAATGAATGAATGAGAGCAATCTGCCTTTGGAGTTTCATTAGGAACAACAACAAGAGACTTTAATGCATTTGGATCAATAGCAATTTCATTTTTCTCCTGAGATGGAGTAGGGCCTTCTTTCATACTTTCAGCTTCTTCAATACCCTTTTTTTGACAAAGATTTGTATCATCCTGATTACAGTCCTCATCCCCCATAGTATATTCATCATCATTCAAAGTTTCCTCATTATGTTGGATTCTTGTTTTAGGAAGAGTTTCCTCATCTACTCCATAAGCCATTTCTATACTGGCCTTAAGGGCTTCATTCCTCCATATATCCTCAGGGTTCTCCTCACCTTCAATTGTTTGGTCAATACTTTGTGGTTTTTGATAAGGGGACTTATCATCAGGACATTCATTTGTCAATGCAGGGTCCTCTGTCTCATCAGAAGGAAGAGTCTTTGTTTGGGGTTTCATGGCCTGTTGTGTCTTTTTATGTTGATTCTGACATCTAAGTTCCCTAGCTGCTTTGACAATTCTTTTACCAGAGGATTTTGTCCCTATAATTTCCACATGAGTTAGGGAATGAGCTGCTTCCACTAACTTATCCAACCTACTGGAAGTTCTTCTTGTGCTCCGTCTAACAACAGTTGGGGTTTCTACAACTGGTGAGGTTGAGGTAGTCTTAAGGCTAGGGCTAAGCTTTTTTCTTTTTGGGGGTTTTGTCGATAGGAGTTTCTTTTGATTTATTCTTTTTAGAAGATTCCCCAATGAGGGTTTCTTCTACAACTGGTCTCTTTAGTTCTTTTCTTTTCGAAGACTTCCCAACTAGGGTTTCTTCTACAATTTGTTCAGTAGGGTTTCTAGTGTGTTCATGACTCACAAAAGAATCCCATTCTAGTGGAGGTTGTACAGAGCAGAGGCCATGCATAACTATTAGCTTAATTAACCCATGATGGGCAAGGGAATTCACATGACCCTTACAAAATTGTTTACGGGAGTGCTTTAATGAACAATGCAAGTAATATGGAAGATTAACAAGTTGGGAATTTTGTAAATGCAGCATGAGATGAATATGATGGGAATGAATATACTCATATATACCTTCACAATAAAAATTTAGGTACCTCGCCCCATGGAGATGGAAACGATTTTCGTTTGTCTCCTTTTTGTAGAAACTCCTTACGGTGGAGCTTAAGATCCGTAACCCTCATGTTGGAGTTTGGAAAGAAAAAATATCTTGTCTAGGGAAGGCCAATGACTAAAGCAACCATCTGAACTGTGACTACAAACTACAAACCCCTTGAAGTAACACTATTTTTATGAAACCCTACTACGAATTCCAAGGCAACATTCTCATCAAAACCACATAAATTCTCTAAGTATGTTGTCCAACCAACCTATTTCAAAAATTTATATGCTTCTTCACTAGCAAGAAGCTTTTTCATAGACAAGGGTCCATGCCTAGTATGATTTCCCCCCATGGAATTGAAAATGCGGTAGGAGCTTCGACACCGGTTATATTGGCAAGTAGAATAGTAGGAGACGATTAATCAAAAATTATCAATGGTAGGTTATGGGTAATAACAGGTAAAGGATTATGATAACCATATGAGGTGGCAAGTGATATGGAATTACAATCAGGTAAAGTTCAACCAACTCAGATAATGATGAATGGTTAACCCATACCCCCCCAACTCAATGGTGAACCGTCCCAGTCACACCAAATAATTATTAGAGAAACAAAAAACATTAAATAAGTTTTGAAAAAGATAGAGAATACTCCGTGATACCGATAACCATGAGGTGAATGGATGGTGATGTGATGGCTGGAGGAATGACAACATGTGACCTGAGCTAGAGATGACATCACAAAAAAATATGAAGAGAGTCGCACTATGAAGAATGATAATGTCGTAGTATGGAAGAGGGGAGGCAAAGCGGTATGTGAAGGAAAAGACATCAATAGCAACATCAATGTGGAGGAGATGGTAGGCGATGACAAGACCGTGGGACCCACATAGCTGAACATCCTATGGAAGCATGTGAAGGTTTGGCAATAGGATCCAAGAAAGCAGTAGGAAGAAAAGATCCTACTGCCAAATTGAAGTGACACAAAGGGTCCATGAGTAGAGACAATGACAAGAAGAAAATAAGCTCCATCCACCCCAGAAGGCGCTAGGAACTATAAGAAGCTCCTGTCGCACCATAGAATAGGTAGTGATAGGAGATATCGTTGACTAATCCCGTGATGTGCTCTAATTTGGTTTTTTCTTAAAATCAACAATAGACTGTTGGTAACCCGATTTTTAGCCTATCGTCGCCTAGAGGCATCGACAACCCAATTTTCACCTCTAAGTTATTTTAGCAGTTTGCAGTCATCAAAGACCGATTTTCAAATGCTAAATAGCCAACAATGCCCGAAGGTTTTCGTTGTTGGATCTTTTATTTCCTTTTTTTATAATTTTTTTACAACTCAATCTCTAAGGAAGCTGAAAGGAACAATAGTAAGTTCCTTCACCATGTCACAAAAGAAGGTTTCCTTTGAAAGGGGCCATTTGTAGAATTTTAGATGGTGCCCATTAACAAGAAGAGTTGTGCGTTCAACATCCAAAGTACACAGTCAGATAGAACCATTATCATACACAGTTTGAATCTCATAGGGACTGAGCCAATGGGTGTGGAATTTCCCTTTGAAGTCCTAGAACCGTGAGTCATAGAGTAATGCCCAATCCCTTGGTTGGAACGTTTGTGACTGAATGAAGTGTCCATGCCACTGTGCTCTCTGCCTTTGTACCACCTCTATATGAAAAAGAGCCTCTTGAAACATTTTGTCTAGAGTGAGTGGAGTTGAGAAAGTCTCTCCTTCTATGCTTCACTAAGGTTCATTCCAAGCTCAAGAGCAATGCATAGGGTCTTCACTTCAAATTCAATTGGTAGGACAACCCTCTTGTCATAAATGAGCTCATATGGTGTCATCCCTATGGTTGTCTTCCAGGTTGTGCGGTAGGCCCAAACTGCTTTAGGAAGTCTTTCTACCTAGTATTTCTTGTGCAATGCCACTGTCTTCATAAGAATATTCTCCAATTCTCGGTTGGTTACTTCCACCCGTTCATTGGCTTGCGGATGATATTGGGAAGACTTCCAATGCTTAATTTTGTATTGTCATACCAATGTTGAAATCAAGTCGGAGGTGAATTGCGCTCCTTGGTTTGTGACAATTTCGCGAGGCACACCGTACTTGGTAAAAATCTCAAAATACAAGAAGTTAGCAACCTTAGTATCCCTAGCATGCTTTAAGGCTACTACCTCTACCCATTTAGTGACATAGTCTATACAAACCAAGATATATTCTTTATTCTGAGAAGGAGGATTAATGGGCCCTACAAAATCTAACCCCCACTTTTCAAATGGCTCTATAGATAACTGAGGGTGTAAAGGTATTTCATCAGAGTGGGTAGGCCACCCCATACATTGACATTTGTCACAATGTTGAACATAACACTTGTTGTCCTTGTGGAGTGTGGGCCAATATAACCAGTGGTTAGGATCTTCTAGGTGGTCCTATGGGCAACAAAATGTCCTTTGCAAGGTTTTGTATGGCATGCATGCACAATTTCGAAGACATCTTCTTCGAGCACACACTGACACATGATATCATCAAGGCCTCAGCGGAAGAGCATCCCATTAATCCACATGTAATCACCACTAAGTCCCACAAACTTTCAACGTTCAACATACCACAGATTCTTTGTTGATATAGAAAAAGATGTTCGTCTGGAAAGGTGTCATCAACTGGGGTTGGTTCATCTTCATGCTACAATTTGGAGAGAAAATCGACCACCACATTCTCTTGCCCTGGTTTGTCTAGGATAGTAATATCAAATTCCTGCAAAAGAAGTAACCATTGAATCACTCGCTCGGTAACGATAGGTTTGTTCATTAAAAATATAATGACAGGATGATCTGTATGTACAAAATTTTTATATCCAGTGATATAGTGGAAAAATTTATTTATTGCATAAACTACAACCAAAAACTCTTTTTCAGTAACAGTATAATTTACCTCTATACTAGTAAAATTCTTATTGATATAATAAATAGCATAGAAGAGGGAGTCTTCCTTTTATCCAAGGACGACTCCCATAGAAGTATTTGTTGCATCGGTATGTATATGAAACAATAATTCCCAATTTGGTCCTCGTAGCATAGGTGTTGTGATGAGCTTACCTTTGATTTCTTCGAAAGATTGAATTGTCGTTATACCCACTGAACCCATCAAGAAAGGAGAACTTTTTCCCAACTAAGGTGTCCAAGACTTGGTCAATGAAAGGAAGTGGGAAATGATCTTTCTTGGTGGCCTTATTAAGGGCCCTATAATCGACATGTATTCGCCACTTTCCATTATTTTTAGGTACTACTACAAGTGGGGACACCCATTGTCTATTTGATATAGGGTAAATAAATCCTACATCGAGCAAATTTTGAAGTTCTTCCTTAACTATTTCTCGTAAATTTGGGTTCAACCTTCTCTGAGGTTTCCACATAGGTCTACTCCCTTCCTCTATATAGATATGTTGTGTACAAGTAGCGGGGTGAATATCTACCATATCTTGATAATCCCAAGAAAAGGGCTTCTTTATGGGCAGACAACATCTCAATGAGTTCTTTCAATTGGCAGGCATCTAATTTGGGATTGATGCTAAGCATTTTACCAGGTAATATTTCAGTAACTTGGGATTGTACAAGGGTATCTACAACAAGTAGTAGTGAATTAGATGCACATGGATTAGTATCCCCAAGCATAAAAAATGGACGGTATATACAATCATGTGGTAATAATTGATGCAAAGTAATAAAGTGCTAAACAGACTGTGAACTACCTACTAATGGAAAATTTCCAAACAAGCAGTTATCGCCTATGTCCATAGGAAAAATCATTGGCTCAAGATCACTATCAACTAAATAACAATTTTGCAATAAATGATTAATAACAGTGTCCTCTAAAACATCTTCAAATTCCCTACTTTGATCTATTGTTAAAATAGGTAGAGGCTCCTCTATGTCACTATCGATCCACAAGGGATCCTTCATTTCAAGTAATGGTTGCGCTGGAGGGTACAGTGTCAATTGCTTCATTTGCTCCCCGTTTGAGATCACCATATTTCTAGACCTGCAATCAATGAAGGCATTAGCAGCAGCTAACCAAGGTCTTCCTAAAATTAGGGGGTATCCCCCCAGCTTAATCTTTAGTTGCAAAATCATAAAATCTGTCGGATACCCACAAGACTCAATAGAAATAACGATGTCTTTGATCATACCTTCTGGTTTTACGAGGGAACGATCAACCATTTGCAAGACTGTTGGAGTAGGTCTTAGTCATTAAAGGGCCAACCTCACCTTAGTCTCACTAGTCATTACATTTATAGCTACTCCTAGATCCAAAAGTGTATTTGGAATGGTTATGTCACCAATACATACCTTAATCATTGGACTACTAGGATCCGCATACTCAGGGACTTAAATATTTCCCAACATCAAGTCTACAAATTGTCCAATGACTTGGATTGTCTTGGGGTCTTTCTTCTTTTGTTGCTTCCTCCCACAAAGTTCTTTAACTTCCTTGGTGTACACAGGAATATCTCGAATAACCTACAACAGAGGAATCTTGATGTTAACATTGCATAACTCATTCATAAAATCAAAATCAGATTGAAATGTTTCATCTTGCTTTGGTTGCTCTTGCAACGTATCTGGAAATGGAGGCTTTGGTTGCTCTTCTTCAGGATCAACTAGATGGTCTTCAACTTCAGTGATGGTCAGTCCTTGAAGGTTCTTCCTTGACCTCAAGTTTACACTATCAATCTCTAATACATTGATATGATAAGTTAGGAATCATGTCACTTCATTATTATAAACTGGTTGAGTCACCTTATTGTTTGGATTGAGTGTTGGTTGTGCGAACATTGGTGTAGCTTTTGGCGGTTGGGTTGAACTAGAAGGTTGATTAGATATCAGGATAGGTGGTAAGAGTTCTTAGGATTACTAATATGGGTTTATTGTTGGAGGTGGAAGATACATGGGAAATGATTGATATTGTGGATAAGGTGGAGGTGGTGCTCGCCATGCTTTCTACAACTATGGAGTAGGTGGATATTGTTGTGACCACTGAGGGTAGTATGGAGGGTGCTGCCCATTTCCATACCATCCAAACTGGTTTGGGAAGGAATTTTGTTGAAAAGGATTTTGGGATGGAACTTGGTAATCTAGTGGGGGCATTGCTCTTGGTTGCCACTGTCTTCTTTGGGCCATGAAGTAAACATGTTCATCTATGTATTCTACCTCAGTCATCCCTATAGGAAGAGGTTTTAGAGTAGTGTTGCTACTAGCTTCCTCTAAAGAAGATATCTTTGTTCTTTTATATGGACACTCCTTGCCACGGTGCTTCTTTCGATAAATGGGGCAAAAGATAGCTAAGGCTTTTTCAGCCTCCTCCTATTTTCTTTGTGTATATAAAGTGTTTATCTGTTTACCCATATGGCTTAACAAATCAGTCTTAAGTTCTTCAAGTAAATTACCTATCTCACGCTTGTTGATACATGTTAAAGCTCCCACAGAATACAACCTACTTGGATAGTTCCTTCCTGAGCGCTGAGACTTGGAATAGTTCCTGCAAATATCATAGATATCATCAAATTCCATTTTAGAAATATTCCCTTTACCTATTAAATTTAATGTTTCCATGAAATCATCTATTATACCTCTAAGAAACAACATTTTAACGGTATCCTCATTTAGCCCCTATTGATGAGATCATTGAAGACTAAACATGAAGCGTTCAAGATAGTCTTCCACAAACTCATCTTCCTTATGTTTCATACGAAAGAGTCCATTCTATACTTCCTTGGTTTTACAGTATTCTTGGTACTTGTTCAAAAATAAATCCCTCATGACATCCCATGTCCTAATGTTCTCGAGGTTCATAAACCAACACAAGGTTGCATCTTTTAATGTGGTTGGGAATAGTTTGAGCTTCTGCGTGTAACTCTGATAATCATAGCCGTTGCACAACACACCAAATTTAAACAAAAACATGTCAGGATCCTCAACAGAAAGGCCACAAAAAATAGGTAAAGTTGAATGAGGAATTTTCTTCATAGGAGCATCTCATTTGGGATATGTGATAGGAAACTCAAAAGTAATCAGATTATTGTTGGCCAACTCCCTATTATTATTGTTGTTGATGATGATGTTGTTATTGTTGTTATTGTTGTTGGGAACCATGACGTCTAATTCAAAAGGGGTAAAGTAGGTTCTAAATGGCTCTTGGGGTTCTTCTAAGAATGGACCAACTTCTGGCTAGTAGGTTTCCTGAAAGATCTTTTCAACCTTTTTCCACAATATTTCAGAAGAATTTGGACGGGTACCTGTAGGTGTCTCAACAATAGTAGACTCTACATGACACACTTCTCGATGTTGGGTTTAGGTAGCTCTAAATATTGCAATTTAGTTTTCAACTTCTCTTTTGTGAGCTACTTCCCTTAACTAATGATTTTGAATTTTTTTTGGATTTTTCAAGTTGTGTATGATTCCCTTTATCCTTTTTAACAAATCCTACTCTATTATCCCTACTACGATTCATGCACCTAAATGACTTACAACAAAGAAAACTAAGGGTAGTTATCCAAACGAGGTCAACTCTCGCATAGAATTTCTCCTTAGCATAATGCTCCTAACTTAGTTCACTAGGCTAATAGGCCTTTAACATTGTTCCCTGGCAACGACGCCAAAATGATTGGATTAAACTGTGAGATGAATTTATCCTTGGAATTCTATCTTTTATTGAAAAAATAGGTTTGAGCTAATCTTTAGGAATTTTACAATAGTTTCTTTAGTTTATCCTTCAAGTGTCAATTCAGGGGCATAAGCTTGTGAAAAGTGTTGCGGCAATCTACCTAAGGGATGAAACTAATGAACTAAGGGGGTATGGATGTGCATCTAAGAATTGAAAACACACTTTTCAATCTGAAATTCAAAATCACACTTTGAGCATGAATGAAATTATTTCTTAAATTGTTTCCTACCTACTTCAACCAATCTATCTATTTTTTATTAAAATTGAATAACACAAACTCAATATATTATGGTATACAAATATTAACAACAACCATTACAATAATAAAAAGAAAGTATTCAATTGCCAAAGATGTATTGAAAGAGTGTAGGCGACAGGAAGTTCAATTGCGATAGGAGGTTGGAGTGCGACATGAAGATGAAATGCAACAGGAGGATGGAATAAAAAAGTGGAGAGATAAGAAGAGAATGGAATGTGACAGGAAGCTTTACAGAATGAAACATGATAGTCTGAAATGAGAAACACGGTAATTAACCTGCAACTGAAACACACTCCTTGCTCCTCAGACCACAATTACATTCCACAAAGAATTCATTGCAATTCTTTTAATACCAAATTAATCACACAGGTTGTATTATCAAGGATTTCTAATCTTGAATAGAAATTAAACTGATTCACAACACACCTAACAAATCCGCACTCAACAGAAATGAAATTACATGAGATATAAAAGATCTAAATTAATAAACCATAAAACAATCTCACCAAGCTTCCCGAGAAGGGGCCCTTCCTCTGGTCCACAGGGTGAGCATGCAAGAACGTTTATGCTATCTCAAACCATGATCAATGCATCTAATATTCAACATAATAATATCATCGACTGAAAGTTTTATGTATATTCTATATATTTAGTTTAACTCAAAACACACATATATATAGGCGTAGATGTTCATCGATCACCACTAAGTAAAACGATAAAAGAGACACGGTTTGTTATCGCTGATGTCCAACAAATTGGATGATTATAATTTTTGGGTTGGCCGTAGGCCACAAACCCAAGATAGTTTAAAACAACTAGTTTGAAATAGGAAATAGAAACAAAAGCAGGTAGACTTCTTTCACACACAACCTTCATTTCCCATCTTATGCCTTTCAATATTTATCATTCATAGGGTCGGTTCCCTTTTCCACATTAAGTTCCTGTAGCAAACCATCCAAAATACATTATTACCTCAATAATTTTAGCATTCTGAAAGTATTCTCCTCTTTTTGAAAACATATCAAATATTCTTTATTTCCCTAACAATTAATGGCAAGGACTTAGGAGAAAGTTAATATGGAAATGAAATAAGGGATAAATGATATAAAAATTGAACACATTTGGCACCCATCACAAGCAGCCTTCTCCCTATTGTTTTGGTGCGGCTTTACTCACTGAATCGGTCTACATTTAAAATGCAACACATGCTCAATGTCGATTAAGTCTAAGCTTAGCAGGAAATAGAGGAATGAAGAGTCATTCAGGCACATAACTATGTTTTGACCAATTCTTTTCCTTGTTGTAACTCTTCCTATTATCATGTATTTTATACTTTACTCTCCATTGTTTCATGATAAGGTATCCAAAGGTAAATTGTTTACTAAGTCAAAGATATTCTATCTCATAGCATCGACTATGGTTCATTATCCACATCAACTATATTGCTACACAATATATAGTATGTAATTCAACCTTTTAAAGCTTTGTATATGTTGCATACAAATCGACCTAAGTTCAAGTAAATAAATTGATTTCCAAGCATTGTATAAGTTACTCAATCTCCAAGCATATATTCATATATAAGTATATATTCATTTATTTATTTACATATACATACATATATTTATATGTATATTAATAATATCATATCACACACATATATGTATATATATGTTTATATATATATTATGTCATTACAGTATGTATACATTCAATATATATAAATGAATACAAACAAGAGTAACATCCTCATAGTAATAATAATAATTATATTGATTGTGTGCATATATATATATACATATGTATATATTCCTCTATGTTTATGTATACATATGTGTACATATATTGATATATTCATATGGGCATGTCTATTCGCCATACATACGTGTGTATCAATACATGTATACATATGGATATATGTATATATCTTATACACACACAATCGATTGAACATTTGAACACGTACACAATTACTATTGTGTTGATAGAGAACGTGTAGTGTTTTTATACATATACACATTCATGTCGTACTATCCATTCGATAGCTCCATGCTAATAAACAACTTGTTCATAAGTGTGCATAGGTACGCCTACCTATGTACTCTCATATATGTGTTCCTTTATGCATATGGACTATTTTGACATGTATATGTATACATATACATACATTCCACGTGTGTTCAACTCATCAATACAAGCATAGTAATATAGGAAAGAACTCATAAGCTCTAAATATATAACAACATCCAACCATGCATTCAATAGTAATCATGACCCTTACTAATGCAAACATACATACTAAGGATGACTTACCAATTCCCAACATAACAACTTGACTCAACCATTCTACTATGAGTGTGCGTAAGCTCAAATAGGTTACATTACTAGTTACCCAACCAAGATCTTTTCTAGAGTGATACTTCCCCTCCACCTGGAGGATTGAACATAAACCTACATCAACTAACAAATTCCCACGGTAGTCAACTATTCAATAAAATATGCATTACATATAATATATTTCACATATATGCATTTCTTCACATATTATTTAAATAAATGAAACAACATTCATCATAAATCATTGATAACAAAGTGCAAGCACAATTTATTCTCATTCATAATTCTAATTACATTCACATTTACCCTACATAGTAATAGTAAATAGTAAATACACAATTGGGGTGTAACATACGCTGCTTCATAGCCATATCACATTTTCTTGTTCGCTCCTTTATGATCTTGTATCCCTTTTTTTCTTTTCCATCGGTTGTTGCCATTTTTAAGAAGTTTATGCAAATCTTAGATTTCTATCAAATGCTACTCATGAAATTTTACGCATAATGGTTTCTAAGATAAAGTCATCGTTATAAAGAACATATGAAGTTACATTTTTCTATATACTCGACATTTAATTTCATGTTGGCTACTTGTTTACTTTGACCTAAATGATTTAAAATAGCTCACATTCAAATCAAAGTGGAAACAAAACTATGAAAAAATCGTACATCCGTAACGCTTTTCTCCACTCAATGTTTTCATCTCAATCCTTTATCTAAATTATTTTTGTATTATTATCAATTTCTTACTTTCTCCCTAATCATTTGCATAGAAAACTTCAATTTCCTACACAGTGGAATGGCATGTGATGTAGTTAAAAATTTGGAAAATTGAGCTTTTTTAAAGACATTTGAACTCTAATATGGAGGTTGATTGATTCGGGACTAACTAACATGCTTCTCATGTTCACACGCACCGCTGATTTTGTTGGCCACAGCAGATCGGCAAGATCTGAACCGCCCATTTGAGAGCACATCGGAACGTCCAACACCTCAGCTGTCGCGGTCGCAATTTGAAGTGTACCTTTCCCCGTGAGACCAATTCTGATGGCAATACGGCTCGTGAATAAAAGGCAAATAATATTATAATATCATAGGTTCATTGTATCTGATTGGTCAAATCTCTACTTGATTTTTTTAAGTCTTTTAAGCCACATAAAATATCACTAAAAATTAAAGATACGTGGAAGATTTCTAGCATGCATTGCCAAAACCTAAAAGGGACAAAATAAAGGTTAAATCCTTGGGAGATTTTTAGCATAAAGCCTAGAAAGGACCCAAAAAAGGTTACATTCATGGTCCCTAGCTAAGATTCTTGGTTAAATAAATGTCTAATCTATGTAAATATAAAACTATGTGAGAAAAGAATTTGGGCCATTACGTGGACATAGTAAATTGGGTCAAGAAAGTGTAAATATTAAATCTATTTTTATTCTTATATAAAATTATGATGATAAAGTTTAAATAAATTAAAAATTAAATGGAAAATGTAAAATTAATACATGGATGATATTTAAGGAGTAGGCAAGGAGGACATGTCTTTTTTGTAATAAGACATGGTAGAAAAAGAATGATGGTATATTATTGAACGCGCAACATAATTTAAAAAATATATAATTTTCTTTTAGAAATTTGGTAAGGAAATAATTTTATTGAGGGGTTTTTATAGAGCAAGGGGTTTTATAAGATAAAAACAAGTGTTAGAAGATAAATTAGAATCTTTATCTAGTAAATAGGAGCCATCATTTTGAATAGATGCATTTGAGGCGGTGTTATAAATTTCGTCTAAGATTTTTTTGCCGCATGTTATTCATTTAGAACTTTTAGATTCCTATCCATAATTTATGAATGATTTTTAAAGATAATTTTTTTTGTTTGAATCATTTTAATCTTATGTAGACTAGAAGAGTAGAGTACACACCCAAGAACAACAAAATAAGTAATATATTTTATCATATGTATATTCTAATACTAAAATTTATTTCATGTTTTTATATTATGTTGATAAAATTTAACTTTATACTTTTGACTATATGCCAGTTTATGAAATCTATATTTCAAACGCTTGAATGCAATTTTAATTGTATGCAATAGATAACATATTCTCAACTTTTATTTGACTTCTAACACGATTCTAAGGGAAGAACATGGTGTCCTCCTTTTCTATACTCTTCCATTCCTTCCTCATTTGAATTTGGGAATGAACCCTTCCTTACTTCTGCCATCAAACCTACCAATCCCTGCTATTCAATCCAACTGCCATTTTTTCCTATTTTAAATCTGTTTGTTGTAGATTAGGATACATTACTGACATATGATTTTCACAGTCCATAATATTAATTGTGTATAGTTTATGGTTTTGACCATGTGAATTTTTTCCTCAGCGTTTCATATCAAACTTCATGATCCATCATCAAGAATAGAGCAAAAAATTCATGAGAACACCCAACATCTATAAATTTAAGAGCTTAAAATTTAAGTGTACTCACCACTATAAAATTCATGGAACCACATTTTAAAATGCTATAAGAAAATTTCAACATTATCTACTAAAATATTTTAGGAAATCCCCTCCACGAAATGACAACCTATGACTAATTAAACTACTTCTATAATTAATAATATATTAATATGAAATACTTTACTATGACTTTTGATCCCATAAACTGCATGATATCATTGAGATCTTTTTATGTAAAGTAACTTGATGGATGGATGGATAGAAATAATTAATGACGAGGTTAAAAAGGGCAAAGACTTTTTTAATCAACATGGAGGCACCGGGTACACGTAAGCAAGGAAAATGAATGGTAGAAGATTACTTAGAATTTAGATTTGAATTTGCATGTCGCAGTCGCGTTAGAACAAGGAACTGGAAAAATCGTATGTCGGTTAAGGGGGTCAAGTTCATGCAGGTCACCGTCTGACTCCGGAAGGGGCGTCTAGGAAAAGTGCTGAAAGAGACCCATAAAACCCTGGGGTTAAAATAAAAGCAGTAGAAACCCTGGAACGACGAAGTCTAGGCCGCGTTATGTGGTTTGCAAGTAAGAGAGTAATAATTATGAATTAGAGTATAAAAAGAAGAGATCTGGGTTGTCAAGACCACGGCGGCTCCGTGTCCTCCGCCGACGCAGTGATGCCGTCGCCGACTCGCCGTACACGAGAGAGATCTGGTAGAGAAGAGCGTCAATTGACGGGAGCATCGCACGTGGGGTTGTAAAACGAGGCCTCTGGTGGGCTCCACAGGGAGGAAGAAATTAGCAACAAGGCCAAGATTGGATATTTTAGTAGGAGTTAAAGCAGGTTAAAAAGGCAGATCGGATAAAGGTAGAGGAGGTCGAGAGGGGGTCCGCTATTTATCGCGGCTTAATGATTTTTTCCGTTCGTACTGTATTGCTCTGTCTCTGATAGTTAGTTACCCAGTCTGTTTTGGTGGGAATTGTTCTTTTCTGATTTTATTTTTAGTTTTCTAGTGCTTGCGGTTGTTATTATGAAGTTTGAGATGGATTCAGCTGGCGCGGGGCCGAGCGGTTATTATGGTTTGTGGAGTCCGGAGCAGAATAAAATGTTTGAGCATGCGCTCGCGCAGTTTGAACAAGAGACGCCTGATCGATGGGAGAGGGTGGCGAGCTGCGTGCCTGGGAAAACTGCCGAGGAGGTGAAAAAGCATTATGAGCTGCTCGTCGAGGACGTGGATTTCATTGAGGCGGGTCGCGTTGCTCTGCCGGATTATTCAGAGGGTTCGTATACGCCGGACTGGCTGTTGTCCGATCAGTCGGCGGCGGAATTCGCGACCAGTTCTAAGCCGCCGTTTTCTGTCAGAGGACCCTCGGCTAAGGCCTCCGAGCAAGAAAGGAAGAAGGGCGTTCCGTGGACTGAGGAAGAGCACAGGTTTGAATACTGTTACAATTTTGCCCGCCCTCGATTTTTAAAAATTTAAGTAAAATTTTGGTTCCCTGAATGCAAATTGCGTGGATTGCTAGGTACTAGGATTTTCGGAATTGAAATCTTGGTTGATTGAGTTTCGTTTGCTTAGGGTTTTTATATATATATTTTCGCTCGGGGATCAATGCTTCAATCTTTCTAAACAAAAGAAACCCTTGAAAAATATCCAGAATTGCGTGAATTGCTAGCTATTGCAATTTTGGAACTGATATATTCGTTTGCTGAGGATCTTTTAGTTCGAGCCTTCAATCTTGCTAAACAAAAGAAACCCTGGACAATATGCAAATTGTGTGAATAGCTGGCAATTACAAGTTTCGGAATTGAAATCTTGGTTTGTGGAGTTTTGCTTGCTTAGGTTTTTCTTCTTTTGGTTCGATATTTCAATCTTGCTAAACAAGAGGAACCCTTGCCAATATGCAAATTGCGTGAATTGATGGCTACTGAAATTTTGGTTTTATTGAGTTTTGTTTGGTTAAGGTTTTTTTGTTCAAGACTTCAATCTTGTAAAACAAAAGAAACCCTTGAATTATGGTATATTAAAATTGAGTTGTCGATTACTGGAGTTTCTGGGATGACGGTATGAAATTTAGGCTGTTTGTTAAGTTTATGTTAAGAAGTAAAAATATGCAGATTGCATGGAGTCTTAGCCAATTCTGCGATTGAAATCTTTGTTATTTGGATGCATTGGCAACATGCAAATTGTTTGAAATTCTAGCTACCGTTAATTTCAGAATCGAAACCCTGTTTAATTCCTGCTTCACTTTTTTTTTTGAGGGTCTTGAAGCTTCTCCATGCAACAAAAGAAATCCTTGAATTGTTATACTAAAGGGTAGCTATTGATTACTGATAATTTTAGGGTAGTAGCATGGTTTATTGTCTTTATAAAAAAAATTCCCTCATAAATTTGGGTTAGCTGAAAATATGCAAATTGCTTGACGTCTCAGTCATTGCAAAATCTGGGTTCCAACTACTCTTGTGTTTATCCCTGATTTTGCAACATTCCATAGCTTTCGCAATTTATTATTTTCTTCTTAGAAATTGGATTAGGGAAGTTCCTTGAGTCCTCTTTTGTTTTGTTTTGTTTTATTTTTATTTTTAAATTAGGGATAAAAGAGTTTTACCTTGTTTCTTTGGAAGATTTTAGAATGGGTTGAAGCTAACAATGAAATTCCATGAACTCCTGGGAAATGTAATTTTTGGAATTGAAATCTCTCTTTTAAAGGGTTTTTACTTTATAATTGTTTAAGAGCTTTCAATATAAAAAATAAACTTGAACCTATTGCTTCTGATTTTCTGTGGTATATTGTTTTCCTATGGTATGATTCTTGGATTGCCCTGATAGCGTTTGGCAATTTAAAACATTAATATAGTGCTCCCTGAAGAATACCTTCAAAAAATATTGAATTGTGATAGGAAAAGGGGAAGTTCAGATTAGTAGGGTTTATGAATGGCATTATGGGCTTATTTATGCTGTGTATGTTTTTATTTTGGAGTTAGGCAGAGAAATTATGCCTCTGCACGAAGCCCATTGGTTGAAATTTTGTCATTCAGCCATATTCTGGTTAAAATTGGTTTCACTGAAAATGTGCAAATTGCATAATTCCTAGCTACTCCAAATGAGGGGGATTAATACCTGTTTGTTAAGGTTCCTTTTCTTATATAGAGGTTTTAATCTCTTGAAAGCTAAAAAGAAAAGCACTTAAGTTGTGATAGGGAATGAAAGTTTTAGATTATTTGAGTGCTTAAGTCGGTATTAAGTGTTTGTCTTTTGTGTTTTTTCTGAAAATATGCATATTGTGCGAATTTGTAGTGACTACAAATTTAGTGATTGGTAATCTGCTGTATTCAGTTTGTTTGAGGGTTTCTTTTTCCAAACTGGTGGCTGTAATTGTGTGGCAATGAACTCCATAACTTGTGTTATGAAATTGAAATTTTGGATCAGAGGAGTTCTTTAGAATGTGATATGGTCTTTGGCTTTACTGTGCATGGTATTTATTCTGGAGTTTGCCATGGAAACTTAATCTTTGCAGCAAGCTCTAGGTTTTCTCTTCTCTAGTCATGAGTCCCAAAAGTCCCCTCTACTAAGAAAGGGAAGAAGTTATAGTGTCCGCAATTTAAAAAAAGAATCGGTTAGCTGAAAATATGCAAATTGCATGGATTCCCAACAGCTACAAATTTTGGGGCTGAAACATTGGTTCTCTTACTTTCACTTGCTTAAGGGTTTTGTTTGTGGATTAATTCTAGTAAAACAGTTTAACTCTTGGTCCTTGAATTGTTATAGGAAAGAAAAATATCAAGCTACTGGATTTCTATGGATTGTAGTAAAGATTTGTCTATACTCGGTGTGGTTTTAAAATATAGCTTTTATAGAAATTTCGTAGTTCTTGGAGTTTCATTGTGCTGCTCTCTTTGAACAAGCAGTCTGCAGAATTATTTGTCAACGATTAGATTCTAGAAGATAATATTTTAATATGCTGGTTGAGAATGGATGATGGCAGTCTCCCGTATGAGTTCACTTTCACTTGGATGGAACATTGGTTCTTTCACTTTCACTTGCTTGAGGGTTTTTGTTTGTGGCAAAACAATTTTACTCTTGGTTCTTGAATTTTTATAGGACAGGAAATGTCAAGCTACTGGAATTCTATGGATGTAATAAGGATTTGTCTATACTGAGTGTGGATTTTAAAAGAGAATTTTCATAGAAATTATGGAGTTTTTGGAATTTCATTGTGCCAATCTCTTTGAACAAGCAGGCAGCAAGATTATGTGTCAATGATTAGATTCTAGAGGATACTGTTTTAATTATGGTGGTTGAGAATGGATGATTGCAACCTTTCGTATGAGTTAACTTCTTTATAGGTCTTCAGAGAAGCACGACTCTATTTGGGAGTGTTTCTTCTGCTATGGGGCATGGTTCTAGTGTCTTTATTAGAGACCCAGCAACCCTTTTTTGCATAAACAGATGTCTTAGTTGAGATTATTAGAGGAGATAGCTTGGTTTGCTGATTGAGAATGGTTAATGGAAACCTCTTATAGTTGTATGGGAGAACCCAATGAAACATAGAATTGCAATTAGATTATAGGCAATGGAGTGAAATGGATTACCATATCACTGAAGTAGAGTCACAGAATGAGAACACAATACGATGGCAAATAGAGCAGAAGATTGAGTATATAACCAAGCCACTTTGAGGGTGCAACCTCCACAACCTTATAATGATAATACAATTTGCAATTTGATGAGATGGGTGAGTCTTGCTCATCCTTGATTATACACCTAATTTGGTAGGGTCACATCCCTTTGTCCTAATTAGGTTGGCTTTAAGAAACAACTAACTGATGAATGAATATATAAATGTTTAGTATGCCATAAGTTGGCCCCACACATATTCCGATACATGCTATAGATTAAAGGCATAGCACAAAGAGATTAACCATACCATATAATAGTATAGAGAATTTTTGTTTGGAATTGGTTTTGTTCATTTGGTGAATTAGGAAACCATCTAACAAAGGCAATAGAACTGTTGTCCTACCATAAGGCATGATCTGGATTCTCTTGGAGGCCTATTAGTCCTCTCTTTGCATAACAGACATCTGTGTTGTGATCATATCAGAGGAGATGTCTGAATTTTGCTTTTTGAGAATGGTTAATGTGGAACCTCTTGTATGGAGAACCAAATGAAACCCAGAATAGTAGCGGGTTATAGGCAACGCCAAGATAAATCATAACATTTAATGAGATAAATATTTTATGTTTGGAATTAACTTGCCCATTTGGTGAATTAGGGTAACATTCACCACGGGCAGTGGAGCCTCTGTGCTTCCATAGGGCATGATTTTGGAGTTGTTCTTGAAAGTCCATCAATCCTCTTTAGATATAAGTATACTCATGCTAAAATCAGCAAAAGAGAGTTCTTGATTGTGCTGAATGAGAATGGATGATGGTAAATTCTTGTATAAGTTAGCAGAATGAAACTTGGAATTGCAGATGGATTCCAGATATTACAGAGATAAAGCATAGCATGTGACTTCATAGAGTTTTTGTGTTTGGAATTCGTTTGTTGATGTTCTTTTGGTGAATTAGAGAAACCTTTAACAAAGGCAGCAGAGCCAGCGCTCTCTACTTTTTACTCTATTATCAGATGTGTTTTAAGTTGTCTTTGTGATGAATACATTGTATCATGTGCCTCCAAAATTTTTCTTCTTGTGAAATCCTAACATGTATGGAGAGTGCCTCTGAAATTTAATTTTGATGGTTGTTTTTATCTTGTCGTGTGTGTCTTCATGGGATATAACTTGTCATGTGCATCATTGACATGGTGCTTCTGCCAAAAACAACATAATGATTAATGAATGGACATATTGTACAGTCAAGCAATATTTTATGGCATCTTATGTGAAAAAGAAAAAAAGAGTACCAAGACGTACCTTTCCTAGACTTTTTTGGAAGGTAAAATAAACTATTCAGATGACCTTTGCTAGATTGCCTGGAAGTAACATCAGTATTCAGTCCATAAGGGTCCAAATGCATTTGATCCCGATTTGTCATAACCATAAGTGATTGGTAAAATTCATGGTCATGTTGATTGCTAATTAACAATGTTAACATCTTATTTGAGAATCAATTTACACTCAAATGGTGGTTGGTTTTTAGTCAAGTGAAAGATAAAATGTAGCATTTATGCTGTTTGTTTTGTCTTCAGAATTGCTTTTGTTTGCTTGATGAGTTAGGGGAGGTTTGAACCATTTCCTGAAGGCAGTAGAGTTTTGAGTAATCAGGAATTCCAAATTTAAAAGCCTTGTTCATCCTTGAGTGTGTACACCTCTGCTGCCAATGTAAATAAGGATTAATGAGTTAAGCTAATAGATTATAAAAGGGTTTACACAGTCCCTTACTTGGAGAAGCAAAATTATGTATCTTATTGCTTGAACATTGAAAGGTGAAAAGGAAAAGAAACTACTACATATCGTCCCAGTATTTTGTGTGAAGCGCATTAGAGTTCTTACATCTGTAGTCATTTCTGATTTACATTTACTCAAAACTGAGGCACACTTCATTAGATAAATAGATGTATGCTGTGGTAACAGACCAAAGTTAATTAGTTTGTTTGTGTCTGTGATGCAGGCTGTTTTTGATGGGTCTCGACAAGTATGGAAAAGGTGATTGGAGAAGTATTTCAAGAAACTTTGTAATCTCAAGGACACCAACTCAAGTAGCAAGCCATGCCCAAAAGTATTTTCTGAGGCTTACATCAGGGAACAAGGAGAAGAAAAGGTCCAGCATCCATGATATAACAAGTGTAGGTGACGGGGATTTGAAACAGCCTCCTCTGCAGCAAGCTTCTGCTATTACAAATTCTTCAATGCCTGTTGCTGTTAGTCAATCTTCAGGTTTTGTGTATCCGTCATCAATGGGAGGAGCAGCCTTGGTCAATTCTATGGGGCCTCCCACAGGTGGGAACCCTCTAATGCTATCTCCTAATCCACATGGTCCCTATTCTCAAAAGGGTCATTCACCTAGGCATATGATTCCTGGTTCTACTTTGGGTGTACCACAGATGGGATACCCTATACAACCAACCATGCATAACTAATATAAAATAGGGAGGAAATGGTGGCTATGTTGAATATTGATATCAACCACCATATCATAAACCCAAGGGATATGAAATAAGTTCCAGCCACCATGCACTTCACCGTGCCAAAAGGGTTCCTGACCAAAAATAGAATTGTTTCATGTGATATGACTTTGAAGAGGTGGAGATGTACAGGAAATTCAATTTATTTTATTACTTATCTGCTGAACCCTTGACAATTTCTGTAGATACATGCTACAGAGGTCATTAGATTCATCTTTTTCGTATTTGTGCACTTTGTGAATTGATTATGTATACTAGTGGCAAAGCATGGAGATACAGTCAGCTTTTAGTACTATGAGGCAGTGTAGGTGAACTTCTCTGCATGATATAGGCAGAGAAGATGTTTCTTTAAGAGTAGAACTGATGAAAAGAATACGAATGCCCATTGCTCGTGTTTTCTGAAGCTTAAAATTTTATTGAGCAAGGATATTCTTGTACATTAAAGCCATTTTTTGAAAAAGTACGTGCACTTTGGCATGATCCTGAATGCTTGAACTACAGGTGGTTTCATCTTATAGAGGGGGTTATTTTTGTTCTTTAAGCCATTTTTTGAACAAATCATCATGCTGAAGAGCCTGAATATTTGCCATACATGTATTATAATCATCTGAAGATTAATTTGTGATTATATGGATGATTTGCCTTCCTTATGTGCCTTTTTGAGGCTATATTAAAAATCTTTTTTGACAATTTTAGAGATATCATTGTTTGATAAATTGGAGCTAGTTATTTGCTGAAAAATGTGTTTGGTCTGGCATGTGAAAATTGTTTGTGTATGGGAAGTGAATCTTTGTCCGCCGCTCCCTTGAGCAGAGAAACTTACATATAGAAAGCTGGAATATATGGTTGTAGTACATATTTATAAGTATAAGGAAAAAAATAGCCCAAGGAAATTATTGAACGTTTAAAACCTTTTATATTTAGCTAGTACTGTGAACAGTATTACCGCTAACGTTTTTTGAAGAAAATGGCACAAGGAAATTATAGAACAGTCGGATTTTTTATTGATGCTAGTACGATGAACATTAATACCACTAACGTTTGTCTGATTCTTTTCAAGGGAAAATACATAGTGTAGAATAATTTTGAGTACAAGATCAGGAGTCCATTTATGATATTATGGCTTACAGCAGATACATAATTAGAGAAGTATTAATCTAGATTAATCTCTTCCAGCTTACAAAAAGAGAAGCGAGCAATTGCTTTCCCAGATTATTCCCATAATAATAAGACAAGGTTGTGGATACTTAAATTTGTAGTAAGGGAATAATTTCAAAAATCACTGAAGCAGGTTTTGGAAGGATAAGCGTGTTGCATGGTATCAAAGAAAGACAACATAACTACTCTTGGTATGTACCAAACGTCTACATATGGATGGGTTAGGGAATATTTTCAGAAGCCACAACCATGATGCATGGTATTAAAAGACTAGACAACGACTGTTGGTGCGTACCAAATGTTTAAATATATTCCTTGCTTATGAAACTAATCCCATATTTTGGGTCAGGTTGGTTATGTGTCAAGTCAGCAATAAGATCAGTTGGAACTAACGGAATCTCTATATTTAAATTCTCTTCTCCTGCTTCCCTTGCTTTCCGTAGCAAATAATAATTTTTACTTGGACAAGAATTAATAATTTATGTGAAAGAAAGATATGCTGGGATCTGTTAACTCTGAGATGCTTTGGCCAATAGACTATTCCAATCTTATGTTCACATTTTTCCGATGAGAGGTATAATTAGAGGCAGCAAGGAGCAGAATGTATGGTGTTAAGTACAGTTTTAAAAAAAGATTAAATAATTTTGAGTAAATAAAAATAGTTCTTAAAAGTACATAATATAAATAAATAATTATGATTATATCATCAACAAAACTCTTTACTTCTAAACTTAATTTTTACAAAATATTATTAAAAAAAAAAAAATTCGTAAGTAAATAAAATTATTTATAAGTAGGGGCAGTGGGCATAGTTCGATTGGCTAAAGCATCCTGTTGCTGGTGTGATGCTCGTCGTGAAAAAAGTTTATTGGACACACAGAGTTTATAGGGTGATGGAAAAAATTTAAGTATGAACAAAACTCTTTATTTTTAAACTTAATCTTGACAAAATATTATTCAGATGGAGACTAGATATTTTTTAAACATGTTATAATCAAAATTATACTTTAAAAAGTTAACATAAATATATATAATATCTACTATATTTTTCAAAATTTAAATAAAATAAAATAATGTGATAATTTTTTAAAAGTAAAATTAGAATTTACATCCAAAAGTGAAACAATTATTCCTCAACTTTGTTGTTAAATATAAGTCTAAATTAAATTAAAATAAAAATATTTCTAAAAATAAAGTAAATAATGTTAAACTAAATATATTTTTTTTAAATTGGTGTAAAGTAAAAAAAATAAAAATTGAATGATTAGAATTAAATAATGTTATGTAAAATAAAAATAGTATTGTTAATTAGTTCTTTGCATGACCTAATCCTAACCCTAACTCACACCCTAATTCTAATCTTGATCCTAACCCTAACAATAAATTCTAAACTATGGTCGTAACTCTAACCCTAACAATAAAGAATTGTAGAGTGACATTACAACAAAATCTATGAATTAATATTGGGAGTAAGATTTTTTTTTGATACACAAGCAAGGATTTATATTAATTTGTAAAAAGAAAGTTTTACATGGATAACCCTTTGGGTGAAGTTTACTATACTGCCATATCCATACTAGAGAGAAGACCAACCGACATTACCATCCAAAATGAAATTGGCAAAACAACCACCCTTATGCAATATAGTTACCAAAACGTCCATGCAGGGACACACACCTTTCCTTGTTTGAACAGGAGACTACTTAACCATTGCTACAACAAATACTAAATACTATATCAACTGAACCTAGATACACAAAGCCACTAAAACATGCCAAAAAGAATTTTCAACCCCGCACAACCCTTAACCAGACCCCACACCAAACCTCTCTGCCTCCAGGAAGCCATTTGCGTGTGCAAAAGCTCTAAAATCCGAGACCCAACGTCCATGTTATGAAGGAGGAAGCTTTAGCACCCGCAACAGATAGTCCAAATCAATCGCCACCTGTTCCCTATGAGTGACCAACACTATCCCTTTCAATTCCAATAGAAAGGGGTAGTATTTTATTACCTCTCCTGGCATAGAGCAATCTCATGTCTCGTGGCTTGGGAATGCCCATTCCAAGGGATGCCATATGCAATGTAGCCTCCAACCCCACCAACAAGTCCACATAGAAGAGCCTTTTTAACAGTGCCTCGACCTCTCTTTTGCCCATCCTTATTTCTAAGATTGATGCCAAAAACCATGAGGTTATGTTAGTGTCGACCTGGTATGACTCATCATTCTGACCACAAATTTCGACCACTCCTCCATGGTTTCCCAACAGAACAGAATGCCCCAACACTAGGCCTTAACCACGAAAATGCAAAAAATGTTGTAGCGATGAATGAAATGAAAACCCCAACTAGTCGTAAATAATGTGTGGTTCATTACCCTATTTTCACACCATTATGGAGTAGGCATGTATTTAGCATGTCGTGCAAGGAGCCAACCCATCACCACTGTCGAAACACCAGTTTGCACGTATAAAGAAAATTATCAAATCCCAATGGAGGCTATGACATGAGAGCCCAAACTCCCAAAGGCGAGCTTTGTATATCACCTAACGTTTTCATCATTGCATAGATACTACAGATAGATTTAACAATAGCCATTGCATGCCACGTCTTCATAGCCATCCCCACACCACCCAACCTAGTTGGCAGTCCCTAGAAAATTTGCCATCATCATGGTGGTAGGCATGATGTGCCAAGTAACATTGCCAAGTGTAACCGACAATTTATTTGGTTACATGTCCACTAACTGAAGGAACCTCGACCTTTCCACAACAGAATGTGTACAGAAAGGTACCCTCCCATCCACCCACAATATTGGGAATAAGATTTGAAATAAAGATATTAGATGAATAAAATTTTGAAGGATTATATCTATTAATCATATTTTAGTGATTTTTTTAGTAATATTTTATTTTTAATTTATTTTAATTTTTGAATAGTTCTAACCATATTTTTTTACCTTATTCTTAATTATAATCCTAATCTTAATCATAATGTTTTTAGGATTATAATAATTAATAATAATAGGATTATAATTATAATTTAACTATCAGACATATATTAAATATTAATATATATAAAATACACTGAGAGTTATCTTTTCTCGAGGCACCTATTTTCATCAACTTATTCAAAACAACAGTAAACTGCCCATATGTTATCACCATTCCAATCAATCAAATAATATATGAGCAAAATAAATTAGGCGGAAAGACTCAAAGTGAAATAAAGTCAGAAAAGACTCAATAGCACATTAGAGGTTAAACGCAAAGATGCTTAGTTGTCTTATGAGTTCTCCACGAAATTTGAATTGATTGATTTTAAATATAATTTGATTTTCAATGCATATTTCTAATTTCTTCTTTAAACAAACATGATATAGTTGTCAATTAAGATAAAATCAAATATTAAATTTATGTATTTTCTTCACAAAGATACAAAATAAAAAGTAATAAACCTTACGACTCTTTGAATCTTTGTTTTGTTTTACCGAAACTATAACAATGCAATTGGTTTCAATAGGACTAAAGCCAAATTTGTGATAGCTAAACTCAAGTGAATCCAAAAAATGTAAAGCCAAACTGCGAGAAATCCAACTCTAGGAGAATAAAGCAAATCCTACAATCGCGAAGTTTGAAACGATTATGATTCAACCTCTTTTAATAGAGGTCTTCATGAATTTAAAGATAAGAACATCTAAAGAAAGTTGTGAATAAAATAGATTTAAATCTGTTTTAAAAACAAAGCAAAAAAGCTAAAAAATATTGAAAAATAAACAATTTTTTTTTTACAAATAAATACATTGAAATTTCTTATAATTATAAAAAATGAAATCATTATAAAATTGATTATAATATAAAAAATAAGTATTTAAGAGTGAATAAGATATCGATTTTAAATCGTTTTTAAATCTGCTTTAAATCTACTTTAAATCTACTTGAAAAAACATCTACATACAATGATTGAAGTTATGTTAAATTTGGAAGATAACAAAAAGTGGCAATATAAATAGTTTAAGATTTAATTTAAATTTTTATTTTAATTGTGTAAAATCAAATCAGGAGAAAGATTATATTTATATGATGTGCTATAATTTAAGCTTTATTTTATTATTTTAATAGTGTAATTCTTAATAAAAAATAACAATTACATACATCAAAAAAATCATTCTAAAAAAATATAAAAAATAAGTAACATTTATTTATTTTAGAAAGATTTAATGAAATGAAAAAAATAAAAAATCATTTTAAAAAAAAATGTTAAAAACTAGATTACCTTCTTTCTCTATAAATTTTCCCATAACACCCCAAACTTCTTACTTCTTAGCCAATTATGTTTAAGAAAAACATTTTTTATAATTTTAAAGTTTAGTATTTAACATGTTCACTTAAAAAAAATTAAATTATAGTTGAAAAAAATTAGTATTAACACCCCAAACTAATGATTATTTATGTTCAAAAAAAATATTTTTTATAATTTTTAAAGTTAATATTTAACATTTCACTTTAAATTAAAAAATTATATTATAGTTTTTAATTGGTTAAAAACCAATTTATTAATAACTAATTAACAAAATGAAAATTATATTATAGTTTTTAATTGGTTAAAAACCAATTTATTAATAACTAATTAACAAAATGAGTTGAACTCATTGCAATATGCCTCCCACAAGTAGCTAATAAAGAAAATAAAATAAGCAATCTAAATAAAACTATTATAACTATCTTAAATATATCTATTAAAAAAATGTTGAGAGATATCAATTTGCTTCTATTTTTTTTTAATTTAAAAGTTATTTTATTTTATTTTTGAACTATATTGTTTACTTTTTTCATAATACAATTTTATTACTTTCGTAGGTGACTTTAATTCTATTTTTAAAAAAAATCATTTGTTGATAATTCTATTTTCTAAAATAAAAATAATTCATTAAAAATAAATTTAATAAAATATTTTTTAAAAGTATATATGTATGTGTGTTGTGATAAATTTTAATTATAAAATGGTAGATTAATTTTAATTTATTTTTATTTTATGTTTTAAGTTAATTATTTAGTTTCTAAATAATAAATATTATTTATACATCTATTTGAAAATTATATTTTGATGAGGGCATAATTTATTCTTATGTGCTATTTATTTAGGAAATAGTGTTTATAATTAAACATTAATATTTTGATATGTAAATGGCTCTTTAAGGTAAAAAAAAGATTTTTTGTTAACACACTCACACCATTACACTCCACTTCTTGTTGCCATTGTAGAATGTCTCTCTACATTAATAAAAAATTAATACTTAAATAGTTTTAAAGTAAAATAGAATAATGCTTAAGTAAATAAAATAATTCAAATAAAATAAAATAAAAGAATTCTTAAATAGTTCTAACATAAAAATAATTCTTAAGTAAATAAAGTAGTTTAACATCTCTTTTCATTTTTAGTTGGGTATATTTAAGATATCTATACTAATGGATATATTTAAGATATCTATACTAAGGGAGGGGTTGGTCATGGATTGGGGGTATATCATGGGTATAGTGGGTCACAGCCTGGGCCCCACTTAATAACAATAAAAGATCCAATTTTTTTTCAAATCTATCTATAAATATGATACGATAGGTTCATGTTAAATCAAAATTATGTCCTATCATGGGTAGAGTAAATATTTGCCACCTCAAAATTAGGTGAATGCAAATAGATATTTATTTCCACAATATATGTTTTATTGCATTAAAAGTGAGTTGACATGTGCAGAACCCATTATCAACTGACCAACTTGGAAATACATTTTAACATATTACAATAAAACGTGTTCCATTATTAATCCCTCATTGGAAAACTACTGGTTCCACCATGCCCATCTACACTAGTCTTTTTGAAATTTACTTGCAAAAATGCATAAATGAATTCTCAAGCTCACTATGCAATACAATTTTCCAAAAAAAATACTAATTTTATATCAACCATACTTCACAATTATACATGATATTAAATTAATCATAAGAAAATATTAGAACAATCAACAATTTCAAATTTTCTAAAATCAACTTTCAAATTGAACCAACCATATTTTCTACATACCCATTTCATATCACTTCTACCATTAATTCCTTTAATGAAACCTCAAATTCCCTCCCAAAATTCAAATATCTCCACTTGTGCCTACCTATTCAAATTTATACAACTCAATTATTTATACAAGAGACCAAAATTATGCGATGCAAGCTACCTATTCAACATTTCAAATTTGTGAGTTTCTGTTGGAGACACTTGTTTGAGAGTAATTCTAGAGAGCTCCTCCAAAATTTTGCAACCACCTGCTTCAACTTCCATAGAAATTGATGTTTCATATAGCCTTGTTCATTTACATTGAAATGAATTACATTTACGGGTTTTTGAGTAAAAGATTAATGTTCATGTGCATCATGATTTTCTTCATAAATAGTTACATATATAGATATCATTCCACCTACACTTGTTGTCACCCAATATACCCACGACACAACCCCAACCCAATATCGGTCCCTCTCCCTTACAACTAATTGTGATAGTGGGTAACTCCTACTTTTGTTATAACCATTTCTAAAACAACATTATGAAATTTATATATAACCTAAAATAACAGTATGGTAGAAATATTTCCAACCCTTTCTGATACAATGTATTATGATACATCTGTTAGGCGTGGTGGCACTCCCATTGGAAAATCAAACAAATCACTGTGTTGAGGCGGAGGTTGCATTTATAAGCATAAAATATGTTGTGGATAGGGGTTACTCTAAAATACGGGTAGAAGGTGATTCTTTAAATATCATCAATTATCTACATGGCACTCATAAGCCTGGCTGGAATGTGGATCAATTAATAAAAGATACTATAATCATGTTAAGTTCTTGTGAAGAGACCCACGTTTCTCACATTTTTCGAGAAGGTAATTCATTGGCAAATTTTTTTGACAATGAGGTTGTCAGGTTAAATGAGTATCATGCGTGGGAGGAGGGCTCTCTCCTTCCCGAGAAAGCTAGGATTTTAATGAGAAATGATGGAATTGGTTGAGTTGATGTGGTGGCATCATTTAATCTATAGTACCATTTCTCGACTCACACGCTTTGTGGGCTTTGTTTGGTTTGCTAGATTTCAACCGAGTGATTATCACAAGGGTTTTCTTCTTCTAGTCTTTGAGGATATGGGTGGTGACAAAAGAAGAATTGAGCCACACTCTTGTGTGATTCTGGGGAAGAAGAAGAATCTATGGTGGATTCTCCACCACGAGAATTTTACACCATTTTTAGAAAGATTGCATGGGCATGACCCAAATGCTTCGGTGGAATTTTTCTCCTATTGGCATAATTGTAAGCTCTAGATAAAGGGCCTGGTAGTTGATATCAATGAGGAGATGATTGCTACTATGACTGGGTTGTTGATGGTTGGCCGTAAGTTCTATAAGGACAAGAAGAGCAATGAGGAAGTGATGGCCCAATTCTTCAAAGACGATGAATGGAAAAAAAATGTTAAGATGGAAAGTTGGGGCTATGAATGCAAGTCCCTCAAGAAGGTATGGGTGAATATTACAGAGGTGATAATATGGTATGTGACTTTGGAAGGAAGGTTCACTACAATCCTTGGTCACCATTTTACTCTCTTAAACCATTTAAGGCATGGGCTGTTTATTTCCTTTCTATT
The DNA here is from genome assembly GCA_007258455.2 of Sequoia sempervirens. NCBI lineage: Eukaryota > Viridiplantae > Streptophyta > Pinopsida > Cupressales > Cupressaceae > Sequoia > Sequoia sempervirens. Next base: position 346,895,087 of record VDFB02000008.1, on the reverse strand, counting down.
TTTCCTATTGTCTTCCATGGAGGTTTTTGTTTATGCTCATTTAAAAAATAGGAGGGTTCTGATCCTACATGAGGGTATCATTCTTTTAATCATGGAGCATGTTAAATATTTTTTCCCTGCCCTTGCTATCAAGGGAAAGGAGAAGATTCTGAGTGATGCTTTTGGTTTGTTTGGCTAAAATACCAACATTGTTGAAGAAGAGGAGTGGAATGAAGAAGACGAAGAAGGGTTCTCATCCCCTATGACTACCTTGAAAAAGAGGAAAACAGTAACCTTAAAATTAATTGGGCAGCTAAGCGCCTTGTTCTTTTTGACAGCGAGGAGGATATAGGGGTTGGCTTGGGTGATTCCTCTCCTAAGAATGTAGATTTGGATGTTGGCCAGTGAGAAGGAAAAGGTGGCAATAATGAGGATGGTTTGTAGGAGAGTGTGTTGACTACGAAGGCCAAGGATAAGCTAAGGAGGGCTTCCAATTGCAATACCAAATTGAAGAACCAAGCCTCAAAATATTTAGCAAAACACACCATGGTACTCTGTGAGGAGAAGGTTTCTGTTGAAAGGGCAGTGGAAATTGATGAATCCCTAGTTCATAGCACTCCTAATGTGGAGTTGGAGGACAAGAATAAGGTCCAGGATGAGGATAATGTTGAGAAGAATCATATAAATTCATAGCCTCTAAAGGTAAATCCCCTTTTTCAGGACTTTTCCTATCTCAATGATGATTCCACCTCTATGTTTGAGCTGCTCGACATGGCAAGGGAATGGGCCACTGGCACTTTTAAGTTAGATAAATGGACTCTTCAAGAGTTTAATAAGGTTAACATTAAAATAAGGGGTTTGAAGGAGAACTTGAAGAATATTCCAAAAGGCTCTACTTTAGATATTCTGATCAACAGAATTGTGGACCTTGAGGATTCCTTCCATGATTTCAAATCCCTATGTGAAGAGCTCCTGGTTGGTTTACAAGGAAAGATATTGGATACTAATGTGGATATAAATAAGCTTCTCCATGCTTGCCACATTTTAGTGAAGAATAGTGCGGACTCTCTGGAAGTCCTGTTTCATAAAATTAGTGAGCTCAGGGAGGACCAATTGTATTTTTCTGAGTTAATTGAGAAAGATCACTCAGACAAAGGTAAAGGAAAAAAAGGTGTAAAAGATGATGGTAAAGGCCCTGCTATTAGAGGGTCAACTGACTAGAAGAAGTCCTTTGAAGCTGAGAAGAACGAGTTGCTGGACATGATTGAAATGCATAGGAGCCAGGAGCTTGAGGTGGCCAACACCTTAAGCAATATGAAGTAGAGTTCTATTCTTTTTTTTGTCTATTGTCTACTTGCAAAGATAGATAGATACGTAAGTTTCCTATAGCCTTCTTCATTTACATTCAACTTAATTAGATGTATGGTTTGTTTGTTCTTCAATTACAATGACTCTAGCATGTGAAAATATGTTGTTTCTATTTATATCATACTTTTAAGGAAGCTAAGGCAGCATGACAACTTCCTACACTAATCTTGAGAGGAGGATAATGAAATTTTTTATAGATCTTTTATAGTTACAAAAGATTAAACAAAAATAAACATAAATATCATGCATACCACAACATAGTGATTTACATGGGGAAAACCCTTTCAAGAGAAAAACCCCACACTCCAAAAGCTACCCAATATATAATTCAAAAATCATAGATTACAATATACTTGCATAGCAAGATTCTCATAGGAGTATCATCAACCAAATATCCAGAGGAAACACGTCTGCTATCAGACTCTCAAAACACATCACAATACATAGTCATAATACAACACCCTCTCAAAATAGGGCCTCCTTCTAGGGAAATTCAAACCAAAAAAATATCACCTGTCAAATCTAAGACCTAATGATGAATAGTCCAGATTTACAATAATAAAATATAGCTTTCAAGGGCACTACCCCCGAGCCCTCGTTGGGGCACAAAACACCTAGACCCCTCGTCAAGGGGATGATCCCCTCAAACCCCTCTGGGGGGGACCCTGTGCCCCTCATTGTTGACATATCAATAGTACCTTATGTAATTGAAAGGTTGAGACACATTTTCCGAACAAGAGAGCAATATAACAATCATGCCCAACTATATACAAATATTTGTAACCTTGTTTGATAGAGCTGTATGATATATACATATCTATGTTTCCTATATCCTTCTTCATTTAGCATTCAACTTAATTAGATGTATGGTTTATTTGTTCTTTGATGAAGGGTGCTCCCCTTACAATCTAAAACTCACAAAAACAACAGATAATCTGTAACACTCACTTATTCTATGGTTTAAAATTTTTAACCAAATACCAGATTCAGCCAAAGAACAACTAACTAGTTTCCATTCTAAGATTTACAAACTATTTCAACTGAGTCAACTTAAATTCCCAACTAACTTCTAAGTTTTCAGGTTCAGTTGATCTGAAGCAACTAATGGTTTTTACCAACCATTTCACAAAAGATCTATAACTAAATAACTGTCAAACTAGGGTTTCCTTTGTAGTTAGAAGGAAAAGAAAATAATTCCCAATGTTGTTACATCATTCAACTCATCAACTAAATTTTAAACGTCCATTTCCAGCTAAAAGAAAACTATAACTATAAACATATAACAGAGAATCTCAGAAAGATAATAACTAATTTTCTTTGCTTCTAGAAAGTAACGAACAATTACAACTATGAAACAAATGTAATAGTTGTCATTCTATGGTTTAAGAAGTGGAAAACTAACTGCCAAATTTCATTCAACAATAACTAACTATTCCATCTTGGTTTCCCATTCAACCAATTAACTAACTAAGGAAATAAATAACTTCTTTATTTCCATTAACTAATTTTAGATCTTTCATTTCAGCTGAATTGACCAAGTAACTATCTCACTAATTAACTAAAGAATCTTACAATGAACATGAACATAAGAGAATAACATTCATGGCATAAATGAAAGTAAACTTTAATTAGCATTGCATGTACCTAGATTTACGAGTGAGGAAGAATTACATTTGACATCATCTTCATGTTGTTATACTTGTGCTTCTTTATCAAATAGGGAAGAGAATTATCATCAAGGGCTTTACCACCCAACCAAGACCTATTGGTCCCCCAAGTTTCTTCAACTGAAGAACACAACCCATCATGAGGGTAATCAACATGGATCAAATTATCATCATGTCATTCTGAGCCTGGTGCCATGAAACTATACTACTAGTCGATCCCTCCTTTGTAGGTACCTCCTAACTAGAAGGATCATTATGACCTGAAGTATATATCTGGTTCATGATAGCTGACCAATGCCTAACTGGCATCATACCTTGGCCAAGGATTTTAATAATATTGGCACTCCTGTGCTGATGTCTTTGGAACTTCTATGCCGACATCTCTGACACTCCTGTCTTGATATCTCTAGCACTTCTGTGCCATCAACACTCTCACCCTTGCTCAACATGATAACATTTGTCTCAAGATTTAATTGTTATTATCTGGTTTGATTTCTATTTTCCTTGAGATTCAAGGTTATATCTTACCCATTAAGATTTTACATGTAAATAAGACTAATTCAGTAGTGGGAGTTTCCAAGACTCACCAGTATATATAAAACCCATTAAGACTCAGGTAAGCAAGAATTTCCATTTAACCAACATCTTAACAAAGAAAAAGATTCAATCATAAACAACCAGACAATCATCAAGAAGAATCTAAGCTGGATTTAGAAGTATAAGAAAAAGAACATGAAAGTGTCTTCGTTGTTATTTGATAACAGATTAAGAAAAGATAGATTTTAATTTTCTAAACAAAACACTAACTAGACTGTATACTATTATACTATCAAAGTAGTTGAACATATTAACATTTGCTAAGAGGAAATATCCTCAGTCCCTTAGCAATGGTAAGACATGAGATGAACATAACTGAGAAGAAGAAGTTACTCATGTTACCCCAAATTGATTCTAATCTTTCTTTAGTTAAGGGTTAAGTTGATGTCAATCAAGTGAAGTTTCCTTCAGAATTACAATGATGGGAAAGTGTGGGAAGAAATCTTACACATATCAAGGAAGAACACTTTCACTATTCTCTGCTCAAGATATTCTCAGATTTGAATTATTCTTTGATTGTCAAAGAATTAACATGGTTTGGAACAGGTTCGAGTTCCAAGAAAGATTGAGAAGACTACAATGATACAAAATTAAAGATTGTAGTTTACTCCTCTTAGATTTACTAAGAATAGAAAATGAAGGAAACAAAGAAAAAGAGCTCAACTCGGGCTTGAGTAAAATAGAGCCAATGCTAATTCGAAAAGAGATCGACTCATAAGGGTTATCAAATAGGTGATAAAGTTCAAATTATCTATTCATTCCATTTTATGATGTATTTAACACCTAACTCAAAATTTCTATTCTAGTTCCACTTGGGAAAGATTTTCATAAAATTATCAAATGCAAATTAGTATCATTCTTGTTTTATTGCTATCTAAGTTGGGTAAACACATTTAAAAGTCTACCATACATGCCTGAATAGTTGAATTGAAACTTGTAAAGGCTCTGCTTGGTAATTTTAGATGAAATGCTAAAGTGACACAGACTGCAACCAGTGCTCTTCCAAACTCAACCACAAATTAACCCAGGTCAACACCCTCCAAAGGATTCCAATAAATAAAAGAAAGATAGGTTGTATAAATGAAACACAACACCCAAAAAATGCAGAGACCAGTAAGATACCAAGGCCAAGTTTAGAGAGATGGCGTTGCAGAAGAATGAAGTAAAGAGCTCAATGAAAAATCGATGGCAAAAGATAGAAACTTCCCCAGTAGAATGATGTGCGTATTTTTTTTTAATAAGCTAACAAAGATTGCTATATAAAAAATCCCCCCTTCAGCTTCCACCATAACTGCTCTAAAAATCCTTTGCCAAGACAACAAGAGTCATGCGAATCCAAGCTTACCCGTCTTGGCCATTTCAAAACCACCAACGACACCAAATTTATTCCAATACTTTTTAACTTAAGACTTACATATGTTTATATTTAATTTGATGGCAAACAACTTGTATCTCTTATTATTAATTTAATATTAAATATCCTTTTACGAAAATATATAGTTATCAAGAATTTGGTTCGCTAATTTTCAAGAGAATAAAATATTTAATTATATCTATTATTTTTATTTATTATTATTAACCATTTACAATCTCCTTTAAAGGTGATTATTGATATATATATTTATATTGACTTTCTTAATCAATAATTATATTAAATTACTTATGGCCAAGGTATTGATGTTGACATAATTGTCCTACACCAACTCTAGGTTTGATGATAAAATTGATCCATTATTAACCACGTCCTCTCCCTGATGATAGTTTCCCTTTCTCTCGTGGCATCGACAAACCTGCATCCACTGACAAGGATTATGGTTAGATCATTCTCATCGTTAATACACACACACACACACACAGACACACACACACACACACATATATATATTTAAGTAAAATCTCATGAACACATTCATTTTCACATGAATAGGAAACCACTTGCATATATAAGAAAATCATTCATATTTGAAATTACGACATACAAACAATTATTCTTTTTGGAAAATTTCACATTCTCAAGAAAAGCAATTACTTGCAACTAATACAATGTCCATAATTTCATTGTTATAACATGTTCATGATAAAGGGGATGTAACATAATGGAACAAACCAAATGCAAGAAGGAAGCAAATATTTTCTATTATCACTGAAATTACAACATTATATTTGCCATCACATAGGCTTTTTGATTAAATAAATATGCAAATCTATAGATCAAAGCCACCATCTACGCTGCTCTAGCCTCCCTTTTGTACCCCCCTTTCACATCCTTTATTTGGAAGGTGTAACTGCCCTAGAATGTTCTGTAAAGTGTATCTTCCTCAAGAAGATATTTTTAAATTTTATTAATTTTGGTAGTACAACTTCGCGGGATCATAACTTTTGATTGGACTGTCAAAATTTCCATTATAATACCTTTTCGGAAAGCTCTCAAGAGATGTTTTTACAAAGTGTAAGTCCTAAAAGTTGACTACTTTCATTTTTTCACCAATTTTTAGGCACATCCAAAGCCTCTTTAGAAGTGCCTCACAATTGACTTCAAAGATTTTAATAAGATTTTTGGAAATTGAAATTTTAATATCTCTCAAATGAAAAATGGTATTGAAGTGATTTCTTCACCATTGGCATCAATTTACCATTATGGAGGTATATGTAAGATTTCATGTCCAACCGTGCATAAGTGCAAACTTACTAAAAATAGCAACCTTGAAAAATTTAGCCCTTATTGAAAAGAAACAACATTTTTTTGGGTGATGCAAGATTTCTCTTACACCCTGGATGCTCCTGCATCATTCTTCAATTATAGTGACTCTAACATGTATGGTAACCATTTCTGAAACAACATTATGAAATTTTTATATAACTTGAAACAATAGTATGATACAAATATTTCTAACCCTTTCCGATACAACATTATATATATATTGTGGACATAGATAATGTTTTCCCAATTTTTATCATAATGCTTCAAAAAAGGGTTATAGATATTTGTATCATATTGTTGTTTCAAGTTATATATATATACAACTTGAAACAACAATACTATACAAATATTTTTATATCATAATGTTGTCTTAGAAAAGGGTCCTAAATATTTGTATCACGCTGTTGTTCCAAGATATATATAAATTTCATAATACTATTTTAGAAATGGTTATAAATAATTGCATCATAATGTTGTTTAAAGTTATATACAAATATTATAACGTTGTTTCACCTAAAAGGTTCTAAATATTTGTATCATATTACTATGTCAAGCTATATATAAATATCATAATGCTATTTCACAAATGGTTGAAAATATTTCCATCATAATACTATTTAAAGGTATATAGAAATATCATTATGTTGTTTCAAAAGGTTTATACATATTTGTATCATACTATTGTTTCAAGTTATATATAACCCCTTAACTGGTTATATATATAGTATTCTATTAACATGATCACCTAAGGGTTATAAAAGTTAGAATTGGGGATATGATTAGTTTTTTTTTTAGACTGCAGGAATCGGGTAGCACGACCCCCTATAAACTACAGTGCGCCTGGTAAACTTTTTAACGTGACTGGCGGTGCTGGCGCGACACGCCCTCCGGTACCACGGGACGGGGGGAGACTAGAACTCGTGACCAACAGAGCCGCAACGGAATTACTTAGCCAACCGAGCTAGGGCCCCCGCCCTGGGGATATGATTAGTTAAGAGTTGTATATAATTCTAGTTTTTTCATTCTTCTGATCTACTAACATGGACCCCTCACACAACATAGCACTCACCACAATTAGATCCTCTCCTTTACTTTGAATAATTATCTATGTGTATGTGTATGTTGTTTATTGTTCTTTCGCTTGGCTCAATGCAGATGAAGAACAAAGCGTGATCAAGAACCACATGAGCTATGACCAAGCGAGCTTAGACAAATTTTCCTACACATAGGAGAGGTGTGACGCTGCCACACAATTGTTGAAAATGGAGGTAATTATGTAGCTTAATACTTTGTAAAGCTATGAGATTGTAGATTTAATTAATTGTTCTTTGTTACAATTCTTTGTATGTGATTATCTGTTTAGATTCATTTTACCATTTGTAGAATTAGATAGAAGATTGTAGAAGAATAAGAAAAAAAGATAGAACTGACACAACATATACCATGGAGAAACCCTTTCAAGAAAAAACTCCACCACCAGAATCAATAATGCTTGTATTATTTAACCTTAGAATAAGATTACAATAATTCTTTATCAATCCTTGCTTGAGATGCTTCTTTTTCCTTCAACAATTCTTCTTCACAACCTGCAATAAAATCTGATAGAACTCTCTTCAACTTGGGGCAATAAATAGACAATAATGAGCCTTGTAAACTCCAAACAGTTTACAATTACAAAGCACAAAGATTATCTCACAAAACCTATGCATATTCTTTGCAAGTAGAGTTCTCCCATGAAAAAAAAATGTCAAACCAAGTCCTTCATCAATTTGGGCATCCCAAACTGAAGTTCTAACTCAATGTTGATTACAAAGATATCTTATAAGCTTCTGCTCAAAGTTGGCGCCAAAGAATGGGCCCACTTAACCCAGCCTTATAAAATATATTATCATGCTAACTCCAAGATACAAACTTGGGTGCCCAAGGTGGGTCCAAGTCAATCTCTGTTAATTGAAACATATCTCTCCATCAATTCATGCAAATAGGATGCATGATTGATCATCCCTACTTAACTAAATGTATCACCTATTATCTGTCATGCAACTCAAGTCATTAGTCATGCATTCCAAGTCAACTAAATTCACCTAGCATTCAACTGAAACTAATTACATGCAACTAAAGATAACTGAACCATAACTGAACTAAACTGAAAAGGTTGTCGAATGGTGCAAGGAGATGGCTTCTATTGGCCATGGTTTGGAAATTGTGAATCTAAAATTTGAAGTGGCACAAATTTTCCAGATGAGGCTTAATCCATTCAAGGATGGACTTCCCAGTAAGTCTTGATGGATGGACTTCAAAAGAAGGCATCCCGATATGTGTTTCAGGACAACCCAAGGCCAAGATAGAGGCTGTGCAATCAATCTTAGTCTTTTAGTTGTTGCTGCATTATACAAAAAAATGACAAAGGCATACAAAACCAATCCTTATGGTCCAATGAGGATTTGGAATTATGATGAGACTAGCCTCCAAGCTAGATGGAATAGTGCAATGAGAGTTCTTACCAAAAAGGGTAGCATAAGTGTATCCTATATTATCCGCAAGAGCTAGGAGTGGATCACTATTTTGTGGTGTACAAACACTATCAGACAGAAGATACCTAGCTTTTACTTGTTTAAAAGCAAAAAAAACCTCAATAACTACATAATAAACTGTGGGCCAGTAGCATGTATGGCTGCTCAGCCTCATTTGTGGATTCAACGAAAGAGCTATTTTTGAAATGGTTGCACCATTTTGTTGGTCAAGTACATAGGGGTGTCTTTCCCACTAATAGACACCTCCTCATTTTTTATGGCCATGACAACCATGTTATATTTTCTACCATTACCAAAGCAAGGGAACTAGGCATTGACTTGCTTACCCTACTAGCCAACACATCACACATGTTATAGCCACTTGATGTGAGCGTGTTTGTCTCTTTCAAATCACATTTTAAAAAGGAAAGAGCAACATGGACTATGAAATATCCAAATTTGGAGATTAGAAGGACAAAATTGGCAATGCTTCACAATATTGCTTTTGAGAAAGCACTGACAGTTGACAACATAAAATATGGGTGTAAAATAATAAGTATTTGGCCTCTAAATCTAGATGCATTGGTGGAGGACATGGGACCTAGTGAGACATTCTAGGGTGTTGCCCTCGAGGAAGCATTTGATGCAAAAAACATTCTAAGTCTATCCACTAATGGTTTTCCACAAGCTGAGGATGAATGTACAATTGGAACAAAAAAAATTTATAGACCAACATAGGCCACTTCAAATAGTTGAATGTAAAGACCAATAATGTCCACTTCAAACAGCTAGTTTCTCAAACCACCAATCGCCAAGTGGAACACCGGGTTTGGGTGACCAGCATAGTCAACCAATAACAATAGTTTTGGGAGACCAAAATACGTATGCATACATCTGTATTTCTCTACCAAGTACACCAAAGGAGCAATCGTGGTTGTTATAGGGATCTACAAGTCTTGGAATCAATTTACATTTGAACTTAGAACAAAGTTTGTCAATGCCTTCTCCAACACACAACATGGGCCCAAATACCTTAGTGCATTTTATGTTGATTAGAGAGAAAGTGAACCTGATCAATTAGGTGGAGGCAATAGAGGGGAGGAAACAACTAGTGAGGTATAGTTTACAAATGATGAAGATTCTATTGAGCCATTGGGAGGCAAAAAAAGTTTAGGCCTCTCCCAAATTTTAAAGCTACCTATTCATGTAGTGAAGTGTAAGTCCAATCAGCTATTTGACCATGGGATTAAACTTCTAAGAGGATCCCAACTCCTCACCACTGATGACTACATGAGTTACTAAATGAGAAAGAGGAGAGGAAGAAGGAAATTTAGTAACTAAAAAATAGGAAGAGAGAGCAGATTGAACAACACAAGATTTAAAGAATTGCAACAAAGGACCTCAAGGAGCAATTGATAATTGAAAGAGAACAACAACGACTAGTAGTTGAGGTTCAAAGAGAACCACAAAAGAAGGAGAAGGAACAAAAAAGGGAGAAACAAAGGATTGAAATGGAAGTTGCAAAAAAATAAAAAGAATTGGAGAAGGCTAGGAAAGAGGTAGCAAGAAAAAGGCATCTCAACAACCCTTTAAATCCCTTGCCCGACCACCATGCAATATTCATAGAATTTGTATCAATTCATTGCTCCCAATATTGTCCACCCTCACCTACCCCAAGTATTAGCTAGCTAGTTGAAAGTTGCAGTCCTACTCATTTAGAGGCCACAAACAACCCATCAAAAAATAGCTTCCCTACATCAGATTTCTCTTTTGCACTTTTCTTTCCTTAATTGGAATGTTAAGTGTTATCAATCAGATATACACCCTTTTTCAAATTTACAAAAATCAGACTATATGTTGAAACATGGAAACTCTTTTCTAATGTGAGCGATCTATGCAAAAAGAGAATCTCTAGAGTGAGTTGGTTCTCTGAAAGATGAATCCTATTCTAAGTGATTTTCAGGTAAAGAGTTAGAAGGATGAACTGGATTTAAAACTTAAGACTTAAATCCTAACACTTAAACTATTTGGCCAACTTCAAGAAGATTCTAATAATAACTCACTCTCACCACCTCTTTAAAATTTGATTCTCACAATCTCACAACACATATAATCCAAAAGTGATATGTGCAAAGGTTTGAAATAAACACAAGGCACAACCTGAATTAGCATGCAACTCCTGCAAATCACCTAACAAAAATCACCTAACAACAGTAAGACAAGCAAAGGATTCAATAGATTTGAATCACAAGACACATCAAATTACTATTGCAAATCATAATCAAGAACTGAGAAAGGAAAACTCTGCTGTTTTATTGAGTGAAGGAGTGAAAACTCTCAAAATCTGAGTACAAAGAAGTTTGCAAGCTCAAAAATATTTCAAAGAAAGAAACTAGAATTTGAAATGAGAAGAAGAAGAAAGCTAAGTCTTCTTCAAGATAAATCCCTCCAAAAACCCTAATCTGAGCTTACCAAGAAAGCTCAAGGAAAAGGTATCAAAACTATCTCAAAAGTCTGCACAAAAGTAGAAAAAACTCACTTTTTCCATGTTCACACTGTCCAACCTCTAAAAATAGACTAAATATGCTTTTAAAGCAAATAAAATAACTTATCCATCCATCAGGCATCTCAAATCTGACCAAGACAATACCTCTCAAAAATCTGCTAAAAATAGCAAAGAATAAAGCGATTTATAAAAACACCGCTTTAATCCTGCTTTACATGATATGTCGATTTTCATAATTTGACTAATTTTTGCAACTAAAGATTTAGAAAATATTTTGCAAAATTACAACTTGTCTCTCCATTTACAATATTGGTTTTCTTAAAAAATCATAAAACATATAATGAATATCTCTTATCATATCCCCTAATTGATTTCTCCAAAATCAATCTGAAAACAAGATCCTAAGTGATAAGTGCAATGATTTTATAACTTTTATTGATTTCTCATAAAATCAATCAAATATATCTATCACTATCCACTCCTTACCAAGGCACCATTAATCACAAACTTCTAAAGTTCATAGCCCCCTTACATTGCCAAAAATTTATGAAAGAAACTTAAGGACTTAGGCAAATAGCACCACCATTTTTACAAGGCTCGACCTAGGCGTTGAATAAGACATTAAAGAATAAGCCTAAAGATTATAATCTTAAATGAAAAAACCATTTTTGAATTAGGGCATGAAGGTGGACAAAAACAAAAGCAAAATCCTAAATTTGGGTCATTTTCATTTGGTGACTTTTGGGGAAATTGCTCTGCAAGCAGTGCTGCCAAGTATGGGCTAGGGTTTCAGTTGGAAACCTCCATTCGAGCTTGCCTTCCTTTGATTCTCCATTAGGTTAGATTTCTGCCACTCATGATAAGGTTGACTATTATTTTTATTAGATTACTTGGCTCCTCTTGATGGTAAAATGAAGGCCTCATAGGCCGCGACCATGAGATAACTATCTGATGCCCTTATTTCATTTTCTGTGCTGGCTTTTGATATCTCTATGTTCCTTCACCCACTGGTCGACATGCATGAGCTGAACTGAGTGCTTTGTTTGGATTTTGAAAGCTCTGTAAAGCTCTAGCCACGGCTTATATGTTCTCCTACAAGCATTAAGTGGTAAGATCTCATTATTCTATTTGCTTTTTGTTCCTCACAAAGCTTACAAAAGATTGAAAATGTAGACACATAAAAATGGCCTCAACTTGCAAACCATATTTTTCTATGATGACCATGCTTCTCCCTCACATAATTCAATTATCTCTTCATGTCCATTCCTCCATGATTATTTAAATAAATAAATTACGTTTATTTATTTAAATGTGTCACTAATCAATCCTTATTTCCTTCATAACATTATCATTTATTAAATAAACTCAATTATTTATCCCGCATTCCATCCCACCAAATAAATAGTTAAAATAATTATAAATATTGTCTTTTGTCTCATTCCCATTTATGAATTAAACCATTATTTAATTCATAAGTCAACATTCCTCCATAAATTAAATCCCAATTAAATCCCAACCCTTCATTTCAAGGCTCGTCCATTAACCAAATAGTCCCAGCCTAAAGGACATTTTAACCTCATTGACCAACTTGGGAAGACACCTACACAAATTTCTATACTTGAGTTGCTACGCATTTCCCCAGCGCATAAGGATATACTCGATAAAACATTACAAGAGTCTTCCGTTCCATAAATTAAATCCCAATTAAATCCCAATTAAATACCAACAATCACAGTCTCATCCATTAACCAAACAGTCCCAACCTAAAGGAAATTTTAACCTCATTGACCAACTTGGGAAGACACTTGCATAAATTTCTATACTTGAGTTGCTACGCATTTCCCCAGTGCATAAGGCTACTTGACAAAACATTACAAGAGTCTTTTGTTCCACAAGACATTGATGTCAATCATTTTGAGGCCATGGTGGGATATCTTACTGCTCCCCACCATATAACATTTTTAGACCAAGACTACTCATCATCTAAATCCAATCATAATGATGCCCTTCACATTGAAGCTTTTATCCATAAGCATAAGGTCAGATGAGTGTTAGTAGATGGCGAAGCAAGACTGAACATATGCTCCTTAAAATTGGTTAAGGCCCTAGGCTTTTCTGATGCTTGTGTAGATGCTACAAAGAGCATTGTTATCAAGGCATATGATGATGAAGAACGTTCCTCTCAGGGCATAATTACACTTCCAATTCGTATCGGACCAGTCATTGTGGAAACCACTTGTCAAGTCTTGGATTGAGAACTTCCATACAATATTTTACTTGGTCGACCTTGGATTCACACCTTGAAAGTTGTCCCTTCCACGTATCACCAGTGTTTGAAGTTTCCATTTGAAGGCGCTGAGATTACCATATATGGAGACCCTAACCCATTTCAATATTGTACCAATTTGAGAGGTATCTCAGAGTGCCAAGTGCCTATCAACAGTGAAGCTTCAACATCTTCATCCTCTAAATTCCTTGACCCATCAACACTTACAAAGCCTCCCACATCCACATCCACTGCCACAACATCCACTTCTACTTCTTCGGAAACCATGACCACCTCCATGACATCTACCACTTCATCCATCACCCCAAGCATCGATGCAAGTATTAAGATCCAAGACCAAGGGTGTGGAGAGTATAAGCTGAATACGACCAATTGCATAACGAGGATGCCCAAGTCTCCCCAGGTCTACGACAAGCCTTGCTTCATGTTAGAGTCAAAAGAAATTTTTAGAGTCCCTCCAAAAATAGTATTCATAAAGTGGGGTGAAATGAGTCAAGAGGACACTGACGACGTGCTATCTTAGATTTATAGAGAACCAGAGGATCCACCTCCCTTGCCAGTAAAAATGTATGGTAAAGGATATGACATGATAAAGGCAAAAGGTTATGATGGAATTAGTGGCCTCGACAAGCACAAGACAGGAAGGCAAGAACCTCTAGCACCTAAAGGAAGACCTAAACATCTTGGGTTAGGGTTAGGACCATGAGAATCTGGTGATCATAGTACCAATGTGATTTCTAACGAGAGAGTAACTGCTTCAGACTGTGTCGAGACAATTGAAGATCCCCTTTCTGAAACTGACTCCCATGAATGGGAATTTGGCTCCCAAAAATCCCTAAGTGACTGTTGCCTTGATGATTTGTTCCTTGAACCAGAAGAGCCTACATTTGAAGAGAAATTCTAGAAAATGTTCAAAATTGACACGACACCAAACAACACCAAGTCCAGATCCTCTTCTACTCCTATTGACCATAATCTTACAAACTCTTCTACCCTACTGAACCTAATGACCATCATTCAAATTCATTTGAATTGCCACATGAAACTACTAACCCAGACTCCACTCCCTATGTTCCTTACTTTTCTGATGAGAGTGAATCAAGCGAGGTAGAGTACTGCATAGAATCTGATATAGAGCCCAACAATGACAAATTTATCTTTAACCTCTCTGAATCTGTCAGCATGATTTCCACATCCTACCCACCATTCACCAATACTGATGATGGTATTTCCTTAGTCTACCCACAACCAATCAATTGGCATCAACAAGGCCCGCCAGTGATGGACATATTTCAAAATGATGAGGCCATTAAAAAATTCATGGGACTGCGTGAGGGTATACCAAGTGGAGACCACAAGGCTGGATTTTCCATTAACCTAGATTGTGCCACTTACTTTGGGGAGACTACTCTGTCCTCTAGTCGCAAAATGAAAAATTAAAAAAAAGAAAAAAATGACACGTCTTTAGGTGAAAACCAAAAGGCACCTTCTGACAATAAAAAAGTAAAAATAAAGGACATATTCGAAGGTGAAAACCTCTCTAAGGCACCTAAGGATGGAGGACTAGAATTTCTCCCCGTAACTCAGGAAAAATTAGCCATGCTCATAGAGGACACTATGGAAGTAAACATATCTACAACAGAAGATCCTAAGATGGTCCTCTTTACGACATCTTTGATAAATGAAGAGAAACCTGAGTTCCACAAATTCTTTTCAGAGCGTAAGGTCAACTTTGCATGGTCTTATGCCAATATGCCTAGGTTGGATCCAGAACTTGTATTGCACCATTTGCCATTATTTCCAGATGCCAAGCTAGTGAAACAAAAGCTGCGAAACATGCACCCACAAATCGCCTTGTTAGTCAAAATAGAACTTAAGAAATTGTTAGATGTGGGATTCATACAGTCCATATACTATGTCGAATGGATATCAAATCTTGTACCAGTCACAAAGCCAAATGGTCAAATCTGCATCTGCATAGATTTTCGGGACCTGAATAAATCTTGTCCAAAGGATGACTTTCCCTTGCCAAACATCGATATCATAGTGGACCTTACGACAGGATATGAGATATTATCCCTCATGGACATTTTTTTCGATTATAATCAGATTCGTATTGCCCTTGAAGATCAACACAAAATAGCCTTCATATGTCCTTGGGGCACATACTGTTGGAATGTCACGCCTTTTGGTCTTAAGAATGCAGGTTCCACGTATCAGAGAGCCATGACAACCATATTCCATGACATGATGCACAAGATAATGGAAGATTATGTAGATGACCTTTTGGAAAAATCTTTGACGCAAAAAGACCACTTGAAGGTGTTATACAAAATTTTCAAGAGACTAGAAGAATATAAGGTTCACTTGAATCCAAAGAAATGTGTCTTTGGCGTGACATCAGGAAAAATTTTGGGGTACATTGTTTCTCGTAGAGGCATTGAAGTCGATCCTGCAAAGGTAAAAGCCATATTAGACATGCCTCCTCCAAAAGGGATAAGTGAACTTGAGACATTGCAAGGCAAGTTACAATCTATCTAACGTTTCATAGCACAATTGGCAGACAAGTGTCATCCATTTTAGTATCTTCTGTGCAAAAGTATCCTATTTGTGTGGACAGATAAATGTCAAGAAGCCTTCCAAAAAATAAAAGATTATCTACTATCACCACCTATTTTAATGCCACCAATTGAAGGGAAACCTTTGATTCTTTACATTTCTGCAACAACTTCAACACTGGGGGCATTACTGGCACAAAATGACCATGAAGAAAAGGAAAGGTCCATATACTACATTAGTAGGACACTGGTCGGATATGAGCTAAATTACACAACCATCAAATGTGCTTGCCTATCAGTTGTCTTTGGGGCTCATAAATTAAGACACTACATGCTAAATCACTAGAAACACTTAGAGGCAAAGATTGATCCCCTGAAATATCTCCTAAGTTGTGCAGCATTGATAGGTCACCTAGCAAAATGGGTAATGATCTTGAGTGAGTATGATATTCAGTATGTTGAAAGAAAGGCGATAGAGGGACAAGTGATAGCAGACCAATAGGCAGACGCCCCTATACAGGGTGATCATCCACTAGTAGCAGACTTTCCAGATGAGTCAATATTTCATACAAAACCTAAGTCACTTTGGAGGCTATATTTTGATGGATCTCATACTAATCATGGCTCAGGGGCAGAAATATTGTTTATCACCCCTCAAGAAGACTCCATTCCTAAGTCCTTCTGCATTGCTTTTCCATGTACAAATAATGTGGCAGAATATGAGGCACTTGTCACAAGACTCAGAATGGCCATCAAATGGAAAATTAGAACACTTCATGTCTATGGCGATTCTTAATTGGTCATTAACCAAGTCAACGATGACTATGACACTAAGGACAAGAAATTAATGCCTTACAAATGAATTGTTGACAGCTTTCAAGCATATTTTCACATGGTGACTTTTGAGCAAGTTCTAAGAACACAAAATAAGGCAGCAGACACAATGGCCACAATTGGCTCTCTCCTGGACATTCCTAGTAATGTGCCTCAATTTGAATTTTTGGTAGAACAACTTTTGGTTCCTACATATGACATACCAGAATCATAGATGGTTTGCGAGATTTTTGGTCCCAATTATCCATGGTATCAAGACATTTATGACTACCTCAAGTCCCAAACCCTTCCCCCAACCTATCCAATAACCAATGAAAGTCCTTTATCCAAAAAGCTGCCAGATACACCATCCTCAGTGATACCCTTTACCATTGTAGCTTTGATAACTCCCTTCTTCGATGTCTTGACACTGACAAAGCACGAACGACCTTGCAAGAGGTACATGAGGGTATATGCGGATCCCATTTGAGTGGTCCTACTTTAGCCAAAAGGATAATGAGACTTGGGTATTACTGGCCAACCATTGAGAAAGATGCACTTGAATTTGTCAGAATGTTTCACCAATATCAGATACACAGTGACTTGATTCATGCACCAATGCAAGAACTTTGACTGATTACTTCTCCTTGGCCCTTTGTACAATGGGGACTCAACCTCATGGGAAAGATCCATCCTACCTCATCCAATGGCCACAAATTCATCATTACCGCCACTGAGTACTTTACTAAGTGGATCGAAGCCATCCCACTCAC
This sequence comes from Sequoia sempervirens, assembly GCA_007258455.2. Classification (NCBI taxonomy): domain Eukaryota; kingdom Viridiplantae; phylum Streptophyta; class Pinopsida; order Cupressales; family Cupressaceae; genus Sequoia; species Sequoia sempervirens. The sequence goes on along the minus strand of VDFB02000008.1, from coordinate 346,877,325 downwards.
TTACATTATCAGCAAACAAATTTCTAAGTTTATCCTCAACTATATCATCTGTCGATATGGTATTCCACAATCCATAATCACAGATAACGGTAGTCCCTTCAAAAATCAAGATGTCCATGAACTTTTTGAATGCTTCCATATCCGACACCACTTCTCCATGCCTTACTACCCACAAGGAAATGATCAAGCTGAGGCATCTAATAAAATGACCATCAAACTTCTTAAGAAGACCATTAATGATGTTGGTCGTGATTGGCACATACAACTAAATCCTACTTTGTGGGCATATCGCACTAGCATTTATACTCCCACTGGAGCCTCTCCATTCACCCTTGTCTTTGGAGCCGAAGCCATCTTGCCCATAGAGGTCAAAATTCCATCCCTACGAGTCTCTATGAAAGGTCTAATCACTGATGAAGAATATCGACAGTCGTGACTACATGAATTAGAAATGCTAGACGAATGCAGACATAATGCCTTGAACCACTTACAGGCATATCAAAATCATCTTTGTAGAAGCTACAACAAAAGAGTGATGACTTAGAAATTTGACATTGGTGACCTGGTTCTTATGCAGAATCCTAAGAATCAATCTGACAGAGAAAAACCAGACAAGTTTGAGCCCAATTGGTTGGATCCATACATCATCACCGTGTCATTTGGTTCTGGTGCATATCAGTTGGTTACTCTAGATGGTGAAAAATTGAAAGAGCCAATCAACAGTTTGCATTTACGCAAGTTCTATACATAGCATCAAAAAGTCTAGCCAACAACCAAAATATTAAAAATACAAAAAAAATTGAAAAATACAAAAATATCATCAAAAGGTGCCTTTTAACCAAACAGTCCCAGCTTTAAATTAAATGCAAGTAACATAAAACTAAATCTCCAATTAATAATAGAGCACAATGAAAACAAGAATCATAAAAAGAATGAAACATCACCTCATATTCAAGCCTCCATTGGTTGACCTCCATTGGCCCTCTCCATCTTGCTGAAAACTTGTATAATTGCCCTCAGAATTGAAGTGCACCTATAACCTATGCCTAAGACAAGCAAAATATTGAATTAATGTGTGTGCTCAAGCACTCAAAATCTCTCAAGCATGTTGTGTATAACTCTTGTGTGTGTAAAATGACTTGAAAGAGGGCCTTTTAAAGAATTCCAAATTGAGAATGGATGGTCATGATTAAAAGTTGGTGAATCCCTAAGATCAAAGGCCAAGAATCAATGTCATAAGGAGGATTAGGGTTAGGGTAACATTAGGTCAAAGTTAGGGAAAGCCTTGAAATGAAGGGTTGGGATTTAATTAGCTACTCCAGATGGTGAACAATTGATAGAGCCAATCAACAGTCTGCATTTACGCAAGTTCTATACATAGCATCAGAAAGTCTGGCTGACAACCAAAATATTAAAAATACAAAAAATTTTTGAAAAAAACAAGGATATCATCACTTGGATGAAAACTTGGCAAACAGGCATCTTGGTGACACCAAAAAAATGAAAAAATTGACAAAAATAAAGAGAAATAATTCATCCAATAGTGAAAACCTGGTAAACAGGCACTTTGGATAAGTACCATGGTGAATACCTAGCAAACAAGTGCCATGTGTAGCCAATCATTGCTTTGACATCTACTATCACTCTATCTACCTTAGTCCATAATAAACATTCATTTTTTTGACATTTGTCAAAATGTTTCACCCTGACATCATGACATTTCTTTCCATGGCCGACAATGGTTGACATTGAAGTCTTGCACACTGACTATCGTCCATGCCAGTCATGTCCTTTCCATCAACTTGGCTAGGGGCAATATTTTTATCATGAGACTATAGTGGGTATCGCACATGGTTTTGATAATCATAAAAAGTCCTGAAAAATCCTAAAAATCATTAAAAGTCCTAAAAAAATCCTAAAAATCATAAAAAGTCCTAAAAAAGACCTAAAAATAAAAAAAATGTCCTAAAAAAAGCATAAAAACATCCAAATAACATCACAAATCCCAAAAACAGAGTCATAGTTAATCATGCCAGTCATTTTTGTCCGTCCTTGTCGAACTACGAGGTCTTTGCACATTTTCTATGTAGGCAAGGCCATCAGTCGATGTGCCCTCGAGGCCCCCTAGGTTCAGTCCCTTAGGGTTTTTTTGGTCAAGTCAAAACATGTCAATCCATCTTCAATATGTTTGTCTATCCTTTTCAAACTATGAGGTCTCTGAGTGCATGACGTAGGCAAGCCCATCAGTTGATGTGCCCCCGAGGCCACCTAGGTCAATCCTTAGGGTTTGTCATTTTTGACAAATAAGTCATACATAGTCACACTTAGAACCAAGACAGTCATTTGAACGTCAACATTCAAATTGTAAACCAAAAAAACATCATCCAACCAATCATCAAGCCAAACATTAGTCAAATATCCAACACAATGTCAACCTAGTCACTTTATGGTCCCCTTCAAGATGTGTCCTTCTTGGAATTGGACCCTGTCAAAATGTCATTTGCCTTTTCAGGATGTGTCTTTCCTGACGAAAGGCTTTGCCACATAGTCATTGGCCTTTTCAGGATGTTTCCTTCCTGACAACAGGCTTCATCACATATTCATTGGAATTTTCAAGATGTGTCCTTTCTGACGATAGGCATCATCAAATTGTCAATATTGTTAGACTATCAAATTGTCAAATTGTCAAACTGTCACGCAATCAACCTTTGACACACAAATCTTGGCAAACATCTTGAATGGTTGTTGATTTTTCTAGTCTATTTTGTTTTATCTTTTTATTGTTTGTCTCTTGGTCATGTTACTAGCTACCTCAAGGATGTCTAATGAAGGATTTAGAGGTGCAATGATGTCTCATGGCCTAATTTTCCTTGATTGTTGTCTTTGGTGTGTCATGACAAAAAGACTGGGGCAACTTGGCCTTTAGTATGAGTTAGGACATTTCTTGTCTATGGCTGTCTGTTTTTTTGCAAGTGGACGACCTTGCACACCTTGGTCTATGTCATATCACGGTGTTTGTTGTCCATTTGTCACATTTTACCACCCAATGATGATTATGCAATGCCTATGATGTTATTTGGTAAAATATTGAAGTATTCCTTTTTCATCCTCACATCCATGATTTCCATGCTAACATTTCTTCTATTCCTTCATCCTCTAGTCCTCTCATCCATTTCAAGAGCACACTCATGTTCTTTCAACCCTCCTGTCCTCTCGAGGGGGCATACCACTAGCTCCTTGTCATCCTTCCTCTCCTCACTTTCAAACTGGGGCATTTTTTTTATTTGTTCTTTGACACAATGCGATAAACTGCATCATGTCAAAGAGGGCAAAAATGTAGACACATAAAAATGGCCTCAACTTGCAAATCATATTTTTATATGACAACCAACATTATTTGTCAACATTCTGACAAATTCAAGTGCATCTTTCTCAATGGTTGGCCAGTAATACCCAAGTCTCATTATCTTTTTGGCTAAAGTAGGACCACTGAAATGGGATGCACATATACCCTCGTGTACCTCTGGCAAGGTCGTTCATGCTTTGTCAATGTCAAGACATTGAAGAAGGGAGTTATCAAAGCTACGGCGGTAAAGGGTATCACTGAGGATGGTGTATCTGGTGGCTTTTTGGATAAAGGACTTTCGTTGGTTATTGGATAGGTTGGGGGGAAGGGTTTGGGACTTGAGGTAGCCATAAATGTCTTGATACCATGGAGAATTGGGACCAACAAGCTCGCAAATCATCTCTGATTCTGGTATGTCATATGCAGGAACCAAAAGTTGTTCTACCAAAAATTCAAATTGAGGCACATTACTAGGAATGTCTAGGAGAGAGCCAATTGTGGCCATTGCATCTATTGCCTTATTTTGTGTTCTTGGAACTTGCTCAAAAGTCACCATGTGAAAATATGTTTGAAAGATGTCAACCATTCATTTGTAAGGCATTAATTTCTCGTCCTTAGTTCATAGTCATCATTGGCTTGGTTAATGACCAATTGAGAATCACCATAGACATGAAGTGTTCTAATTTTCCATTTAATGGCCATTCTGAGTCTTGTGACAAGTGCCTCATATTCTGCCACATTATTTGTACATGGAAAAGCAATGCGGAAGGACTTAGGAATGGAGTCTCCTTGAGGGGTGATAAACAATATTCGTGCCCCCAAGCCATGATTAGTATGAGATCCATCAAAATATAGCCTCCAAGGTGACGTAGGTTCTGTATGAAATATTGACTCATCTGGAAATTCTGCTACTAGTGGATGATCACCTTGTATAGGGGCGTCTACCAGTTGGTCTGCTATCACTTGTCCCTTTATCGCCTTTCTTTCAACATACTGAATATCATACTCAAGATCATTACCCATTTTGCTAGGTGACCTGTCAATGCTGCGCAACTTAGGAGATATTTCAAGCAATCAATCTTCGCCACTAAGTGTGTCTGGTGATTCAGCATGTAGTGTCTTAATTTATGAGCCCCAAAGACAACTAATAGGCAAGTACATTCGATGGTTGTGTCATTTAGCTCATATCTGAACAGTGTCCTACTGATGTAGTATATGGCCCTTTCCTTTTCTTCATGGTCGTTTTGTGCCAGTAATGCCCCCAGTGCTGAAGTTGTTGCAGAAATGCACAGAATCAAAGGTTTCCCTTCAATTGGTGGCATTAAAACAGGTGGTGACAGTAGATAATCTTTTATTTGTTAGAAGGCTTCTTGACATTTATCTGTTCACACAAACAGGATAATTTTGTGCAGAAGATACTGAAATGGATGACACTTGTCTGCCAATTGTGCTATGAAATGTCAGATAGATTATAACTTGCCTTGCAATGTCCTGAGTTCACTTATCCCTTTCAGAGGAGGCATATCTAATATGGCTTTTACCTTGGCAGGATCGACTTCAATGCCTCTACAAGAAACAATGTACCCCAAAAGTTTTCCTAATGTCACGCCAAAGACACATTTCTTTGGATTCAAGCGGACCTTGTATTCTTCCAGTCTCTTGAAAATTTTGTCTAACACCTTCAAGTGGTCTTTTCTCATCAAAGATTTTGCCAAAAGTTCATCTACATAATCTTCCATTATCTTGTGCATCATGTCATGGAATATGGTTGTCATGGCTCTCTGATATGTGGCACTTGCATTCTTAAGACCAAAAGGCATGACATTCCAACAGTATGTGCCCCAAGGACATATGAATGCTATTTTGTGTTGATCTTCAGGGGCAATATGAATCTAATTATAACTGGAAAAATGGTCCATGAGGGATAACATCTCATATCCTACCGTAAGGTCCACTATTATATCGATGTTTGGCAAGGGAAAGTTATCCTTTGGAAAAGATTAATTTAGGTCCCAAAAATCTGTGCAGATGCGGATTTGACCGTTTGGCTTTGTGACTAGTACAATATTTGATATCCATTCGGCATAGTCTATGGACCGTATGAATCCCACGTCTAACAATTTCTTAAGTTCTATTTTGAATAACAAGGCGATTTGTGGGCGCATCTTTCACAGCTTCTGTTTCACTGGCTTGGCATTTGGAAATAATGGCAAATGGTGCAAGACAAGTTCTGGATCCAACCTAGGTATATCGACATAAGACCACACAAAGTTGACCTTACACTCTGAAAAGAATTTGTGGAACTTAGGTTTCTCTTCCTCTATCAAAGATGCCATGAAGAGGACCATCTTAGGAACTTCTGCTGTAAATATGTTTACTTCCATAGTGTCCTCTATGAGCATGGCTGATTTTTCCTGAGTTATGGGGAGAAATTCGAGTCCTCCATCCTTAGGTGCCTCAGAGAGGTTTTCACCTTCGGATATGTCCTTTATTTAAAAATGTAGACACATAAAAATGGCCTCAACTTGCAAACCATATTTTTCTATGACAACCATGCTTCTCCCTCACATAATTCAATTATCTAATCATGTCCATTCCTCCATGATTATTTAAATAAATAATTTACATTTATTTATTTAAATGCGTCATTGATCAATCCTTATTTCCTCCATAACATTATCATTTATCAAATAAACTTATTTATTTAGCCCACTTTCCATCCCACCAAATAAATAATTAAAATAATTATAAATATCAAGTCTTTTGTCACATTCACATTTATGAATTAAACCATTATTTAATTCATAAATCAACATTCCTCCATAAATTAAATAATTTATATTATTCCAACTACCTATTATTCTCCACCATTGATTTGATTATCTCCAATTAAATCCCAACCCTTCATTTCAAGGCTTTCCCTAAGTTTGACGGGGCAACATTAGGTCAAAGTAAGGGCAAGCCTTGAAATGAAGGGTTGGGATTTAATTGGAGATAATCAAATTATTGGTGGTGAATAATAGGTAGTTGGAATAATAGAAATTATTTAATTTATGGAGGAATGTTGACTTATGAATTAAATAATGGTTTAATTCATAAATGGGAATGAGACAAAATACTTTATATTTATAATTATTTTAATTATTTATTTGGTGGGATGGAAAGTGGGCTAAATAAATAAGTATATTTGATAAATGTTAATGTTATGGAGGAAATAAGGATTGATCAGTGACACATTTAAATAAATAAACGTAATTTATTTATTTAAATAATCATGGAGGAATGGACATGATTAGATAATTGAATTATGTGAGGGAGAAGCGTGGTCGTCATAGAAAAATATGGTGTGCAAGTTGAGGCCATTTTTATGTGTCTATAGAAAATATGACAGGCCGCGGCTTCTTAATCTCTTACTGGTCATTTGGAAACTCTGTAGCTTGACCCATCAAAGGATTTTCACATCTTTGTTTTTTGAAACACAAACCTGATATGGGCATTTGTTGTTTTGAGGAAAATGCACGCATGTTGTGATTTTCTGCTAGGAACCAATGTGATTCATAGTGACATGGAGAAAATTGAGTTCTCAGACAAAACCCCATATGGATATTTTACATCTTAGAAAAAAATTGTTTACCTCCTCTGGAGCTTGCTCAACCCACTATGACTATTGCTTTCTTTTGAAATCTCTGTGGTTTCCTTATAAAACCCTTCATGGGTAAACTGAAAATTTTAGAAGCTATATTTTAATTCAAAACCCCAATGTGGGTATTTTGAAAAAATAAACAAAAATCTGTATTTGGTCATGGACTCAAAATTTGGGCTTGACCCACCATGGCATTTGTTACATTCAGAAATTCCTCAGTTTTTCATCATATGTGTATTTGATATCTTGAAGAAACCTGTGTATTTTAACTGAAACCCTCATATGTGTATTCATTCTAAGAGCTAAAAGCTCGAAATTGTGCACTGCATTTAAGTTGAGATCTCCATATATTTGTATTCGTTTGAAAATATTTCTTGTTTCTCTTGTTTGCACTTTTGGGTGCCATTATCATGTTGTTCCACACCCTCCTTACACACATAAATCTCTTTTATTTACAAGTATTGATTGGTCTCTTATTCACTTAGTCGCACTCTTCAGGAGTGCACTCCAAACCCTCACTCAAACCATGTTCTTTGATATATTCTGCTCGTTTTGAAAAAGACTTTTATATATTTAAATCCTTGAAAACCTATTCACATTTGTCTATCTGTTAATTGTAATTCCTTGAAATATACTTGAATGATTGAATCGATCTCCCATTTTGATTGTCTCCTTTACTTGAAGCAACATTGCACTCTCAGCCAAAATGGGGCTAGTTGTTTTATTGAATTATTCACCTTCCTTTATCAAATATAGCAGTACTGAATTGATCTTGTCACCTTTTCCTGATGGAAATTTGAAACTCCTTCACATGTCTCCATGCTTGACTGCCCCTTAAAAGTATGCTCTTCTATCTGGCACTCTTCATGCATTTTTATGCTCCATTATTTAAAACTGCTTTATGCCTTGCTCTCTTCTGAAATGAAAATTTGTAGCATTTCTCTTCATTGAGGCATTAGGTATGCATGTTCACTATCACTGTCATGAGCATGGGCATTCTTGAAATTTGCATAATATTATTAACATGATGAACAAATAATACTATGGCAAAAGAATATAACCATACAGTAGTGTTTGAGATGAATATACTCAGTTGAATTGATTAAGCTGATTAAACCTAATGTTCACCTGTAGCTTTTAGAAACATATTTGACTGTTATGAGTGAACAGTCGGCTTAATAACTTGATGGATGGACTCATTTTACTCTTTCAGTTATATATCTCCTTTCTTGATGAACATGATGATTGCAATCTCCTTCTCAGCCCTCTTGTAATGAATAAGGGGCAACCTGCTGAGCTCTACCCTTGTGGGAGGTTGTTTTTCTCCACATGCTTGATCTTCAAATGATAATCAGCTTCATGATTTTCCCTATACCTACACAAAGAAACAAACAATGTTAGCATAAAACAATAACAATATATGATGATGTTGATGTATCTGTTTCAGCTCATATTTCTGCACTTTTCCTGATTGTTTCAATGCATGATTAGTAGCATGCTACATTATCATTGATGGTTCACATAGGTATATTCATATTCGGAGCTCTAACATCCCTCTATTCCTTCCTACAGGTCGATGGAGCTCGGAGAACACAAAATGGTGCACCACTTCTGTGTCGGTCATCAACCAACATGCAATGATGATTATGTCTATACTTATGTGACTTTTCCTTTTATGCATCTTCCATAGTGTAGTGTGATGCTTATGATGCATTGTAATAGTTACACCCATGGCTTGTGTAGATATTCAATTTCATTCTTTTTGCTTTTCATTTTGAAAAGAAAATGCATTTATGATGCAATGTTGTATTATCATTTGAATGTATCACCATTTGAATTCTTGTAATCAAATGAAATGTTGTAAATATGAATCACTTTATGAAATAAATGAAAGTATTTAGTCATGCTTTGTTGTTGAATGCTCAATCGTATACTCCATTTGATTGTGAAACACTGAAAAGCAATTTCTCGAAACTTAGTTTCTTCATTTCAATGCATAACTGTCACTTATAAAATGATAAATAAGATTGAAAGCAACACCTAGCATATGCAGAATAAATTGTATTTTCACTTTAAGATATAACAGTATTTAACTAGCTCCACCAATTGAGTTGTATCAAAAAATTGGTAACATTTTGGTGATTTCCGCTAAATGCTTGCCAACTAAGCATAGATCAGTTGCCTTAAAACACTCCATTGGGCACAGAGTCAAATATTCCCCTTCATGAAACTCAAAAATTGAACAGTAACACTCCAAACAATAGAAAAATAAAATGAAAAAGAACTGAAAGAGAACTAACATGCCCTGATGGCCAAAAAAACATGCACAACAATGCTTAGGGAAAGAAAAACTACTGAAAGTAAATGTGCAAGAAGTGCTTATTGCAGCAACTACTCTACTTATTTACAAGATAGAACTTATCTTAGAGGCAATGCTTGAGGTGGATCCCATTAATTGGGATAGATAGCACCTCTCCAGTCAACCTACAAAGTTGGAACATATTGTGTTCCTTGCACTTTGTGATCACATAAGGCCCATCCCAAATAGCATCAAACTTGGAATGTCGTCCAAGTTTGCTTTTATATTCATTCCACTTGAAAAATAGATCTCCAACAATGAAGTCATGTGGTCTTGCTCTTTTGTCAAAAGAATTCTTCATCTGAGCTTGATGTATTTCAAGCTGCCTTAGAGCTTCTTTCCTAGTTTCTTCCAGCTCTACTAGCTGTGCAAATCTCACCTCAAGAGGCTACTCATTCAGCAATTCCAGTTCTTTAAAATAACTTAAAGTCAACAACTCAAAGGAAACAGGTAACTTAGCTTCTTTTCCATAAGTTAAAAGAAAGGGAGAACAACTAGTGGCCCTTTAAGGAGTTATTCTGTCAGCCTAAAGGGCTAACTTAAGCTTTTCATGCCATGTCCTTTGATTGTCTTCAACAGTCTTCTTGATTATCCAAATCAGATTCTTATTTGTAGATTCCGCCTAACCATTTCCCTGCGGATAATAATTAGAAGATGTGTTTAAATAAATATTATTTCTAATTGACCAATCATAAATCCTTAAACCGATAAAAGCTAAACCATTTTCAGAGATTATTGAATCTGGAACACTAAATCTTGACACAAGATCTTGATAAAAGTTAAGCATAGAAGTCTCATTCGCCTCCTTTAAAGGAACCGCCTCGGTCCATGTAGTAAGTATCCACTTATGACCCGCACTTGAAGGTGGATTGATAGGACCAATAAAGTCTAAGCCCACTTAACAAAGGGTTGTTCTACTTGAATCGGATGTAGAGGCAAAGTTGCAAGCCTCTGTTTTCCAGAAAATAAAGCACATTTCTCACATTTTATGACCCAAGCAATAGCATCTTTGAACAAATTTGGCCAATAATAACCAACCCACATAATTTTTAGGGTTGTTCTTGCAGCAAAATGACCTTCTAAAGGCCCATCATGAAATTCTGCTAAAAGCTTGTCAACTTGATCAGGCTGAATGCATCTTAATAAAACATCTTGAAAATATCTCCTATAAAGAATGCCATTAATGATTGCAAAAGGAATGGATTGTAATCTGTAATACCTTATTTTTGCCCCATCTAAGCCTTCAGGGCACTCACTAGTTTGTAAATAGTGCATCATTTGTTGTAACCAGGTAGCAGGAGATGTTGGAACAACACCTGCAACATCATTGTTTAGCACTTTATCCATATTTTTAGCTTCTTTTAAGTTGTCTTCATTTCCAACAATCTGTTCACACAAACCCTTGCCTCTAACGAACTTGGTTACCTTAATATCGATGTCAAATTCCATTACTTTGGTTATCCAACCAACACATTTATCATTAATATCTTTGTTAAGTAAGAAATCCTTAACAGTTGAATGAGCAACCAACAAGAGAATCTTGTTGTTAGAAAACATATGCCTAAATTTTTTAAGGCTTCTAACAACAACAAAAAATGCTTCTCGACAAAAGAATACTTCACCTCATAATCATACAATACGTGGCTAAAAAATACTAATGGCTGCTCCAAGCCTTCATCGTTTTGCTGGAATAACATAGCTAAAACTATATCTACTCCTCCAAAGGCATATAGGATGAAGTCTTTGTCAAAATTTGGATTAATGAGAGTAGGAGTAGCTGCAAGGGCTTCCTTTATCTACTGAAGGCTCCTCTTACCTTCCTTGGTCCAACTAAAAGGCATATTCTTTTTAAGCATAGAAGTGAGAGGTTACAACAAAGCTGCAGTATTCGGTATGAATCTCCTAACAAAATTTATTCTTCTGAGAAATCTTTGCAAGCCTTTGTTGTGAGCTGGTAACAATAATTCAAGAATTGCAGAGACTCTTTCAGGATCTATAGAAATACCTTGCTTTGAAACAATATGTCTGAGGAGTTTATCTTCATGTACAAAAAAAATACACTTTCTTCGAGTTGAGAGACACTCTGAACTCTTTGCATCTCTGAAAAATCTGCTCTAAATGATCAAGATGCTCATTAAAACTTTTGGAAAAAATAGTAATATCATCTAAATATACCAGAACGAATTTGTTCATAAGGCCGTGAAAGGCCATATCCATCGCTCATTGAAAATTTTCTCCAGTGTTGGATAAGCTAAAAGGCATATTTTTGTAGGCCATTGTGCTCCACTTATTTGTAAATGTTGTCTTGAATTGATCTTCTTGCTTAACTAGAATGTGGTTGTAACCTGAGTAACCATCTAGCAAAGAAAATCTGTCAGAACGAGAAACTACCTGTAGAATTTGCTCCATGGAAGGGAGTGGGTAGTGGTCTTTCAGTGAAGCCTTATTTAAATATCAGAAATCAACAAATAATCTGATTTCCCCACTTTTCTTCCTAACTGGAACTAATTTTGACACCCAAGAAGTATGCTTGATAGGAAAAATAATACCACTCTCAACTAATTTATTTAGTTCAACCTTCATAAGGTGTTCTAGTTTGGGGTCAAGAGGTCTCTATTTCTGCCTTACTAGTTTTGCACCAAGCTCTAATTCACTAGTATGCTAGGCTAGTTATGGGTTAAATCCTCTCAAATCCTTGTACTCCCAAGCAAAAATATCACTAAATTTATGACAACAGAATAAATTCTTGTTGTTCTTCTTTACTACATACCTTTCCTAGCTTGAGAAGCTTGCCTTTGAAGATTTCAATGGCTGCATAATGTTCTTCCTTAACGGTCAGGCCACACTTGTCTTTCCGCACTTGGTCATCTGAATTGAACACAGATTCCAAGGTCACCAATCCTTTTGGAAGCTTGTTAGTCTCCAATTGCACAATCTGTTTGTCATACTGTTGCTACCATTTTTGCTGGTTTCCATCTACAAACTCAACTTTAGCAATCAAGAAATTTACAATTTTCTCATCGCTGTCAAAAATCTGCCAACTCACATTATTGTTAGGAATGGAAGGTCTGACCACTATTTTTACATATTGACGTGCCTCTACTTTATGAATCTCATTGGGAATATCAAATTGGGCTCCTATGGCAGCGAGCTTATCAGCATGTTTATTTTCATTACGAGGAACTAAAATGATATTAAAAGCATCAAAATCCTCCATCAAATCCCATACACAGTGCTTATATTTCTTAAGAAAATCATTTTTTGTAGCATTTAAATTTCTGATATGATTTACAATTAGCTCTGAATCACCATAAACACATCAAAGTTTGATACCTCTTTTGTAGGCCCATTCGAGGCCATGCACCAATGCTTCATATTCAACTATGTTATTTGAACAGTTGAAGAAAATCTGAAAGCTGAATAATACTTATCTCCTTCCAGTGATATCAACATAGCCCCACCTTCAACACCAATACTGCTTCTCAAACCATCAAAGTAAAGCTTCCAAAGCTCATTTTCTATTTCTCCAGACTGTTCCTCCTCTTTACAAAGATTAGGCATATCAAAATCAAGTTCTCAAATCATATAGACTCCTAATCCTATCTCATTTATGTGTTGAAATGGATCAAGCTCGTGGTCTTCGGCTACCCATTCATCTAAATTCATATTTTTTATAGGGGTGCTGTAGTCTGAGGTCATGGTTTGCTCCTCTAGTGCAGAGGTGGTGTAGAGGTTAGTGTTTATAGGATTTGGTAAATATGGTTCGATATGGTCTTTGGCGAGAGGCTCAGAATTTATGGTCACTTTCATACCATACCTTGTTCTAAAAAACAAATGAGACCAATCAGAAGATAGAAACCCACCCAACTTGGCTGTAAAATCCCTCAAGAGACAAATGGCCAAGTGCGGCAGCAAGTCAATGACATGTATATCCTGATGAATAGCAAAACTCGGGGATACGTGAAAAGTAAGAGCCAAATTTTTGATAATACCAATAGTTTTAACAATAGACCCATCTAATTGAACTATGCCCTTCTAGGGGTTAGGCTCATAAAGAAGACCCAACTTATCAGCTAAGCTTTTAGGCATAATGGAGCTACGGGCACCAGAGTCTACCATAAAGTTATGAACAATTTTATCGCCAATAATCAGACTTAAGTAAAATGGAGGAGGCTTTACCTCTTTACCTTTTTGTTCATTCTTAACCTCCAATTCGTTGCAAGCGCGACCTTTGCAACTCCTTGATTAGCATTGTCAGAAATAGACAACTCAACTAAAGCTTCCTCCAGTAAACCTTTCTGCCCTGAGAGGTGCAAAGCATCTAATATTGACATACTGACAATAGCTTTTCTGAGGTGCTCAACAATATTAAATGATGTAGAATTTACCTTCTGCTGGTTTTTAATGACAACATCATTTTGTCTCTGTGAAGGCTGCAAATGCATCTTAGACTACTCTTTTCCATGCATCTCTTGGCCTCTTTGCAAAATCTGCACTTTAGGCTATGCTACAGCATTAACGCCTGATGAAGGAATGTGTTGGTTTTCTCTTGAAGATTGCTACTCTGAATTTCTATCTTGCTGCCCTGAATCCATAGCTCTCTTTTTTGATCTAGTATTGATTGAAACGAGTGAATTGTGTCAATTTTGGCCATTCACGCCATAGAATTTAGAGCTCTGCCAGTTCGGCAAGGCGACTTCCAGTTGCTGTTCTTGATTCTGATTTGCAATATTTTCTGAACCAGCATAGTTATTTTGAACCATTAAATCTTGATTTCTCATTCTGTTAGCACACACTGATCAGTTATGGGGTTGATTGCATGGATAACACCAATCACAATCCTGGGCAACATTATTTTGGGGCACAAGTTCCTTTGACGAATTGGCTGTGTTTGGATTGTATGGTTGGAATGGCCTAGGGTTAAAATTCCTTCTTTGGGCTTGGTAATCATTCTGAAAGGCGGGCCTATTAGGCTAGTTATATTGATAAGTGGCTTGATAAGGCTTATGTTCATGACCTACTTACTTCTTAATGATTACAAGATCATTCCTGAAGGTCTTGAGTATACTTTTAATCTCTTGAAATTCTTGGTTTTGGGCTGGAGTAGCAATTTCTTGGGTTGCGTTATGATAACCTATTGTTGGAACAGGCAGGACAACAACTAAGGGAGGTACAACAATAGGGGTAGGTGGTTGTATTTCTGGAAACAAAGGCATAGGAGGTCTAGGGGTTATGTCTCCAGCTTGGAGGAGATAGTTCTCAACTCTAATGGCTATGTCATAAGCATTAGGGAGTGTATGCCCACCCATAGATTGAGTCATGACTGAAATATTACTATTCAATGCTTTTAAGTAAAATAGAAAAGCATGTGCTGGTAGAGGTTTTACCATTGTAGGAATCTTGTCCCAAGCTCTCTGAAATTGGTAGTTGAAATCAACCAAGTGCTTGTGTGGCCCCCTTTGAATGGTGCTCAATTGCTCTAACAGAGACAAATTATCATATTTATCAACAAAATATTGATATAAGTCATTACCTAATGCATCCCATGTCATGTTTGAGTTGGTTGCGAGACCTTTGAACCATTGTAATGCCTTCCCTTTGAGTGACACAACTAAGAGCCTTAACATGACATTCTCTTGCGTGATGTTGTGAACCGAGCATAAGGTGGCTATGTCCCGAATATGCTCAACCGGTGTAGTGAGGTCCTCTCAGGTGAAGTATGGCAAGCTTCTAAGGGCTGCAACTGGGATGTCATCATGTTGACTGATGTCTAATGGATTGTCTCCATTAAAAGGCATGACTGGGTGTTGCCTTGGTGCTGCCATTAGCGGTGCTTGTGATATTGGAATGATACTCTTGGTGATAAAACCAACAAGCTAAAAATAGGAGGTGTTGACTTCGATCTCGCAGGTGTCTCAAAGAGCCTCCTTGTTGTTCTGCCTCTTCTTCATGGTGGGGACAACTCTTGATATTCAAAAGGTGCAATACTTGATTTGGTCTGTATTTTTCTCATGTGTAGGCTGCACTAGCATGCAAAATCAAGATCGGAGTTGCCAGGTATATTGAAATGAGCCTCCAAAGGGCTAAAAAAATTGTTGCATACACCAAACAACAAATCAAAAAACACTAAAATTTCTCTGAAATGGCTTTCAAAGTCCCACCAGGAGTACCAAAAACTATTATAAATAAGATATACACCCTTTGTCAGATTTGCAAAAATTAGACTATATGTTGAAACTTGGAAACTCTTTTCAGATGTGGGTGATCTATGCGAAAAGAGAATCTCCAGAGTGAGCTGGTTCTCTGAAAGATGAATCCTATTCTAAGTGATTTTCAGGTAAAGAGTTAGAAGGATGAACTGGGTTTAAAACTTAAGACTGAAATCCTAACACTTAAACTATTTGGCCAACTTCAAGAAGATTTTGATAATAACTCACTCTCACTACCTCTTTAAAACTTGATTCTCACAATCTCACAACACATATAATCCAAAAGTGATTTGTGCAAAGGTTTGAAATAAACACAAGGCACAACCTGAATTAGCATGCAACTCCTGCAAATAACCTAAAAACAGTAAGACAAGCAAATGATTCAATATATTTGAATCACAAGACACATCAAATTACTATTGCAAATCATAAACAAGAACTGAGAAAGGAAAACTCTGCTGTTTTATTGAGTGAAGGAGTGAAAACTCTCAAAATCTGAGTACAAAGAAGTTTACAAGCTCAAAAATATGTCAGAGCAAGAAACTAGAATATGAATTGAGAAGAAGAAGAAAGCTAAGTTTTCTTCAAGATAAATCCCTCCAAAAACCCTAATCTGAGCTTACCAAGAAAGCTCAAGGAAAAGGTATCAAAACTATCTCAAAAGTCTATACAAAAGCAAAAAAAACTCTCTTTTTCCATGTTCACACTGTCCAACCTCTAAAAATAGACTAAATATGCTTTTAAAGCAAATAAAACAACTTATCCATCCAGCAGGCATCTCAAATCCAACCAAGATAGTACCTCTCAAAAATTTGCAAAAAATAGCAAAGAATAAAGTGATTTATAAAAACACTGCTTTAATCCTCCTTTACATGATATGCAGATTTTCATAATTTGACTAATTTTTGCAACTAAAGATTCAAAAAATCTTTTGCAAAAATACAACTTGTCTCTCCATTTACAATATTGGTTTTATTAAAAAATCATAAAACATATAATGAATATCTCTTATCATATCCCCTAATTGATTTCTCCAAAATCAATCTGAAAACAAGATCCTAAGTCATAAGTGCAATGATTTTAAAAATTTTATTGATTTCTCACAAAATCAATCAAATATATCTATCACTATCCACTCCTTACCAAGGCACCATTAATCACAAATTTCTAAAGTTCATAGCCCCCTTACATTGCCAAAAAATTATAAAAGAACCCTAAGGACTTAGGCAAATAGCACCACCATTTTTACAAGGCTTGACCTAGGTGTTGAATAAGACATAAAAGAATAAGCCTAAAGGTTATAATCTTAAATGAAAAACCCATTTTCAAATTAGGGCATGAAGGTGGACAAAAACAAAAGAAAAACCCTAAATTTGGGTCATTTTCATTTGGTGACTTTTGGGGAAATTGCTTTGCAAGTAGCGCCACCAAGTATGGGCTAGGGTTTCAGCTGGAAACCTCCATGTGAGCTTGCCTTCCTTTGATTCTCCATTAGGTTAGATTTCTGCCACTCATGATAAGGTTGACTATTATTTTTCTTTGATTTCTTGGCTCCTCTTGATGGTAAAATGAAGGCCTCACAAGCCGAGGCCATGAGATAACTATCTGATGCCCTTATTTCATTTTCTTTGTTGGCTCTTGATATCTCTATGTTCCTTCACCCACTGGTCGACATGCACGAGCTGAATTGAGTGCTTTGTTTCGATTTTCAAAGCTTTGTAGAGCTCTAGCCGCGGCTTATATGTTCTCCTACATGCATTAAGTGGTAAGCTCTTGTTATTCTATTTGCTTTTTGTTCCTCACAAAGTTTACAAAAGCTTGAAAATATGACAAGCCATGACTTCTTAATCTCTTTATTGGTCATTTGGAAACTCTGTAGCTTGACCCATAAAAGTATTTTCACATCTTTGTATTCTGAAACACAAACCTGATATGGGCATTTGTTGTTATGAAGAAAATGCACCTATGTTGTGATTTTCTGCTAGGAACCAATGTGATTCATAGTGACATGGAGAAAACTGAGTTCTCAAAAAAAACCCCATATGGATATTCTACATCTTAGAAAAAAATTGTTTACCTCCTCTAGAGCTCGCTCGATCCACTATGACTGTTGCTTTCTTTTGAAATCTTTGTGGTTTCCTTATAAAACCCTTCATGGGTAAACTGAAAATTGTAGAAGCTATATTTTAATTCAAAACCCCAATGTGGGTATTTTGAAAAAATAAGCAAAAATTTGTATTTGGTCATGGACTCAAAATTTGGGCTTGACCCACCATGGCATTTGTTACATTCAGAAATTCCTCAGTTTTTCATCATATGGGTATTTGATATCTTGAAGAAACCTGTGTATTTTGACTGAAACCCTCATATGTGTATTCATTCTAAGAGCCAAAAGCTCGAAAATGTGCACTACATTTAAGTTGAGATCTCCATATATTGTATTTGTTTGAAAATATTTCCTATTTTTCTTGTTTGCACTTTTGGGTGCCATTATCATGTTGTTTCGCACCATCCTTACACACAAAAATATTTTTTATTTACAACTATAGATTGGTCTCTTATTCACTCAGTCACACTCTTCAGGAGTGAACTCCAAACCCTCACTCAAACCATGTTCTTTGATATATTCTGCTCATTTTGAAAAAGACTTTTATATATTTAAATCCTTGAAAACACGTTCACATTTGTCTGTTTGATAATTGTAATTCCTTGAAATATACTTGAATGATTCAATCAATCTCCCATTTTGATTGTCTCCTTTACTTGAAGCAACATTGCACTCTCAGCCAAAATGGGGCTGGTTGTTTTATTGAATTATTCACCTTCCTTTATCAAATATAGCAGTACTGAATTGATCTTGTCACCTTATTCTGATAGAAATCTAAAACTCCTTCACATGTCTCCATGCTTGACTGACCCTTAAAAGTATGCTCTTCTATCTGGCACTCTTCATGCATTTTTTATGCTCCATTATTTAAAACTACTTTATCCCTTGCTCTCTTCTGAAATGAAAATCTGTAACATTTCTCTTCGTTGAGGCATTATGTATGCCTGTTCACTATCACTATCATGAACATGGACACTGTTGAACTTTGCATAATATTATTAACATGATGAACAAATAATACTATGGTAGAAGAATATAACCATACAGTAGTGTTTGAGATGAATATACTCAGTTGAATTGATTGAGCTGATTAAACCTAATGTTCACCTATAGCATTCAGAAACATATTTGACTATTATGAGTGAACAGTTGGCTTAATAACTTGATGTATGAACTCTGTTTTACTCTTTTAGTTTATATATTTCCTTTCTTGATGAACATGCTGATTGCAATCTCCTTCTCAGCCCACTTGTAATGAATTAGGGGCAGCATGTCGGGCTCTACCTTTGTGGAAGCCCATTTTTCTCCACATGCTTGATCTTCAAATGATAATTAGCTTCATGAATTCCCTATACCTACACAAAGAAACAAACGATGTTAGCATAAAATAATAACAATATATGATGATGTTGATGTATCTGTTTCAGCTCATATTTCTGCACTTTTCCTGATTATTTCAGTGCATGATTAGTAGCATGCTACATTATACTTGATGGTTCACATAGGCATATTCATAGTTGGAGCTCTAACATCCCTCTCTTCCTTCCTACAGGTCGATGGAGCTTGGAGAACACAAAATGGTGCACCACTTATGCAACGGTCGTCAACCAACGGGCAATGATGATTATGTCTATACTTATGTGACTTTTCTTTTTATGCATCTTCCATAGTGTAGTGTGATGCTTATGATGCATTGTAATAGTTACATCCATGGCTTGTGTGGATATTCAATTTCATTCTTTTTGCTTTTCATTTTGAAAAGAAAATGCATTTATGATGCAATGTTGTATTATCATTTGAATGTATCACCATTTGAATTCTTGTAATCAAATGAAATGTTGTAAATATGAATCACATTATGAAATAAATGAAAGTATTTAGTCATGCTTTGTTTTTGAATGCTCAATCCTGTACTCCATTTGATTGTGAAACACTGAAAAGCAATTTCTTGAAACTCAGTTTCTTCATTTCTATGCATAACTATCACTTATAAAATGATAAATAAGATTTGTGAACAACACCTAGCATATGCAGAAATAAATTGTATTTTCACTTTAAGATATAACAATATTTAACCAGCTCCACCAATTGAGCTGTAGTGAAAAATTGGTAACATTAAGTATGAACAATTTTGTTGTGATTTTTTTGAATATTTCTAACCGATGTAATTTTCTAACTCATTGTTAGATTGCGAACAATTTTGTTGTGATTGTTTTGAAGGTTTCTAACTTGAAACAATAGTATGATACGAATAGGAACAACATAATCCTACATGTTATAGTCACTAAATTTTAGAGTCACTATAATTGAAGAACCAGCAAACTATACATCTAATTAAGTTGAATGTAAATGAAGAAGGAGATAGGAAACATATCTATCCATCTCTGCAATATATACATATATATACATATAAATATATACACATATATACATATATATACACATATATACATATATTTATATATATATACATATATTTATATATATATATACATATACACATATAGATATATATACATATACATATATAAATATATACATATACATACATACACACACACACACACACACACACACACACACACACACACACACATATATATATATATATATCCATAACTCTAATTAAGTTGAATGTAAATGAAGAAGTCTATAGGAAGCATACCTATATATATGTATCTATATATACATATGGATGTATCTATATATATATAATGTATATCATACAACTCTATCAAACAAGGTTAAAAATATTTGTTTCATATTGTAGTTGCAAGTTATATATATTTCTTGAAACAACTGTATGATACAAATGTTTAGAACCCTTTTGGTGAAACAACATTATGATAACAAATGGAAAAACATTATTATATATGTATGTACACACAAATGTGTATGCACATACATACACATATATATGTAACTTGAACTAACATTATGATATTTTTATGTAACTACAAACAAAAGAATGATACAAATTGAAACAACATATATAATCATTTCAAAATGTATATGTAACTTGAACCAACATTATGAGCTTTGGCTATTGGAGGGACCTCAGTCCAATAGAGCCTCACTTGTAGAAGTGTTATTGCCAAGAATAGAAGAATTTGAGAAGTGAAGTGAAGTTAAGGAGAGAGCCTTGAATGAATGAGAGAACCCCCAAAATGAGAGAAAAAGAGGGGTTTTGTTGCATGCAAGGGTGGAAAGAGTCATTACACCCGAGAGCCTGACTACAAAGACACGTGTCAAGAGCCTTGACTCGAGATTCCCCATTTCAAACTCAAAAAATTTCTAGGATGTCCACACACCGCGTAGATGTCCACACATCACGCAAGCATCCAAAACACTAGTTTTTGGGAAATGGGTTGATAGGTTGCTATTGCTTCGCTATTGGACCACATGGAGTTGGAATCATGAAATTATGACCCATGGGGTTTTTGTCATGAATTTGTTTAGGTATCATAAATTCTAGGCAAAGTGCTAAAATGGGAAATTGCCCCTAGGTACAATTTTGCAACATTACATTTTCCCCTCACTTTAGTGGGCTTGATTTTGGGAAAAATCAGCCACACTAAAGTAGAAAAGAAAAAATTCCACCCAAAATGTAAAGTTTTATGGATTTGCATGCCAAAAAAAGTATTGTAGAGGTCACAAAGGTCGAGCCAGCCAGTACTGAAGATTCCCCCAGTGATTGAACTCAACAAAAAGTACAACATCTGTTGTGAAAAATCACACAAAATTTTATTCTGCAAAACTCATTTTTAGGTCAGTTCTAAAAATTAGAAAAAGCTATAATGGTGAGAAGAATGATCAAGAAAAGATTTGATGATTTGGAAGAAAATATGCTAAAGAGGTGACTATATGCCCCCTTCTGAGTTTTCCCCAAGCTAAGTGGGGTAAAATCAAGAGAAACTAGGAAGCCATAAGCTCTAGGAAAAATGGGCCTCGGGGGGCTTATATATACCTAGGTGGGCCCCTAGAAGGGTCATTTTCACTATTCATTATGAAGATTTTATTGACTTTTGTGAGAGAAAATTCAGCAAAATGTCGAGCAAACAAGAGTATGAGGCACCCAAGTTGGATTAGTTGTGTGCAAACATACCCGAGGGTCTTGAGGTGGACCAAATAGGCCTCAAAACCTCTCGATTTACACATTTTTAAAGATTGTTTGCTAGTTTTATACCTTCGAGCAGTCGAAGGTATAAAATGTCGAGCAAACAAGAGTATGAGGCGCCCAGGTTGGATTAGTTGTGTGCAAACATACCCGAGGGTCTTGAGGTGGACCAAATAGGCCTCAAAACCTCTCGATTTACACATTTTTAAAGATTGTTTGCTAGTTTTATACCTTTGAGCAGTCGAAGAATCCTATATGTGTGCACATGTCCTCCACATGCGCTAGAATTTAGGATCGACAGTGTCATCCCCAGGATATGTTGTCTTCCTAGCACTATTAATGGTGGATTGAGACATTGGAACGATGCACAAACATCTGTGTGGTGTGCACATGTCCCTTAGTTTTTTTAATTTAATTTTTTCTCAGTTGGCTATGTATTGACTTCAATTTTTTTTCATTTTCGCAAGACTACCCCAAGATCAATGAGCATCCCAGTGGGTGGGTGCTTCACCTTCTCAAAGGGCAGAGGGACCACCTGTTAGATGACGAGGTCACACACCTACAACACGTCAGTCTCTGACACATTTATACCATGCCAGAGATGTTGTACCATGATAGGATGTTGATGGCTCTTATGGAGAGGTGGGATGCCACCACATCTAGCTTCCACTTACCGACTGGAGAGATGACTGTTACATTGGAGGATGTTTATCACATCCTCGACATTCCCATCCATGGTCGGTGGGTGGATCTAGATGAAATGTGCTCACCATGAGAGTGATAGAGGGCATCTGATACTACTTTGGTTGAACAGATGACAAGGATGGGACCAGGCATATCAACACCCGATGGTTCGAGCAGGCCCAAACCACTGCACCCCTACTATGTCGTGTCATGGTGGTTATCGTGGCCACATGGGTCACTATAGACAGGTGAAGCTCTCACCTACATAGGGTCCTCATCCACACTATTCATGAGATGGTGGAGTGTTGTACGATATTCGCATCGGGGTGCAACATTCTTGCACATTTGTATCAGGAACTTGGGAGGTATGCCCACTACGAGTACTAGAGCCTTGCTACATGTACACTCCTAAAGGTGTGGGATTTCACACACATCAGTTGCACAAGGCTAGAGTGCTATCCTCGAGTGCAAGATTATTCCATGCCCATGGCTCACTAGTACAAGCTCATGCGGCAATGGAGACATGGTCACCTATAGTTTTGGCGACTACACTATGACACATTGAGGCCAGATTAGATTCGATGGAGACCTCACCGGTTATTTTGGTGGGTTGATGATGGTAGGTTCCTTCAAAACATGCAGTGCAACTGTTTCAGTCTCGGTCACATAGATTTTTTGATCATGTTGTATTACTAGAGCTAGGTCACGTGGCAACATGAGTAGATTTAGACCATTTCCCTTGCCATCCTCAGATATATATGAGCTTTTTGAAGCGCAACGTGATTGGGGGACCATTTGCATCCTACCATAGCAGATGTTCGCCTATTTGATGACAAGGCCAATGATGAGGATCTATCAGTGATGGGCATAATGGATAATGTTGGCATGGCTAGAGACTTTCTAGCGTGGTGGGAAGCTCACCATCCTACACCAGTGTTTTTGATAGATGCCCCCATGGGGTATCCTGGCCTATAGGGGGATGTACCACCACAACCACCAAGGCCAAGTTAGAGGGGTCAAGGTAGTGGAGGAGAGTAGGAGGAGAAGTAACAACAAGAGGGCTAGCAAGAGCAGGCTAAGGAGTTCAGAGTGGTATCACCAAGGCTGAGGTAGCGGTAGAGGATGTCCTCACCTCCATAAGCCACTCTAGTCTCATCGGTGCCACCAGTACCACCCATCATCCTAGTAGCAGGCCTTGCAACATTCGAGGCAACTCCTGACGTCAGTGGCATAGGACCTAGTGCCCCTCCTCCCCTTCACCCATTCTAGTAGCCAGGGGATCCAAGTATGATGGATGATCATGCTATTTCATTTCAGTACTTTTTAGTTCTTTCATCTCATGTATATGTATATTATGTTTTGGTTTTTCATATGTATACATCCCATGGTACTGATATATATTTTCTTTCTATGATTGCAGTGGATACATAGGGATGGACTAGGTTTTTCACCCAATCCAGGGGGCAGTTCTAGTTGCTTCCTGGTCAGCTTCAGCGGGATGTCATGTCCATCTTTTTGAGCCGGTACCCTACTTGAGGATTTCCTGTGAGGAGGGGTAAGTGGAGATTGTGTAGAGGATTGTGGACACTACCAAACTCTGAGGATAGTGGGATCAACTATTGAGGGAGCTACGAATGGCCCTTATAGAGCGAGATGCAGTCATGATGAGGGATGATAGTGCTGAGTAGGCATGTGATGACCTATAGAGCCATCTTGATGACCTCGCGGGGCAGCCGATAACAGTGATCCTGATAGGTGATCAACAGTTGGAGTAGGAGCTCATCTAGGTCCACATATAGATATGCTACCTTCAGGGAGAGATCAGGGGGATGTGCGCAATGATGTCCATCTCACACTTGCACCGTAATCGATCCATCTCTACTATGCAGCCTTGACCCTAGTCGCAGCCAGAGCTAGAGCTAAAGGGCTCTGGGAGCCACATGCCTGAGGCATAGACAACCTTTTTTGTACATCACTTTTGTAGTCATGACACATATTTTGTAGATCATTTTTATGTATAGACACTAATACATATATAAAGTAGACACTCATTTTTTGATGACAATGGCATGATACATGTACATGACATTTGATATTTATATATATATGTGAGACACTAATTTTGACATATTTTATGTGATGTGCATGTTCCTCACTTTCATATATGTTGATGCTATGGATTATATATATATATGGATGTATGTTTAGATTAGATGCTATTATGATTTAATAAACACACATGGATATATGTTAATTAAATATAATGATGATCTAATTGCCTAAAAATATGTAATGTAATGCATGGATACACATCATAGTAAAACACACGTATGTATATCTCTCACACACACACATGGTTGCATCATAACACAAAAATTTCACAATTTGTTAATGAAGGAATGCTAGCATACACAATGCTATGACCATCAAAGAATAAATATTGCACATATGACACATTGTACACTACACATTGTATCAGCGAAGATGCATTGCATTAGCAAGTTCTTTTATAGGTGTCCCATCCATAGATGATAATCCATAAGCACTCGAGCCATACACGAAGATGAAAATGTAAGGGCCTAACCAACTAGGACTAAATTTTCCCCTTTGATCAGGCGATGCATTTACATTTCTCTGATTCTCATAGAGCACTAGGTCATGTACCTTGAAAGTTCTAGGGATTACACTTTGATTATATTATCAGGATAATGATCGTTGATAGGATTTAAGATGGTTGAGGGCCTGTATCTGGTGCTCATCGGGCATCTCTAGCTGATGCAAATGATTAGCTCAATAAGTCTCGTCATCAATTAACCCTTTAAGGGAAACCTACAAAGATGAAATTTCCAGCTCTAAAGGAATGATGGCTTTGACACCATACACGAGGTTGTAAGGCATTGTTCCTATCACCATACAAACACTTGTGCGATAGGCCCATAATGTGTATGTTAATTGAACAAGCCAATGCTTACCATGTGTTTATTTACAATCTTGTGAAGAATGAGCTCAAGAGTCTTATTAGGCACTTTCACTTGCCCATTAGATTAAGGATAATATGGTGTAGAAAATCTATGTTGAATATGAAACTTCTCCAAGAATTGCTTTACTTGTTCTTGAATGGCGTTCCATTGTCAGAGACAAGTGTAGAAGGCAACCTAAAATGAGCAATGATGTTGTTTAGAAGAAAGCTACAAATAGCTTCAACGTTTGTAGATCAAAGCAGGATGGCTTCAACCCACTTCATGGGGTAATCTATAGTAGTAATGATAAAGGTGTGTCCTTTAGAAGAAGGAGGTGATATTTTCCTTTCCTATAATATCCAACCCCTATTTTGTGAAAGGACAAGGAGAGGTCTAGTTTTGTAACTCTTGTGTAGGAGCATGAATAAGATGACTATTTTGTTGGCATTGTGAGCACTTTTTGACAAAATCAAAGGAATCTTGTTCCATCGTTTGCCAAAAGTACCCCATATGGATCAATTTTTGCACTAGGGATTTACTGCCAAAGTGTTCACCCCCGAAACTCAAATGGGATTCCTTAAGGGAAAGGGGTATTTCTGCTTTAGTAAGACATCAAAGATGCAAGCCATTATAATATTTTTGATAGAGAACATTTGACAAGACAATGAGACAGACTAAAATATTTCGTATACGAGTGTGATCATTTTTTATCACATCACCAGGAAAGTTTCTAGTCTTCAGATAGTTGTAGATGTTAGAAAACCATTCTCTCGAGTCTATATGAGAACACACAAGAGCATCAAATTTAGGTTGATCAAAAACAACAGGAGATCAAAGGACCTGAACCATGAAACTTGATATTCTTTCATATCCTCATCCAAAGGTACCAAGGAGGCGACACTTGCCATGGTATCCATGTGTTGATTTTCTCTCCTAGGGACACTATCTATTGCGAAGGAGGAGAATTGATTAAGAAAAGATAAAGAAATGTCTTGATACCAAGAAAACATATTTTTCTTATCTTGATAGGTTCCCATAATTTGATTCACAATAAGCTTAGAGTCACCATGTATATGGAGATGTTTTATCTTTAGCGTGATTGTAGCATGCAAGCCAACAATGAGGGCTTCGTACTCGGCCATGTTGTTGGTACAAGGGAAGTCCAATTGAAAGGAGAGAGGGACCGACTTACCTTTAGGTGAGATTAGAACCACGCTTGCTCTGGAGCTAGTCTAACATCTTGACCCATCGAAATACATCTTCCATACAAAATCATGATTGATCACGAAGATGTTCTCATCAGGGAATAAGTCCAAACCTAGGAAGGAGTGGGATGAAGGAGCATCCACCAATTGATCAACAACTGCTTGACCCTTTATCAATTTTTGAGTAAAAAAATTTATGTCAAACTTAGAAAACAACATTACCCACTTTGCTAACCTCCTAGAAATGTTTGTGCTAGAGAATGAATGCTTCTAAAGAAGGTCACTCTTTACAATGACATGTGTTTCAACATGAAGAAGATAGTGCCTTAGATTCTATGTTGCAAAGATGAGAGCAAGGTATTGCTTCTCCATGGATGAATAATGAGTTTCATAATCAACTAGGATGCGACTAATGTAGTAGACCACTCTGTCTTTCCCAAAATCATCATACTAAGCGAGCAATGCTGCCAAAGCGTATGTTGATGCAACAAGGTAAAGCAGAAAGGCTCTATCTTGCATAGTTGACATTAATACAAGAGGATTATCCAAATAAGATTTTCTTGACTCAAAAGCTTTTTGGCACTTCTCATCCCATATAAAGCTACATCCTTTTTAACAAATGAGTAAAAGGAAGGGTACAATCAACCAATTGAGATATGAATTTACGAATTGCATGAATTTTTCCTTGTAAACTTTGTAACTCAGTGATGTTCCTAGGTGGAGGTATGTTAACAATTGTATCAATCTTATTTGTGTTGACTTCAATTTCATGATGAGAGACTATGAATCCCAAAAGTTTGCTTGCATCTACATCAAAGAAAAAATTAAGAGTATTAAACTTCATCTTATAAAGTCAAAGCCTTTTAAAAATAAGATGAAGGTTCCCTACATGATCTTGACGGGTTATCGATTTCTCCAAGATATCATCAATGTAGTCTTCTAGGATTTTATGAATGAAGTTGTGAAATATTAAGGTCATTTCCCATTAGTAAGTCACTCCTACATTCTTTAACCCAAAGGGTATGACCACATAATAGAAGGTACTCCAAAGGGTAGTGAAGGATGCCATACTGATCTTCCAAGTTAATACAAATCTAATTATAGCTTGAGAATACATCCATAAAGGATAACAAGGAATGGCCTACCATCAAATCTACAATCATATCAATATTAGGTAACAGACAATCATCCTTAACAAAAGCCTTATTAAGATCAAAAAATTCAATGCATATATGAATACAACCATATGGTTTTCTAATGGAAATGATATTCAAGATCCAAGGTGAGTAGTTGATTGGACAAATAAAGCCTACTTTCAATAGCTTCTCTATCTTGGTCTTAACCAAAAAAATAACCTTAAGATTGATCTTTTGGATTTTTTGCTTAATCGGCTTGCATCAAGACATAAAACAATATTGTGAGCCACTATAGACTCATCAATATTAGGCATGTCCTCATATGACCAAGCAAAGATATTAGGATGAGAATGTAGAAGATCAGAGTGCTCCTTAGCTTCCTCGAAGGAAAGGCACTTGATCTTAATCACCTTTTTGGAATGCTTAGGGTCCATAGAGACTTCAGTAGTATCCCCTTTGAGGAGGGTACTGCAGTCTTTAGGATACAGTATTGGAACACCATTGTCAAAATTAGCTAGAGGGTCCTCCTCATCAACAATCAGGATAGATGCTCTGAAATACACCTGTTTGCTCAAGAAATATGAGAATTGTCTCTTATGGTGAAAATGAGGAAAATAGGAGTAGGAACCTAAGAATTCCTTGAGTGCTTCATCCAAAGAGAAAAAATCTAAGGGGAATTCTTCGGCCTACACCCCATCCTCTATCAATTCAGGATCGACTAGATTGAGAGGTTCAACTGAAATCATGTTA
Organism: Sequoia sempervirens; assembly: GCA_007258455.2. Taxonomy (NCBI): domain Eukaryota; kingdom Viridiplantae; phylum Streptophyta; class Pinopsida; order Cupressales; family Cupressaceae; genus Sequoia; species Sequoia sempervirens. The sequence continues at coordinate 346,848,809 of VDFB02000008.1, read as the reverse complement.
ACAATCCACCAAGGTTTTTTCTTAGATTGTTCAATAGAGCATCCCAAGCCTACATAGTGCTTATGAGGCTTGAATTGGATAGGAACCTGAATTCCTTCCTCAATACATCCAATTCCTTTTTTCCCTTAGCCATATTGAGAAGCGAGTCTATATCCAAAACCATAGCATGTTTGTAAGACTTCAGAAGGTGGTGGTTCCACGTAGAGAGCATCGTTCCACCAATTAACATCAAATGCATCTACAAGAGCACAACTATCTCCCTTACTTGATTCACAAAAATTAACCTCCTTAGGAGAAGTAAGACTATCCTCCTGAATAGGGGAATGATTAGTTTCTTGAATAGGATCACAACTTTCCTTCTCAATAAGATTTTTATCTACTTCCTCATTAGGGATATTTGAGGTTATCAAAAGTTTTAGATGAGTGAGATTCACTTTGTATTCCCCTATAAAGAACTCAGAGAATTCCAAGGATCCCTAATCATTACCAAGAAGCGCATTAGATTCAAAAGAAGAAGTATACGGGGAGGACTTAAGAATTCCTACTTTAGGTTGTTCTTCTTTAGTAGTGTTCACTTTGGGGACCACCTCCATAGAGGGTAACACCAAGGAACATGTCATCGCATCAAAATTTAGGGATGGAATACAATTCTTAAGAGTGGAGAAAACTGAAGCTCGACTAGTAGCCACTAGTTCACAAATGTGAATAGCTTACGGGTTAGCTTTGACTGTGACCACTCAATTATTTCCAAGAAACTTTAGAGAATGATGTAGAGTGGAAATTCAAACACCCATAACATGAATCTAGGGTCTCCCTAGAAGAAGGTTATAAGTTAAGGGGCCAGGCATCACATAAACCAAGGTGGGTAAGGTAACAGGGCCTAACTGCAAAGGCAAGATTATCATGCCTAAAGCTTGTTGACCAACATTATCAAACCCACGAATATATGAAGAGGAAACTAAAGAAGAGGAATCAAATTTAATCTTGGGTAGTATATCTATACCACAGATGTTGAGAGTTGAACCGGTGTCAACAAGGGTATGTCTAATACCAATAGTATTAACTTGAACTATAATCATTAAAGGATCTGCTTGCTTCTGCACATTCGGAGGCAAGAGTTCTTGTGGATAGAACATGATATTTGACGAATCTGCATGAATATGAGCCATCAATGCATTAAAATTTGTTAGCCTCATAGAGGCAGGAAAGAGGGTCTTTTGTAAGGCTTCCTGAAGCATACCTTGATAAACCAGAGTAGTCTGAAGCAAATCCCAAAGTGAGATCTCAATTGGAGTAACATGAAATTGCTCGACAAGATCATAATCACCTGGTGCTTTAGTCACAGGTTTAGGTGTTGAAGGAAGACTTGACTAAGAAGGTGGTAAAGAAGTAAGAATTTGAGTGGGTTGAGATGTAGGAACAAAAGGTTGTTGATCTAAATTATGTTTGTTTGTTCTTGTATTATATGTGTGCCCAACAACATTATAAGAAGCAGAATCTGTAGCTTTTATGAATCTCGAATATAAATCTAGTGAATCATCATGATATGAAATTCCATAGATAGAATGAATCCTCTTAGGAGAGGGGATATTCGGAGTCAAGTAAACAATGGGTATCTTAGGGCTTGGACAAGTTGCAAAGACTACAACAACATTTATTGACTCTTCAACTTGCGAAGAAGAAGATTGCCCAAAAGATCTATAGGTAGAGGAAGGCACTTCTAAGAAATCATCTAGAGCATCATCCAACATATCAAAATATTCCTTAGAGAAAGCATTATCATATACATTAAAACATTGTAGAAACATATCTGACATGTTTCATGTTGGGTTCACCAAAATGTGAGATAAGGGGGATTCGTTGCTCATGAGTCTCTTCATTCTCAAGAGAATCTCAGGGAGTAAACTTCCCTTAACCACCTCAATACTAGCTTAATGTAGAAATTGGAAAGAAACTATATCCAGAATGATTATCATTAAAGACTACTTCAGAACTCGAGAGAGAAAAACTTCTAGATCCTTGCCTCTAAAGGGGGAGCTCTCAGCCAAAAGACTACAACGTGGAATTAGGATGCCACTGCGACATGCTAGAGTTTGAAGGATGTGTTGGCATCCTAAGTAACAAAGAACAAATCTAAACAAGAAGACTAGAGTTGCATTGCCTAACACAAATCTAAGGTCTGTTCAACAAAACAACAAGATAGAAAAAAAAATTGAAAGAAAGCACAAGGAGAGTTAAGAGGAAGCTTACAAATAGTCGATCATTCAAATCCTCCTTCTGAGCTCCACTTTAGCAACCTACACACATGACGAATGAGGAAAAATGTTGGGGTTGTTTTGGGGCTTGCCACAGTCAAACCCCCATTTTGGTGTTCCCACCTCCACAAATAGCCAGATAGAGAGAGTAACTGAAATGGAGAAAAGGAAGTGGTGAAAACAATCCCTGCTTTAGGAGGAGAACCCACACCACCAAATAGTAAATGAAAAAATAGATCTAATCTATTCACAAATAGAAAAGAGTCAGAGAGCGTTACCAATAGGTATCGTCCCCCTCTTGAACACAGAGACGCATCATTGAATGCTTGCTAGAGAGCTTTAGTTGTTGGAGGGACCTCAGTCCAACATAGCTTCACTTGTAGAAGTGTTATTGCCAAGAGTAGAAGTTGAGAATTAAAGTGAAGTTGAAGAGATAGCCTTGAATGAATGAGAGAACCCCTAAAATGAGAGAAAAAGAGGGGTTTTGTTGCATGCAAGGGTAGAAAGAGCCATTACACCTAAGAGCCTGACTGCAAAGACATGTGTCAAGAGCCAACATTCGAGATTCCCCATTTTAAACTCAAAAATCCACCATTGGACCACATGGAGTTGGAATCGTGAAACAGGTCGACGGGCTATTATTGCTTTGCCATTGGACCACATGGAGTTGGAATCATGAAATTTTGACCCATGGGGTTTTTTTCATGAATGCATTTAGGTATCATAAATGCTAGGCAAAGTGTTAAAATGTGAAATTACATTATCCTCCAATTCTTTAAGATCTTCATTACTTCTTGAGTCAAAAGTTATGACCTCCACAAGGTATGCTCCCACATTAGGAAAGCTCAATATTTTTAGTTTATATTATCTTTAAATTATTTATAATTTGCTTGTTATAATTAAGAGAAAATGATTTTTAATTAAATTTTGATTTGTGCATCCCACTTGGGTCAAAAGGAAGGAAAAATATTCATGCTATTGCCCAACAACTATTTATAATGTCTTGGTATTTAAATACATTGATTTGTGCATCCAAATGCATTCTCGAATATCCAATAATTATTTAGGGAAAACATTCTCATTACAAGGGGCATTCATTCTAAAACAATCCATTTTGAACACTAAAAATAACCACTTGCATCATAGTCTATATCATATAGGTCATTACATACTTGAGTTTGTTGTCTTTGATCACTATCTAAGTCCATAAATCCATACTATTAGTGAGGGTTGGCTAAGGAAAGCTTGACCCTCTCAATTCAATTAGCTCCCTAAGGTATTTTCAAATGTTGCGAGTCCTTATGCATCATCAAACAATAGAGGTAGAGGACTAGGTTCTAAAAGTTTGTATTTATCCAAAATAAAATTGTGCTATGGAGTCATTTCTGTGCTACTTAAGATTGATTCTAAGTCACTCAAGATTGACCCCAACTCACTCAAGATTTACCTGCAATATTTTTTCAATATGCAAAAGGCTTGAGGTAGTCAACACATCAATGACATCAATTGTCAACATCAAGGAGGGGTAAAAACTTTATTCAATCAAGAAAATGTTACAAAACAAGGGCATTAAATGGCCCTATCAAGTTCAATCAAGTGATCCAATTGGAGAGATAGATCCATAGGAAGTTGACCCTGATCCACCACCTTCCAATCATGAGTACGATCAGAAGCCCATTTAGCTAAGCAATCAACAACACCATTCCATTCTCAAGGAATATGAGTGAAAGTAATATAGTCCAGAGAAGCAGAAAGAACGAGAATTTGTTCAACAATCAAAGCCAACTGCCAGCTCACATCATCTAAATATTGCCTTTTTAGTAAGTTCACCACAACCTGAGAGTCAGACTCACATATGATCCTACACCAACCCAAAAGACTGGCCCGCTCCATAGCCAATAAAATGGCCTGAGCCTCCATAAGATTATTAGTATGAAGACCCTTATAACAGAGAAGATAAACTAAACATCCCCCAAGCTATCCCGACCAATACCCCCAATGCCAACATGACCTGGATTTCCACGAGAAGAGCCATCAAAGTTGATTTTTAGGACACCCTGAGGAGGAGGGTCCATCTTCCCTCCCTATTCACCTTCGGGGTAGGATGTCTACATTTGTTGTGCATGAGTTGCCGTTGTGGAGGTGGAAGATGAAGACGATTACAACAACCAACATCATGAGGATTCACCAACATAGACATATCACACTTAGCCACAATAGTTTTCCCTAAAGAGTGTAGAATTTTCCACCACAGCTGAGGGGCCAGCAACAAAGAATCCTAAAAAATCCGCCTATTCCTCTCCAACCATAGGTTCCAGATAATGAAGGAAGGCCCAAGAGCCCAAGTAGCCTGAAGAAAGGAGATAGAGACAGGGGCCCTTCCCCACCGTTCCCCAAACTCCAGCAAAGAGGACACATGCCAGTAGGTCGTATTCCACACCCCCCACCAGAAATGCCAAATCTCACGAGCATAAGAACATTGGAAGAAGAGATGGGAGACACTTTCTTCCCCACCATGACACAAAACACACATAGAGGGACCATGGAAACCATGCTTACATAAATTATCCCAAGTAAGACACCGATTTTGAGCCACTAACCACATAAAGAAGTTGCACTTGGGCCATGAAAGCTTGTGCCAAACATACTTCCACCAAGGGACCTCAATGTCCCCAAACAAATGTCTACCTAACTGCTTATAACTAGCCGCCACAAAGTATTTTCTAGATGACTCTAAACCATCCCAAGCCAAGACATCAGGACCCCTCAAAGAGTTACAAGCACGAGAAGCAAGGAGTAGGGAAAGCTCATTCCTATCCTCTTGAGAGCCACCAGGTGGCCACTCAGAGGGATGCTTCCAGTGAAAACTTAAACCATCATGCTGCTCCGCCTTATAATGCTCCACAGTATCCCAGCCGACCGCAATAAAAACATCACAAAGGGGATGGAGGTGAGGAAAAGAAGAGAGAATGGGAGGGTAACCATCCCGCGAATCAGACCAAAATAGAGCTTGAGACCCCAAATGACAGATCCAAAACAACGAACTCTTAATCAACTGAGCCCCCACTTTCAAAGTATACTAAATCATAGAGCCACTCCCTTCCAGAGGATAGCGAGGAACCTCAAAAGAAGCAACACCCCGAAGATACTTATGGTTGAGAATACGAACCCATAACTGATGTTGATTGGTACACCAATGCCAATAAAGCTTGGAAGCAAGAGCTTTCCCATTCAAAATAGTAGAGTGTAGACCAAGACCACCCTCCTACTTTGGTCTACACATAGAATCTCACTTAACAAGGCTCCACTTTGAAGACAACAAATTACCGCTCCAAAGAAATTGACGAGAAAGAGCATCAAATTCCTTAAGGAAATACATAGGAGCCGCCTGAACAAAGCCCTTATAGATGGGAAGGGCCTGGATAACAGACTTAAGAAGAGTCACACGCGTAGCAGTAGACAGCCCATGATGGGTCCAATGAGTAACCTTCTGCCTAAGCTTATCAAGCAAAAGCTGCCAAGAAGATCTGGGCTGGTGACCAATAGCAAGAGGAATACCCAAGTAGACAAAGGGAAGAGACCCAATTTGAAACTGTAGAATAGCAGCAATCCTTTGCTGAATAGCATGAGGAGTATTAAAAAAGAAAATAGAGGACTTCTGCTCATTGACTTTCTGGCCCGAAGCTGCAAGGTAGATGTCCAAAGCCGCCCTGAAAGATTCAACCTCCCTAATATGAGCCAGGCCCATAAAAGAGGTGTCATCCACAAATTGGAGATGAGAAAGCATAGGCAAGCTCACCCCCCACTGCCAACCATGAATCAATCCATGAGAAACCTGAGACTTAAGAAGCCGATCCAACCCCTCTGCCATAATAATAAACAAATAAGGAGAGAGTAGATCTCCCTAGCGAAGGCCCCTAGAAGCCCCAAAAAGCTCTGAAGGTTCCCCGTTCACAATAACCAAAAAGGAGGAAGAGGTCATACAGCTCAAAATCTAGCTCACCCAATTAGAGGAAAAGCCAAAGGCCAAAAGAATCTTATGAAGAAAACTCCATTTAACTCTGTCATAATCTTTTTCCATATCCAACTTGATAAACATAGACCTATCCTGAGAGATTTCCATAGAATGAATAACTTCAGATGTAACCACCACCCCATCTAGAATTTGATGACCAGCCACAAAGCCACCTTGCTCCTCAGAAATGATCACGGGCAAACAAGATTTAAGCCTCTCCACAATCAACTTCGTAATAATCTTGTACACCACATTATAGAGCGCAATAGGCCTGAAGAGATCCAGCCTGTCAACACCTTCCTTCTTAGGAATGAGAACCAAAAAAGTAGCATTCAGGGCATGAAGCATTTGCTTACTATGAAGAGACTCATGAACCACCTCCAATAAATCGAGCTTCACAATATCCCAAAACTCTTGGAAAAAATCAATAGGGAAACCATCAGGGCCAGGAACTTTCCCCTTATTCATCCCAAACACCACCTCCTCCACTTCCAACAAAGTCACCTGGCGAGTAATAGAAGCATTCAACTCATTAGAAATTAAGGAAGGAATGCAATCAAGGACCATATTCTCATCCACCTCAGTAGGAAGTGAATCCTTAGTGAACATATCAGAGTAGAACTGACGAGCCTCCCTAGACAAAGCCTGATGCGAAGAGATCAAAAGACCCTCCGAGTTAACAAGAGAAGAAATAAAACACTTATTTCGATGAGCTTGTACCGAATGATGAAAAAAAGTAGTATTCCTATCACCCTCTTGAAGCCAATCAATCCTAGCCTTTTGTTTCCAGAAAATATCCTCATGAAGCTCCCACTCCTCCACCAGCTTCATAGCTTGGCCCTCAGCATGCCCAAGAGCCTCCAAGAAACCTAGATCCCAAATCTAGCGAGTAATAACAGCAAGGCGGGCCTGCACTTCTCTTTTCCTGGCCCAAAAATTACCAAAACATGACCTATTCCATCGCTTAAGATGATACTTGACATATTACAGCTTCTTAACCAGAGAATACATAGCAGTACCATACGCGGGGGCGCCATCCCGCCACCACTAAGCAACGAGATCCCCCAAAGATGGATCACATAGCCACATAAGCTGAAATTTGAAAGGAGGATTCTTTGGATTTTGGAAAGTAGAAGTCAACAACTTAATTGGCCAATGATCAAAGCCACACCAGTCAAGAATCTCAAAACAAATGACCAAGCTACCTCTAACCCAAGAGCAAGAGACAAGGAAATGATCAAGCCACTGGGAAATCGCTTCAGGCCCACTCCATCTATTATTCCAAGTGAACATTCTGTTGGAGGGTTTAACATGCACCAGAGCAAGAGAGTCCACATTACTCTGAAACATATCTGAAGCCGGAACAAGCCTAGGCAGCCCACCCCTTTTCTCCTCCAAACTCAACACAACATTGAAATCACCAGCTAAGATCCAAGGCAAAAAGGGGGCAAAAGACCTCACATACTTGATATGAGCCCAAAGTTGGAGTTTACCATGAATGTCAATCAGAGCATAAACATTACTAACCAAAATAGTCTCACCAGATTCCAAATCCGAAGCCACCATCGAAATAGCAGACTGGCTGGAAATCCACGAACGAGGAACCACCTTACGAGGATTCCAGAATAGAGCCAAACCCCCAGAGGTTCCCCTAGACCCAATACACTGACAGTAGCCAAAAGGCCAGATACGAGGATTATGTTGACGCATAAGATCCACCTGAAGCTTAGTTTCATGAACACAAAAGATATCCGAAGACTAAACAACAATCAAATCTTGAATAGCCTTTTGACGGGAGGTGCTATTCAACCCCTTTGCATTCCATGAGAGAATAATCATGAGGAAGGTTGAGAGAAGTGGGCCTCCAAGGTCTCAACAGAACCAAATTCCACCAACAAATCCCCAGAAGACTTAATCTTGTCTGCATCCTTCTTATGACCATCCTTCAAAGAATTTTCAAAGTGCCCCTTCTTGAGAGGGTGTTGCAACACCCCCAAAGCAGGACACGATCCTCGACCTTTACTTGAAGAAAACACTACCTTAGCCAAATCTGCTAAAACAATATCATCCTGCACATCTGTAGAGGCTCCAGGAGGGTCAAAAATCCCCAGCCCCAATGCCAGAGAAGTATTCTGAACAACAATCACCTGTTTCAACCCCGAATCCAAACCAACATCCATACTAGTGGCCCTAGAGGACAAATCAGCAGGAATCCCTTCCTCCAAAGCCTGATTATCCAAGGCCTCAAACCGATTGAAACCCTGATCACTCTATCTATCCTTATAGGCCCACTTTTGGCCCCTCCCTTTATTTCTCTGCTTAACAGGAATAAAGCCATCCTTATCAGGCCCACCCTCGACCACAGATGCCTTGCCTTTATCCCCCTTCTCCATCGAAGGCCTAGAAGAAGGAGAAGAAGAAGCCCTTGCCATTTTGGGTGCTCGAGAACACTGATGCTGAAGGTGTCCGTACTTGTGACAAAAGCGGCAACGAAAAGGAAGGGACTCATAATCAAGCGATTGAATCCACGAGGCAGCACCAATACAAATTTCCAAAGAATCTGGTAAAGGGTTATTTAAATCGATTTCAACAAAAATGCGAGCATAGGAGAATACCTTTTTATCCAACGTATTCTGAGCAATGGCAGCCGACTTTCCCAACAAAGCAGCAATCTGGAGCAAAATATCCTCCCTCCAAAACTCCAACGGTAGCCATGGAAGACAGACCCAAACAGGAACCCGTGTAGGAAGATCCTCAGTTGCATTAAAACCTCCATGCCAGGGTTTAATGAACAAGCCAACATGATTGTAAAAATACGGCCCTCCCTTGAAAACACGATTGCGATTTGAGATACAAGAAAAATCAACCATGAAATAACCATTCGTAGCCACCAGAAAATCAAAATCACCTTCAACCTGCATGTTGGCTCCAATAAGCAAAGTACTCCTGCACCGATTCGGGAGAAATAACCAAAACTGGGTGATCTTGGCATCGCGGTAAGCACCCATTCACTTTCTTGAGCTTAGAGCTCTCATCCACAAAAGACGAATCCATTTTTTGTGCATGCATGGCAGCCGAAAAAGGCTGAGATGGATTTGGCCCAGCAAGCACTAGGTTGTTAGAAGCCCTAGCCATACCCCAACCCCGAGCACCCACCCCAGCTTCACCAAATCCACACCGTTTCCCCCACCCACAAACCACACCACCTTCTTCCCACCGCACCCAACAAGCCCCACCCCTTCACCACCCAGCACGCAGGACAGAGCCCCACCTGTTACTGGCCGCAGGCACTCAAGAGGAGGTCCGCGCAGTCAAGGGAGGTGCGGGAGCTCAAACCGGGCGCGCATCTTCCCCAATAAAAAATATAACTAATTATTTACTTGTAAAAAAATTACAAAAAAAAAAAATGTCATCAACGACATCAATTGTTAGTTTTATGTAGTATAATGAATTAATTATGCAAGTCTCTAATATCTACATTCCTTTATCAATTTAAAATCTAGGTACACCTATCTCCCTTATTTATTTCACAAATAAGATTTCAATTTTATCATTCCCTATTGATTAATAAAAGCTAAATTAATTAGTATTCTATTATGTACATTTATTTTATTAGCCTAGGTTTATGCAAAATGGATTATAAATAGGAATTATTTTGATGGGACATGGGATAAGAAGTCTGAATAGGATAACTAAAAGTAGAACAAAATTGCACTTGTTAGCAAGTTTGATTAAAGTGATTCATAATTACGACCCCAAAAGCATCAATGTACCTTATTTTTAATAGCATGGCCGTCAAAACAATGAACATTTTGAAGTTAGAGCAGGACTAAATGTACATTCCAATCTTCCTAATATATTGTGCAAAGATACCCCCATTAAAAGAAATCATATTACAGGTCAAGAAGCATTCATTTGAATCATTTCACCATACAATCTATTATATCAATCTTGACTGCAAACATACTTTCCATAGCATGCTTGGCAATGGAGATCATACCTCTTAATCATTGCTGCTTATCAAATCGTTCGATCTAACTTACAGGTGTACCAAAAGCATGATATAACATTTTAGGCATATGGAATATATCATCCATATGGAATATATAGGAAATATCTTCTCCCTTAGATCTGAAACTTCAGGTTCCCAAGTGGGAAACCAGAGTTGAATACTCAACCGCCATTTTGAGAACGCATATAGTAAAAAATTATGACAGATGAATGACAAGAAGTTAAGAGATTCAGCGGATCTCCAAGACATCATAAGATAAATGAATTATATTCCTCTGCATTCATTCCAACAATCATATCATATGACCAACATTCAAATCCAAGGGACTTTCACACGAGCGAGGCTTCTACCTAACTACCCACTTGCAAGCATGCAAATAATTTATTGTTGCGGTGTCCCACTCGCTGGCTTCCAGACCACCTGAACTTCCATCCTAATAAATACCCCCTTCATGGCCTTAGTCGTTCAGGCTGCCCACATCTGTTTTTTCAGCTGCCTAAGTAATGGATGAGAAATTGGCTGATCCCCACAATTGTTCCTCCTTACCATTTCATGATCAAGATATGTTTGGTCTGCATGAATTTTCATACAGCAATGCAGATCCTGGCCTTCAAGATCTCAGCTTTGATCTGCCACATACACCAGCACCAGTCCCTTCTATTTCAGGGCCACCCACTATAAAGGGATACATCTGCACAAATTCAGAGGAAAATTCGGGCTATTTGGTTCCCATGTCAATTGATCCTGCTCATGGATTCTCTGCACTTGATTCTGAAGTCCCTTCTCTGCTACGCTGCTTGGATGGGATTGAGGGTCATGCGGCATCTAGTTCTTTCAGTAAATATGGTACTGATAAGGTGGGCAGGGCTCTGAACCAGGGGGCATTGTCATCAAGCAAACCTGGGAGGGAGCATAATTTGTCCCTGCATAAATCTGCATACCGGACAGAGTCTCAGAGATATAACCACATCATGGCAGAAAGACAGAGAAGAGAAGAGATGAATGAGAAATTCTCAATTCTGAGGACCATTCTACCAAAACTAACAAAGGTACGAAATCTCCTTTCACAATATTTAAGAATAGCCATTATAATTTGTTATCACCATTGTTATTGTTATACACATCTTTATTCAGGTTTTCTTAAAATTTGAAGGTGTAATGTTTGTGTCTTTGAGTTTTCAGAAAGACAAGGCCTCCATTGTCACAGACACAATTAATTATGTCAGAGAACTTGAAAAGAAGGTCAAGTATCTGCAAGATTTTAAATGCAAGGCTAAGACAAAGGGATTCGAGCAGAACCACTGTAGTGTCGATCATGAAATCAGGCTGGATGAAATGGGGGATATGAAGGTGATGAATGATGAATACAAGCAGGTATAAGAAACCCAGTTGTACAAATTGGTTTTTACGCAATTCTACAAATTTATCTGAATAATTCTCTGTTTATTTGCAGGATCTTGGAACCCTTCCACATATTGAATTACGAAACATGGGCAATCATGCTCTGATTACGTTGGTGTGCTCTCGGAGCCGTGGACTGATCTTAAGAACACACAAAGCTCTGGTGGACTGCAAAGTGGATTTGTTGCAGTCTAATGTGACCACCTTGGAGAACAATGCAGTACACGAGTTTTCTGTTCAAGTAAGACCCTGAAACTCAAGATCAGCTAATTTTTTCAAGTTTTTTTGCTGGTTAACATAAATTTGAGAATACAAATTTTCAAAATAACAAAAACCCAAAAAGCATTTTATTTTGGATCTGATGAGATAAGCACCGTGGGATATGAACAGTTAAAGCCAGGTGTAAGTTCAAGCAATGATGAGATAATTAGTGCTCTTGAAGAAGCCACACGTAACGGTCGATAAATCTTCTTGCAACTGCTCTATATATGTAAAGATGTTAGCAATATCAGCGACCACTGCATTATATTCAAATGAATGGGTGCTCAATGAAAATAAAGGCTGGATTTTTGTTGTTAAATTGCTTTCCTTTTGAGGAATTGGTAAAACCCCAGATAAGTAATGGCACATTTATAAATGAAATATGTCTCTTTTGCTGGACATTATATATATGTCAATAGGTTTGTTTTTCATTTTCCATTAAGTTGTTCAACATTTGGTTTTAATTTGAATTTCCTCTTCAAAGTTTTTCATGCATAGTTTTGTTGTTTCTGGATTTGATTGTGTTCTAGTTTTTTATCAACGTTTCTGATCACACAAGTGACCCATCATCAGGATAAAGAGTTGCAAAAGAAAATGGATCACTGAGTGTGATCCGAAACGTTGATGAAAAACTAGAACACAATCAAATCCAGAAGTAGGAAAACTAATTTCATATGGATTGTGGAAATTTAATTGCATTGGTTTTTCATGCTGTTCAAATTAGTTTTGATGATCTCATTTTCAAAAGTATTCTTTAAATTTAATATATTTATAATAACTCTAGTTAGTATTTATGAATATATCAATTCAAATTATTTATCATTAGTAAATTATTAGTGGTGATTTTAATTATTTTGTAATTATGATTTATTTCAGTTTGATATATAAAAATATTTGACTTACAAGATGGTTAGTGACACACATATAGTTAAGGGGTTTAATGAAAAATTACTCAAAGAAATAGTTCAATAACATGCAATACAATTTCAATGTAGTTAATTGAAAATTTCATAATAAAATTGACTTTTTTTAATAATAAATTGCAACATAAGTTTCATTAGCTACAACACATTAGTGTAAGCTTTTGTCACTTAAATCTACTAACCTATACTAGCATACACATATATAATTGACCTATTATTTTTAGTTTTTTGATATGTTGTCATAGAATTTTTTAGCTCCAATTTACAAAATTTCACACCTTCCATAAATTCAAGTTGTTTTATGTCTTTCTCGAGGTATCAACTAATTGTGTCAAGTTTCATAGTTCACGTCTTAGTCATGATTAAATTGTGTCAAAGGTCACAATATTGTAATATTCAAGTATCTAATTAGTCTCAAGGGAGGTGAGTTATCATGTATAGCCAAAATTGTAAGTTAAAAGTCAAAGACACCCTTAAGCAAAGTTTTGGGGTTCTTGTGTAGTATTATAGCTTGTTACACTCTTGCATGAGTTCTATTAAGGTTTGCATATTTATACTATAGCAAGGTTGTGAGGTTTTCTTGTAGTCATGTCTAGTGTTTGGTCACTTGCACAAGAAGTCAAAAAAATTGCATGCTTTATATATGAGCTAGAGATGCAAAGTTTTCATGTAGTTATGTATTTTTTGCATCTTTACACCAAATCTTTTGAAGCCTATTGAGTTCAAAAGCATTAGGCCTAGGGGATCCAAGCTCTTTTTACAACCATGTAATCCTTGCTTTTTTAAGATTTCCAAATATTTGCATCATTCCATTTTACAAAGCTTTCACATTGCTTTGTATGTTGGGTACCTATCCCAAACAATTGAAATTCCAATTGTTATGCAATTATAAAAAAATAAACTTATTTCTCACATGTGTGCCCAAGATTTATCAAAAATCATGCCTTTTTTTGGTCATTTTCTATAAAATTTGCTTTGCTTCTTGTGTTCTACACATATCGGCTCTTCACACTACTTTTAAATTTTACAAATACCATTTCCTTCCTGAACCTTATTGATCTTGGAGATGAAAAATATTACTATCATCATGGAGGAGCTCATACAAAACTAGAGTTTCAAGATGTTTCAAAGATTTTAGGCATTAACTAGATTTTTGCATTCACGTGTTGCTTTAATTTCCTCAAGTACATTGTGTTGTATGAACAACCTAGATCCTTGATATTTTTTATTACAAACTAGGTTGTTCTTCAAAAACTTGCTTGAATGTTTAGACATTTCATGATTCAAATTTTTGAGTTCGTTGTGTAACCCTAACCAAATTACATCATAGATTCAAAAGATTGTTTGAGCCTCAGTCTCTAAGTCTCAGGACTTTTCTTTACCTTGTGCAAATATTATTGTTTCGTGAATTATCCCAAAAACTTCATAATGATTTGACATATTAGGTTACTACACTTTTATTTCAATCATACAAGCCTTGCATACTTGCATAATTTCTCCAAAAATCTACTTTGCCATAAGTCATTAATCTTTTCATCTCATATTCCAATCTTAAAGTGTTGTGCCTAAAATCTCGAAACCCCACTTTGATCCAATCTCTAGAAATTTAAGACACCTTTTCTAACCTTTTTAATTGCATATTTGCACCCAAATTCTACAAATCTACCTATGACTATTTTGAGCTATTTGTCTCCTTAAGAATTGTAAACTTATGTCATCTCTTGCCAAAATGGAGTACAAGTTCAATTTGTTGGTTGCACCCCCTCCCCCCATTCCAAATATTTCTCATATTTTGATATGGACCTAAGCCATGTCATTTTATAGGAATTTCACATGAGAATATAGGAAACGAAAAAACTAAATAGTATGGTTAAGTATTGAGAATAAAGTGTTTTCATTTAGACAAGTAATTTTTCCATTTTATCCAATTCTTGGATTTTATCAATGCATGTGTAAATTTTATAGCCCCGAGATCAAATAAATTAGGAGCTTAAGTGGATCATGTTATTAAATTAAAATCAATTGATATCAAGTACATTGAACAAATATTAGATATTTCATATCATATAGAACAATCAAGCATTACAATCAATTCTTAAAGGTAATTCTTTGAGGAAATCTTAGATCGGTGCATGTTGATAAGTAATGATAATTGCCTAGAGAAGGTTAGAGTCTCCACAACTATATTGCCTAAGAAAATTCACAAATTAAATTCCATGAGGTTCAAATCAATGATATGATCACCTTGCTAAACTAAATCCTTTGTAATTCCAATGCAAAAGAGTTTCATCCTTCGATGTTTCATTTCATAGCTAGGATTCTAGGAGAAAAGGAATATATTATATGATCTACCTTGATTTGAACTAATCCACGATCAACTAGTTGAAGCCAAGGGATAAAAATGCTTTTACATGAACTTATACTTGGTTTACTTTATTGCAAGAAGAGTAGTCCTACTAGGATTAAAAGTAGAAGAAAATATGAGTATTGGGTAGAAGAAAGTATACAATAATTACTCTCAATTTGAATTCAATTATATTTAGAAGTATATTTAGAGGTGTTTTAGAAGGGTAAATGTTTTTTATTATTATTATTATTATAAGGATGTTTTAGAATGATACTTACCAACATATATTTTTGGAGGCTATTATTGTGGTTTCTTCATAAGGAAATTTGTTGATACAATTTTTTAGCTTATCTTATATTATAATTGTTAGGTTTATTGGGGCTACATACAAAACTCTCAATCATGTTAGTGATAATCTTGTATTGTTTGAGTTATGTTGATAACTAGATATTATTCATACATTTATTTCAAGAAACTATAAGAAATGAATGAAATTCTTTATTTCTATTGGTAGATATGTACCTTCTTCCATAAATTCCAAATATGCAAAAAAAAAAAAATCTTTAGTTACTTTGCATTATTTTGAATTAAGTATATCTTTTGATCCTAGAGGACACTTCCAGAGTGGTTATTTGTATCCTCCTATATACACAAGTTGATACTCATTTGTTTTTGGGTAGACTACAATAAAGAGCCTTGGGTTTGAAGGAGAGAGTTCTCAAGGCTAACAACTTTCTAGATCAAAGATTTTAAAACACCAAAAGTATGGATTTTTTTTTTTATTATCATAATTTTATGGATCTAGCTTTTTAAGAAGTGAAAATTTGTTTGATAAAGCAATTTTGAGAATAAATTGGTTGGTAAGAGAATAGAACTAAAATGGAAAGAGGGTTGAGAATGTAAGTAATAGAAGCTTGCATGATTGAATATTAAGATCGAGGAACCTAAATAATCAAAGGGAGAATCATCTAAGAGAATGAAGAAGAAGGAGAAGGATCACCACAAGAAAAACAATGTCTCTTCTACAACTACCACCCAAAAAATTAAAGTACCTATAGACAAGGAAGTGAATGAAGATCTAGAATATGCATCTCTTGATAAAATGGAGAAACTAATAAGAAAGAATATTCCAAGAGTTAAAACTATTTTTCTAGGAAAGCCTAAAATGGTGAAAGAAATTTTAGTTCCCAAGTACTTATTCTATTTCTCTTGAAACATTTCCTCTCCCCATTTTAATAATAAATCGATTAGTTATTAACATTTCATCTTCTCCTTTTTGGAAGTTTCCACCAATACAAAAAATATCATTCTCCATATCAAAAGTTACCTTTTTCTAACCTCCTTATCTTCCTCTAGATAGAGCTCTATCTAGAAATGCTCCTCCTCGAAAAATCACAACACCTCCTAAGAAATGTCTCTTTCTACCTTCTCAAGAATATTTAAAGATTCCTCTTAGAAGGATTATATAAAGAAAAACAATTTAGAGGTTTGCAAGTTGTAAATAAGGTTCCTACATTAAAAGAATATTCTACCCTTGATTCATTTTTGTGGTTCAACCAAATTATCCAAAAATAAAGAGGGTTACCAAAATAGTGATAGAAGACTTCACAAAGCTTGCATCTATTTTTATTTATCCTCCTTCACCAAACAAATCTAATTTGAGATGATTTATTTATATTGATGTTTAAAGTTTTATATTATTTTAAATTATAACCCTTTTGTTTGACAAGGAAGAAGGAGATACTCAAATGGCTAAAAGGTTTTCCTTGGCAAGAAAATGAGACAATATATCTAAGAAATGATCAAATCTAGAATTGATTTCACTATCCAAAATATGGATAAAGATTAAGTAATGAAATAATAGTTAAAGTAGAAGGTATAAATATATGGATTCTTACATACATTATTTGGTAGGATCATTGGAATCACCATGTAGAATAGAAAATTCTTTATATTTTTGAAGTTATAGATAAGGATATACCTTTTCTAAAAAAATTGTAATATTATAAGAGCTAGTAAAGAATGAACAAAATAGATGATTTTATATGGATTCAAAATTATTGGTGATTCTTTCATTCTCTATCATAAAATTCAAGATGAGTTCAATTTCATAAGAGATATAGAGGATAAATTTGATGTTGAATTGAAGATTTTGGAACAAAACATCCCAAAAAATCTAGAAATGGAGTTGATTTTCCCATTCAATTGTTTTAGAATAAGTCATCAATGGAAAATATCTTAACTTGCATACTAAATGGAAGGAAGTAAATAAGTACATAATCATAAATTTGTAGAGTGAAAAGAACAAACCAAATGAATATTATTTATTAGATCAAAGTGATTAAGTGATATGTGTTATAATTGTGAATAAACATGAGACACGTGATCAAAAAACAAACAAAAACACCTTCCACACAAGAGAGATGCAACCAATAATCTATTATATCATCAACAAGAAAAACTTACAGAATGAACCTTAAGAGTCTTCAAGGAGATCTAGAGAGATAATATAATGAGAGCGAGTGTTTTAAAGGAGAAACCCTAAATGATAAAGGGATTAAATCATGACAAGTGTTAACATCCTATGTGATGAGACAAAATGATCTAATAATAACTCACTTTATTTAGTAGAAAAAAAAACACTCATAAGTTTAGCTTAAGTGCATGAAATGAATTAGACTAATAATCAATCAAATATTAATTGATTATTATCTAATGCATGATTACTCTAACAATATATTGATTTATTGTAAAGATTATTTGTCAATTCAATGATTAAAATTCTTTGATTAGATTAGTGGAGGTTCTAAAGAGTCAATTCAAGAAAGTAATAAAATAAGAGTTGTTTAAGGAATTGGGGTTGAAAACAACATTAATTAACAAGATTAGAAGGTAAAGGGTCTCTTGGGAAGATTTTGAGAAGGGCATTAATTTTGATCTAGTAGGATATTTGTGTGGATCAAGAAAATGATGATGAAATAAATGAATAGCAACAACAAATAATAAAACACAGTCAAATTCAATCACCTCAATGAAGAATAAGGAAATAAAATAAATAAAATAAATCAAACCTTCATGATGACCTTGCTTAACTCCATTGTTCTTAAATTTCACCTTGTTGAATGGTGTGTGTGGTCGCTCTTAGATTTTTAGCAAAAAGGACTTAAAACAATACATTTATAAATTTCTTGTAATGAGAGAGAGATAATGAATGGATGTTGGTTGTATTTATAGATTTTAGGTGATACTAATCAATGGTTGAGATTTTAAAAAAGATTGAAAATATCGATGAATGAGAATTCTTGAGAGGAATTGACGAGGATTTAACTGATAACATGATTTGAGCTAACTGACTATATGGATCAGTTAAGAGGATTGATTTATGGGATAAGTACGAGTGACTTGCTATTGAGGTTGAACAAATTGGATAGAAGATGAATTGATTGAAGAGAAAACTTGAAGTGAGTGGGAGTTGATTGATGACGTGGAAATGTGTGGACAATTAATATAATAATTAAATAAATAAAATATTTTTTTCATGTGCAAATGGGAAAATAAATAAAATAAATAATTTAATTTATTTTTAGAAGAGGATAATGTTGAGAAGAATAATTAGTTTTAATTAAATAATTATAAATAATTATTCAATTATTGAGATTAGGAAAATATTAATGTTGAGGTAAATTAATTAAATAATTATAAAAATTTTAATCAATTTGCGAGAGGAGAATAAATTAATAAATTAATAAAATAATAAAATAATTAAAATTATTTAATTAAAAGAGGAAAATGATGAAGTAGATGATTTAATTAATTAATTAAAACTATTTAATCAAAGTAGAAATGGAGGGAAATTTTGAATTTTAAATAATTAAATAATTAAAAATTATCTAATTATCTATGATGAAGGGGAAATAACATTAATTTAATTAAATAATAAAATTATTTAATTAAATCCAAAAGACAAATTAATTAGAAAAGATGATGGATATTGATGATGTTTTGGAAGAAATGAGTTAGTCAAATTTAGGTGTCTACATTTCACCCCTCTTTGAGACAATGCGTATTTACAACGTTGTTTCAAACAAAGTATGAAGGATTTTGTGACAAATTGACCCACCTTTCCCCAGTGAATGAAGAAAGGGAGGTAGGATTCTCCCTTGAGAGGTTGACAAAGAATTTAAAAAATTAGGTCAAACCCATGAAAAGATGTGGTGAACTTAGTAATTGGACAAAAATAGGAAAATTAGGTGATAGGAATGTCAAGGGGTTGTTGTGAAGGAATTAGGATAAGTGAGGGGAGGGAAGGTGAAGGGTGGGTAGGAATAATTAAGGCTATGTGGCTATAAATAGGAGGGTGAATGGTAAATTCTCTTCATTTACACTCCTAGCTTTTTGAGATTAAGATCTCTAGAGTCCTCGAGAGTGAAGGCATTGAGACGATGGTGAGCATTATAATTGGAGATCATCATATAGAGAGAGTCAAGACATATGAGTGATGCGAACATGGTAGATGAGATATATGCCTAACTCTCACCTTATGATTTTAGTTGTGTGTAGTATTCCTAGTCTTCTAAAATGCAATGAAAAACAACTAAAATCATGCAAAGACTAAAAAAAAAAGACAATACTCAAGATTGGGCTAGTTGAAACTCAAATAAGAAAATAAAAACAAATAAATTTACATATTACCTTCTTTGAGTTTGATTTCCTTGTTTACCCTTGATGAAGCTTGAATGTATGCTCCTTGGATTAATTTTGACAACACAACACTTCAAAATGCATGATTTTGGGTGCAAAATGGATGCAAAGGATGGATTTTGATGCAAAAACTATAGTCAAATGAGTGCAATGTGAGAGAAAAAGGTAGTGTGTGTGCTTGAAAACTTGAATGCATAATGCAAAATGACTATGTTTTTCCTTAGTCATTAGAGGGCAAAGGGAATGGAGGGTTAGGATTCAATCTAGGGATTAGATCCAAGGTTTGAGATGCCTTGAGGCATCTCAACTCATGAGAGGATGACATGTGTCATCCTAGGGAAGTGAGGAAGGGTGAGGTGGAGCCTAGGTGGATGAAAAGTGGAGGTACTTTTTCCAAGTACCTTGGGAAGGACAAAAGGGAGGACTTGTCTTATCCTCTCCAAATCATGGGGAGGATGTGAAAAGTGAGGAATTTAAAATTCCACCAAAAATATCCATAGAGATTGGAGAAGGCCTTGGGAAGAATAAATGGAATTAAAAAAATCCATTTGTAAGGACATAGGGATTGGAGTGAAGAATTAAAATTACTTTTAATTCTTCTAGAGGTTTTGGGAAGATAAAGTGGAATTAAAAATTCCACATAGGCTTATAGGGCGAATAAATGGGAATTTAAATTTCCTTGGGAAGGGGAGATAACTTCTCCAAAAAGGGAATAAATTAATAAAGGTTGACCTAGGTACATATGCCATAATTGGCATTAGTATTAGATTAGGCTAATTAACCATTAATTAAGAGTTGTGCAAATGATTAAGGATGAGATTAAGGCAAGTGGCAAGTTATGGAGGATGTGACAAAAAACCTGATTAAGGAATGTGCACACCCTAATCATAGATTAATTAGGTTAATATGGATTAAGGAGGGATTATGGAGGATGTGACAACAAGAGAGAGAAAGGGTGTGAATTAAAAATTGATTTTAATTCATATTCTAGATAAATGACAAGATTAAATAAATTAGCATATTTATTTAATATTGAGAGGAAAGAGGGTAAAGTATTTAATTGAATAATGAAATAATTTTACAAAACATTAGAATAAGCTAAATATTAATTAAACATTAAAATTATTTAATTAATATGGTCATATAGATGTGAAATAGATGGAATAGGGAGCAAATTTGACCACATGGGAGTGGCAAAATTTAGATGTCTAAATTCTTTCCCTCTTCAAAATATTGTTAAAATAATGATGTTTTGAAGAAAAATAAAATATAGGTGAATCAATAGAAGAAAACAAGGATATGATGCCCCAACATGGCAAGGAAAATTGAGATGAAGAAAATATGAAAAATATGTAGGATTATGCACCCTTGAGAGGGTAGACAAGGAAAAAGGGGCCCCAAGCAATGTTGTGATAGTGACAAAAGGAGGGAACCATGAGGACCACGATAAAAAATGGTGAAAATGGCTTTTGAACGGAAGAAAATGGAGCAGCAAGGTACAAATGGGGGCTAAAAGAGTAAATTAGGGTTGCATGGGGGGGGGGTAAAAAGGTAACCTATAAATAGTAACTTACCTAAGTTACTAGTCATTTTAACCTTTGTGCATAAAAGAGTTTGGAAATCTTGGAGAGCAAAATGGCACATGAAGGTGACATCCCACACTGATTGGATGCAGTATGGGCCTAGTATTAAAGTGACGAGGTTCCTGGATAGGTATGCCTCATAAACCACCCTTGTATTTTATGTTTTGCATTTATTTTTTGTTTGAAATCTATGGAAAGGGGGATTGACTTGTTAGGAAAGGAAGATTCGCCCTTGCGAATGGGTGGATTCACCCATGTAGAGTAGGGATTCAAACAATCTAGACAAGTGAATGTGCAAGGGCCATGGGGAGGGTAAAACACATGTCTAAGGGGTGGATGTGCTATGGGTAGGGTGAAGCATATTCACCTCTATAGGATGGGGTCCATAAGGGGAAATGTGGAATGCTCAACAAGGGGTGATTGCATGGGGGTCAGGAAAATGTGTGAGGTTAGGGCTGAAGTGGATTCACCCTTGAAAAGAAAAAGGAATGGGTGATTGCATGATTCTCCACAATGGTTATCATTCAAGGGATGGACGAATGCATGAGGCTGAGCCAAAGTGAATTCAACACTAAAATAGGGGGTCTAGATAGGCGATTATGTGTTCTTGCATGAGCGAATGTACGACAATCTATCCCTTTATTTCCTTTCTTTGCACATATTCTATATTGAACTCACTTAATAGCATAACCCACTTAACCATTCTACCAATCAGTGATGTTCTAAACAAAATATATTTAAGTGGATCCACTTTGGATATGAGCTTGATTGAATGGCTAAGCATATAATGGAAAAGCTTTTGGGAACTAAAGACAACTGCAAGACAATATTTTTCCATGGGGGAGTAGTTGAGTTTGTACCCAACTAATGTGTGGATGATATAGTAGATGGCCCTTTCTTTCCCATTCTCATCATGTTGAGCCAAAATGCCCCTAGTGCAACAAGTGTAGAAGAAATATACAATGGTTTTCCCACAATAAGAGGCATTTTAATGGGGGGATTAGCTAGGTATTCCTTAATTCTATCAAAGCCTTGTTGGAATTCTCAATTCCATTTGAAGAATGTTCCCTTATAAATGATATGAGTGAAAGGTTAACACTTATCT
This sequence comes from Sequoia sempervirens, assembly GCA_007258455.2. Classification (NCBI taxonomy): domain Eukaryota; kingdom Viridiplantae; phylum Streptophyta; class Pinopsida; order Cupressales; family Cupressaceae; genus Sequoia; species Sequoia sempervirens. The sequence goes on along the minus strand of VDFB02000008.1, from coordinate 346,826,206 downwards.
ACAAGTTGAGCTATAAAATGCTAGATTGACTATAATTTTCCTTATAGGCTTCTCAACTATTTTAGATTCTTTGGAGGGGGAATTTCCATGATAGCCTTGACTGTTGCTGGATCAACCTCTATACCACATTTGGATACAATATATCCCAACAATTTACCTGAAGTGACACCAAAGATACATTTCTAAGGATTTAATCTCAACTGACTATTCTAATATGTTAAATATCTATTTCAAGATCTTGGGATGCTTTTCTCTAGTCTTTTACTTGCCTAATAGGTTATCTATGCAATCGTCTATTATGATATGAATGAGATCATGAAAAATAACTGTCATGACACGATGATAAGTGGCTCCTATATTTTTCAAACCAAAGGGAATGGCACTATACTAGAAGGTCCCCCAAGGAGTGGTAAAAGATTTTTATGTCGATCTTCAGTTACAATCTTTATTTGATTATAGCCAAAAAATCCATCCATGAGGGATACCATGGTATGAATCGCTATAAGATCAACAAGCATGTCAATATTAGGCAATGAGAAATCATCTTTGGGGAAAGATTCGTTAAGGTCTCTAAAATCAGTGCATATGAAAATGCTCCCAGTGGACTTAGCTATAGGGACAATGTTGGAAATCTGGTATAAATAATCAATTGGTCTTATAAATCCAATTGCCAATAATTTCTCTAACTTAACTTTGAAAAGTAAGGTAGCCTATGGGTACATATTGTGAGGCTTTTGTTTGACTGGTTTCACATCAGAACACACATCTAGATGATAGACGACAATTGTAGGATCCAATCCTAGCATATCATAACAGGTCCAAGAAAAAATATTGAAGCCTTCTTGGAGAAACTTGGAAAACACCAGGTATTCATCTTTAGTCAAATATTTGGCTACATATGTGATTTTCGGTTCGAACTCAGTACTCAAATTTATCTCTCTTGTTTCTTCAATCAAAATAGAAGACCTCTTGAACCATTGAGTACCCATAAGGGGAAGATGAACATCCTCATCCTCTAATGCCCTAGGGAGGTTTTCACTAGAAAATAAACCCTTTATTTTTACTTTTGATGGATCTAGAAGTGCCTCAGGGAGGTTTTCGTTAGAAGATTCTTTGTCATTTTTCTATTTTCTATTTTTACAGTTAATGTGCTCATCTCCCCCAAAGTAGATCTAGCATAATATTCTTCTAATCTCATGAAATGCACATAGGCCTCTCTAGAAGGGAGAACGTTGATGGGTGTTGTACCTCATTGGTCCCAATCTATTAGCTTGAGGTGGTGGAGGGAAAGGCTTATATGGTGAAAATGGATGTTGATTTGAATAGTGACAAGACATTCAAGTCATCATAAGAAAGTATGATGGTTTCTTCCTCAAGGATTCCTTAAAGAATATAAGTTTCCACATTAACATTATTCAATGCACTAGGTGATGATGCAGATTGTTTTTTATTTTGATTATAACCAATCCCTTGGTGCTTTGATTGGGTTGGAGGTTCAAAATTTCTACACATTCCTTTCTCATTCACACCTAATCCTCCTCCCTGATAGTTTTTTTTCTGCTAACTTGTGAGCTTGTCGATAAACCTCTTGAAAATATTCTAGAAGAGGGGGAGAAGGATTTGGTTCTACTTGATATACCCATTGACTAACATCATCATTAAACTACTCTTGTGCTAGGGTTCCTAAGAACTGAAAGGTGGTAGAACCCATGTTCTTAGAGCTTATAGTCTTGGTTTCTGGTTCTTGGTGTTTTATAGATCCTAATGGTTGGCCATAAGTGTGTGGAGAAGGTGGCATTGTGCCCACATTGAGTGTAGTACACATTTCATATTCTCCACATCCCTTGTCAATGATCTTGACCTTAGAAATGGAGGATTCAAGTGTGTAAGATGGGGTGGAGGATGAAAAGAGGTTATTGGGATTGACAAAGGATGAAGGAGAAGTAGTATTGGAAGGCCCAACTTCAACTCTAGGACAATGCTGAGAATGGGGAAACATAGCCTCAAGAGCACAATAGTACTCAAAAGGGTTTGGATCTACATTGATGGTGAACTCAATACTATTATGTGGGAACTTTAGGCACTGATGGTATGTGGATGGTACAACTTGCATGTCATGAAGCTATAGTCATCCACAAAGGAAATTGTATAGTAAATCCAAATCAAGAATATGAAAAGTGGTATATTGCATCACGAGGCCAAGCTGAATGGGAAGGAAAATGGTGCCTTTATAATTCCTCTCTACATTATCATATGCTTTGATTGTTATGACTTGATTATCTAAGTCAATATGAGTGTACCCCACCTATTTAATGAACTTTATTGTACATAGATTAAGGGAGAAACCATTATCTAGCAAGACATGTTTGACCTTATGATTAGCAACGAGGACCTCTATGTGAAGAGCATGGTTATGTGCAGGGTCAATGGGAGGCTGATGCAGAGTAACATATCAACTCAGCAAATTCTCATTTCATTAGGAAAATCAATCCCAAATTGAATCAGGATAAGATCAAATTATCTTTCCACCAAAATTTATCAAATTCTCATACAAATTTTATTGACTCTTTCAAAAACACAACACCCAAAAGAATCACAACTTGGCCCTACAAATTCATCTTCATCTATCTTGACTAAAATCATACAAAATCTTGATTTGAACATCTAGAAATAGTCCACTCACTCATCAAGGCAACAATATTCAGACACCTCTATTCTTAATATTATGGAAAAAATAATTCTTACCACTGTCCCTTAGTCTACAATCAAGCACTAAGCTTGTTCCTTATGAAATCTTTGTTCAAGTCACTCAAAATAGTAAACCTTAATGTATCTTTATTGTCATTATTATGAAGGCAACCATACGTCTATTTCTCAGACTCCATGACCATTGTACACCTCATAACTTGACTGAAATGAACCATGCCATACTTACAAAGCACTATCAAAGATGGTTTCCATCAGTCACATGACTGTCCCAATAGATAACCAAGTTCTTCTACAAGGTTCTCCTTGCCCAATCTCTAAAATCCTGCAAACCTGCATTCTACACCTTCACTAAACATAAGAACAACTTGTCACAACATCATAGACAATATTCAACCACTTTGCAACCATTCTTTACACTATGTGATTAGGTTACCATTGATTATACAAACAAAGCACCATTTATCAAATATGTTTCCATACCCTAAAGTGGGTAAAACTCATAACCCAAGTTCAAATTCTAAGGACCAAATACTCATTCAAAGACCTTCCAATGCCCAAATCAACAAAACAAAATCCTTCCCTACTCTGCTTTAAAGAAACTCCAGATTCTTACATTGTGCGCTAGGAAGAAGGCTAGTGAAATGGGCCTTTTTTACAAAGAAATTCATATTTATTCCATTCCAAATCACTAGCCAAGTTAAAATAGTCATTTCTCAAGTTGAAAAACTCAGGATTTTGAATTTTCAAAGATTGAAACACTTAGAATCAGACTGTTCCATCAAACCCTTGTTTAAATGCACCAAAATAGGGAGGGTTTTGTGTATAACCCACTTACAAACCTCTAGACCTCTGGCCAATCATTGAAACATGTCTTAATAAATTTGAAATTTGTTTTGAAATCATCTCCACACCCCTGCACACGTTATTTCTTCAAACCCATGCTTGAAACCTCCATTTTTGAATGGAAAACTCATATTTTAGGTTTTGAAACAACTCCAATTCGTATTCCTGTCACCCCTGCACTCACATAAAAAAAAATCATATAAAAAATGCCCTACTTGTCCCATCCCACCATTCGACAAGGCTTACACCAGTGGGATGGCCATTAAATCTCTTAAATGACTCTCACAATTGTTGTAAAAAGAACTCTGCCTGAGACATAGAAAGTTGTCTCTTTTCTCTTGTTCTTGAAAAAGGTAGCCTCCTAACTCTTAGGAATGATAAATAACTCCTTCCTACACACACAATAAATTATCTTTGTTGCTTCTAACTATCAGTACAAGGATGAAAATAAGAGAAAGAATACTGTAAATCTTAGAAAAATAGGGATTTATTCCAAAACTGATTGTAAGAATACGAGGAGTTTTCTTTTCCACGCCTTACATGAGTTTTTATAGCTTTCTAAATTGATAACCACCCCTTCAAATACCTTGAACGACCTATTCCCACCTTTTCTTTTCACATTCCTTCTTTTTCTTTCTTTTTACATATTTAGCAATTTTGACAATATATTTGTGCATTTTTCATTTCTTGGACCTATTACATGACTTGATTACATTTAATTTAGGCACTACATGGCCTTGATACATCATTTTGGACTTAAATACACACATTTGACAATTTAGCCTTTTAAAGGCATTACATGATCGCTAATTTGATAGACAACATTTTGGGTTATAGGTTTTCCAAGATCCTCTCTAATGTAGACAAGGTGTGGGACAATTATTCAAAATTGAAGGATGAATTCTCTATTCACAACTAGATATGGATAAGGCTAAAGTGCATGCAAATAAAATGGTCCCAAGGAATTGAGGTGTTGAGATTATCGATTAGCAATTTAGATTTTGATGATAGTTTGGTGTTTGACATTTTCGGTGAGTCATATTTTTTGGATGACATGATTAGTCATCACAATAGGTATAGGGATCTATTGAAAAGGGATATCAATACTTTTTAAGGTTTTGAGGAGTTCTATATTCCTCCAATTTTGATTGGTGAAGGAGAGATTATGACATGTGTGGAGTGGAAATAAAAGTTTTCCAATCTCCTCACCCTCATTTGTAGTAGGATAAATAAAGAGGGAGAATTTGATGTTGATCAACTAAATGCCAGTATAGATGCACTGATCAAGTTGGAGTATAGCTTGATAGGTTTCCTAAACCTAGTGTAGGTTTTGATTGGCAGTGACTACAAGACACACTTGATAGGATCAATAATTTTTTTCCACCAAGGTTTAACACCTCAGAGCACATGGAGGAGTAGGATGATCTAACTTGAGTTGCATTTGAATTGGTCTTCAACCATCGAATATAGCTATTTCATAGGATTGTTAGATATGGAATGTCAGAAGTGTCCTATCTATTGCAAGGAGGAATTTTGGGAAGATCTCCTACTATACATTGATTTTAATGTTGCAAAATATCTCCAAATACTTTTGGAGCGGCTATTAGCTTTTTCAACCAACTTTTGTCCTTTGTAAAATTTGCCACTGCCTAAGTTTTTGTCTTTTATGACTAGGAAGTTGAATGAGGCCTTTTTTTTTACTTCCCTTATGTCTATAAAAGGGAATTCTAGGCCTCATTAAAAGGGTTTTGCTTCTTAGAGATTGTAATCTTTGTATAGGTTTTGGGATAGAAAAGTAATTCCTCTAAAACAAAGAGAGGGAATGTTGTAAATTTTCTTTGTAATAACAACAAATTACCTAAATACTCATTATATTGTACCAAGTTTTGATATCAATTTTGTCATTCTCTCCACTCTTGTGCACACCACTTTTGAATCAATATAATCAAGGATTATATTTTGGTTCACATTTCACATTTTTTGTTATGGATGTATGAAATGTTTGCTTATATTCAAGGAATGGAGTAACTTTGATTTCAAGTCATTTATCTAGAGTTGTATTGTTACAATTTGGATATTTAAGTAGTTTGAAAATATTGTTTATTTATTGGTTTCTTTCTATAACATAGTAAAGTTATTAGAATACAAGGGTTGGTCTATTGTAGGAGTTTACTTCATTTCTAGACTCTATGTGCATAAGGAACTCGTCAAATCTAAAACTCAAAGTTTAAATCTGAGACATAATTAGATATAAAAGCTAAATAGTATGTACTTTTCTATATTTTACATTTTTGTTATGTTTAAAACCCACACTACAAGTCTTTATAAGTCATATAGAGGATTTACATGATGATTTATCCCATCAAAAACACCTCTTGTAGATTAGTGTAAATAATATGTTAGCAAAGGAATCATTGCAAGCTGTCATTATTGCAATATGTTATAAGGGATCCCACCTTGGTTTTGTAGAGCCTAAAGTTCAGAGAACTTGTAAAATCTCTCGTGTTAATTGGCCACTGACTTAGGGTTTTTGTGGATAAAATTAGCTAACTTTTAGGAAAACCCAGTCAATTAGTTGGAAACACCAAAAATATCTATCTTTATCTTTATCTATCTCTCTCTATCCATGTCTCTATCTCTCTTTGTATCTCTCTATCTCTCTATCTCTCTGCCTCTATCATTGTCTCTATATTTGTTTCTCTATCTCTCTCTATCTTTGTATGTTTATCTAACTATCTATGTATCTCTCTCTATACGAGTCTATCTATATGTCTCTTTGTTACTTTATGCCTCTCTCTCTCTATCTATCTCTACCTTAATCTCTCTCTCTCTTTGTTTGTCTCTATCTTTGTATTTCTAGTCGTCTCTCTCTATCTCTTAGACACAAACTCTCTCTATTTCTCTCTCTCTCTCTCTCTCTGTGTCTTTGTCTCTATCTCAATTCTTGTCTCTATTTATACCCATCTCTATCTCTATCTCTATATTTGTCTCTGTATCTATCTTTGTCTCTTTGTCTCCATCTTTGTCTCTCTATATATTTGTCTATCTCTTTCTCTCTATGTATGAGTCTATCTCTCTATCTCTTTGTCCCTCTATATATCTCTCTCTATCTTTCTATTTATCTCTCATATCTCTCATATCTCTCTATCTCTCTACCTCTATATCTCTATGTCTCTCTCCCCTTATCTCTTTCTATGTCTCTATCCCATTATTTGTATCTCTCTATTTATCTATTTCTATCTTTATCTCTATTTATCTATTTCTATATTTATCTCTCTTTATCTTTCTTTTTCTCTCTATCTCTCTATATCTCTATCCATCTCTATCTGTGGTTGTTTCTCTGTCTATCTCTATCTATATATCTATCTCTTTCTCTATGTGTCTATCTATCTATGTCTCTATCTTTGTAATTCTCTCTATAGCATACTTATGCCTAGGATATCACCTAGGCCAACTTAGATAAGCCTATATAAGCCTTAGGATGATAAAATTAACTAAACAAAAATATAATAATGATAATTTGACTTAATTAAGAGTTAGTATAGTCACAATCCAACTATTCATAACCTTGTATATTCTAATATTAAGGGTATAGCCCTTATACTTATTGATACCCCTTTTCTCCTAAAAATGAGATGCTACATGGAAATGTTATGAATAGGCCTTTATTGGAATAAACAAGAAAAATATTAACATGAATTGCCCAAAAGTATGCTACATACCAACAATAATAATTTAAAACATCCAATTTCCCACAAGATTTTCCTCTACACATCAACATGATCATTTGCTACATTAGGGCTCAATTAGGTAGATAATATTTCCTAACCTATTTTCAAGCGATACATTTATTGTCATAATGAAAAATTCTTTTATGAAACGGGTCGAGAAAATACCATTTAAGGATACTATTATTCTTAATATTTATAATTTTATAATTAATGGCACATCATTTAAGAATAAAGAAATAAATAAATGATTTCATATACAACAATTTTTTTTACAACATAATATGAAAAAATAATTGAATAGAACATAACAAAAATGGTTGGTAAATATGGTACTAATTAGCATACATCGCATATTCCTACATTGTGGGTAGACTGTACTAGTAAATGTAATCCTAGTGGTTTTGTACCTTATATTATGATATATGGTACACAGGCTATAATGCCTCTTGAGTTGGAGATCCCATAATTAAGTGTTTCTTCTCATGATATTATTGATGATTAAATGTATATGGAACATCATGTAAATGAACTTGATACTCTTGATGATATATAAGTGAACATGCTAGTTAATTTAAATTTTTGCCAAAGATAATTAAGAAAGACACATAGCAATAGAACAATATCATGAGACTTTAAAATTGGAGATCAAGTCCTTCAAATAAATATGAACATCATTCTTATTGACAATAAGATGCAAAATTTAACCTAATTGGGTTGGTTTGTTCATCAATACTTTTCAGTATCCCACTAATGCATTTGACCTTTGCACCCTTGATTAAAAAACTAGTGAAAGGCCTAGTTGACATCTTACAATTGAAATGATATTATTGTTGCATGTTACTTTTAAGGGGGTAGGTGGTTAGAGGTTTTTTTAATTGATCATTTTTCTTCCTAATCCCCCCTTTACCTTGTGAGCTTTACTGTGATATTCTTCCTATTTTCTTTGTAATGGTTCTCATATACCATTAAGCTTATCAACTAATTACCCAATATAAATAGTTTGCTAGAAATAAAGGAAACCACTACTTTATGGAAATTTGATTTAACTTGCAAATGTGAAATATAAACTTATGGAAAATAATGGATAATGATTTAAACTACAAAGTTTAGACACTTAAATCATCCTTATCGATATTGCACATCTGAATTTGATTACTAACACCATTTTGTCCTGAATCACCTCTTTTGATTGTGTAATTAAGCAATCTTCATTATTTAACTAAATTTATCATTTTCTCTTATTAATAAAAGAATCAATGTTATTTGGCTAATTCATCCCCTTTCATACTGATTTTCATCTTGTTTAATTGGATAATGCAAATTATTTAAATTGAACCCCTTAAGTTTTCCTATTTAATTAAATAATCCTAATCATTAAATTGAATGTCATTATCCCCCTTTAATTGAATAAATTAATTATTTGGTTAAAATCCTAATTTCATCCATCTTACACAATTAAGTAATTTCTTAAATTACTTAATTAGCTAATTTCCCTCACCCTCCCACATGCAAGGGAATAATCCCCTAGAATATTCTTCAAAATGGGAATACCATGTAACAACTTCCTAATTTTTAGGAAGTGTGCTTCAAATCAATGAGAGCCATTGATTAAAATCCTTGATCCTTGTCAACTTGCATTCTCAACCATTGATGAGAATCCTTGATCCATATCATCTCCTCCTATTTATTCTCATCCATTGATTGATCAAATCAATCCTAACCATTGATTTAGCTATTTCTCCTATAAATAGTCCTCATTTCTAGGAGAAAAGGATCCACTTTCATTTAGAGTAACTCGACTATACTAAATTTTGAAGCATTCTCCATTAGCATTTTAGCATTTAACATCATTTTAGTTGAGCTTTGCATCCATTTTAGCTTATATTTCATTCATTTTCATCAATCTTCATCAATGGCATCCATTTGAAAGCTTGTTTCAACTAAGGGATTGGTAAAAGGATAACATTCCACATCAATGTAGCACCAATCCCCTAATGGGATGAGGTTTGAGGCATTAGATTAGTTTCAATTATGCATTTATTGTTTATTTTATGTTTAATGGCTTTTTTTTATGTTTTCAAGAATTTCATTGGGAGCTTGACTTAACTAGTTAGACCTTGGCTAATTTCATGTGGATCAAGCAGGTTTAGCTTAGGTTATGATCATGCTCACATTATAGCACTAGAAGGAGGGCTTTACTAACCTGATTTGATGAATTTTCCTTGAGTTTTTCATGATTTCTTGGTTGTAGGACCTAGTTACGTAATTTTTCTTGAAGCATGGTGACACAATTTTTTGCATTGGCATGCAATTATCATTTGGATAGAGCGATGCAATTGCATATTGCAACACAATTGAAATATGGCAATGTTATTGTAGCAACGCAATTTTTCTACTTATGTAATTAATCATTCTATTTTTTTTGTTATTGCAGGTGAACCAAAGCGACACAATTGTAATAACGATGCATTTTTTCATATTCTAGTGCAATTGACCTTTTTGGTTTTTGAAAAAGTGACACTATTGAAGTTCACCAGAGCAACATAGTTGTCAAACAATGAAATAATTATCTGAATCAGAGTGACACAATTTCCTGAACAATGACGCAGTTGTTAGGTAAAAAATAAAGAGTTCAATTTTCATGTATACTGTGAATTTTCAAGTTTATCTACTCTTTGATTATTTACTGACTTTTTGTTTGTTTGTTTGAGGCTAATTATTTTGCAGATTCAAAGTGGAGGAGAAAATTATTCTTTAACACTTGTTATGATAGAATTTAATCTTTAAATTTTGGCTTTAAAACTTATAATGCTTTGAGATTTTCAAAGCTAACCATGTTAAAATTGAACCCAAACATCCTCACATTGTAATGTTGGTTTAAAATTGAACAACACAAAATTACACTTTGTTTTGGTGCATTAAAATGAATTAGCACGTATTCCATGCTTTCCATGGTTGTGTAACCTTTTAGTGTGTATCCTCTCCCCTTGCGCTTCATGTGATCTAGGGGTAAGAGAACCACTCTAATTTTACAATTTTTTTTTATTCACCCCAAGGATTTTCCATGTATCCACTCCCCTTATGCTTCGTGTGGTCTTGGGTGAAGATAAATAACATTTTCTTGCCTTTATTAGATAAGGGCCTGCCTATGAGACACATCCTGCAATAAAGAACTCATAAGTGACCCTAAAAGCATGTTTACCAGTAGGCTATATAAATCTTGTGTAATTGAAAGAATGTAGCTTAAATATGGGGTGTGAATGCCATGATGTGCGTAAATCCTTGTACGAACATAATCAGTTGTATAGGAAGGGCTAGAGACTTAAGTGTCTCACTCTTGATGCATACCTCTGGTGTTCATAGTTGTCACTAAAAACCTTTTTCTAGAGGCCAACCAAGTTTCCTGGAATTCCCTATGAATTAGTGCATGGGAGGCACACCACTCCTATAATTTACTTACCACATCTAATTTATAGTTAAGGCATAAATTTTAAGAGTTAATTCTCTTATACAAAGCCAGGTGTATCAAGACGATACATTTCCTTGATATGGCCTATTTGACCTCTTTATAATTTCAGATTTAAAACCATTCCTTCAGGGGTGAGGTAACCCTACTAAGAACTGATGTACCTTTATTCCTTTAGATCGTTATTTGACTAATTTTGTTGAGCCAAACTAGTAAGTATTATGGAAGAAGAATTGTGAAATATCTCCCATACCTATTGAATCAGTCAAACACATTGCTTGGAATTCAAACAAAAACAAACATAAACTTGGTCAAAAATTTCAAACCCTTTGTTTATATGTGAGTGCACTTCAAGGACAATATATTGCTACATACCTTTAAATATATCTTATTTTTTTAAAACAATATATTTCTGGTTTCCCAATATATTTGACCATATCTCTACTCACTTATATCAAAGTTAACCTAGGGAACTACAACTTAGCTCTTTGATTTTGACAATTTCAAGTTTAGTATAAAACATCTTGCCTTGTCATATAAATTCTTAGTTTAAACTTAATCAAGACATTTGATGTGGTAAAAGCAATCTCATTAATCAAAGTTCAAATAAATTTAACCCACAAAGCAGGTACGCCTTGGTTTTATGTTCCAAAGCATCTTGAATTCCAAAAAAAACACAAAGGGAAAACAAGGAAATGTATACCAAAACATTGTATCAAAATCCTACCATCAATCAAACATTAGTTGCTTAGGTTTAACACTCCAAGGGAAAATCATGTCTTTCACTACCTTGATCTTGTAAACAAGTCCCTCATTATGTTCGAATATTAGGACCAATCCTCGCGTTCATATCAAAATATTTGACAAATCATCTCACAAACAACTTTGAATTTTGGACACAACAACCTCAAGTGAACCCACAAAAGTGGTTTAAAATTTGAGTGAGGAAGGAAAAGTTGCAAAAAATGGCCCCATGCAAAAAAAATTGGTTTTCGGGGTTTGAACGAATTTTTTGGTTCAAGTGAACCAAAGAGGGTTCACTAGAAACCTGGTTTGAGCGAACCCATTAAATGCAAGGTCCCACCATTCCCAAAAAATACACAAAGAAAACCTTTTTTGAAAGGGGGTTCACTCAAACCCCCCTGGTTTGCTCGAACCCCCCTTTTCCCACCTTCTCACCCTCTAACACCAAAAAACTCCAAAATTTTCCCCTTCGAAGCTCGGGTTGAGGATGAAAATGGGGATAATTCATAGACCCAATTGGATGATGGTAGTCCTCAGAACGAGCTATCCAACAAATATAATTTTAATATGATTTGGTTTTATTATGTATTTATTTTTTTAGTTTAATTAAACATAGGTTTTTCACCGAAAATCAAGCTCTCTTTTGGAACATGTGGAAAAATAGTAGATTGTCAATTTTTTTTTTGAAAAATATGAGTGCACCAAATATTGAAGTCCTTGATCCAACAAAAAAAATTGACGATACATATATATGGTCTGCCTATGTCTGAATTGTAATTGGTTTGACTTTGAAACTTGATTAAGAAAAAAATATTCAATAAAACACTATGAAACCAATTGGAAGCACTAGATATCGTATTTAAAAATCTAAATTTGAAAAAAATAGAATTTTATCCTTCATGTAAAAAAAATTATGTTATATACGGTGAGCGTCACTCCTTAAAAATGTTGTTTTTAAGAAAAAACTAGTTTTTGAAGGAGATGGAAAAGGAAGTGCAATCTAATTCCAAAAATTTTGAAAAAAATATTTTAGAATCTATAGACAATATGTCATGAATCACTAGTTTGCATCATCTTCAAATTCCTCACAGTTTAGCCGCTATAGGTGCCTGAAAGTGAATATTTAGTTAAAAAAAATTATTTCAGTGTCTAGTTTGGCCAAAAATTGTAAACCAGTATTATGGGATCACCCCCTCCTAGACTTGGGTTATCATCAACCTATCACCTAGTTCAGCTATATTTTTTGGAATGAATCATTTTTCATACACTTAGTTAAGTTATCCAACATCCTTTTGAACAAGTTTATCCTAAAGGTCACAAGTCTACCTTTAGGATTTACAAAATTCATTAGCATGCTTATAAAAAAAAAAAACATCAAACCTAAAATTTAGTGTTTTCCTAAATTAGAAGTTCATAATCCACATCACTCATCCTTTTCATCATCCATTCACACCATTGGTCCTAAGAAGCTTAGAGGGTCACTTTTACCAAAATTTGAATTAACCCAAGAGTTCCAACAATACAAATCCCAACATAATACTCCCAAGGTTGATCCAAAATTTATGGTAACAACAAGATCACAATACAAGAAAGACATGGAGCAAAAAAAAAATTTCATCCACAACAAGTGATCTAAGCCAACAAGAATTTTATCCTAGAGGTTACTCAACCCCATCACAAGATCCACATCAAAATTCACAAGGAATGGTATATGAAGTAGAATATGTTACTAAAAATCTACTTAAACTCACCGCAAAGGAACTACTTGAAGCACAATAAGATCCCAAAACTCACCATCTCATCAACACATTGATGAAGTTGAACACCCCACAATACATGCTTTCCTTGGCAAAGGAAGGAGAAAAAATTCCTTCCTCATTTGATTTGGACACAATTAGGGAGAAACCTTTGGGAAATGTGGCATCAATTCCTCAAACATCCATCACACAACCCTTGGTCCAAGGTGTGGTTCAATCTATCAGTCAACCATCTTCATATCATATTCCAAGTCAACCTTTAACTACTAGTCTTGCAATTCAAATAGGCACCAACCTTGGTCTCACTCCAAATCTAGGACACAATGCAACTTTGGGTACCCAAGACACAAGCCTTCCCCAAAACTCAGATTGGACACTAAAATTTCATGCCCTACCAAATTCTTCCACCACCACAAATACCCACTTTGTCCCTAATGTTACATAAATTCAAGTGATTCAAGAAACCCAAGTGGATCAACAAGAAAAGTGAACACCATCATACAAGGTCAACCCTTAACATGACAAGGTCAAACATCAAACCATCCAATTGACACATCAAATCAATTGGTGCCAAATCAAACCAACCAAGGAAACATATCAAACCCATTGGTCACAAATCCCATCAATCAAGGAAACTCATTAGTCCCAAATAAAACACATCAAGGAAACACATCCAATCAATTATTTCCTCAACATCAAATCAACCAAGGAAACCCTTCCAATCAATTCATTTGAAGTCAAAGTATGCCACTGATATCACAACACCAAGTGGCACCATCTCAACCTTTGGTCCCTCAAGTAATGCAAAATCAAATGGGACCTTGAGCCTACATTCCTCCACTCCAATCTCAAATTTTGCAAGGAATGATAGTAAAAAATCAAGGACAAAATGCACCAAATAAAAATCTAATATCCAATTCTCAAAATTTTATCACACATCAAGCACCCCAAAATCAACTCACTCCACCTTCACAAGCCATGATCCCCTAAAACCCACTACTTGTTCCAAAAAATAAAAACATCTCAATCCAATATGTTCAAGCCTATAAATTTGTTCAAAACAAAAACACCATCCCATTATCGCAAGGACAAAATGCATTGGCTTATCAATAACCTATTGTAAATAAACAACACTAAGCTCAATTGCTAGCACAAAAAAAACATGCACAATTGGTAGCGCAAAAACAACAAGGTCAATTACAATCCCAACAACAACATGCTCAAATACAAGTGTAACAACAAGATCAATTGGAAGCTCAACTCCAAGCCCAACAAAAATCTCAATTCCAAGCGCAACAAAAAGCTCAACTACAAGCACAACAACAAGAATAATTAAAAGCACAACAATATGTTCAACAACAAGTGCTTGTATAACAACAACAACAAGGCTTGTATTACCAACAACAACCATATGCAAAAACACAATAAAATTTCTTGAACCAAAACACACAAGGAGCATACGCACCTCCACCACCATCACCATTACATACACAATACCAAAATCCACCATACACTCCATATAGCACCCCCCTTATCAAAATCCCATATTTAATTCATCTACCATTCTAGAATATAACATGTATGCACCTCTCCACCAAACCATCAAGATGATTTGTCCTTGCAAATTAGGGTTCTCACACAACAAATCCAAGACATCCAAGTAGGCAAAAAAAAGAAATCGTATCCACAATGAGACTTGTGTCCACACCCCTTTGATAGGAACATTGCAATGATACCACTCCCACCCAGATTTGAAATCCCCAAGTTTGAAAAATATAAAGGACAGGGAAATCCAAAGGGTCATATCAAGGAATTCTATGTGGCATGTATGGAGGTAGCCTACAATGACTCCTATTTGATACCCCTTTTCCCAAGAAGTTTGGGAGGCCCAACAATAGAATGGTTCTCATATTTACCTCCTGGAATTCAAACCTTCCAAGACATAATCAATCAGTTTGTGGATCACTTCTCCTACAACCTAGACATGCTCGTAAGCTTGGAATAACTATACACCATAAAATAGAATAAGGGTGAATCCTTTGCGAATTTCATGCAATGATGGAGGCATAGAGCCAAAAAAAACAAATGCATAATTCTCAAAGAGCAACAAATAGATTTATCCTTCCAACTAAAAATGTAAAGTGTCACATCATAGGAAGAGCTTATTCCTAGGGTAATTAAAATCAAAAGAGCCCTTATCACATAAGGAAACACACAAGCATACAAGGACAACCACCCATATACTAGTTCCAATTACAAGCCATACATATGGGCCAAGAACAAGAACATAACTAATGATGGTGTCATTGATGCAAAAGTGGTCCTAAGTGCTCCAAGACAAACAAATAATCAACCAACAAACACACAAAAGAACATGGAACAAACAAACACGCAACTGCAAAAAACCCAAGTCAACAATGCCAACACACAAATAGGAACACCCCCTAGAAACAACTACCCTCAATGATGTAAGTACAAAATTTTTGGGGGAACCTATTGAAGTAGTCTTGCAAAATTTGGTGCAATCCAATCTTATCATGCTCCATAATTATCAAAATTACAAAGAACCTCAAGTCAAACCACCATGGTATAATGAGAAGGATCTTTGTGATTTCCATAAGATCAAGGGACACAAGACATTGAGTTGCATGAAACTGAAAAACATCATCCAAGATCTTATCAACAATGGAGATGTGACTATCGATCAACAATCAAGAAACCAAGAACTAAAAATATACAAGAACCTGATGCCGGATCATAACAAGGGAAACAACAATGGAAAAGGGAAGTATTACATCAATATATGTCATGTATAACATTGTGGTCATATCTTGTGATCACTATCCAAGGCACACAATCACAACTTAGGGAATCACCCACACTTATGAATTCAAACCCTAGTGATTATAGTCCCCTAGACCAATTGATGAAAAACCCTACCCAAATCTCCATCTTGGAGTTACTAAAACTATCCCCTAGATATAGGGACATCTTAGAAAAGGCTTTGTCATCTTCTTCTATACCCGAGAATCTTGATACCGAGCAGTTCCAAGCTATTATTAGACACATCATCATACCTCATCTTCTCACCTTTTGTGAGAAACACCTTCCAACACATCCATTAAACAATCACACATTGCACCTTAAGGTTGTCATTCACAAAAAATAAAGTCAAAAGGGTCCTAGTGGATGGAGGTGCTAGTCTAAATATTTGTACCCTTCAACTAATCAAAAACCTGGGTTACTCTGAAGATGGAATTGAAAAGGAAAAAGGTGTTACTATATGGGCATATGATGATCAATAATGGCTTACTCAAGGCACAATCAAGCTCCCTATCCAAGTAGGACCTGCCATTGCTGAAACTACTTTCCAATTGCTCGATCTTGATATACCATACAACATTATTCTAAGTCATCCATGGATCCATGTCATGCAAGTTGTAGCTTCCACATACTATCAATGTGTCAAATTTCCTTACGAAGATAAAGAAGTCACCATCCATGACCATCCCAAACCATTCTATTACTATAAGAACCTTGAAGAAAAATACTACAAGATCTCACAAGTTCCTAAAAATGATGAAGAGCCAACATCCTCCTCCTTCATTAACACATCTTCCCTAGCTTTCACCTCTGAATCCAAAACACCCATCATACAAAATATACTAGATATCAAATTAGTGATCAAAGATAATGGTTGTAGAGACTATAACTTGAAGAAGATTTCTTTTGTACTTGGAGAGTTGCCTCATTCTCTTAAATCTCATGGGAAACCTCAACCTATTAACAAGGTATCTAAGACAATGAAGGTAGCATCTACCACTTTCACTAAGTGGGGAGATTTGAACAAAGAAGTTATTGATGAAGAGAGTATATCCAACTTGTTATACCAAGATAACATACCCATGCCCGTTCTTCCAATGGAAGATGACAAAAAATTATTGCATCTAATGATGGGTTGGGGATACAACAAGAATGCCAAGTTGGGGAAGAATGACAATGATTTTCAGAACCCCTTGCTCCTAAAAAACAACCCAAGAATCTTGGTCTTGGGTGTACCACAAGCAAAGTGACCATTCTTGGAAAGGGTGCTTCTATTAAATGAGTCAAACCTTTCTCTTGGTTACACACATCATGTGATAATACCCTTGAATAATTTCCCCTCGATGTCACAAATTTATTTGAGTATACCTCCATATTCATGATAACTACTAAATCCTTTGCTCCAAACAACCAAATAACTGAACTAAAGCTAGTCTACCCCCAACTAATCAACGGGGACCAACGAGGACCTCCTATCTTGGATTCATTCAAAAATGATGAAGCTATCTCTACGTTTATGGGACTTCGTGACAACATGCCATACAAGGATCAAAAAGTAGGTTTTGAAATAGAACTTGATACATAGGCTCACTATGGGGAAATGATTGAGTCCCTCATTCACAAAATAAATGATATGAGAATCATGTGTTGATCCTTAAGTGAAAACCACACTGTGACACTTTTTGATCATAAAATAGTAAAAACAAAGAATGCATCTGATGGTGAAAACTTCTCTGAGGTAGTGAAGGATGAGGGATTCAATCTTTCACTTAGTGTAATGCATCTAGAAAATTCAGTAGTGTTGGACAAGAAGACTAATTGAATGAATGTAGTGACTGACGAGGCACCTCAAATCACTTTATATGTAGTCACTATTGGATGAAGAGCAAAACAATTTGGCATATTTCTTAAAATAGAAAAAGGTGAAATTTGCATGGTACTATACATATATGCTTGGCCTTGATCCTGAAGTGGTTGTCCACCATCTAGCAATATATCATAAAGCTAAACTAGTAAAGCAAAAGCTGAGAAAGATGCATCCATAGATAACATTGTTGGTCAAACTAGAATTGCAAAAACATCTCAACGTGGGCTTTATCCAACCAATATACTATCGTGAGTGGGTTTCAAACTTGGTTTCAGTCTCCAAACCCAATAAGGGCATTAAAAAATGTATTGAATTCATGGATTTAAACAAAGAATGTCCCAAAGATTATTTTCCTCTTCTAAACATTGACAACATTGTAGATTTGACTGCTAGACATGATATTCTATCACTTATGGATAGATTCTTAGGTTACAACCAGATCATGATTGCCAAGGAGGACCAACACAACATAGCGTTTACATGTCCATGGGGAACCTATTTATGGAATATGATGCCATTTAGGTTGAAGAATACTGGAGCTACTTATCAAAGAGAATGACACTGTTATTTCATGATATGATCCACAAAATTGTTGAAGACTATGTGGATGACATTCTAGCTAAGTCAAGAATGAGGAAGGAGCATATAGGGGTATGTGTAGGATCAAGATGGGCCAAAAAGTGGCGATATGATGGGTATGTGTAGGGTATGCGGCTGATGACTTTTTTTTACCCGAAATTGATGAAACAAAAAAGGTTTTTAAAGGAGATTCTCAGCTTTCCACCGATATAAATTATGCTTTACTTTGAATTTAATAAATAATTATTATTCATTTTCTATTATAATTACAACTAAAGTCCTGATTGATAGACTTATTGAAAAACATCTATAGTTTTCAAACGGTATCATATTTTTTAAATCTGAAACATGTGTCACATTCTATGCTTTGAACATACTATAGGATTAAAAAAAAAATTAATTTCATGAAATTTTGACCAAGTTAAGGTGGTCAGACATACAGGATTTTATATTTTTTAAAAGTTATAATAAAAAATTCATAATTAATTATTTACTAGGGAAAAAATTACAAAAAATATTCATCACATCAAGACACGAGTCCTCTAATTATATCTAAAATCTTATAATTTCTTTTTCATTTTATTGTGGTTAGTGTGGTCAAACAGACACCTACTTCTTATTTTTTCCCTAAAATTTAAGTACTACTGCATTGAAATTTCAAATTTTCACCAATTAGATTTTTTTAATTTTTTAAATAAACCTAGTAGTTTAGAAACTACATTCAATTTGCTACAAATTCTATTCTTACATATTTTTGAAATAATATAGATAACTTATTCAAATTTTTACGTGAAGTTGCCTAATTGATTTTTCTCAATTTTTTGCCACTTAAGGGCATATTTTTTCCATGATGATCCTGCACATACCCATAGAGGTACTAGGACTAATATTTGATAGACTTAGAGTAGAAGGTGTGGTTGAATCTAAAAATGTGCATATTTGGTGTCACATTAGGAAAACTCCTAAGGTATATTGTGTCATTGAGGGGAATTGAGATAGATCTAGCCAAGGTCAATGAAATTCTGGATATGGAGCCACCACAAATAATGAAACAAATACAAGGTTTACAAAGGAGATTATAGTCTATCAGGAGATTTATAACATAGTTGGTAGATAAGATCCATACCTTTTCTCACCTTCTTCACAAGGGGATAACATACAAATGGGATGATAAATGTGGCAAAAAATTTCAATAAATCAAGGATTATCTATTGACATGTCCTTTCCTTATGCCACCAATACTGAATAACCCCTTGATCCTATATATCTTGGCTACATCAACATCTTTGGGTGCTCTTCTTGCTTAGCATGTTGAAACAAGGAAGGAGAGGGAAATTTACTATATTGATAGGACTTTGGTGGGGTACGAGATGAATTACTCACTCATTGAAAAATCTTGCCTAGAAGTGTTCTTTTCTTCAAAAAAATTTAGACACTACATGCTTTCACATCATATAAAGCTTATCACTAAGATTGATCCGTTGAAATATTTTTTATCCAAGGAAACTCTCACTGGATGAATGGCTAAGTGGGTGATGATCCTAAAAAAGTTTGATATAGAATACATGGAGCAAAAAGCTATCAAGTGGTAGGTCATCACAAATCAATTGGAAGAGGCACCTATCTATGCAGATAATCCATTGGTTTCTGAATTTCCTAATGAGTCAGTATTTGTCCTTGACATAGCAGATCAGTGGAAGATGTACTTTGATGGATCACATACACAACATGGATTTGAAGTAAGAATTCTCTTCATCACCCCTCAAGGTGATTATTTTACCAAATCATATCGGCTATCTTTTCCATGTACCAACAACATCATTGAGTATGAAGCCCTTATAACAGGATTGAGAATTACAATACAATGGAAAATCTAGGAACTGAGGGTCCATGGAGATTAACAGTTGATCATAAATCAAGTCAATGGCGATTATCAGACTAAGGATGATAAGCTCACACCTTACAAAAAGATGGTGGAGAGTCTCAAAGATTTCTTCTTCGACATCACATTTGAGAAAATATCCCATGTCAATAATAGAGCAGCTGATGCTATGGCAACCATTGGGTCCTTGTTAGACATGCCACATAACACTCTTAAATGTGAATTCCTCATCGAGCAACTTCTTGTCCTAGAATTTGAGGTACTAGAATCTGAGTTCATATGTGAAATCATTGGTCCCGGTTCTCCTTGGTATCATGATATCTTCACCTACCTACAAAGAGGTATCCTCCCATATGACATAACTCCAAACCTAAAGAAAACCTTTGTTAAGAAAGGGTATGTGTAAGATCATCATGGAAAAAGCAGGCCCTTAAGTGGCAAAAAATTTAGAAAAATTAGAGTTAGGCAACTTGAAGTAAAAATTTGAATAAGTTATATATATTATTTTAAAAATATGTAAAAATAGAATCTATAGCAAATTGAATGTAGTTTCTAAACTACTAGGTTTATTTTTTTTTTAAATTTATTTGGTGAAAATTTGAAATTTCAATGCAGTAGTACTTAAATTTTAGGGAAAAATAAGAAGTAGGTGTCTGTCTGACCACCCTAACCACAATAAAATGATAATAGTTTTTTATAAGATTTTAGATATAAGTAGAGGACTCATGTCCCGATGTGATGCATATTTTTTTGTAATTTTTTTCCAAGTAAATAATTAATTATTAATTTTTTATTACTAATTTAAAAAAATATAAAAACTTGTATGTCTAACCACCTTAACTTGGTCAAAAATTCATGAAATTCATTTTTTTTTTAATCTTATAGAATTCAAAGCATAGAATGTGATGCATGTTTCAGTTTCAAAAAATGTGATACCGTTTGAAAGCTATAGATGTTTTTCAATCAGCTTATTAATCAAGAATTTAGTCATAATTCAAATAGAAAATGAATACTAATTATTTATTAAATTCAAAGTAAAGCATAATTTATATTGGTGGAAAGCTAAGAATCTCCTTTAAAAACCCTTTTCGTTTCATCTATTTTGAATAAAAAGAAGTCATCAGCCACATACCCTACACATACCCATCATATCACCACTTTTTGGCCCATCATGATCCTGCACATACTTGAAAGCATCCTAATTTGTTATCCTAGGTGATACCCTTTATCGTCATAGTCTCTAATGGAAATTATTATAATCTCTTAACTAAGAGGAAGCTTTGACTGCATTAACATAAGTAAATGAAGGAATTTGTGGATCACATTCGAGTGGTATAACCTTAGCTAAGAAACTATTGAGGAAACAGTACTACTTGCCTACCATGGAATGGGAAGCTCAACAATACATCAAGAAGTGCATGCAATGTCATCAGTATGGGGACCTTATCCATGCTCCAGCTCAAGAACTCAAACCAATTGTTACACCTTCACCTCTCTCGTAGTGGTGACTCAACCTCATAAGAAAGATCACCCCTACCGCATTCAATGGTCACAAGTTATCATTACAACCACTAAGTATTTTATGAAGTGGGTTGAAGAAATCCCTATGACCTACAACAAAAGAAAACATATCTCTAAATTCATCATGAACTACCTCATTTGTCGCTATGGTGTTCCACAAGCCCCTATCTTAGATAATGGAACACCTTTCAAAAATTAGGATGTTCGTGAGTTATGCCAAATGTTCAATATCCAACACTGATTTTCTACCCCTTACTATCCCGAGGGCAATGGTCAAGTTGAGGATTAAAAAAAAACCATCCTCAAGTTACTGAAAAAGATGACCAATGAATTGGAAATGATTGGCATCTGTAATTAAACCCCACCTTATGGGCCTATAGAACCAGTATCTACACACCTACAAGTGCCACACCTTTTTCCATAGTGTATGGAACTGAAGGTATCCAACCCATCAAGGCTAAGCTACCATCATTGAGAATATAATTGCAAAATCTTATTACTAATGAAGAATACAGGGTGTCCTGATTGAACAAGCTAGAGCTACAAGCTGAGCATCATCTTGATGATTTAAATCATTTGTAGGATTATCAGAACCAATTGAAAAGGAGCTACAATAAGAAAATAAAAAGTCATTCCTTCTAGGTGGGAGATCTTATATTGAAGGAGAATTAGAACATACCAGATCTAGAGAGAAAAGGGAAACTTGAGCCTATTAGTTAGGACCATTTGTCATCACAACTAGTTATAGTTTAGGAGCATATCAGTTATCAACACTTGAAGGAGAACCCTTGCAAAATACTTTCAACAAAATGCACCTCAAAATATTTTATGCCTAGGATTGAAGGGTATAAATCCAAAAAATCCAAAAAATAAAGAAACATGATTGAAAATAGTAAAAAAAAAAAATCATCCTCTAGTGAAAACCACTTTGGTGGCACTTTGGGAAAGTACCTTGGTGTAAACCTGGAAAAAAAATGCCTTATGTAAATAAGCACTATCCATCCATCATTGAATCTTTGACTTATCCTGCTTCACCATCGATCTCATCCATCCTTTAACCTTCACCCTACTATCCTATTTATTTCATCACCCATCTACATCTGTATCATAGCTAGATATTGTGTAAGTATCATATTCCCCTTTGGTACTACTTGGCACATTCCTAAGGAAAATTTGTCCTACCTATATTCAGGTAGTCTATCGCATCACACTGGGAGAATTTGCCTATACTTGCATTGGATCAAGTTCTTGTATATCTTATGGTTATTTGCAAAATCTCACAAAATCCAAAAACACTCGCAAAACCATCCAAAAATCCAAAAATAGTCATAAAATATCAAAATCCAAAAACATCAAAATATTTTATAGCCAAAAACACAAAAATATCTAAAAAATTGTATAGTAAAAAATCCAAAACATTCAAAACATCTTCAAAACAACAAAAACATCCAAATCACATCTTAATCCCTAAACAGGTCAAAAAGTAAAAAAAATAAAAAACATGGTTGTTGAACTATGTTGTCTTTGATCTTAAACGTAGGAAAGGCCATCATCGATGCACCCCCAAGGCATTAGGTCAAGAATTTAAGAGTTCGTCACAATAAACTGGAAAATCCATCAATGTTCATATCTTATCAATAAATAGTTATTGGTTAGAGTCAATCAGACTATGTCATCTATGCATATATAACGTAGGCAAGGACATGACTAATGATCCCCCAAGGTGCTAGGTCAGTTTCCCCTTAGGTCTTGGTCTAAACTCATAAAACATAAAAATAATTGAAAAATTTGAAAACCCAAAAAAAATTGGAAAACATTCAAAAAATCCTAAACAACCTCAAATAACCTAAAAACCTAAATATACACGTATAGCCAAAAGATCAAAAACAACCTCAAAACATTGAAAAAATCAAAATATTCTAGAAAAGTACAAAACCACCCATCCCATTTTTCTTTCACTCACAATAAGCCTCCATTCATAATAAACCAATCATCACTTTCAATATTTGGTGAAACAAGTAGAAACAAGTGTGGAAAATTCATGAAGTGTAAACTTGAATGTGAAAATATAAAGTCTAGGTCATGATTAAAAAAGTTGGTAACATTGGTATCAATGGCATATCAAACAATTAATCTTAGTCAAAACCATTTGATAAACATGTCCTAGGATGCATCCTTCCTATAATGGACATCATCAGTAGAAATCACCTTAGTTATGTTACTTTGGCAAGAGATACAAATAACATTGATTGTTTGTTCATGTTTTGAACTTTTCTTAAGATTTATCTTATTGACCCATTTTGAGGGCCTCTCAATGATGTCTATCAAAATGATTTAGAGAGAAAGGAATGGGGAATCAATCATTATCTTTCATTTTTTGTGCTTGTTGGATGTTCTTGTAATATAACTAGCTTTGTTGTGTGTGTAGGGAGGTCATTTTGAATAAATTGTCGACTATTACATATGCTTTGGTATGAAATGTTCTAAACCTCTAAACTACATTCCAACAAGGTTTTCGTATGTCAGGTGTGAGCAAGGATTATCCTATATGTTTTTTGAGTCAAAATCCATCACACTAGATACAAAGCCATCCTGGTTATTGATACCATGATGCATCATGTCTATGTGTTATATTAAAA
This sequence comes from Sequoia sempervirens, assembly GCA_007258455.2. NCBI lineage: Eukaryota > Viridiplantae > Streptophyta > Pinopsida > Cupressales > Cupressaceae > Sequoia > Sequoia sempervirens. The sequence continues at coordinate 346,801,645 of VDFB02000008.1, read as the reverse complement.
ATAAGGAATGAAATGGTGAAGTATCCCAATCCCTGAAACAAGCAAATCATCAATCTTGTCACCATATCTAATAAAGTCTCAAAGAATCATATACTTGTTGGACTTCTAAATCAATCTCAAAATCAATGGTTAATCTATCCCATTCTATCTTCATTTCATGCTAACATGGTATCATGATAATCAACAAAAATAATAATGCATTCATCCTACATCCAAAAATCATCACCATACATACATCCTGCATAATCATGTCATAATCATCATCATATCATAAGCATAACATCATCACATGAAAAATACACAAAAATAAATGCATCCATATCATAACATGAACATTCTACATCATCATCACATATCATATAGAAAAGATACTAAAAGGAAAGTAAATCATCCATCACATTGCATTCATAACATAAATCATACATTGCATATCATATAGCATCCTATCATAAATCATACGTCACATCGCATCATATGCATAATAAAGGTACACATCATCCATAAACATGTGCATCTATACATAATCATAAATCATAAAGCATCACATAAAATGAAACATCACATCAATAAAGCATTGAATCAGATCATCTCATATATATCTCATCAAAATGTGAATGTCATGATACAAAAATATGAGTCAATGTGTAATTTCACCAAAAATGGGTATACATGAGGCTATCAAAAATTAGCCAATGAATGTATATACATATAACATATTAGTGTTGTACATAAAAAGTGTCTATAAGCGAAGATCTATCCTCTACTTTTTTGGTCCTCATGGTGGGACTGATCCTGATGTCCCACTAATGGCTTCTGATGGCCACTACTCAAAGGTTGCTGGTGGACTGGGGTTTCACCTCCCAAACCACTAGGTACCACTCTACTCCTCTGTGAAAAATTCAACATCACTGATGAGGAGGAACATCTTTATAGTATAAAGTCATGTAATATGTAGCCTTTGCTACAACTGATCTATACAATTGTGATGAAATAACTTGGCCCTATGCTTGCTAAGCCTAGATAGCTACAACCTCTAGTTGTTGTGAGTGACCTACCTCCTATGCCAACTGTGGGTCAAAAGTTGTTGTCTTAGTTGGTGCTACTATTCATGCTCCCCTCGGTATCTTTCCCTCTCACTGGTAACCTACTAGACATGTTGGAGGAGCTAGTTCCTCTTTGTTGTAAGAGCCTAGATTTGTGCATCTCATGGGTTGAGACCATGTCCCTACTACTGCTACTATTGGTGGTATGGTGGTGGTGGTGATTCCTGTCTCAATGGATGAATCAAAGGCGGCTGACCTGGCACCTATCCAACCCCTAGCTATTGGCTCACACCTTGATCTTGAGCTATTGCGGTTGGTGTCCATATCCAAGAACTTGACCATCGTGACCATATTGGAGAGGTTGATGAGGAGGTTGCTATTATCCTTTGCCCTATCCACAACCCTGTCCTCTAATCTGTCTCTATCCTCTCCCCCTTATGGGAAACTATCCTTCAACGAGATCTGTGAGTCGCATAAGGGCATGCTGTCTAAACCATGCATCATAAGTAAGAGTAGTACCTACATCATAGGCCCCACCAATATAAACTCATGGATGTGGTATGAGCTATCTAAAGTCATCTATCGCCACCTGTGGTAGGATTTACTGTCCCAGATTCTCTTGGATAGTCTGTGCAAAAATAGCTCTATATGTTAGCTCCACTCATCATGGACCTTGCCAAACTATTTGGCAACTTGGTCAAGTAGATACCTCTCTACCATGGTATGCTCCCATCCCAAAATGTATCTAGTCTGGCGAGCGTAAAAAAAATCTACTCCTGGTCATCATACTAGGGATGTGCTGAATCCACAGACTCCATTGAAATACTATCATGTCATCTATAACTCACCTCTAATAGGTGATCCCTGTGGTACCTATATGCTGCAAATTAGTCATGGCTCCATATTTGTAAACAACAGGTTGATCAGGATCCATGTCAACAAGTGTAATGATAGGTCGAAGCATGGAAATGTGCTCCCAGGCCCAAATATAAGGCAATGTCATGCCAGCCCCTATCCCCTACCCCCTCAGGTACATGACTTGATGCATGTCATGGTACAATGAAGAAAGTACAACTAGGCCCCATGTATAAAGTTTCATCCTTTACACCATCCCTACTTAGGAAAGTCCCCAACTAAAGCTAAATCATCTGCCTTGTCAGTTGAGAACTAGTACTCCTAAAATCAGTGCTTTGATAACTAAGGTCAAATTTGGCACCCGCCCTCTATAATCCTGCAGGTCTATCTGGTGGTTGTCAAGCCAAATGGTCTCTAGCCTAAGCACGTCATAAATTGCATCCATCCTAGAATTGGTGTCGTAAATGACTCTCTCCCTATAGATAGGGATCCAAAGAATACGCCACACATCCTCTAGTGTGACTGTGGCCTCTCTAGTAGGAAGATGAAATGAGGAGGTCTCGTTGTGCCAGCGCTCCACCAGTGTAGTCATCATAGCTAGATGTGTCCAGATCTTTGGCATATGTGCTACAAATCCAAGTCTAATCGCTCCAAGGAAAAAGTTCTCATCATCCCCAAAATGGTGAATGTGAGAAAGAATATCGCGTCGATGCTCCTAGGACATGATCGGTCTAATGATCTCCTACACACATGAAGTGAACAACATCAAATTTTCTAAAAGCAACAAAATTTGGAGTCTAAAACCCTAAATTTTCAATTACGCCACTATGGTAAATTTCAATTGCATTGCAATTTTACAATTGCATCACTATTTGCAATTTTACATCAGCATTTGAGTGTGACGTTGGACCTAAATTTCCTTGTGTGACACTATTTTGCAATTGTGCGTCGACATTTCAATTGCAATGTTGGACTAAAATTGAACATTGTGCCACTATTTGACAATAGGGATGCTATCCTGCAATAGCGACCCTAGACCTAAATAAAACACCACGACACATAATTACAAATACGTTGTTGTAGCACAATTGTGCCACTGACCATGACAAAGGCATCACAATACAATGATGCAATTGTCTAACAAACTTTGATGCATAATAAATGCATCAAAATGCAAAGAATGAGAAAAGTTTTGAAATCTGTACAAGGGTCCTATGTCGGTCGACCGTAGGTACTCTCGCACCCTATTCATGAGGTGCTCAAGTAGTGTTGGATCACCCATATCATCAAGAGGTTAGAGAAAAATCAGTAGTATCTCTCAAAAGTAGTGAGTGCAAATGAATTGAAAATGACCCCTCAACCTATGTTTAAGCCTAAAAATTAGGGGTTTTTCCCTAATTAGGGTTGGAAAATGGCATTTTTAATTCTTTTAATCAATTTTTGAGCTATGTAGCTGATTTTGAGGCATTTTTTTTAGGTTTTTGAGCCTATTTTTGCTTCTTGAAGCTTATTTTTTGCACATGAACCTATGTTGAATATTTGTTGCGATCTCAACCTAAGAATTAAAGTTTATGCTCGATCTCTCAAGGGGGCAATATACCAGCATAATTCCTTCTGTTGGGGCAATAGTGGGGCATCCAAAAAATCATGAATTTTCTTTACAAATTCTGATCTAAGTAGTAGCATTGATCTGAAAAGCGTCAGTATTTGAACCAATGTAATAGGTACCTCACTTCAAAGAGGGGAAAAATGTAGGCACTTAAAATCATCCTGACTGATATTGCACATCTGAATTTGATTACTGACACTATTTCATCTTGAATCACCTCTTTTCAATCGTTTAATTAAATAATCTTCATTATTAAACTAAATTTATTATTTTCTCCTATTAATCAAATAATTAATGTTATTTGGATAATTCATCCCCTTTCATACTAATTTTCATCTTGTTTAATTCGATAATGAAAATTATTTAGATTAAACCCCATAAGTATTCTCATATAATTAAATAATCTTAATTATTTAATTGAATGTCATTATCCCCCTTCAATTAGATAAATTAATTATTTAGTTAAAATCCTAATTTCATCCATCTTGCACAATTAAGTAATTTCTTAAATAATCTAACTAGCTAATTTCCCTCACCCTCCCACTTGCAAGGGAAAATTCCCCTAGAATATTCCTCCTTTTGCACTCCTTCAAAATGGGAATATCATGCAACAAATTCCTAATTTTTAGGAAGTGTGCTTCTTCAAATCAATGAGAGCCATTGATTAAAATCCTTGATCCTTTTCAACTTGCATTCTCATCCATTGATGGGAATCCTTGCTCCGTGATATCTCCTCCTATTGATTCTCATCCATTTATTGATCAAATCAATCTTGACCATTGATTCAACTATTTCTCCTATAAATAGTCCGCATTTCTAGGAGAAAAGAATCCACTTCCATTTAAAGTATCTAGACTATACTGAATTTTAGAGCATTCTCCATTAGCATTTTAGCATTTAACATCATTTTAGTTAAGCTTTACATCCATTTAGCTTATCTTTCATTAATTTTCATCAATCTCCATCAATGACATCCATTTGAAAGCTTGTTTCAACCAAGGGATTGGAAAAGGGCTGACATTCCACATCAATGCAGCACCAATCCCCCAATGGGACGAGGTTTGAGGTATTATATTAGTTTCTATTATGCATTTCTTATTTATTTTATGTTTAATGAATTCTTTTTTTATATAAATTCAAGGATTTCATTGGGAGCTTGACTTAACTAATTAGATCTTGGCTTATTTCATGTGGATCAAGTAGGTTTATATTAGGTTATGATCATGCTCACACAAAGAAATCACACAACTTAAGATCTATACACATAACATAAGGATTTACATGGAGAAAAACCTTTTGGGTAAAAAGAATTCCACCAAAAAAGGGAAATTTGTATTATTCCTCAAAGAGATTAAAATACATAGAACTTCCTCAATCTTGACTCTAACCCAATAGGATCTATGTACCTATAAACCATCTCATAATGTCTCCATCCCAACCCCTCAATATATAGATTCATGGGGCTCAAAATACCACCATCAAACATTACCATGGGTCAAAAAAGGTTCCAAAATACTATGGTAAAAAATCATAAGACACTTACATGCTAAACATGATCTCTTACATGACATTACACCCTCTTACAAGTTGTCATAAAAATCACTAAAAAATAGGAGATTCTCTTATATGCATCATAGATCATCAATAGATTATCCAAATATTCTCTTACATGTGTCATAGATGATTCTCACATCCAAAATGATATCCCATATTTTTAGCATAAAATCCTTAAAAATAGGATTTCCATGTTAGACCACTAAATGAGAGTCTTTTGACAACTAATAACTTATTTTGCAAGGCACCAACATGTGGAAAAAGTGTCAACTCAAGATCTCACACCCCTTTTGATGGAGCACAAATTTTTAATAACATAAATGATATTTATTCATGGGAAATACAAAATAAAATAAATAAATAGCTTAAGAATTGCCAAGGTTGAGACACGTTGATTCTTAACATAGTCATCTTATGAATGAAAATGATCACTCAAATCACATCATAATACACTAATCACAATTCATCTCATATGGACAATAATGACAAAATAGATTTGTATTAACCAAAAATCTATATATGCATACAATGTTACATGTTTCTAAAATTATAATATATGTATAAGAAAGCCATATAGGCTTATAATGAATCCATATAGGTATATAATGTCACATAGCAGTTCAAGACAAAAATATATCTACAAAATTGACATATAGGTGTATAATGTCACATAGTAGTACAATACAAAAGTATATCTTCAAAACTACCATATAGGGATACAATAGAGGATCCTAATGTAATCATTTCCCTCTAGGGGAAGGGAAGAGATCACCAGCTACCTTTGACTATTGATTAGATGGAGAGGTATACGATGATATTTTCTTTCAAACCTACTGACTTGACTTCATTTATAAACTATTTTGGACTTTAACTTGATACAATAAAAAGTATACAAATTAATTTATAAAAATTAAATTATAAAATTATATATAATAGATTAATCACTTATCGTATACTCATAATCACTCTGAACAAATTTTTACCTCTTCATTCATAATAGAGGCATGCTCATGAGCTAGAGTTGTGAAGCCCTAAGGAAAGAAACAAGACACAAATTAAACTATAAATGAATATCATTGAAATTTCCATTGATAGACATAAATAATACAATATAATATTAAATTTTCTAATTTGGCTCATACCTCTGTCAAAGGTATTGAATATTATACTAGTTGTGGAAATATCATGCTTCATTGTGGTATGAATACTAGGAGGAGCATCAACTATTTTGATAATTTGAAAATGAAACAACATTACCAAATTCCCAAGATCTGCCTAACATTATTATACAAAAAATTATTGATATAAAATACTCAAGCTTACCTCAATGTAAGATGTATGGTCACTTTGGCTAGCATGTGTTGATGTTAAAGGCCCAAAATTAATTTGTTCAACATCTAATGTTAGTTTTAACATTACCATTTATATAAGGTTAAAATATTCACATGTACTATATTTGTTATTTATTTACTATTTACATACTTGTGGAATCAACATCGATGTGTAAGCGCTGGGTGGAGGGACGACATATGCAAGGTGAACACTCTAACCTTAAAATTTTATTACAATAAATCTATTAATTTATTTAATCTTATATTTCAAAATTAAATATGCTACATTGAATATGACCTTGTTCAAATTTACCTGTCTATCAATGCCAAATGTAAATTTGATACAATAACTAATTTATCATGAAAATTTGATCCAATATAGACGTGTCTTGTTGCCTCCCATGTGCATCCTCATAATCCTCAAACCCATAAGCATAAAGACACTCATAGTTTTGATATAAGTAAGGTTCATGTCAAGACTTAAAAGAACCACTCACATCACCCTATTCTAGAGGCTTAACATGTTGTAAGAGGGTCTAAGTGAGCAAGCTAATGGATTGTAGGGTCTCGACTTGAACACCCTCCTTCATAATGGAAGGGATGGTGACATGCTCAAACTTTGGTCTAGAAAGGGGTATCAATGCTTGGTAATGGGAATATTGTGCCCCCACTTTGTCTTGTGCTGAGCCCCCACCTCTTCCTTGGAAATTTTACATGTTGAAGTAATTTGGGATCCCATTTACTAATTTATTATTAGTTGCATTGATTTAAATATATTTCATAACATAGGCATCACATATCTTGCTTGATATGTGATATTTTTTATAATTTAAAAAGAGGTTTTACTCACAAAAAAGGAAGTCATAAGACATTCCTAAACACATAGTGTACCTTAATATTGTTTTTGGCATAGTCTATGTTTCAAAAAGTAGAATTTGTAGCAACCAAACTTGAGAATGTAAAGGAAAAGCATCCTTCGATCATAAAATGGGTGTAACCTAGTCCCATACTCATTATAGATTTATCACATGCTTATTATGGAACATTCAATCCTAGATTTCTATTTATGATTCTCAATAATAATAAAAAATAAAATCTTCATTAGATAATAAACAACTTATTAAAAAAGTTATAAGAACTTATAATTCTTCTATTATTAGAAGGAACTATTTCAGCTTTGACTAATCTAGGCTTGATTATTATTATTTTATTATCACTCAATTATACAATTTTAAACTAATTTAGGGTGTGTTTTATTTTTTACATCTATCCATCTCCATTTCATATCTTGCATACAATACACCATAACATGGCTTCCTCCAAACCCTTATCTCTCCATCTCCATTTTTTAATTTAAATTATCCCTATTTAAATATATTACATCTACAAGTAATCACCATCACCTTTGTTTTTACACTATATGGTCTATAGCTACATCTCTCTCAATCTATATATTGTCTCCCACAAGCTAAAGTCTTATACTCTGCTAATAGTGCCCTATACATAATGGTAGCCTAACAAACAAGGTATTACACTAAGTGTATATATGCCATTTTTAGTTATAAGTTGTAAATTCTTGTATGTTCTATATGGTGTAAATATTGTAGCCACTATATTATAGTTACATATATGTACAAATGTCTATCTATTCTATAAGATGTATTTATAGTACCCATAATTTTGTAAATGCCTATTTGTTCTATCTGATGTAAATAATGTAGCCACTAATTTGTAAATGTCCATCTCTTCTATATGATGTAAATATTGATGTAATTATTCTATAAATTCTTATATGTTCTATATGATGTAAATTCTATAGTCACTTTTTTGTAAATTCCTTTCTATTTTAGATGATGTAAATGATGTTGCCATATTTTTGTGAATGCTTCTCTGTTCTATATGATGTAAATGTTGTAGTCACTATTTTGTAAATTCCTATCTATTCCATATGATGTAAATTTTGTTACCATTATTTTATAAATGCCTATATTTTCTATATGATATAAATTTCAAGTAGCCAATGTATTTTAAGTACATATATGTCATTTCTAATTTATGTCAATGTAAACTTGGAATATTAACATTGTGGGTTGTAACAATTTGGTTTGCATGAAAAATATTATTCCTCAAGATTAAACTGGCACAAATTTTATAAAATCCCTCTTCAATAGATATTAAATTCAATTTCTACTATTAAATCTACATATTCAAAGGATACACTATAATTGTCTTAGCTACAAATGAAACAACCATCCATAATCACATGTTGTTTTCCAATATTAATTTCTTTATAAAAAAATGCATGGCCATATGCCCCATATCTCATTATCAAAATGGGTTTTCAAGTAATAATTGCCTTAGTAATAATGAGTTCCTCCATGCGTACTTGTTAGAAACACACTCAAAGGTGTGAGGCTCACTAATCAAGCAATTGAAACAAGAGGAAATAAATCAATCAATTGAAAAAATTATTAGAAAATTCTATTTTTTGAACATCCATGAAATTAATTCCTTCATCTCATATGTATCAATCGACAAAATTCAATTTCAATTTCAAACCAAATAAGAGGAAAAAAATTTAAGTTTAACCCAAGCAAGCATTCATCCAAATCAATCAACCTCTCAAATAAATAAGTAAATCTTTTGCAACCTTATTTTTAAACATGCTAATATTAAACACATTATCATGAAGATATACATGAAGAAACCTATCAAGTGGAACTATATTTTTCTATAGAACATCAACCAAAGAAACTTATCAAGTACTTGAAATTAAACATGAAGAAACCTAAGCTAGTATTCAAGGTTGTAGCATTTTGGAGACTAGGCTTCCTAAAGGAAATTTTGGGTAAGATATGTTGCAATCTAAATTTCAAAATGATATGTAGATAAGTGCAACACATTTTAACACTAAAATTTCTTTAGCATAATCAAGTATCCCCAATGTGAACAATTCATACTAGTATGAACTAATACAAATGACAACCTAGAAGATGAGAAACAAGAAATAACCCAATATTGGTGACCATTCCATTTGTAGAAGCCATAGCAACTATAAAGATGAATTGAACACATTTAGGTGTCAAATGTAACAAAATTTTGAGAAGAGGAGTCTCGATAGTAGGGTGTTGGTGAATGATAAATGCAAGGTAGTGGAACATTGAATGATCCATGGTGTAGAAATTTGGCACCATCCTATACAAGTATATGTAGATAGATGTCGAGTTAATGTGGTGGGTTAGGAAGCAAAGATGAGGTAGCGAGTATTTAATTTTAGTACCTTTTTAAAAATGTGGTGTTGTGTGCACTATCCATGTGACATGGTGAAACATAATAATATGATGGTAAATTTGGACCGAGGGTCATCTTGATCCACCATTGGTCAACCTTAAAAAAAAACACGAAAAACACCCTACTCCACCTCTCCTCCTCATCTACTTGGCAAATGAGTTGGACACCCCTAAAAAAATACATGTCATTATCATATGAAAATTAAAAAATATAAAATCCCCTTTCATTAAAAAAATTGAAAGAACTGTAAAATTATATTTATAACATAAATATGAAATCCTCGACATATTTAAAATACAAAAAAGATACCATCCTGGGCTAAAATTTCAAAGATGTTTCTCCACAATGATTGATTGATTCCAACCTCAATGAAACCATGAGCGAAAAGAAAGTAGATTTTATATGATGAAGTACATGTTGATGTTGTTTCCTAGAAGCTTAAGTTTTTATCGAAGCCACATGGTCATCCTTTGTTGTTGAAATTGGAGTGCTAGTTTCATGAGTAGGGCTTAGAATTGGAATTGGAGTGTTTCTTGCATGGGATGGATTGGACTTGTACAATTCATTTTACTAGAATACTGAGGTACATTAAATTTCATCATTTCCCTAAACAATCATAATTTTCTAGTAAAGGGTACATTAAATTTCATCATTTCTAGAATACTGAGGTACATTAACTTTCATCATTTCCCTAAACAATCATAATTTTCTAATAAAGGGTTTAGTGGATTACTTAAATTCCTTTTATCTTTGTAAATCCCTCTTTGCCACCTTAAGCTCTTTTTCCTTTCTTCCTTGCTCCCTTTGTATCCTATATAGTATATAGGCATCTAAAGTATAATTAAAAATCGCATATACACACTTATAGTATAGTGGCTACATCATTTACATCTTATAGAAAAATATGAATTTGTAGTATAATTTTTTTTAAATGACATAAGTGCACTTACAATATAGTGGCTATGTAACATTTACAATTTATGGAATAGATAGAAATTTTCAATATAGCTAAAATTTGTATATATGCACCTATAATATAGTAGCTATGATATTTACATCCTACATAACAAATAAGTATTTATAGTATAACTTAAAACCCCATATATACACTTATAGTGCAGTGGCTACAACATTTACATCTTATATAATATATAGGAATTATATAGTCTAATTAAAAACCCCATAGATGCACTTACCATATAGTGGCTACAATATTTACATCTTATAGAATATATAGGGATTTACAATATAACTAAAAATGATATATAGGCACTTACAATATAGTGGCTACAACATTTACAATATAACTAAAAATAATATATATGCATTAACAATATAGTGGCTATGACATTTACATCCTATAAAACATATAGGCATTTACAATACAACTAAAAATGACATATATGCACTTACACTATAGTGGCTACAACATTTACATGATATAGAATAGATAGACATACATAATTTATACATTAAAAAATGGTAAGTGCATATACTATCTAGAAGAAGAAGTAATTCCATTTTTTCAATCCTTTGCTACTACCTCCTCTTCTATGCCTCTTATGTTGTTGCCACCAGGAACATGAACGCAAAAAAATACAAGAGAGAAAATACATAATTGAATACAAAAGACAATTGCGGATCAATTCATATGAGATAAACGAATGGATTTAATAGATGTTTAAAATTTTGAATTTGGTAATATTAGTGAGAGGTGTTGATCTAGTTGAATTCTTGTTTGGTTTGAAATCTTAAACTTTTATCCTCTTATATTGATTTATGAGCCTTACACCTTCAATTGTGTTGCTTGGAGGTATGCAAAAATCTGAATTTGATAATAAGTTTGAGAGTTGATTGAAATGGTTGAATGCTTACATTTGGTTTGAATTATTTAATTTATGTCCTCTTGTTTTGATGGCTTGATTGGTGAGTCTTACAATTTTGAGTGTGTTGCATGCAAGTATTAATGGCAGAAGTGACCAGTAATTGGGCATATTAGTTTGATGGATGAGACATTTAGCCATGTATTTTGTTTATAAATGATTTTGTATTTGGAAAAACAATAATAATATATGGGAAATATCTGTTTGTATGATGGGACAATTGGGAATCAATTTTATTTACAAAGGAGTTTGTATTTGAAAAATAATTCTTCATTGTGAGTGGTCGTTGCATATATAGTTGGGGCAATTAAACTCTATATTTTAATAGTAAGGTAGAATATTATCGGAAAGGTTCCAAATCTTAAAAGGAGGATATGTGTACAGTGTGTATCAATACTTTTATGTTTTAAAGGATTTGTAAGAATTTTCTATCCACCACTTTTATCGAACAAATACATATTAATTACAAAACAAATATTCTTTCAATGATGGTTGATGCATATTTATGCAATTTTTAAAAATAATTTGAATTTTTTATTATTTAATTAATAATCTACTATGAGCTCCATTTTGATCAAATCTTATGCCCACTATAGTGGAGCCTTCTCCCCTATGTAGGAATGATTCTTTGTGTGGACCTTGCATGGGTGTATTGTTGATTTCCATATACCATTAATGGAAGACAATCTTGTCCATGTGGGTGCAAAACAATTGCATTTATTAAATGGGATGTTAAAGACCTTGGAGAACAAGTGTCCACCAACCAGAACCCCATACCATACATCCAATGAATGATTATTTGTGTGGACCTTGCATGGGTGTATTGTTGATTTCCATATACCATTAATGGAAGGCAACCTTGCCCATGTGGGTGTGAAACAATTGCATATATTAAATGGGATGTTAAAGACCTTGGAGAACGGGTGTCCACCAACCAGAGCCCCATACAATACATCCAATGAATGATTATACCATCAATGGAAGACAATCTTGCCCATGTGGGTGCGAAACAATTGCATATATTAAATAAGATGTAAAAGACTTTGGAGAACAGGTGTCCACCAACTAGAACCCCATACCATACATCCAATGATTTTCCTCTTAGTTGTGGATGGTACTTAGTGGAATTGAAAGCACACGAAAGATATATCAGCTTCATTTAGAAAGAAATCGTCTCCTTCCATGAGATTGTGTCCAAAAGTTCAAATTCTGACCTAAAATTGCAACTAGTCTCCAATGAATGATAGATGAAGGGATCTTAATAATGTCCACAAGACCAAACAATCTAAAAGACCAAGGAAATGCCGAACTTAAAAGCATCTTTTAGATTGCAGCGTAGTCTCGATAAAAGGTTATGCCGAACTTGAAAGTACGGTAATGTGCAAGATCCAACGACGCTTTAAGCTCGATTTTCATCTTTTCCTTGTACGTATTTTTATATGTGCCTTCCGTTTGTTGTCCACAAATCCAAAAGTGTGACTAATCCTTTTTCATGGATGTACCGTATGAACCTAATTGTGCGGCCTGACTAGTGTACAACCTCGTATGATTATACAATTGGCTTGTGTTCTCGAGGTGTAAGGAGGAATTCGTGGCGCAATCTAAGGGCTGTGAAACCCGACATTTCTATGCATATGATGCACAATCCTAAGCGAATCATTATGGGCTCTGCAACCACTGTATCACATCTCGATCACCTGGGTTGTTCCCCATTGACAACACAGTCAATCGCCATTGATTGCTGTGCACAGATTGATTTTCGGAGCGCCCTGTCTACGTAGTTTAGCCGTGCAATTTTTAAACCCTTCCGTAAGTCGGTGGGAGCTCCCTTGAATTCGGGGGCGTAAAAAATCGACTCTTGAACTTGTACAAGTGGTCGCTATCTATGCTGCACATTAATACTATTTCAGTGTTCCACTATCCACTGTCGCTTCACCTTGCATTGCGTTCAGCGTTGATTTTACGGCACCCACCGTCCATTCACCTATAAATTCCCCTTCCCTCAACCCATGTATTCTTAAGAAGCAGTTTTTACCTGTTCATGCTTCCTTTCCGGTGCTGGTTGTTTTTGGCTTAGATGAAGTACAATTGAAATGGAGTCACTGTGATGCATTTTTAAGTATATAATTTTTTAAATGTATTTTGAAGATATAGGTAAACTTGGAGAAAGCTAACTCCTAGACAAAAAGACAAAAAGCATCTATGTATGTAACATGATATCGTACCCCCCATCCTCCATTCCATGCGGTGGACAAAATGGTCCTGACAGAAAAGGTGGCCAGATGGACATACAACACCGACGGAAAAACTTGACGGTCAGACATTAACTCCATTTTGCCGTTGCTTGTCCTATCACCCGGAAAACGTGTCAGTGCCGATGGGTTTCCAAAATCATATTTGGGATGGACAAAAACCCAAAAAATGTGGTATTATTTGCAAATATCAAAAAGCCTAGACGAGGTCCCATTTTCTACAATGACGTTTTGGTGGAGAGCAACGGGAAGGAGTTGCAGGTGTTCCGAGCTAGCAGGGATGTATATCAGCTTGAAATATTTGCCATTCTGCCTAGGAACTCTGAAGAAACGAATGGGTATTCGTTGCGAGTTATCATTTTATGACTTTTTGTTGAGGGTTTTTTAATTTTCATTTCCTCCTGTTTGTTGGTTATGAAATTTTGCACTTGCCAAATGAAATAGCTGACAACCCATTGTGGAAATATGAGTGAAATAACTGAATAACATTTACAGAAACCAGAAACCATGCAGAATAAATTACAAGGTTGGAAAATGCAACGTGGGTTCTGCAATGAAATGGTATATTGTGAAAACCACATAAGCCTAGAACATTGCTATTGTTCACATTCTTATTTTAAACGTTGCAGGGTTTTTCGTTGGGAAAAGGGGTATTTATTTGAAATGCAAGGCTGTTAATGCTTTTTTGTGTCGAGGGTTTTTTAATTTTTGTTTCCTTTCCTCCCGTATGCTGGTTTTTGAATTTTGCCATCGTCAAATGAAATAAATGACAACCCATTGTGGAAATATGAGTGAAATTACTAAATGATGTTTATAGAAACCATAAACCATGCAGAATATATTACGAGGTTGGAAAACGCAATGTGGGTTGTGCAATGAAATGATATATTTTGAAAACCACATAAAACCCAAAACATCGCCATTGTTCATATTCTTATTCGGAATGGACAAAAAAGCGCAAAACATGGCATTCAAAATCACAATTTGCAAATAGCAACAAGCCCAAAGAAGATCCCATTTTAGCTGCCATATTATACACTGTCGTTTTGGAAAACACTCTGTGTCCTAAAACTCTGACTGTTCTTAAACCCTTTAGAAGTAACAACCCAATTGGTTACTCACCCTTGACCTTACTTTGGTATGTTTTGTGATTGTCTGGAGAACCTTTTGTGATTCAGATAGTAGGAATGTAATGAAATTGGAAAACAATAGGTATTATGAAACCTTCAAGGCACAGTGTTATAGATTGTTTGCAGTGCTTGAAAACACACTGTCCCTTGTCAGTTAACTCCTACCTACCTTTCCTGGACGTTTGGTCTTGTCTGCCAGTACAATCCACTTTGGTATAGTCCAAATGTCATTTCACTTTCTTCATTTGATTGGAACAAAACGCCTCGATGAAAAAGAAGGCCGGATGGACAAATTGCACCAATGGAAAGACTTAATGGTCAAACGTTAACTTTGAGCTGCTGTAGCCTTTCCCGTTACTGGGAAAACATGTCAGCGCTGATGTGTTTTTAAAATCATATTTTGGAATGGACAAAAACCCAAAAAAATGTGCATTTGAAACCATTATTTTCAAATAGAAAAACGAGGTGCCAAGAATGTAATGAAATTGGAAAACAGTGGGTATTATGAAACCTGCAAGGCACATTATTGTTATAGATTGTTTGCAATGTTGGAAAACACACTGCCCCATTCCAATTAGTTCAATATGAAGAGTTTTATTTCGTTATGCTCCAAGAATGTAATGAAGTCCACTTTCAAATTTTTGAACAACTCTTTGCTATAGTCCAAATGTCATTTAACTTTCTTTATCTGATTGGAACAAATAAATTGCTCGCAATATTTGTAGAGTTGGAAAACACACTGTCTCCTCTCAGTTGGCGGGAAAACCGACGTAACGACGCCATTAACTCCTATCTACCATTTCCCAAACATTTGGTCCCGTCTGCTGGTTTAGTCACTTTGATGCCCCGTCTGGTGGGCCCCGTACTACGACATCTCGTCATGTTATGTATGTTTCCATGTATGTTATGTATGTTTTTCATGCGTTTTTGTATGTACATAGGTGTTTTTTGTCTAGGAGTTAGCCGACTCCTATGCTCGAAGAATGTAATGAAGTCCACTTTCAAATTTTTGAACAACTCTTTGCTACGGTCCAAATGTCATTTCACTTTCTTTATCTGATTGGAACAAATAAATTGCTCACATTATTTGTAGAGTTGGAAAACACATTGTCTCCTCTTAGTTGCAGAGAGTTTTACAACACTATACATGGGTTGCTTGTTTCTTAACACCTTATATGGAGACAATGTGTTTTCCAACACTGCAAATAATGTGAGCATTTATTTGGTTGAATCAAATGAGGAAAGTGAAATGGAATTTTGATCTCATGTTACATACATAGCTGCATTTTGTCTATGAGTTAGCTTTCTCCTGATTGGAACAAATGAATTGCTCGCATTATTTGCACATTTGGAAAACACATTGTCTCCTCTCAGTTGCAGAGGGTTTTACAACACTATATGGGTTAATTGTTTCTTAACACCTTATATGGAGACAATGTGTTTTCCAACATTGCAAATAATGTGAGCATTTATTTGGTCGAATCATATGAGGAAGTGAAATTCCATTTTGATCTCATGTTACATACATAGGTTCTTTTTGTCTAAAAACTAAAAGATAAACAAAATGCACCTAACATCGCCATTTTCCACATTTTTCATTTTCTAGTTTGGTGGGTGGGGACGGATGCACCGGTGAGGAAAATGGAGTTGCAGGTGCAGTTGAACCACTACAAACCCCTCAAAAACATTCCTTGCCACAACACATTTCCATTTTCCACATTTTGATTTTGTAGTTTGCTCGCTGGAGAGGGACGTGTGACCAAGGATGGAGACAACGTGTTTTCCAACACTGCAAATAATGTGAGCATTTATTTGGTCAAATCAGACAAGGAAAGTGAAAGTCCATTTTGATCTCATGTTACATACATAGGTGCTTTTTGTCTAAAGTCAAAAATCTAGGCAAAACACACCTAACATCGCCATTTTCCACATTTTCAATTTTCCAATTTGGTGGGTGGGGAGGGACACACAGGCGAGCAAAATGGAGTTGCAGGCATCCAAACCACTACAAACCACTCAAATGTATTCCCCGCTATGACACATCGCCATTTTTCCACATTTTTATTTTGTAGTTTGTTCGCTACAGAGGGATGCATGGCTGAGGATAGAGACAGTGTGTTTTCCAACACTGCAGGTAATGTGAGAATTTATTTGGTCGAATCAGATGAGGAAAGTGAAATGACATTTTGATCTCATGTTACATACATAGGTTCTTTTTGTCTATGAGTTAGCTTTCTCATGATTGGAACAAATAAATTGCTCGCATTATTTGCACAGTTGGAAAACACATTGTCTCCTCTCAGTTGCAGAGGGCTTTACAACACTATATGGGTTAATTGTTTCTTAACATTTTATATGGAGATAGTGTGTTTTCCAACACTACAAATAATGTGAGCATTTATTTGGTCAAATCAGATGAGGAAAGTGAAATGCCATTTTGATCTCATGTTACATACATAGGTGTTTTTTGTTTACAAGTTAGCTTCTCCTGATTGGAACAAATAAATTGCTCGCATTATTTACAGAGTTGGAAAACACACTGTCTCCTCTCAATTGCAGAGGGTTTTCCAACACAGTTATATGGGTTGCTTGTTTCTTAACAACTTATATGGAGATAGTGTGTTTTCCAACACTGCAAATAATGTGAGCATTATTTGGTCGAATTAGATAAGGAAAGTGAAATGCCATTTTGATTATACCAATCAGAAGAGAAAAAATAAATAGAAATAAAATGCTCACATTGTTTATAGTGGTGGAAAATACACTGTCTCTTCTTAGTTATTCCCTCATGAAAAGTGTTGGTTTTGTACGCTCCAAAAATGTAGTGAAGTCCACCTTGATCTTTCAGAACAATTCTTTGGTGACGTAAATATGGGATTTCCCTTTTTTCATCTGATTGGAACAAATAAAATACTCCCGTCATTTGCAGTGTTGGAAAACACACTGTCCCATGTCAGTTAGTTCGTTATGCTCAAAGAATGTAATGAAGACCACTTTGAAGTTTTTGAATAACTCTTTGCTACAATACAAATGTCATTTCACTTTCTTCAAATATGATTGGAACAAAAAAAATACTCGCATTATTTGTAGTGTTGGAAAACACACTATCTCCTCTCAGTTATTCCCTCATGAAAAGTTTTTGTTTCATACGCTCAAAAAATGTAATGAAGTCCACCTTCATATTTTAGAACAACTCTTTGGTGACGTAAATATGGCATTTCCCTTTGTTCATTTGATTGGAACAAATAAAATGCTCGCATTATTTGGAGTGTTGGAAAACACACTATCGCATGCCAGTTAGTTCATTATGAAAATAAATTTGTTTGAGTATTTTGGAGATAAAGAAAATTATATTTAGAAAACTCACTCTCCTATGTCAGAATTATTATTTAGAAAACTCAGTGTCCTGTGTCAGTCAGTTTTGTCTGAGCATTTTTATTTGTTGGCTATATATATATATAGTATGCATTGTTGGAAAACATAGTCTCCCATGTCAGTTACTTTAGTGCGAGCATATTTTTTGTTCTAATTATTTTCTACATTTATTCTTCAAATCATATGAGGAAATTGAAATAAAACTTTTACTATAAGTAAGAGTTGCTTTTGTAAGGAAAGCTAAGGTGCGGAAGCAACTCTCCTAATGTCAAAACCTCAGGGAAGAATGCAGAGATACTTTTAAATTTTCAATTACAGTCCAATTAAGATACACTTGAAAGTAATAACAAAAACAGAGAAATGAACATACACACATGAACACCAGATTTACATGGGAAAACCCTTACAGGAGAAAAACCCACCACACCAAGAAAAACCCCTTTGTATTACAATAATGAAATTACATACAAAGTACAGGCTTGACTCTCTGATGTCAAATTACAACAGCTTTCACAATGACCAACCTTGTATAGAACATTCACGTTACAATGCTCTCAGAATCGAATTCATACATTGATCACTTGTCGAACCGTTCACAACACTATTCATCCAACTGTTGATCGAACCATCCAACAATCTGTCAAACCGAACATCTACAACTACAGAGATATCCATGTCATCCCTGTCTATTGAACTTCCTCATAGAACTGCCACAACATACTAACTTCCAACGGTTCCCATTCGGCTTCTCTGATTGGTCAAAGACTCACCACGTAGGATGGTCATCATTTGGTCAAAGGCATTCACAATATATTCACATGTCGGTGAGACACTAACCGTGTCTCCTCGATGCCAGAAGACCTGACTATCGATATCGCCAAGAGTCATCACTATCGGCAAGAGGTTACACCGAGTTCACAAGTTGCATCGACCTCAACATTCTCATCGGCAAGACAATCGCTACTCACTAAGACATCACACCGATGTTCACAAGTTATTCCGAAGTGTCTAACAGTCGGTAAGACTTATCACTATCGCCAAGAGATTACACCAAGCCTTCATGTCATACCGAAACAAACAACCGTTGATAGGACTTACCGCTATCGCCGAGAGGTTACAACGATGTTCATACCCATCGGCGAGAGAACCAACCGTTGGCAAGACTTCTTACTGAGGCTTCCATGTTACCCCGATGAGCATCAGTGAGACAAACATATGTCACCAAGAGTTAATAGCGAAGCCTCTGTGTTACCCCGAAGACTCCAAGTGAATGCTATCGGCGAGACTTTCCATATCGACAAGACTTCATACCGAAGCATATGAGTTACTCCGATGACCACGTCGCCATGAGTCTCTCTGATATCTGCTAGACACCAACCCATCAGCCAGAGATCTCCACTCAGTAGAGGGTTACAGTGAACGCCACAAGTCACAGCGACAACACCAGTCGACAAGACAACAATAATGTCTCGGTGACATGAACAATCCACAAGGTTACTAAACTGCCAATCGGCCAGACAAAATGAAAGTCACACCGACTTTTCCCTTTTAGAGTTTTTCAGCCTGTGGGATTGAGGCACATTATTCCAATAATCTCCCACTTGACGAAGATCACACAGGCACCTCCAGAGCACAACAAAACTACTGAAAATCATGGGCACTAAGGCCCATCGAACTGGCACACCACCTTAACTTGTATGTGCTCACTGGCTTCGTCAATGCATCTGCAACATTCTCTAGAGTATCAACTTTTTCCAAAATGATCTTTCCATCCTCCACCATATCTCATACAAAATGATATTGTACATCTATATGTTTTGTCCTGGCAAGGAAAGTTGGATTCTTTGCTAGAAAAATTGCACTCTGACTATCACAGAAAATAATTATTTTCCCTACATCAAAACCAATGTTAGAACACAAACGTTTTAACCAAACTGCTTCTTTACAAGCATGTGTAGCTGCCATGTATTCAACCTCTGTAGTGGACAAAGTGACTACAACCTGCCAGTTACTCATCCAACTCACTGGACCACCATTCATCATGAAAATGTATCCACTGGTGGACCTCCTGCTATCAATGTCCCTTGCCCAATCAGAATCCACATAACCTCGAATGCTGAGAGTCCTCTGTGATTCAACCAAGTTCCCATGATAACACAAAGCATATTTTGAAGTACCCTTCAAATATTTGAATACTCTCTTCACAACATCCCAATGTGTCTTTGCAGGATTATCCATAAACCGACTAAGTACTCCCACTGCTTGGGCAATGTCTGGCCTTGTATAGACCATTCCATACATAAGACTGCCAACCGCACTAGCATAGGGTACACTGGTCATGTCCTCCATCTCAGTAGGAGATTTTGGATAGTCTTCAATAGATAGCTTTGTTCCCTGCAAGATTGGAACAACTAGCTGCTTGCAATCACTCATGCAAAATCTCTCTAGAACTGTCCTGATATACTTACTCTGACTGAGCCAAAGTTTTCTACTATTCCTATCCCTGGTTATTTCTATCCCCAAAATATACCTTACTGCACCAAGATCTTTCATTTCTAACTTAGCAAACAACTGAGACTTAAGATCAGAAATCATCAACTTACTATTGCCTATGAACAACATATCATCAACATAAAGAGCAATAATAAGCACTCGATCACTTTCAACTTTATAATACATACAATGATCAGATTTTGATCTTACAAATCCCAAAGACAATACAAAAGTATCAAACTTCTGGTACCACATTCTAGGAGACTGCTTTAACCCATACATAGACTTTTTCAACTTGCAAACCAGTTTTTCTTTACCTTTCTCCACAAAGTGCTTAGGCTGGGACATATAGATTTCTTCTTCAAGATCACCATCAAGAAATGTTGTCTTCACATCCATCTATTTGATCTCTAAGTCATACGCTGCTGCAAGAAACAAAAGAAATCTAATGGACGTCAGCTTAGCTACAGGAGAAATTTTTTCCCCATAATCAATTCCCTCTACCTGGGAATAACCCTTCACAACCAACCTTGCCTTGTATTTTTCCACACTGCCATCTAGACCTATTTTCTTCTTAAATACCCATTTGCAGCCCGCAACTTTTTTGCCTTTAGGCAAGGGCACCAAACTTTAGGTATCATTCTTTTCTAATGATGCCATTTCTTCATTCATGGCTTCCAACCAAGAGTCTGAATCCGACATTCTAAATGCCTCTTTTACAGTCTTAGGCTCATCAGTGCTAGAAATCAAAGGATAAGCACAAGTAGAATCTATTAAAGAGAACCCATACCTATCAGGTTGCTTTCTTTTATGAGTTGACCTCCTCACTTGCTAAGGCTGAGGTTGTTCTTCTTCTTCTGAACTTTCAGAACTACTTGAGCTCTCCTCAGTTTCAGGTACATTTTGAATTTTCAATTCCTCTTTCTCTTGTGTCGGAGGAATTACAACTACATCCTTATTGTTTTCTTACTATCTCTGACTGCAGATCCAAGGTAGAAGGCTTCAACTCATGAAAGATTAAACTTCTACTGTACAAAACCTTCTCTGTATCAAGATTCCAAAGCTTGTATCTTTTTATGCCAACACTATAGCCAATAAAAATATATTTGACAGCCTTGTTCTCCAACTTAGATCTTTTCTCATTTGGTACATATGCATATGCCTCACAGCCAAAAACACAAATGTGTCTCAAAGAGGGCTTCTTATTAGACCATGCTTCCAAAAGTGTTTTCTCAACAAGAGTAGAATTTGGAGAACGATTTATCAAGTAACATGTAGTAGCAACAACCTCAACCCAAAACTTCTCCTCCAAGCTAGCACTACTCAGCATACTTCGTGCTCTCTCCATCACTGTCCTATTGAACCTTTCTGGAACTCCATTTTGCTGTGGAGTATAAGGTGTAGTCTTATGTCTTTTAATCCCATGGTCTTTACAGTACCTCTCAAATTCATTAGAACAAAATTCACTGCCACTATCAGTCCTTAAACATTTTATTTTTCTTCCAATCTGATTTTCTACAAGGTTCTTAAATTCCTTAAACCGACTGAACACTTCTGATTTACTTTTCAAAAAATAGACAAATGCTCTTCTTGAATAATCATCAATAAATGATACATAGTACCTTGACTTAGACAAAGAAGGAACATTCACTAAACCAAATACATCAGAATGAATATAATCTAGCAAACCAAAGGATTTATGAGGACCAGAATAAAAAGAAACATGGTGCTGTTTTCCATATATACAATGCTCACAGAATTCAAATTCAAGGTTACAATCATCAAGCTCCTCAACTAGGTTTTTATTCTTCAAGGTTTTTAAACCTTTCTCTCCAATGTGGCCTAGCCTATGATGCCAGAGCATAGTCTTTTCTGCTGGAAGTTTAAATTCCATAGAGTTTACACAATTAGGAACATTTCCTTCTTTTCCTCCATGAGTAGCTTTCTATGACTTTATAGAGACACTGTTGCATTGAACAACATTTGCATTCAGCTTGTACAAGGTACCAATACGAGCACCCCTTGCTAGCACCATTGAGCCTCTGGTCATCTTGCAGCCATTTCCAGAGAACTTGACTTGCACTCCAATATCATTCAGCTTACTAACAGAAAGTAGATTTCGAGCCAGACCTGGTAGATGCATCACATCCTTGATTCCCTTCACTCTTCCACCAGGGAATTGTATTATGTCTCTTCCATGGCCAACAATCTCCAAAGATGAATCACTTTCCAAGTACACCTTTCCACCATTGTATTCTTCATGCTTCGTAAACCAGTCTCTATGAGATGTCATGTGGAAAGATGCTCTAGAATCAATCAACCAGACATCATCTGATGCCTGTGTAGCCAAGGATGCAATGGAGTCTGCATCACTCTGAGAAGAAACATTATCAGAAGAGCTCTTCTTCTTCTTCTTCTTTTTATCCTCTTTGCAATCCTTTCGGACATGACCAGGTTGCCCACAATTCTAGCATCTCACCTTGGACTTCTTGCTAGGAGACTTTGATCTCCCATCTGATTTGGATCTAGATTTCTTGTCCTTCTTCTTGCCTTTTTCTTTCGATCTTCCTCTGACAACAAGGGCCTCCTTCGCCATCTCAAAAGATTTCCTTCTCATCTCTTTTGATAACAAAGAAGCAACAACATCTTCCATCTTGAAATTGGATGTTGTACTCCTAATAGCCATCACCAGGTGATCCCAAGAGTCTAGAAAAGAACACAATAAAAGCATACAACGATCCTCTTCATCAATCTTCACACCAACAGATGTTAATTGTGCAATCAACATGTTGAATGTGTTCAAATGATCAGCTATAGACCCTCCTTCCTGCATTCTCAAAGTGTACACCTTCTTCCTTAGGAACAATTTATTCACCAATGACTTCCCCTAATAAATAGATGCCAGTCTCTTCCACAAGGAAGATGGAGTCTTCTCTTCATGCACATTCAGAAGAACAGAGTCTACCAAATAGAGCCTTATCAACCCCTTATACTTTCTATCTGCAAGGTCCCAATCTTCTTGCTTCATGCCTATAGGTTTCATTCCAGACACAACAAGCCACAGATCACAATCCACTAATAGATCTTCCATTTTGAGTTTCCACAACTCAAAATTGCTGCCATTGAATTTCTCTATTTCAATCTTTCCTGACATGCTAGCCATCTCAATCTGTAATTCAAATTAACAAACTTCTACAAGACTCCCACTGAACAGAATCGAGTCCTCAAAAAATCCAACGTACCCACAAGGATAACACAACTGGCCAAGCTCTGATACCACTTCTAAGGAAAGCTAAGGTGCAGAAGCAACTCTCCTAATGTCAAAACCTCAGGGAAGAATGCAGAGACACTTTTAAATTTTCAATTATAGTCCAATTAAGATACACTTGAAAGCAATAACAAAAACAGAGAAATGAACATACACACATGAACACCAAATTTATGTGGGAAAACCCTTACGGGAGAAAAACCCACCACACTAAGAAAAACCCCTTTGTATTACAGTAATGAAAATACATACAGAGTACGGGCTTGAATCTTTGATGTCAAATTACAATAGCTTTCACAATGACCAACCTTGTATAGAACATTCATGTTACAATGCTCTCAGAATCAAATTCATACACTGATCACTCGTCGAACCGTTCACAACACTATTCATCTAGCTGTTGATCGAACCATCCAACAATCCGTTGAACCGAACATCATCTGCAACTATAGAGTTTATCCATGTCGTCCCTGTTTATTGAACTTCCTCACAGAACTGCCACAACAAACTAACTTCCAACGGTTCCCATTGAGCTTCTCTAATTGGTTGAAGACTCACCACGTAGGATGGTCATCACTCAGTCAAAGGTGTTCACAATGTATTCGCATGTCGGTGAGACACTAACTGTGTCTCCCCAATGCCACAAGACCTGACTGTCGATATCGCCAATAGTCATCACTATCGGAAAGAGGTTACACCGAGTTCACAAGTCGCATCGACCTTAGCATTCTCATCGGTGAGACAATCGCTACTCACTAAGACATCACACAAATGTTCGCAAGTTATTTCAAAGTGTCTAACAGTCTCTAAGACTTACCGCTATTGCCAAGAGATTACACCGAGCCTTCATGTCATACCGAAACAAACAACCGTCAATAGGACTTACCACTATCGCCAAGAGGTTATAGCGATGTTCATACCCATCGGTGAGAGAACCAACCGTCGGCAAGACTTCTTACCGAGGCTTCCATGTTACCTCGATGAGCATCGGTGAGACAAACATATGTCGCCAAGAGTTCATAGCAAAGCCTCCATGTTACCCTGAAGACTCCAAGTGAATGCTATCAGGGAGACTTTCCATATCGACAAGACTTCATACCAAAGCATATGAGTTACTCCGATGACCATGTCCCCATGAGTCTCTTCGAAATCCGCTAGAAACCAACCCGTCACCCAGAGATTTCCACTCGGTAGAGGGTTACCGCGAACGCTACAAGTCACAGCAACAACACCAGTTGGCAAGACAACAACAATGTCTCAGCGAGATGAACAATCCACAAGTTTACTAAAATGCCATTCGGCTAGATAGAATGAAAGTCACACCGAATTTACCCTTTCAGAGGTTTCAACCTGTGGGATTGAGGCACATTATTCCAATAGCTTTAACTTGTGAAGGTCAATGGACTTCAATACATTCTTACTGACTACAATACTAAGGGTTTTCATTACACTCATGCTTCCTACATGTAATTATGTGAAACTAATAACTTGTAATTTTCTTGGGACACAAAGCACCCAAGTTGTATTGTCCATAAAATCTTTTTCAAGAACTTTCCTAATATTATTGTCTTTTTAGAGAGAGTAGAAAAGTAATTTCAATGATCTTCCTCTTCAAGTGCAACTTTTAATGCACTTCCAATCAATGTTGACCATAGTTTGGCTAACTCCTATTTTATCTCA
The DNA here is from genome assembly GCA_007258455.2 of Sequoia sempervirens. NCBI lineage: Eukaryota > Viridiplantae > Streptophyta > Pinopsida > Cupressales > Cupressaceae > Sequoia > Sequoia sempervirens. Next base: position 346,775,881 of record VDFB02000008.1, on the reverse strand, counting down.
TTGAATTGAAATTAGAAAAGTAGAGTTATCCAAGGTGTGTTCATAATTGAGTGGAATGAATTAAAAGTTTCTTGAAGAGAAGGACTATTCAAATTCCTATGTACTATTTTTGAAAAGTATAATAAGTTAGGGAAGTTCGAGAAAAAGTTTTGATAGACAAGACAATTTCATTGAATGTGTCATAGGAAAATTACAAGTTATTACTCGGGAAAGTGACATTTATGAAGCTTCAAAACCAATAAATAAAATAGTTATTATAGTTTATAGTGGAAAATATATTGTACTGTAGAATTTATTCATGATAGAATTTACTTGTTCAACTCTATCCATAAGAACATCTCTGAATTTCTTTGCGTGCACAAATTGTCATGCAATACAAAACCTCTTCAGTTTGTCCACTTGTGCATTGCCATTTTCCCTTTGCTTATACTATGCATACACCTTCGTCAACTTCTCAAGAGCATGGAGGATATTTTCAGTTAGTACATTATGTATCTCACTCAACTGCTCTACTTCTTTTCAAGTTTTTTAGAGAAGATTCATTTTTCATTCCATGCATTCTAGTACTTGCTACCTTCAGTTTTGCGTTACCATATTCCCATTTCACATAGTGCACATGCTCATTCATCAACTTCTGAAGAGGAGGAACAATCTCTTCATTTAATACATTATCTATCTCATTCACTTTGGTTTTCTTCTTTTCAAGTGTTTTTAGAGTAGATTCCTTTTCGATTACATACTATGTACTACCTGTTGGTCAAGTTATGCATTTCCATTTTCCGATTGCGCATATTGCACATGCACCTTCCTCAATTTTTGAATAGTAGGGAGAATCTCCTCACTCAATACATTATCTTTTATCTATCTCATTCAATGTGGTTTGCATAAATTTTGAAGGTGATCTTCATTACATTCTTATTGTGTACTAAACAAATATTTTTCATTACGTTCATACAGTCTATATATAACATCATGTTGGAAAACACTGGGTGTGTAATCAAATTGACATGAGAGGTCACAATCCAATTGGGTTGTTACTGTATTAATCAGAAAAGGTTTCAATTACATTCTTACCATTTTTTGAAATTCCTGGTGGGAAAACACAGAGTGTTATAAAACTTGCAACCCACATACTGTTCTAAAACCCTTTACAAGTAGCAACCCAATTGCTTAGTCACCCCTCACCTCAATTTGGTAATGTTTATTGTATTCCCGACCTACAGCTCCTCCTTGTGCCTACGCAATCCATGGGGCCTAGTTTTATTAGCTGACAGGAGGTGGGAAAATTGACCAGATGGTGCCATTATCTCCTTCCTACCATTGCTGTAATGTTTGCTCCCATATGTTGGTTTCATTAGTTTTATCCCCCATTTGGCAGGCTCCACACTATAACGTCTCGTCATGTTATGTATGTTTCTATGTATGGTTTCATGCGTTTTTGTATGTACATATGTGCATTTTGTGCAGAGATTAGCTACATCCCATTACATTCTTATTGTGTACTAAGCAAATCTTTTTCATTACATTCTTAGTGTCTATATAAGTGCATGTTGGAAAACATTGGGTGTGTAATGAAATCAAGCTGAGGGGTGACACACCAATTGGGTTGTTACTACATTGATCAAAAAAGTTTTTGAATACATTCTTACTGTTTTCTAAAATTTTGGGTTGGGAAATGTTGGGTGTTATACACATTGTAACCCACATACTATTCTAAAACCCTTTACAAGTAGCAACCCAATTGCTTACATTATTGTGTGTGTATTATATCCCAAAATTTTATGCGAATCATGTTTCCTTGTTGAAGAGTGAGTTTTGCATGGGAAATGTTTAAAGTATCAATGAAGGGTGATACTGCATCCTTTCAAATTTATCCTTCTCATAATTGATTTGTGTTAATTTTAGGTTGATTTTTGCAACACTACATCGGTATCATTTATCTCCCAAAATAGAACAAGAAACTTTGGATCCTTGGTAATTAGATCAGATATATTTCAAAAAGAACATAATATTTATGATTTTACATTAGACTAATTCTCCTTTTAAATCATGTACCTTTGTTTAGTTGTGAAGCATTGTTGCATAGTTGGGTTTCATAAGGTTGTGAATAAGGAACATTATTATTCTAGTTATGTTTACTCAGTATAATATACCATACAAACTACAAAGGTGAGGCCATAATAACAGAGAAATGGCAATTAGGCTTCCCAAATTTTGTAATGGAATTTCTCTTCTATAACACAATGCAAAATTTCTAAAAACACAATGTGTTTTGCAATGTAGAAGCCTCTTTACAAATATGAGTTTTCCTTGTTGCCACCTTGGAGGTTTAGAAACACAATGCGTTGTAAATTGTTCAGACACTTATGCCAAAAAGATGAACCTGTGTACATACGAAGAATGCATAAAACCATAAATAAAAGCATACATAACAACATACATGGAAACAAAAAGTGAGAAAATCATCAGACAAGACCAAACATCTGGGAAATGGTAGGTAGGAGTTAACGACACCATTAGGTCAGTTTTCCCGCCTCCTCTCGATTGATAAACATGTGTGCCTTAGCTTGGTCATGAAGTTTCACTTTCATCCGCTTTTTTTTGGCGCGAGAAAAATGGAAGGGGAATGATGTGGGCCTTTTTGGTTTGGAGAAAGAAAGATGGAAACACTATTTGTTTCTAGTCTACACATTGAAAGATGAAGGTTGGAGTGCACGTGGAGGAGTTGGAGGAGAAAACTGACCAAATTTAGATGACAGGTACTATCCAATAGTGTTGTAGAGGGTTTTACAACACTATTTGGGTTGCTTGTTTCTTAACACCTAGGGTTTTCCAACATGAATTGTTGAAAAACATAATGAAGTGCATACTATGAAGCACACTATGTGTTGACGGTTAATAGAGTCCCCCTTAAATGAGAGATGTGCTATTTGATAAAATAGAACACCATCTATACATTTGTATATTTGCATTTCAAGACAAAGGTTGGGCATAAGTAAAGGCAGGCTTCAAAACACATTGTGTTTTCCAACATGCACTACACAACGTTCACCACTCTCAACGAGTTTATTCATTATTTCAAATAACGATAAGAAATTGGTGTTCTTGATTTTTGTAATGCACACCTACATATACGGGTTTAAAAACTAGAAGGGCTTGGGTATGTTGTGATGTGGAGGTTGAAAAATCAGTGTGTTATGAAGCATGCAATTTGTTATATACTTGAAACTTAGACACAACAATGGAAGGTGTGATTTTGAAGACATTCATACTGTTTTGTAATATTCCATGTTGCAAAACTATACGTGTTAAGAAGCAAACAACCTGTTGTGAGAAAACCTGTTACATGTAAACAAGGAGATTCAAACAACTGAAAACCCGCATTATGTTTTCCAAAATACAACTATTTTGTGCACTTTTTTTTCAATCATCCAAAATTTAAACACAACAATGGAAGGTGTGATTTTGAAGAAATTCATACTGTTTTGCAAAAATCCATGTTACAATTCCCTACATGTTAAGAAGCAAACAACCCACCATGAGACAACCCTTTACATTTAAACAAGGACATTCAAATAACTGAAACCCAACATTGTGTTTTCCAAATTGCAATTATTTTGTGCACTCTTTTTTTCAGTCATGCAAAATTTAAATGCAATTTTTGCCCAAATTAAAAGTCCTTATAAATTAAATGAAAGGGCTTTTCAATACATTCAGACTATCTATATTACAAAATATTTTGAAGACATTCTATCTGTTTAGTAAGAATGCATGTTGGAAAAACCTAGGTGTTAAGAAACAAGCAATGCATATAGTGTTGTAAAACCCTGTGCAAGTGAGAAGAGATAGTGTGTTTTCCAACACTACAAATAATGCGAGCATTTTATTTGTTCCAATCAGATAAAGAAAGCGAAATAACATTTGGACTATAGCAAAGAGTTGTTCAAAAACTTGAAAGTGGAGTACATTATATTCTTGGAGTAATGAAATAAACTCTTCATAGCAAAACAACTGAAATGGGACACTGTGTTTTCCAAAACTAGAAACAATCTATAACAACACTGTGCCTTGCAGGTTTCATAATACCTACTATTTTCCAATTTCATTACATTCTTGGCACCTCGTTTTTCTATTTGCAAATAATGGTTTTGAATGCCATGTTTTTTTGGGTTTTTGTCGATTTTGAAATATGATTTTGAAAACCCATTGGTGCTAACATGTTTCCTCAGTGACGGGACAAGCCATGGCAGGTCGAAGTTAACGTCTAACCGTCAAGTCTTTCCATTGGTGTGATTTGTCCGTTCGGCCTTCTTTTCTATCAGGGCATTTTGTTCCAATCAGATGAAGAAAGTGAAATGAAATTTTGATTGAAGAAAAGTGAAATTTGAAAGTGGAATTCATTACATTCTTGGAGCATACCGAAACAAAAATCTTACATATTTTGCATGGTTTCTGATTTCTCTCAACGTTATTCAGTTATTTCATCCAGCAATTGCAAAATTTCATATTTCCCGTTGCTCTCTAACAACCTGCAAAACATCACTGTGGAAAATGACAGCGAAAATGGGACCTCATCTGGGCTTTTTGCTATTTGTAAATAATGGTTTTCAATGCCACATTTTGGGCTTTTTGTCCATTCCGAAATATGATTTTTAAAACATGATGACTATTATGATGCATGTGACATGAATTTTTGTAGGGATAATAGCCTCACCCCAATTGTAGAAGGTGATCTCCTTGCAACATGGCTTACACATAATAACATATTGCCCTTCTTTAGGGATAAGACATGTCTGATTATTATTGCTAGTTGATTTCTGCATGTGATTGTGTAAGAAATTTTGCATCAACGTTTCAGATCAAACTCTGTGATCCATCATCAGGATGAAGAAGAGAGCATAAGGGGTGACCCTGATGCTCTCTTCTTCATCCTAATGTTGGATCATGGAGTCTGATCTAAAACGTCAATGCAAAAATTCTTACACAATCGAATCCAAAAATCAACTAGTAATAATCAATATGGATTATGGAAAATTGATATCATTTATATTTGATTATGTTATCATTTCAAAGACATGTTTTTAAGGGATAATAGCTTGATTTTACTATATTTTGTAGGGATACTATCTTTTTCCCTGCAATTGGACATCGCTATTCTCCCTAGTAGAATGCATGTTAGAGGCATCATAACATACAAAAATACATACACCACATGACATGACAACGTATTACGAAAAATAATTGGAGGTTGGAAAACAATGTGTGTTGTGAGTTCTTTCATTCTGCACATTGAAAGTTGAATGTTTGAGAGCACAAGATGGAGTTTTAGGTGCGAGATATATAAAAGCAACCAAATTCAATTGAGGGGTGAGTAACAAATTGGGATGTAAATTGTGAAGGGTTTGTAAATGGTATTTGGTTTGTAGGTTTAATGACACCCAATGTTTTCCAACTTGCAATTACACATTGTTGGCCTTGCCATTGTATGAAATTTTTTACCTTTCAATGTTTGATACAAGCATTAGATAAGACCTCTATAAAGACATGACAACATTTCATGATAACTGGGCATCTTTGGAGCTACTTTGCAATATTCTCAAAACAAGCTCTTCTCTCTAGCTCACATCACCAACTCTTCCACAATCTAATCCACTCAGGTCCATGATGTCGAAAGGTGTCATTGACATATGATTGAGAGAAGTGCATGTTTTGGAAATGAGAAAGGTATGCTTCAAAGTTTCCCAGTTGTCATGAAATGTTGTTGCTTTGGCGAGGGGTGGGGGGGGATAACCCTATGTGTTTTCCATCCTGCAACTTTTTTTGTGCATCTTGTGTTCCAAATGTATAATGATATTGAAATGTAATGTTTGTTGCAAGTAAGGGTTGTTATAAAATATGAAGGTGAACTTCAATACACTGCGTCGTTACAGTCTGCATAATTGAAAGTGTTGTCTTTGAACAAGATTTGAGAAGTGAGGGAAAACCCCTCAGTGAGTGTTGTCCATGTGATTCATGGTATGGTTTAACCACCTATTATGCATCTTATCTGACACTTGTATCAGGCATTGAGAGGTTGACATTTTCGTGCAACAACAAGGTCAATACACATAGACAATATGAATGTAATGACAATGTTTTGGTTACTCACGCAGTAAGAACCCAATTGGTTGGTCACTCCTCACATGAATTTTGGATAGTTTTATGTATCCTACAACTACAATTATATTGACACTATGAATTTCTTGGAAGGATTTTGATTTGTACATGCTAATAATGTAATGAAGTTCACCTTCAAAACATATAATAACTCTTATAGTATAAATTTCTTTGTATAGTTGAGAGGATAGAGAGGACTTGCAGGTGTGGGATACATTCAGTTGTAGGTTTCTTAACACCCCATGTTTTCCAATTTTATTACATTATTGCTATCTACAAAGCTAAATATTCTCAAGACAATCACAAAACATGCCAAATTGAGGTGGGGTGAGTAACCAATAGGGTTGTTACTTGTAAAAGGTTTTAGAACAATTTATGGGTTGCAGGATTTATAACACCCTGTGTTTTCCAACTTGAAATTTCACATAACATTTTGAATGTCTTGAAAATATTTTCTTATTTAGACAGTACAAATGTAATAAAAGGCACCTCCAAAAATTACTATTAGTTATGGTATAAATTGCAATTTAGTATCTTCATGTGATTGAAAAAAATAAATGCACAAAATAATTGCATGTTAGAAAACATAGTGAGTTACTTGTATAGCATTTTACAACACTATGGGTTGTACATTTCATAACACCATCTCTTTTCTAGATTGCAATTTTGTTCATAGTAGGAATGTATTGAAAACCTTTTTTTATTTAGGCACAAAGAATGTAATGAAGGTACCTTCAAAATTTATCACAAGTCTTAGGTAGACTAAAATATGCTTTTGAAATTCTTCTTATGATTGAAAATAGATATGCTTGCTTACTACAAATGGTGCAATAAATTTTGGAACTTTAACTGTCCATAACACTTGCAACAATTTTACACTTTATAGGAAACCAAGGATGCATGTTGTAAAAGGGAAAGTGCTTTGTACAACGAAGAATGTCATCGAGGTGGACAAAACACCTAAAAGGGTGTGTAGTGGTGCATCTTCTTCGAGGAGGTAATGTTTCCCAAATGTGCAAGTAAGATCTGGTAATCACAAGATGCAATCAAATGTATAATTTTAATCTCTCATAAATGGTTACGATGTTGACTGGAAAGTGGGAATGTTTTAACTAGGAGGCAACAATTGTGGTACAAAGGAAGTCCCCTCATTTTAGGAAAACACTAAACCTTGAGGCAATGACTTGTTTGGTAATTGTTTGTGAACTTCCAATTGCCCTTTCCTTCCAATGCATCAATCAGAATGCTTTACAATTTCAATTACAAAATATCATGTCTATTACAAATATGCTGACTTTGATAGTATATTGTTCCTTCGATTCAGGATGATAATGAGGGAGACCATCACACTCTTTCCATAGTCCATGACAATGAGGAAGAGCATGCAAAGGGAGACCCTAAGGATGGAGAGGGACCCAATGAAGCATAGGGTGATGTGGTGGGCGGGAAGGTAGATATAATAATTCAATTATTGCATCATTTGGCTATGTGTGTATATGTTGTGCATTCAAATTATTTTAATATGAAATATATTAAGCAATTTTCTTTTCCAAATTTTCTATGCAGGTTGCTGCTGAATACAAAAGAGAAGTGGAGAATGGTAGATATGTATATTATTGTATTGTAGAAGAATGTATGAGAAAATATCATGATTGGAGAGTGTTCAACATGCATAGGATTTAGGATCACCACCCTTCTATTCTTGTGGCACCAAAGCATGGCCGAACTACACTGGGGAGGGGAACCAAAATGGCCCCCTCCTCCCCCTGATAAATTGAAAGAGTACCTTGAAAAGAAGGTAGAAAATATGGAGTACCAAATGAATCTACGACATCATCTATAGCAGAAGCGTGTTATTAAAAGTGTCTGTCAAAAGTATGGGAAACATACCTTCCTTCAACTTCGCTAAGAAGGAAAGGACAAGGTGAAGAAGTGAATGGTGTTATACAACAGTGATGAGAATAAGGAGTAGAGAAGGAAAAAATATTAAAATTGTAGGAGAGAAAGAGAAAGGAAGGAATGGTAATGTTGAATTGAACTATTAAATCTAAATTTTGGTTGGTTCATATTTTCTGTTCTAATGCATACAAGGTTCACTTAACATTAACTTACATGACATGATAGGGTGATGTTCGAGAAGTGGTTCCTACTACCCAATAGAGTAGTTTTCATTCACTAGAGGAAGTTGTTCCCATGAAAGGAAAAGATGATGTTGTTCATCCCAACCCGACATCTAACATTCAAAAGAAGCATTGTACATGGTTAAAAGTTTCAAGGCACCCTCTGAAGAAGAAATGAGAAAAAATGATGATCTCAAAATTTTCTATTTAATGTTCGTTTTGATTATTTGAATGAATTGGTTGCATGAATATGAGTTTGATGTGATGTTTCAATTCACCCTATTACACAACAAGGATGAACAATGAAGTGCTGCCCTTAAGCAGGTTATTGTTCTATTGGAAGATTAAGCAGTGCCCACAGAAGCATAAGATGATGTTGTTCCTCCCAACCCCTTTTCTAACATTGAGAAGAAGAAGAAGTGTGTATGGTTTAAATTTTCCTCATGCCCTCAAAAGAGGAAACGAGTATAAATGGCAATTTCAAAATCTTCTATTTGATGTTTATTTTGATTATTTCAATGAATTCATTGCATGCATCTGAATTTGATGTGACGTTTCAATTCCTACTAGTATAGGGCAACGATGAACAATGGAGTCCTACCCTCGAACAAGATCATCTTGATTTGGAAGACAAAGTAGACGCCATGGAAGAACAAGATGATGTTGTTCTTCCCAACATGCCATATAACATTGAGAAGAAGAAGAAGGAGTGTATATGGTTTAAAGTTTCCTCATGCCCTCACAAGAAGTAACGAGAAGAAATAGTGATTTGAAAATCTTCTATTTAATGTTTTTTGATTATTTCAATGAATTGGTTGCATGCATCTGAATTTGATGTGACGTTTCAAATCCTACTATTACAAGACAACGATGAACAATGGAGTCCTGCCCTCGAATAGGATACTCCTGATTTGGAAGATGAAGCAGACGCCATGGAAGAACAAGATGATGTTGTTCCCCCCAAAACGTCATATAACATTGAGAAGAAGAAGAAGAAGAAGAAGGAGCATATACAGTTTAAAGTTTCCTCACGCCCTCACAAGAAGAAATGGGAAGAAACAATGATTTCAAAATCTACTATTTAATGTTTGTTTCGATTATTTCAATGAATTGGTTGCATACATTTGAATTTGATGTGATGTTTCAATTCCTTTTATTACAAGGCAACGGTGAACAATGGAGTCCTGCCCTCGAACAAGATACTCTTGATTTGGAAAATGAAGCAAAGGCCATGGAATAACAATATGATGTTGTTCCTCCCAATCTGACATATAACATTGAGAAGAAAAAGAAGAAGGAGCATATACGGTCAAAAGTTTAAAGGTTCCTTGACATGGAGAAACTAGAAGAAACAATGAATTCCAATTCTTCTATTTAATATTTGTTTTGATTATTTCAATGAATTGGTTGCATGTAGCTAAATTTGAAGTGACATTTGAATTCCTACTATTATAGGGAAATGATGAATAATGAAGTGTTGGGCTTGACCTAATTGGTTGTGTCATTGCAATTGAAATGGGAGAGGATAATAGAGATGGACATGAGGATGGGGAGAGCACTGGCTTGCAAATGGGGCAGGGAAATAAAGATTGATATGGGGATGGGGAGAGCACTAGCCTGCAAGTGGGACATGGTAAGAGAGATGGACATGGGGATGGGGAGAGCATTGGTCTACAAGTGGGGTGGGGTAACAAAGATGAAAATTGAGACGGGGAGAACACTGGCTTGCAAGTGGAATAGGGTGATAGAGATGGACATGGGGACGGGGAGAGCATTGGCTTGCAAGTGGGAGAGAGTCATGGGGACGAGGGGAGCACTGGCCTATAAGGGGGAGATGGCAATAAAGATGGACATGGGGATGAGGAGAGAACTGGCTTGCAAGTGGGAGAGGGTAATAAAGATGGACATGGGGATGGGGAGAGTAGTGGCTTGCAAGTGGGAGAGGGTAATAAAGATGGACATGGGGATGGGGAGAGCACTGGCTTGCAAGTGGGAGAGGGTAATAAAGATGGACATGGGGATGAGGAGAGTGCGGGCCTACAAGGGGGATATGGCAATAAAGATGGACATGGGGACCAGGAGAGCAGCAGTGTGTCATCTATATCGATAACATACCCAACACATTTCCATGCTTATGTTCTTATTTCTTTATGAATCCTTTAATATGCCTTCAATTATGATTCACAACAATGATGTTTCCATTGTAGCCAAATCCTGTGTATGAAAAGATGATAGAGTTCAAGGGAATCACTTTTAAGGTCAGTGATCATGTTGATCTTTGGAGGTAGCGTAAACAGGTTGCCAAAGGAATTGTACATGTTGTCGACATAAACACTAAAACCCACACCTTTATGCACCCAAGAAATCATGTGAGGGTCATCATTGTTGAGGCCATTGTTGGTGAGTCCTTAGTGCCTTTTCCACATCCTGGCGTAGAGACCCTTGAAGAGTGCATGGGTGGCTTCGTGGTATGGAATCTCTTCAAGATGAAGCATTATGTTCCAGAGGTACACATAAACGATATGTTTTTGTATATATCATACTACCTTATAATGTTTCCATCCATACATTAACTCTGATTAATTGTTTGTTATAGGGTCAAGGTGTTAAACATGCCAAGGACAAAGCACATCCTGTGAAGAAATTTGTTGTTTCACATTCATCATCTATGAGGGTTCATGGAATTGGAATCACCCCTCTTGAAATACACAAGAACCCTAAGAAATGTGCCATATATTGTGTAGGCATGAACTCAATTGCAAAGAATAGGCAGTGTAGGATATGATGAGACAACTTAGAATATTGATTTTGCATTGTGAGTTTCATTATTTGATTATTGAACAATTATGGTGTAGAGATATACCATTTTCATATGTTTGAACACTATGTTGTTATACATTTGATATCATACTTTTCATGGCCCTCTGTATTTATTTGGTTATTGAACAATTATGGTGAACAAATATACTATTTTCATATGTTTGAACACTATATTGTTATCCATTTCATATTAGACTTTTCATAGCCTTGTAATTGTTTCCTTACAAGCAAGAATATAATGAAGTGCACTTTCAATTTTTAGAACAAGTATTTTGTTGACTATATATGGCATATTTCCTTTTTCCATCTAATTGGAACAAATTAAATGCTAGCATTGTTTGCAGTGTTGGAAAACACACTGTCCCCTGTCAGTTATTTTGTTATAATAAGTATTTGTTTCATTACGACCAATAATATAATGAAGTACACTTTGAATTTTTAGAACTATTTGGTAGAGTGGAGATGACGGATTTCCCTTTTCCATGTGATCGGAACAAATAAAATACTTGCATTGCTTGCAGTGTTGGAAAACACACTGCCCCCTATCAGTTATTTCATTACAAAAAGTTTTTATTTCTCACACTCCAAAAATGAAGTGAAGTCCACTTTGAATTTTTAGAACAATTATTTGGTTGAGTGGAGATGGAATATTTCCCTTTTTCATGTGATTGTAACAAATAAAATGCTTGCATTGGTTGCAGTGTTGGAAAACACACTATCTCCTATTAGTTATTTGCTTATGAAAAGTCTTTATTTCATACACTCCCATAATGAAATGAAGTCCACTTTGAATTTTTAGAACGACTATTTGGTAGAGTGGAAATGGCATATTTCCTTTTTCCATGTGATGGGAACACATAAAATGCTTGCATTGCTTGTAGTGATGGAAAACACACCGTCCCCTGTCAATTATTTCCTTAAGAAAAGTTTTTATTTCTCATGCTCCAAAAATGAAGTGAAGTTCACTTTGAATTTTTAGAACAATGATTTGGTAGAGTGGAGATGGAATATTTCTCTTTTTCATGTGATTGTAACAAATAAAATGCTTGCATTGGTTGCAATGTTGGAAAACACATTGTCCCCTGTTAGTTATTTGCTTATGAAAATTCTTTATTTCATATGCTCCCAAAATGAAATGAAGTCCACTTTGAATTTTTAGAACGACTATTTGGTAGAGTGGAAATGGCATATTTCCTTTTTCCATGTGATTGGAACACATAAAATGCTTGCATTGCTTGTAGTGCTGGAAAACACACTGTCCACTATGAGTTATTTCCTTATGATAAGTATTTATTTTTGATGCTCCAAAAATGAATTTAAGTCCACTTTCATATTCCATGATTTTTTTTTATTTTATACGCTCCAAAAATGCAATGAAGTCCACTTTCAAATTTTATAACTAGTTGTTTGAGTAAAAATGGCATTTCCTTTTTTCATGCCATTGGAACAAATAGAATGCTTGCATTATTTGCAGTGATGGAAAATGTACTATCCTATGTCAGTTAATTCCTTATGAAAACTTGCTTATATATGCAAACTTACTTAAAAATGTAAGCTCATGCAATGAGCATTTTATGTTCTAGAGACTTAACAAATCAATGTATTGAAGTTCAGCTCCATATTTTATAACAACCCTTACTTGCAACAAACATTCCATTTCAATATCATAATACGTGTGGAACAAAATATGCACAAAAAAAGTTGCAGGATGGAAAACAGACAGGGTTGTCACTCACTTCTCAAATCTTGTTCAAAGACAACACTTTCTCTTATGAAGACTATAACAACATAGTGTATTGATGTTCACCTTCATATTTTATAACAACCCTTATTTGCAGCAAACGTTCCATTTCAATATCATAATATGTTTGGAACCCAAGATGCACAAAAAAAATTGCAGGATGGAAAATACACAAGGTTGTCCCTCACTTCTCAAATCTTGTTCAAAGACAACACTTTCTATTGTGTAGACTGTAACAAAGTAGTGTATTGAAGTTCACCTTCATATTTTATAACAACCCTTGCAAAAAACATTCCATTTCAATGTCATTATACATTTAGAACACAAGATGCACAAAAAAAAGTTGCAAGATGGAAAACACACAGGGTTGTCCTTCACTTCTCAAATATTGTTCAAAGAAAACACTTTCTGTTATGTAGAATGTAACAACACAGTGTATTGAAGCTCTTTATATTTTATAACAACCCTTACTTGCATCAAACATTCCATTTCAATATCGTCATACGTTTGGAACACAAGATGCACAAAAAAAGTTGCAAGATGGAAAACACACAGGGTTGTCCCTCACTTCTCAAATCTTGTTCAAAGACAACACTTTCTCTTATGTAGACTATAACAACACAATGTATTGAATTTCACCTTCATATTTTATAACAACCCTTACTTGCAGCAAACATTCCATTTCAATATCGTACTACGTTTGGAACACAAGATGCACAAAAAATGTTGCAAGATGGAAAACACACAGAGTTGTCCCTCACTTCTCAAATCTTGTTCAAAGACAACACTTTCTATTATGATGATTGTAAAAAAATAGTGTATTGAAGTTCAACTTCATATTTGATAACAACCCTTACTTGCAACAAACATTCCATTTCAATATTGTCATACGTTTGGAACACAAGATGCACAAAAAAAAGTTGCAGGATGGAAAACACATAGGGTTGTCCCTCGCTTCTCAAATCTTGTTCAAAGACAACATTTTCTATTATATAGACTATAACAACAGAGTGCATTGAAGTTCACCTTCATATTTTATAACAACCCTTACTTGCAACAAACATTCCATTTCAATATCGTCATACGTTTGGAACACAAGATGCACAAAAAAAATTGTAGGATGGAAAATACATAGAGTTGTCACTCACTTCTCAAATCTTGTTCAAAGAAAACACTTTCTCTTATGTAGATTGTAACAAAATAGTGTATTGAAGTTCACCTTCATATTTTATAACAACCCTTACTTGCAACAAACATTCCATTTCAATATCATAATACGTTTGGAACACAAGCTGCACAAAAAAAGTTGCAAGATGGAAAACACATAGGGTTGTCACTCAATTCTCAAATGTTGTTCAAAGACAACAATTTATGCTATGTATATAACAAAATAGTGTATTGAAGTTCACCTTCATATTTTATAACAACCCTTACTTGCAGAAAACATTCCATTTCAATATTGTAATATGTTTGGAGCACAAGATGCACAAAAAAAGTTGCCAAATGGAAAACACAAAAGGTTTGTTTGTTTTGGGAAAATATGTTTGTTGTGCTGCATGTGTATGTGTTAAAGAAGAGGAAGGGTTAGAAGGAAACCAAAACCTTTGATGACAAACTTGTATGTAAAAATAAGTGCATCCATTGCTACCAGCAACACAAAAATGATAACATGTTTTTTGCATCGGTTGAAAAAAATATGAATTAGTAATGGAGAGAATGAGGAAATCCAGAAATGTGTAAAATATCCTATCAACTATGATGTAAGTAAATGCAAGTTGGAAAACACAACATGTAGATTAACCTCCAGGCGAACATAAAGACTGCAAGTAAATTCGCAACCCCGCATGCAAATATAACTAAGATTTCAGAGTATGTGGGGTGTACAAACCTCTTTTACTTGAGGAGGCATGTTGTGATATTCAGCCTTCCATTTAGGGTGAATTAACATTTGCAACAAAGGAACATCTAAAAATTCATGAAATAAGCAAGTGAAGGTTGAACCGCATGATGAGTGGTTCAACCTACAATTTTGTATGTGGTGTATGAGTGTAATGTGCATACCACTATGTAATTACTTCTACAAATTTGCAAGAAAAAATGTATTAGGGAAGATACGTTGGTTGTGGTGTATGTTTATGTGTTAATGGAGAGGAAATGTTAGAGGGAAACCAAAACCTTTTATGACAACCTTCTATGTAAATAAATGTGCATCCATTGCTGCCAGCAACACCAAAAGAATAAAAAGTTTTTTGCATCTGTTGACAAAATCAAGAATTAGTAATGGAGTGAATCAAGAAAGGCATACATGTGTAAATTTTCCTATCAACCATGATGTCAACCAATGCATGTTAGAAAACACAGTATTTACTTGAACCTCCAAGCGGACATAAAGACCATAGGTAAAATAACAATCTCCATGAAAAAAGACTAAGACACCATAGTATATGGGGTGTACAAATCTATTTTACCTAAGCAGGCATGTTGTGATATCAAGCCTTCCATTTGGGGTGACTTAACATGACCAGCAAAAGCATATATGGCAATTCATGAACTAAAAAAGTGCAGGTTGAACAATAAGATGAGAAGTCCAACCTGCAACTTTATATGTAGCCTATAAGCGTAATGTGAATAATAACATGTAATTACTTCTATTGCTTCCAACAATGTGAAAAGAAAAAAAATGTTCTTTGCATATGCTGATAAAAAGATGACTCAATGAATGTCTAGTTTAAAATATGTTTTTTTTGTGCATTTATTTGTGAAACATATGAAGAATTCAAAAGGCAATTTTAACTATAGACCACAATTGCAATAAATTGTGAAGCTCACTTGCATTGAAAACCATAGTGAATGAGCTAGATACTGTGTTGACTTAATAGATTCTTTATGCTCTTGATAAATTGACAAAGAAGCATCTATAGTATGTGCAAAGGCGAAGAAACAATGCAAATTTGGAGGCAAAAAGTTCTATAATTTATGAAATTGAAAAGGAATCTTCTCTAAAAACACTTGAAAATAAGGTGAGATAAGATATTGTTATAACTGAAGATTCTTACCACTCTTGAGAAGTTGAGGAAGGAGCACATGTAGTATGTGCAATGGGAAAATTGCAATGTAGAAGTGGATAAACTCGAGAGACTTTGTATTGCATATGAATTTTTCTAAGCAGAGAAATGAAAGATGATGTTATAACTGGATTTGAACTAGTGAAGTCAAAAATTTGTGAACATAAAACTAAAGATGACCAACAAAAGAACATCAAGCAAAAAAGAAAAAATTCCACCCTTTAGATTACAAGAAGCAAAAATATACAAAATACAATCCACAGTGTTTTCCAACATGTGTATAGTTTATTAATTTGAGAAAGTTGAAACACAATTTTTAGTCTACTTGAGACTTGTTATATATTTTGAAGATGTTCCTTTCATTACATTTGTATTGTGTAAACAACATAATATTTTCATTGCAATCATATTGTCTGTATAATCGAAGGTTGGAAAACACAGTGCATTAAGAAACCTACAACCCACATAGTGTTGAAAACCCCTCTATGTATAAGAACACAAATGGTTGGTCACCCCTCAGCTAAATATGGTTACTTTTATGTAGATCCCCCAGCTGTAACTCCTCTCCAAATTCTCCACCCTTCAACTTTATATAAGCTCAACAAACTAACTCACAATCCATTGTGTTTACCTACCTGCCTATATTTTAATGATATGATGAAATCCAATTGTAATTCATACTCTAAGTAATAGTTTTGGTAAATTTACAAGGTTCCTTTTCTTACATTGGTAGTGTAAGGTTTTCATTACACTCATTTTGTCTATTGATAATTCAATCTTGGAAAACATTGTGGGTTGAGGAACCTAAGATCTTCTTAATACTTTAAGAGGAAACAGGTACTAGAATGTATGAAATGAATAAGGAAACATCCCTAAAAACACTTCGAAAGAAGAAAACCAAACTATATGAGATATATAATGAATTGAATGAAGAGATTCTTCTTGCTCTTGAGAAGTTGGGGAAGGAGCATTTAAAGTATGTGCAATGGGAAAATGAGAATGCAAAATTGAATGCAATAGGTACTAGAATGTATGAAATGACAAAGGAATCTGTTGTAGAAAAACTTGAAAAGAAGCAGACCATAGTGAATGAGATAGATACTATATTGATTAAAGAGACTTAGTGTTGTTGAGAATTTTAGGATGGTGCGTGTGTAGTATCCACAATGGGCATGTGACAGTGCAGAAGTCAAGCAACAAGTAGTAGAAAGTATGTAATAAAAAATAAATCTTCTCTAAAAATGCTTGAAAAGAAGCAGACCAAAGTGAATAAGATAGATAATCTATCAACTGGAAAGATTATTCTTGCACATGACAACTTGACAAAGGAGCATCGTGCAGTATCTGCGATGGGAAAAAACCAATGCAAAAGTGGATAAAGTCAATAAATTTTGTATTCCATATGAATTTATGCAAGAAAAGAAAGTGAGAGATGATGCTATAAGTGGAGTTGAACAAATTTATTCCAAGATTTTTCAACTTAATAATTCCATGGAACAAATACAAGTCAAAATAGATGATAATGAAAAGGAAAAAATAGATCTTAGAGCAGAAAAAGAGAATTAGTTGGTTGGAGACATGACATCCATATGTGAAAAGGAAGACAAGTTTTTAAAATAACTTATAAAAAAAACATCTGCATTATCTAATCAGGAAGACACTCTCAAAGCTAAGCAAAGAGTGGCTACAAAACTACAGAAAAGTATTGAAGACATTCAAAACTCTATCAAAAAAATGGATACTGTTGTCCTAAGGGATGATGAGGAAGTAGTTGCTCCAAAGCTACAAATAAAAGATATGAAATAAAAGGTAGAAGCTCATGAAAACGAATGCCAAGGGGGTGATAACAGGTAACGACAATGGGGATCATAAAAAATGTGTGACTGGTCAACTTGTAGATGCAAAAGTAATAGTTGGAATTGGTAAAACTGAAGTAAAACAACATAAAAACTATATTTAACCACTTGGAAGACAAATTAAAACATTAAACGAAAATTTTATCTTCGAAATAAAAGGAGTTTAATTAATGGTGTTGACACACAAGTGCAATATAAAAGACAAGAAGTTAGAAAAAAACAACAACAATGGAATGTGTGATTTTGAAGATATTCATACTGTTTTGTAACATTCCATGTTGCAAAACCATAGGTGCTAAGAAGCAAGCAACCCATAATGAGACAACCCTTCACATTTAAACAAGGAGATTCAAATAACTGAAACCCAACATCGTGTTTTCCCAAATACAATTATTTTTTGCACTTTATTTTTTCAATCATGCGAAAGTTAAACACAACAATGAAATGTGTTATTTTGAAGAAATGCATACTATTTTGTAACATTCCATGTTGCAAAACCATAGGTGTTAAGAAGAAAGCAACCCACTATGAGACAACCTTTTAAATTTAAACAAGGAGATTCAAATAACTGAAACCCAACACTGTTTTTTCCCAATTACAATTATTTTGTGCACTTTTTTTTCAATCATGCAAAAGTTAATCACAACAATGGAGTGTGTGATTTTGAAGACATTCATACTGTTTTGTAACATTCCATGTTGCAAAGTCGTAGGTGTTAAGAAGCAAGCAACCCACCATGAGACAACCCTTTACATTTAAACAAGAAGATTCAAATAATTGAAACCCAACACTGTGTTTTCCAAATTACAATTATTTTGTGCACTTTTTTTTTCAATCAAACGAAATTTAAACACAACAATGGAATGTGTGATTTTGAAGAAATTCATATTGTTTTGTAACATTCCATGTTGCAAAACCATAGGTGTTAAGAAGAAAACAACCCACCATGAGACAACCCTTCACATTTAAACAAGGAGATTCAAATAACTAAAACCAAATACTATGTTTTCCCAATTACAATTATATTTTACACTTTATTTTTTCAATCATGCGAAATTTAAACACAACAATGAAATGTGTTAGTTTGAAGACATGCATATTGTTTTGTAACATTCCTTGTCGGAAAGATGTAGGTGTTAAGAAGCAAGCAACCCACCATGAGACAACCCTTTATATTTAAACAAGGAGATTCAAATAATTGAAACCCAACACTATGTTTTCCCAATTACAATTATTTTTTGCACTTTTTTTTCAATCATGTGAAACTTAAACACAACAATGAAATGTGTTATTTTGAAGACATGCATACCATTTTGTAACATTCCATATTGCAAAACTCTAGGTGTTAAGAAGCAAGCAACCCACCATGAGACAACCCTTTACATTTAAACAAGGAGATTCAAATAACTGAAACCCAACACTGTGTTTTTCCAATTACAATTATTTTGTGCACCTAAATTTAAACACAACAATGAATGCGTGATTTTGGAGACATTCATACTATTTTGTAACATTTCATGTTGCAAAAATATAGGTGTTAAGAAGCAAGAAACCCACCTTGAGACAACCCTTTACATTTAAACAAGGAGATTCAAATAACTGAAATCCAACACTGTTTTTTCCCAATTATAATTATTTTGTGCACTTTTTTTTCAATCAATCGAAATTTAAACACAACAATGGAATGTGTGATTTTGAAGACATCTATACTGTTTTGTAACATTCCATGCTGCAAAGCTATAGGTGTTAAGAAGCAAACAACCTACCATGAGACAACCCTTTACATTTAAACAAGGAGATTCAACTAATTGAAACCCAACATTGTATTTTCCAAATTACAATTATTTTGTGTACTTTTTTTTTCTTTCAATCAAGCAAAATTTAAACACAACAATAGAATGTATGATTTTGGAGACATTCATACTGTTTTGTAACATTCCATGTTGCAAAACCGTAGGTGTTAGGAAGTAAGAAACCCACCATGAGACAACCCTTTACATTTAACCAAGGAGATTCAAATAATTGAAACCCAACATTGTGTTTTCCAAATTACAATTATTTTGTGCACTTTTTTTTTCAATCAAGCAAAATTTAAACACAACAATGGAATGTGTGATTTTGAAGACATTCACACTATTTTGTAACATTCCATGTTGTAAAATTGTAGGTGTTAAGAAGCAAGAAACCCACCATGAGACAACCCTTCACATTTAAACAAGGAGATTCAAATAACTGAAACCCAACACTGTATTTTTCCAATTACAATTATTTTTTGCACTTTATTTTTTCAATCATGCGAAAGTTAAACACAACAATGAAATGTGTTATTTTGAAGACATGCATACTATTTTGTAACATTCCATGTTGTAAAACCATAGTTGTTAAGAAGCAAGCAACCCACCATGAGACAATCCTTTACATTTAAACAAGGAGATTCAAATATTGAAACCCAACACTGTGTTTTCCCAATTATAATTATTTTGTGCACTTTTTTTTCAATCATGCGAAATTTAAACACAACAATGGAATGTGTGATTTTGAATACATTCATACTATTTTGTAATATTCCATGTTGCAAAATCGTAGGTGTCAAGAAGCAAGCAACCCACCATGAGACAACCCTTTACATTTAAATCAGGACATTCAAATAATTGAAACCCAACATTGTGTTTTCCAAATTACAGTTATTTTGTACACTTCCTTTTTGAATCATGCAAAATTTAAACACAACAATGAATTGTGTGATTTTGAACACATTCATACATTAAAACAAGGAGATTCAAATAACTAAAATCCCACACATTGTGTTTCCCACATCACAAATTACAAGGTATTGTAAAACCCTCTGCAACTAAAATTGTTAGCACCCCTCACCTCAATTTGATTGGTTTTGTCCTCTAACTCCACGTGCACTCCAAACTTTAGCTTAAAACGTGCAGACTACCAAAAAGTACCTGGATTTGGTCAAATTTGTCCTCCAGCTCCTCCACGTGCACTCAAACCTTTAACTTTCAATGTGTAGACTGGAAACAAAGCATGTATTCACCCTTCTTTCTCCAAAAAAAAGGTCACATGTTACTCTCCAATTTTCCCTTTCTAGAAAAGAGCAGATGAAAGCGAAACTTCATAGAGAAGCTAAGACTCCCGCGTCAATCGACTGGTAGGAGGTAGGAATACCAATCTCATGATGCCGTTAACTCCTACCTACCATTTCCCAGACATTTGGTCCCGTCTGCCAATTTCGTCACTTTTATCCCCCATCTGGCACGCCCTGCACTAACACGTCTCGTCATGTTATGTATTTTACCATGTATGTTGTTATGTATGTTTTCATACGTTTTTATATCTATATAGGTGCTTTTTGTCTAGTAGTTAGCTAGCTCCAATAAAATTTATTTTGAAGAATAAAATATTTATAGTAAAAATAAAAGGGTATACAAATGATGAAGTTAAAAGAAATGTGATTAAAAATATAAATTTGGGTTAGATTTTTAATTACAAATTATTTCACATTAGTTTATCATGAAATGTATAGTTTGAACATATTTTTATGAAATCTTTTTGTGAATTAAAATTGAATGAAAATAAGGACTACATATAATTTTGAGAAATAGAATCATCAATAAAGTAAAAGTGAATTTACATCACTATGATGATGATAGTACTTCATGAAGAAATAATGAAAGTATTTGTTGTAAATATTTACATTTATTGATTAAGTCTTTTTTTAGTGATTTAGATGCACTTCATGCTTCTAAGACAATAGCTAATTTAAAGTGGGATAAATGTTAATGGATGTTTCTTTGAAGTGAAAAGGAATTTATTATGTGAATGGTTCTTTGGAATTATAAGGATAAAAGTTATTAAATTTTTTTTTAACATGGAGATAAAAAATTAAGGATATTGTGACCCTTTAGTTAAAATGGGATTAATAAATAATATTGATAAAGACTCTTTTAAAAGAGAGGAATGATTATATTTATTAAAGAAATGTTAATGAAACCATTGTTAAATGGAATGAATGTTTGGAAATAATCCCTTAAGATATTATATCAAACATTTATGTATGACTTGTAAATGGCATGGAGTTCACTCAAGGAAATAGATTGTTTGGTGAGTTATGAACATAAGAGAAGGGGCATATAGAGTACATACAACTAAAGGTATAGAGTGTACACTTGGGATTATGTTATCCATAGCTACGATGCATGAGCATCATTGTGGTGCATGGCCACATTTGTGTGATTACACATATACCCCCTAGAGAACCCATAATTATGAGGCCAAGACCATGAGAGCTTACTACATATGGTAAGAGTGATCATTCCAAGATATTTGATTTAAATAAGTATTGAACCTATTAGCAAGAAAATTGGGGAAACACAAAGTAAAGTTTTGAGCCCCAAGTATTTTCTAAGTGTAGTTTATACCCCGAACTCAGTCATATAAAGGTAAACACTGATCGATTCAGATAAAGGATTAATTAATTACTTATATATTCACAGAATGAAAGATATCATATAGATAGAATTTTGGTACTCATTATATCAATCATCTCAAAACAATATATTTATATATCTTCCCCTATACTCTACCTATCTCTTTCCTTTCTTACATATAATCCTTATACATATTACATACAATATCATATACAATTCTTACATAGACTCCTCTATTCTATCTTCATTATCCTCCTTACACTATTGTTCGTATCTTTCCCTATACATATATCTACTATATGAAACATGACCCATCTATTATACCCCTAGTCTAATTGGTATCTTTTTAATCTTAGGGATCACAAGCTCTTTGTGGCAAGATGTGTTAGGATTTGTCCAATGGTGCTTGCACTATTACTCTTTTCAGCTAACATCATCCCCCCTTTCAAAATGTTGACTTGTCTTCAAGTCAATGCTACTATGTTGGAAGGATATTCTTGTTGTAATGGCGTGAATTTGCACCCCCTTGTAAATTCCCCACTTACACCCCTTTCCTTAGAAAAATATAACCCAATGATGCTATTCCACGACTTGCATATGCTCTCCATCTATTTGGACATTGTCTATAGTGTTGATGGGGGAATTTCTGTAAGGGATGCTAGCGCAACACATAGACATCTATGCAGCACACTGCCATCTTGACATGGCTCCCACCTCTGGAATCTACATAGGCATTACACTTCTTCATTGGAGACAAAGCATAACACCTCTTCCCCTTCGACTGACCTTGAACAACTCTTTTTCCTCCCATTTCATCTTCTACACACCCATTCGATATTCTTCACACTTCTTGATATTTTTGAGCATCCTACACACTTCATTCACAATATTTTCACAATTTTTGAAGCTCCAAGTTGACACTTTGCTGGATTTACTTCTCTCATTGTTGTGGCAATGTTGAGATTTACAAGCTTGCAAGCTCACATCTTCCTTCATGTGCCTTGGGATCATTTGTTGGGAGGTGATATCCATTCATTTAACATTGTTGTATTGATTTTGCAACATATTTTTGTTAGCATAGTACTTCCATTTTATTATCTTTCTTATCATACTTTCTCTATTGTGGCTATCCTTGCTGTCTGTGGAGGTGGGAACACCAAAAAGGGGGTTTGACTATGAATAGCCCTGAAACAACTCCAACATTTTTCCTCATTCTGCTTTGTGTAGGTAATTTATTCATGTGAAGCTTGTGGGAGGTTGGATTGATCGTAAATTGGATTTCTACCACCCTTGCTCATAATTTTGTTCATAATTAGTTTATCTTTTAAGTTAAAGTATTCTTCTTGCTATTTCAATATTTTAGTTGCTTTTTGTTCCTATTATTATGTCATATCAAGTACTTATCAGGTTGTTAGTAAATTCTCTTTTAGTTTTTTCTATACTTTGTACTCTCCGTTCGTATGAATGCTAGCGCCCGAGTTGGATGCTAGCACGCTGCACTATCATCCATCTTTGACACTAGAGTCTTTTGGAAAAGAGCTACTTAGGTTACAATCCAAACTCGATAATTTTCTCACCTGACTTCCTAACCCCTTGGGTTGATAGAAGGAGAGAGGAAGATCAATTTCCCTTCCTTTTCACCCTCTTAAAACATCGAACTTACCTTATGCAATTCCTTAAACCTTTTCAACCTATTCATCCCTTAGCATGAGGTAGATCAGGGTAGCTGATTGTTCTATACCATCCTGTGACTTGGGATCTTGAGTAGTTGGCCCCCCTTCTCTACATTCTGGTGAACTTGATGTGAACTGTCTTGGTTCCATTTTGTAGTGTTGAAGGAGTCTTCTCTCATGTTCTAGGTGTGTGCATTGTGGGGTGCCTATCCTTGAAAACAACCTAAAACCCCTAGAGATGTAGCTAAGAAGAGTCCCTAAATGTTGTGAAGAGAAACCTTGAATAGGTCACTGTCTAATTGTGAACCCCTTGGGGGTTTCTGTGAAACTTCTTTCTAATGTACATAAAGATGGCTTCCTTCATGCATTTTCCCATCCCATCTACACAATCTACAAGTAGGTCTCCTACTATAATGTTTACCTCGCAGGATTTGCTGATGAATTCTAATAGAGAACCCTCTCCCTTGTACATTCCTACTTGTATCAATGATAATACCATAACTAGCATTCTCGTTGACCCTACATGTCAGGTTAATGTTATCAGAGAAGAGATTATGTTAATAAAATTCTTACATAAGGATGGGTACAGTGATTCTAAAAGCACTATATGTACACATGATGTGATTTCCATTCCTCCCACTGATTCTATCACCTTGTTAGTCCTAGTTGGGCCCAAGACTATGAATTCCCTCTTTGATACTATCTCGGGGTTTGACTTGTTCAAAGTGAAGCTAAGAATTCCTTGTCTAGTTTCCGTGAACACAGTCCCCTTGGTGATCCAAAAATGCTTGAAGTTCTCTCATGAGGGTTTTGTGCATGTAGTCCATGACATAGGTTACAAACCAATGGTGGCATGTGGAGGCTACTCTCTCGGTAACTTCTAGCCTGCCCCTATTGGTTTGCTCCCTCCTAGGATAGACTTGTTGTATCACACTTACATAAAGTACAAGAATAGGGACATAGCGCCAAAGGTGACCTACCCTCCTTCTCCCTATTCTATTTCAGTTAAATCTTCCATGATAGCACAGCATAAGGCTACCTCTACCGCTCAAAAGAAGGAGGAGAAGTCCACTTAGGGCCCTTCTTCTTCATGCTTTGCAGTTCCACCTACCTCCACCTATCCAATTTCTTATGCTAGATGCTCTTTGAATGATCTCTAAGTTGTAGATGGTCTAAAAAGTTCACTAGAGCATTCCTTTCAATATAACTCTAAAGGTGGTATGCAAAATGTTTCATGCTTTGAGCCAACATATAACAACTAGCTAGAAAAGTTAAGTTGGCCACTATTTTGAATATGAATTTTAAAAAAATTGAGGTTATTTTTGCAAATTGAATAACCTAATTAGTACTGTATACACCTAAAAATGGTCATCACCTTTAAATAATTAAATACTAGCTATTTGATTAATATTCCAACTACGTATAAATAAATTCTCAATTTATTTACATTGTTCACCCTTCTCTAATTCTCCAAATCTAAAACATATTCTTCTAAATTAATTAAATAAACAAGGTTCCCTAAACTTTTTTTATTTAATTAATCTTCACTAAAACCAATTAGGAATTAGAGCACATTTCTGCAACTTTTTGTGCCACCTCACCAAGGTCACATGAAAATAAATAACTCTAATTTTTAATTAGAATTATCTTCAACTCATTTTAAAAAAAATCACATGGCTCTTTCCTCCCACACTTCCACCAACTTTGGAGCACATGACTTATTCTTCCCACACTTCCACCAACTTTGGAGCACATGACTTATTCTTCCCACACATCCACCAATTTTGGAAGCATATGGTCTTCTCTTCCCACACTTGAATCTTCCATCCAAATGGCATGTTTCCCATTGGTCAAGAGATTATTCCATCCAAATGGCATGTTGTCTTTGGTCAAGGGGACAACATCTTGATTCTCTTCATCTTCACCATCCATTTTCGTTATTCGAATCTGGACCGTTGATTATTGCCACCTCACTATATGCTTGGAAAAGGCTATAAATAAAACTCTTGGGCCTTGTATTTTGCATCCACAATTGAAGTAAAGTTATCATGCAGGTTTATCATTGGAGCTTGGGAGCATTTTGGAGTCTTATAGCTAGTCTTTACATCATGTTTTTCTTGTCATTTACCTCTTAGGTTTAAATCTTGCATCATAGTTTCATTTTAGATTAGTTCATTTTAAGTTTTCATTTAAGCATATGGAGTATTATGCATAGATCGTTCTAGTTCAATACCATAGCATCCACCTCCACTTGTTTATTTATCATAATCAATATCATCCCTTCATCATAGCATTCATCATCATTGTTTGTGTATAGTTTCATGTAGGAATTTAGTTGGCTTGCATGTTGAATAATAATATCATTTCTTTAGTGTCATTCTAATAGCCTTTGTGCACATAGAAATATGAGGGCCAAAAGGTTAAAAGAATCATTAAGAATAGAGGACAATGAGATGTTCTTGAAAGATTTAGTTTGTTGCAAATTAGAATAGTTTCTTTGCTTCGAATCTTTGAATATAAATCATTTCATTAAGGTTCATGTTGATAATAACTTTACACATTTCACACTTGCACAAAATGGTGCCCACCGTGGGGAATTGCCCTATTTATTATTAACATGCTTGAAAATTTATGTTCATAGGTTTGGATGTGAGACTTTTGGAGCTTTTTGCACCCATTTTGGCACCTCTTGCACCCGTTTTGGCACCTCTTGCACCTATTTTGGCACCTTTTGCACCTGTTTTGGTGCCTTTGGTCTCTATTTTGGTGCCTTTTGCACATTCTATGACACCTTTGGTCTTTGTTTTAGTGCCTTTTGCTCATTCTATGGTGCCTTTTGCACATCCTGACACCTCCTATCTCTGTTTTGGTTCTTTTGTCTATGTTTTGGCGCCTTTTGCAGTTTCCCTATTTTTCACTAAATCCTAAGGCTAGTACTTTGTGTTGTTTTGCAGGTTTCCCAGATTCACTGTCAAAGGCATTCTTATCAAACTACTAACATATTGCAGGGGTTGGAAGTGATTTACTTGTTTCCTTTTGGTGAAGTTAGGAAAGTATCTTAATTAAAAGGTTAATGAACACCATGTTTCCTTTTGGTTAAGTTAGGAACATAGATTAATTAAAGGGTTAATGAACCCCATGTCTTTTGTGCTTGATGGATGGTAGGCATATTCTCTCCCCTTAACTGGGTGACAAAAAAGCTAGACCCATTCACTTTTCATGTGCCAGCGTGAGTTGAGTATATCACATGTGTTCTCTCTTTATTCATGTCACAAAATAAAGATTGATTGAACTATGGGTATACTTGCTTTCTTTTGTTTATCTTAGAGGGCCTACCTTGTGGGAAAAAGTAATCACCCAAGGGAACGACCCAACCGGTAACACGCTAAAGCCAAGTGACTTCCAATTGGTATATAAATGTGGATACTAGAACAAAGGCCAGTATCACGAGGATAGTTTTGATGAGAAGGGAAACAATGGTCTCTCACCGCATGGATTATCCCCCACGAACAGAATGCTTGCATTAAAACCCCCCTATTATAGTTCGACCAAAAACCTTTATCTATTCTTTGGTGCATCAATAGTCGTTGTGAAGGCATCCACATTCTCACAATTTTTAGTAGAGATGAAAAATATGCCATCGGAGATTCATGGGTATTGATGCTTGGCTGCCCCAAGAAGTCTGTATCATGGAGGGGAGCCAGTGGGGTCAAGCATCTAGTCGTCCACTAAGAATAAGTGCGGTTGGGGTCAAACCTGTGTGGAATCCAAAAGTATATAGTCTTTCAAAACCTTAGGGGTGTACATTGCTTGATGTGTCTTTATCAAAGTGTTTTCAAAACAAACAAAAAGTCACATATCGAAAGTGAAAACCTTGATTCAAAATTGTATTTAGTGAAACAACTAAGTCTCCCATTGAAAAATCAGAAAAATGAACAAATTTTCAAGAAACTTTCAAAAAACCAAGTTTGCACCTGTTTTGGCACCTTTTTTCTCTATTTTGGTGCCTTTTTCTCATTTTGTGGCACCTTTTGCAGAACACAAAACATTGACCTAGGTTCATCTCCTATCCAACAATCAGTCTCATCTTGGGAATCCTCAAAAGTATTCAACCAATTCTTAGGAAAAACAAAGTCTAAACATGTGTGTTACCCAATGTTTTCACGAAAGATTAACATTTAGAAACCAAAGTGCAAACCTCTTAGTCCAAAAGAACATCAAAAACGTCTCACAACACTCTACGAATTTAGAGAGAGGTTGACCTTCAATTTCTACAAAAGAGCTTGCAAGAACAAGAACAATCCTGAATTATACATCTTTTACTATTGTCAAAATCCAAGACTTTTCCAAAGATTTGAGTACCTCAATTAGGAAGAATATTTACCGCCAGTTTCATGGTTTGAAACAAAATTTTGGAACTTTCTCAAAGTCCAAGATCATTCCTTAGATATCTTAGAATTAAAACTTGTTGAAATTGACCTCTATAAGTGGAATTTTCCAGCCTAAACCAAGATCAAACATCATAAAGTACCAACATCATCAAATTTATCACACCTTTGATTATTAAGCCTAGTTTCATCATCAGGATTTATCATCCTCTCATCATGAAATAAAACTATATAATCAAATTAAACTTAGTCTCATTAGAAATTTTCATTCTATTTGACTTAGTTGTAAGCCTTGGTACTTTTCCAAAACCTAGATCAAATTTTACTCTAAACTATAACACTTGTATGCCCATTCAAACAAGGTTACAAAAACAAAAGCTCAAGGAAAAAGGACTTGAAAATCAAAACATATTTGAAGAGCCAAACATTGAAACTCCAACCATTGAAACTTCAAAAATTGAAATCCCAACCATTGAAACTCTGATCATTAAGACTCAAAACATCGAAACTCAAAACAGTGAAACACAAAACACCATGGCAGAGGCTGAAGAGAATCCTTTTCATGGACTCAACAACACTGATGGGGAAGAAATAACCGAAGAATATATCCAACATGTTGAACAAGACCCCAATTTTCACAAGTGTTTAGAAAATATTTTCAAAATAAATGGGGAAAAATATCTCCTTATGCCAGCTAAACAAGGTGCCAAATTACTAGAAGACTTTGACGTGAATCAATTGAAAGCACCACCCAAAAAGCCCGAAAATGATCCTAAACAAGTAGTTGCTTTAACTCACCAAATGAAAAACCTTCAAAAAGAAATCCTTGATATGAAAATGGGAACTTCAAAATGATACTTGATCCAAGACATTTGTCCTTATCCATTTGATCAAAGTATTCACATGATACCCTTTCCCAAACATTGTGAGTTCCCAAAGTATGACAAATACAATGGAAAAACTGATCTGATAGACCATGTGAGAGAATTTAGGACCATGAGTCTTGAATTTACATATGAGGAAACATATTTGATGAGATTATTCCCAAGAAGCTTAGGTGGACATTGTCTTGAATGGATCTCCAAACTCACCCCACCAATTAACAACTTTGAGGAATTAGTCAAGAAGTTCATCACCCAATATTTGTACAATATCCAACATGACATCACCATGAAAGATCTTTGTAACTTGTAACAAAAGAAGGGTGAATCATTCCTTATATTCTTGCAAAAAGGAAGGTTATTTGCACGATACTCTCTTCCCGTACCAGAAAAGGAAAAGATAGAAATCTTTATTGACAACTTTAATGACGAGATGAGTTATAGATTGGAATTACAATGTCCCCCAACCTTTTAAAATTGATTGAGAATGGGATTAAAATCAAGGATGCCTTAGTCAAGAGAGGAGTCATCAAGATACACAATGAAAAAACTCATCAAACTCCTCCAACAATTACAATAGTGGCGACAAACCTAAGTTTTGGAAATGAAACAAGAACGTTGGAAACAATGATGGTACAGTCGAAGGTCAAAATGCAAAAACTATATTCAACCTAAGTGCAGCCACCACCAAAACTAATCAGAATAACAATCCCCCCAACAACCAAAGCAACAACCAAGGAAACAACAAAGGAAAAAATTAAGGCAACAATCAAGGCAACAATCAAGGTAAAATGTGACAAATGGACAAAAAAATCTATGATATGACATAGACCAAGGTGTGCAAGGTCATCCACTTGCAAAAAAAGGACAGCCACAGACAAGGAATGTCCTAACTCATACTAAAGGCCAAGTTGGCCCAGTCTTTTTGTCAAGACACACCAAAGACAACAATCAAGGAAAATTAGGCCATGAGACATCATTGCACCTCTAAATCCTTCATGGGACATCCTCGAGGTAGCTAGTAACATGACCAAGAGATAAAACAATAAAAAGATAAAACAAAATAGACCAGCAAAATCAACAGCCATTCAATATGCTTGCCAATATTTGTGTGTCGAAGGTTGATTGTGTGATAGTTTGACAATTTGATAGTCTAACAGTATTGATGATTTGACGATACCTATCATTAGGAAGGACACATCCTAAAAATGCCAATGACTACGTGATGAAGCCTGTCATCAGGAAGGACACATCTTGAAAAGGCCACTGACTATGTGACGAAGCCTGTTGTCATGAAGGAAACATCCTGAAAAGGCCAATGACGTTTTGATGGGGTCCAATTCCAAGAAGGAAACATCTTGAAGGGGACCATAAACTGACTAGGTTGACATTGTGTTGGCAATTTTATAGATGTTTGGCTTGAGGACTGATTGGGCTATGTTGTCTGTTGGTTCGCGATTTGAATGTTGACGCTCAAATGACTGTCTTGCTTTAAGTGTGACTATGTCTGACTTATTTGTCAAAAATGATAAACCCTAAAGGACTGACCTAAGTGGCCTCGGGGGCATATCGACTGATGGCCTTGCCTACATAGCAAATGCACAGAGACCTCGTAGTTCGACTATTGACACAAAATAACATGATTGACATGACTAACTTTGACTCTGTTTTTGGGATTTGTGATGTTAAATGGAGGTTTTTGCTCTTTCTTTAGGACATTTTTTTGATTTTTGGGTCTTTTTTTGGGAATTTTTATGATTTTCAAATTTTTTTCAGCACTTTTTATCATTTTTAGAATTTTTTTAGGACTTTTTATTATTTTTAGGATTTTTTTTAGGACTTTTCATGATTTTTATGATTTTTTTCGGACTTTTTATGATTTTTATGATTTTTTAGGACTTGTCCAATTGTCAAGACCATGTGCGGTACCCACTGCAATCTCATGATAAAATATTGCCCCTAGTCAAGTTGATGGAAAGAACGTGACCAGTATGGACAATAGGCGATGCACAAGACTTCGATGTCAACCATTGTTGGCCATGGAAAGAAATGTCATGATGCCAGGGTGAAACGTTGTGACCAATGTCGGAAAAATGGAGGTTTATTATGGACTAAGGTAGATAGAGTGACAGTAGATGTCAAAGCAATGACTGACTACACATGGCGCCTGTTTCCCAGGTTTTCACCATGCTACTTATCCAAAGTGCCTGTTTACCAAGTTTTCACTACTGGATGAATTATTTCTCTTTATTTTTGTCAAATTTTTTCATTTTATTTATTTATTATTTATTTTGGTGTCACCAGGATGCCTATTTGCCAAGTTTTCATCCAAGTGATGATATTTTTGTATTTTTCCATATTTTTGTATTTTTAATGTTTTGGTTGTCAGCCAGACATTCTGATGTTATGTATAGAACTTGCGTAAATGAAGACTATTGATTGGCTCTATTAATTGTTCACCATCTGGAGTAGCCAACTGATATGCGCTAGAACCAAATGATGTGGTGATGGTGTACAGACCCATCCAATTGGGCTCAAACTTTCCTAGTTTTTCTCTGTCGGACTGATTCTTAGGATTCTGCATGAGAACCAGGTCACCAATGTCAAATTTTCAAGTCATCACTCTTTTGTTGTAGCTTCTACAAAGACAATTTTGATATGCCTGTAAGTGGTTCAAGGCATTATGTCTGCGTTCATCTAGCATTTCTAATTCATATAGTCGTGACAGTCGATATTCTTCATTAGTGATTAGACGTTTCACATAGACTCGTAGGGATGGAATTTCAACCTCTATGGGAAAGATGGCTTTAGCTCCAAAGATGAGGGTGAATGGAGTGGCTCCAGTGGGAGTACGAATGCTAGTGCGATATGCACACAAAGCAGGATTGAGTTGTATGTGCCAATCACGACCAGCGTCATTGGTAGTCTTCTTAAGAAGTTTGATGATCATTTTATTGGATGCCTCAGCTTGACCATTTCCTTGTGGGTAGTAAGGCATGGAGAAGTGGTGTCAGATATGGAAGCATTCACAAAGTTCACAGACATCGTGATTTTTGAAGGGACGACCGTTATCTGTGATTATGGATTATGGAATACCATATCGACAGATGATATAGTTGAGGATAAATTTGGAAATTTGTTTGCTGGTAATGTAAGTGAGCGGGGTGGATTCAATCCACTTAGTAAAGTACTCAGTGGCAGTAATGATGAATTTGTGGCCATTGGATGAGGTAGGATGGATCTTGCCCATGAGGTCGAGTCCCCATTGTGCGAAGGGCCAAGGAGAAGTAATCGGTCGAAGTTCCTATGTTGGTGCATGAATCAAGTCACTGTGTATCTGACATTGGCGACACATTCTGACAAATTCAAGTGCATCTTTCTCAATGGTTGGCCAGTAATACCCAAGTCTCGTTATCTTTTTGGCTAAAGTAGGACCACTCGAATGGGATCCACATATACCCTCATGTACCTCTCACAAGGTCGTTTGTGCTTCATTAGTGTTAAGACATCGAAGAAGGGAGTTATCAAAGCTACGACGGTAAAGGGTATCACTGAGGATGTTGTATCTTGCAGATTTTTGGATAAAGGACTTTCGTTGGTTATTCAAGGATAAGTTGGGGGGAAGGGTTTGGGACTTGAGGTAGTCATAAATGTCTTGATACCATGGAGAATTGGGACCAACAAGCTCACAAACCATCTATGATTCTGGTATGTCATATTCAGGAACCAAAAGTTGCTCTACCAAAAATTCAAATTGAGGCACATTACTAGGAATGTCCAGGAGAGAGCCAATTGTGGCCATTGCATCTACTACCTTATTTTGTGTTCTTGGAACTTGCTCAAAATTCACCATGTGAAAATATGTTTGAAAGCTATCAACCATTCGTTTGTAAGGCATTAATTTCCTGTCCTTAGTGTCATAATCATCATTGACTTGGTTAATGACCAATTGAGAATTGCCATAGATATGAAGTG
Source organism: Sequoia sempervirens (assembly GCA_007258455.2). Taxonomy (NCBI): domain Eukaryota; kingdom Viridiplantae; phylum Streptophyta; class Pinopsida; order Cupressales; family Cupressaceae; genus Sequoia; species Sequoia sempervirens. The sequence goes on along the minus strand of VDFB02000008.1, from coordinate 346,742,767 downwards.
TTCTAATTTTCCATTTGATGGCCATTTTGAGTCCTATGACAAGTGCCTCATATTCTGCCACATTATTTGTACATGGAAAAGCAATGTGGAAGGACTTAGGAATGGAGTCTCCTTGAGGGGTGATAAACAATATTCCTACCCCTGAGCCATGATTGGTATGAGATCCATCAAAATATAGCCTCCAAGGTGACTTAGGTTCTGTATGAAATATTGACTCATCTGGAAAGTCTGCTACTAGTGGATGATCACCCTATATAGGTGCTTCTGCTAGTTGGTCTACTATTACTTGTCCCTTTATTGCCTTTCTTTCAACATACTAAATATAATACTCACTCAAGATCATTACCCATTTTTCTAGGTGACCTGTCAATGCTGTGCGACTAAGAAGATATTTCAGGGGATCAATCTTCGCCACTAGGCCTGTCTGGTGATTCAACATGTAGTGTCTTAATTTCTGAGCAGCAAAGACAACTGCTAGGCAAGTACATTTGATGGTTGTGTAATTTAGCTCATATCTGACCAGTGTCCTACTGATGTAGTATATGTCCCTTTCCTTTTCTTCATGGTCGTTTTGTGCCAGTAATGCCCCTAGTGCTGAAGTGGTTGCAGAAATGTACAGAATCAAAGGTTTCCCTTCAATTGGTGGCATTAAAATAGGTGATGACAGTAGATAGTCTTTTATTTGTTGGAAGGCTTCTTGACATTTATCTATCCACACAAATGGGATACTTTTGCGTAGAAGATACTGAAATGGATGACACTTGTCTACCAATTGTGCTATGAAATGTCAGATAGATTGTAACCTGCCTTGCAATGTCTCGAGTTCAGTTATCCCTTTTGGAGGAGGCATGTCTAATATGGCTTTTACCTTGGCAGGATCAACTTCAATGCCTCTACGAGAAACAATGTACCCCAAAATTTTTCCTCATGTCATGCCAAAGACACATTTCTTTGGATTCAAGTGGACCTTGTATTCTTCCAGTCTCTTGAAAATTTTGTCTAACACCTTCAAGTGGTCTTTTCGAGTCAAATATTTTTCCAAAAGGTCATCTACATAATCTTCCATTATCTTATGCATCATGTCATGGCTCTCTGATATGTGGCACCTGCATTCTTAAGACCAAAAGGCATGATGTTCCAACAATATGTGCCCCAAGGGCATATGAAGGCTATTTAGTGTTGATCTTCAGGGGCAATATGAATCTGATTATAACCAGAAAAACCATCCATGAGGGACAACATTTCATATCCTTCCGTAAGGTCCACTATGATGTCTATGTTTGGCAAGGGAAAGTCATCCTTTGGACATGCTTTATTTAGGTCCCAAAAATCTTGCAGATGCGGATTTGACCATTTGGCTTTGTGACCAGTACAAGATTTGATATCCATTCAGCATAGTCTATGGATCGTATGAATCCTACATCTAACAATTTCTTAAGTTCTACTTTGACTAACAAGGTGATCAGTGGGTGCATCTTTCACAACTTTTGTTTCACTGGCTTGACATTTGAAAATAAGGGCAAATGGTGCAAGACAAGTTCTGGATCCAACCCAGGCATATCGGTATAAGACCACACAAAGTTGACCTTACGCTCTGAAAAGAATTTGTGGAACTTAGGTTTCTCTTCATCTGTCAAAGATGCCGCGAAGAGGACTATCTTAGGATCTTCTGCTGTAGATATGTTTACTTCCATAGTGTCCTCTATGAGCATGGTTGATTTTTCTTGAGTTACGGGGATAAAGTCCAATTCTCCATCCTTAGGTGCATCCTTTATTTTTACTTCTTTATCATTAGAAGGTGCCTTGCGGTTTTCACCTAAAGATGTGTCATTTTTGGCTTTATTTTTATTTTTCATTTTGTGATTAGAGGATAGAGCAGTCTCCCCAAAGTAAGCGGCACAATCTAGGTCAATGGAAAATCCAGCCTTATGGTCTCCACTTGGTATAACCTCACACAGTCCCATGAATTCTACAATGGCCTCATCATTTTGAAATATGTCCATAAGTGGCGGGCCTTGTTGATCCCAATTGATTAGTTGTGGGTAGACTAAGGAAATGCCATCATCAGTATTGGTGAATGGTGGGTAGGACGCGGAAAGCATGTCGATGGATTCAGAGAGGTTAAAGATAAATTTGTCATCGTCGGGATCTATATCAGATTCTATCTAGTACTCTGCCTCAGTTGATTCACACTCATCAACAAAGTAAGGAACAAAGGGAGTGGAGTCTGGGTCAGTAGTGTCATGTTGCAATTCAAATGAATCTGAATGATGGTCATTAGGTTCAGCAGGGTAGACGAGTATGTCAGGATTATGGTTAATAGGAGTAGAAGAGGATTTGGACTTGGTGTTGTTTGGTGTCGTGTCAATTTTGAACATTTTCTAGAATTTCACTTCAAATGCAGGCTCTCATGGTTCAAGGAACAAGTCATCAAGGCAACAGTCACTTAGGGATCATTGGGAGCCAAATTCCCATTCGTGGGAGTCAGTTTCAGAAGGGGGTCTTTAATTGTCTCGACACAGTCTGAAGTAGTTACTCTCTCACTAGAAGGCACATTGGTACTATGATCGCCATATTCTCGTGGTCCTAACCCTAACCCAAGACGTTGAGGTCTTCCTTTAGGTGCTAGAGGTTCTCGCCTTCCTGTCTTGTGCTTGCCGAGGCCACTAATTCCATCATAGCCTTTTTCCTTTATCATTTCATATCCTTTACCATACATTTTTACTAGCAAGGGAGGTGGATCCTCTGGTTCTCTATAAATACAAGATAGCACGTTGTCAGTGTCCTCTTGAGTCATTTCACCCTACTTTATGAATACTATTTTTGGAGGGACTCTGAAAATTTCTTTTGACTCTAACATGAAGCAAGGCTTTTCGTAGACCTGGGAAGACTTGGGCATCCTCGTTATGCAATAGGTTGTATTTAGCTTATACTCTCCACACCCTTGGTCCTGAATCTTAATACTTGCGTCGATGCTTGGGGTGATGGATGAAGTGGTAGATGTCATGGAGGTGGTCATGGTTGCTGAAGAAGCAAAAGTGGATGTTGTGGCAGTGGATGTGGATGTGAGAGGCTTTGGAAGTGTTGATGGGCCAAGGAATTTAGAGGATGAAGATGTCGAAGATTCACTGTTGATAGGCACTTGGTGCTTTGAGATACCTCTCAAATTGGTACAATATTGAAATGGGTTAGGGTCTCCATATATAGTAATCTCAGTGCCTTCAAAGGGAAACTTCAAACATTGGTGATACGTTGAAGGGACAACTTTCAAGGTGTGAATCCAAGGTCGACTAAGTAAAATATTGTATGGAAGTTCTAGATCTAGGACTTGAAAAATGGTGTCCACAATGACTGGTCCGATATGAATTGGAAGTGTAATTACACCCCGAGAGGAACATTCTTCATCATCATATGCCTTGATAACAATGCTCTTTGTAGCATCTACACAAGCATCAAAAAAGCCTAGGGCCTTAACCAATTTTAAGGAGCATATGTTCAGTCCTGCTCCACCATCTACTAACACTCGTCTGACCTTATGCTTATGGATAAAAAATTCAATGTGAAGGGCATCATTTTGATTGGATTTGGATGATGAGTAGTCTTGGTCTGAAAATTTTATATGGTGGGGAGCGGTAAGATATCCCACCATGGCCTCAAATTGATTGACATCAATGTCTTGGGGAACAGAAGACTCTTGTAATGTTTTGTCGAGTATAGCCTTATGCGTTGGGGAAATACATAGCAACTCAAGTATAGAAATTTGTGCAGGTGTCTTTCCAAGTTGGTCAATAAGGTTAAAATGTCCTTTAGGCTGGGACTGTTTGGTTAATGAACGGGACTGCGATTGTTGGGTAGACGAGCCATCTATTGTAATCTTTGGTTGTCTGGGAGGAGGAGGGCCGACTATGGTGACTTTTCCCCCACGGGTAGTGACATTACATTCAGGGGCCTTTCTGATAGTAACTGTGTTGACATGTTCAACAGTTGTTCTAATATGATTTATGATAGGTCCACCAGAATAGTCATATGCAATACGGGCATGGTTGGCTCGATTATTGTTATTGGCTTTTGACATGGAAGGGTTACTAGAACCATGGTCCTGCAGTGGGTTCTTGTGTATGGTATGGTCTGAATTAGATGCAAATTGTGGTCCACCTATCTCAATGGTACGATTCTTGATAAGGTCTTGTACTAGATTTTTCAGTTGTCGATAGGAGGAGGTTTTATTTCCTTTTGCCCAATGATAATCACAAAATGCATTGTCGTCCCACCAAAATGGTTTAAATTTCCCTGGGTCATATGGTTTTGGGTCCTCAAGTGTTATGACACCATTTTGAAGGAGTTTCTTGAGGACTTCTTCAATGGGCTCACCCAAGGGGGTGTATGTGCGACTCCTGGGAAACTGTCGGGGTTGCCTTTGATTTTGGTTATTCTGATTACCTTGGTTATTTTGATTTGTCTATATAACATTGGCAGCATGGGTTTGTGTGGTCATCTATGTATTTTGTGGTTGAGCCCCTTTAAGGGTAAGCAAAAGACCCATTGCATTGACAGCCTTAGCGTCTACAACACCATCATTGGTGACATGTTTATTCTTAACCTAGTATTTGTTCTTGTCAGTAGGTGGAATTGCATTTATGTTTTTAGGATTGTATTTTAATCTTCCCTCAACAATAAACGCTTTCTCAAGTTGGATGACTCATTCGACTAGGTCTGTGAAGGTTGTACAACAATGAACTCACAAGCCATTTTTCAATGGGCCTAGGAGTGTTTGTACAAACATGTCAACCTTCTCATTTTTAGGTATGTCTATGTGGCAGTGACTTGCTAGGCCTATCCATCATTAGAAAAAAGGGATAAAAGTTTCACCAGCATCTTCTTGTGTAAGTGTGCATAAGCTAGTGATGGAGGTGTCCGTGTCAATGCTATAGGCATAATTTTTCACAAATTTGTCTACAAGTTCATTCCATGTTTTTATCCCCTTCAAAGTGGAGAACCTTTCAAGTGTGGGTCCTGTTAGACTCTTGGAGAAGAGTCTGATCAAGTAAGTGCATTCATATGCAATTTCCATACAGTTGGTCATGAATTCTCGAACGTGTTCAATAGGATTTGTCTTGCCCTTGTATTTGGTGAAGTTTGGGGCCACATATCCAGGAGGAAATGGTGGCATGTATAAAGTTGTGTCAAAAGGATATGGACTTAGGTCATATGACATTGGTGGCATTTTGTTGGATGTTTGTATGTTTTCCATCTATTTTTGGAGGTCTGCCACTCTGACTGTCAAGGCATCTATTATGGGATTATTGGTCACATCACACATGGGAGTGATGGGTATCCCCTGAGTTCCCATTGATTGTGATAGCATGCTCAAGTTTGAATGTGACATGTGTTGTTGTGAAATGTATGATATGTTTTGGTTTGGCGATTACTGGTATTGCCAATTTTGATGAGGAATGTGTTGTTGTGTGTGGATCTGTGATGAATATGTGGGGATGTGCGATCCAACTATATTTGTCGATATTTGGGGGATCTGGTAACCTTGACTATTTTGGTGCCCAAAGGTATTCATTAGTTGTGTCATTTGAGGGCCTTGTCCATATTGGAAGAATTGTCCATGTGGTATTTTGTCCTTGGAATTGTCCATGTGGGATGTTGGTATTTTGTCCGTGTGAGGCATTGATGTTTAGTTGTGACGATGTGTTAACATTTGGTTGGGGACCTCTAATAAGAACACGCCATTTAGTTACTCCAAAGGGGTTGAATGAGGTTCCAACATAAGGATTTGATGATGATTTCCCTATGGTCATAGATGAAGTTCCAAATATGGGGTTTGAGGAACTTGCCCCCATTGATGTAGATCCAAGGGTAGTTCCAACTATTTGTGAAGATGTCATTGACATTGTGGGCATGGATTGTGATATTGCTTGTGACATCGTGGGTGTTCCTCCAATAGATGTTGCATTGATTGAGTTGGAGGTGTGTTTACTTATGGTGCCACTAGATGTAACATTGATGGTGCTTGTAGCAATTTGTGTGGTGACAACAGTGTTATTGTTGGAGGCATTGTTCATGTTTTGTTGAGGTGTCGAGTTTTGTGTTGTGTTGTCTGGAGACGAAGGTCTTATTGTATTGATGTCAAAGCCTCTTGGTAGTTTTTCCCCTTGGTCTAAAAGAATAGCAAGGTATCTGTCAGCATCGTTCAAGACCAAGTCCTCTACAAATGGCGCTACGTCAGGATTTTGGGTTGCAGCCTCTAGATCCTTAGCTAATACTTGTCCATTGTGGTCTCTCTGTATGAATGGTTCGAATGGATTTCGAGAGGATGTTGGCAGGTTCATGGAAGATGATATGTTCATGTAGGTAAATGGATCATTAAAATTCATGTGTTGGTTCATGTCATAAGTGTTGGTGTGGATGTTGGTGTTGAAGTCTTGTCCAAAGTTTTCCATTTGTCTTTTCTTTCTTTGAAGCATAGTTTCGACCATAAAAGAGAATTAATCAAATGAGGATGATGATTTTGACAACTAATCTATGTTTTTGGTGTTTTTGTGATAAAGGATGACAATGCAAGGTGGTTATGATGTTTTCCTAAGGAAATGATTGATGTAAGATAACAAGATTGCCAAAGAAAGATGTCAAAGGTCAAGGTGACAATGATGGCTAGGATGACTAAGATGGTAATGTTGACTAAAAATGTGAATAATGCAATGTCAAGGTGCAGAATGAGGACTAGGGTGAACATTATTTTTGGTTTTTTTTGGATTTTTAGGCATAAAATATGCAAAGTATGGACTAAGATGAGTGCAATGTGGAAAAAGGTTTGCTTAACCACTCTATGATTAATCTATGTCTTAATTTTGGTTATCAAAGGACTTGTTAAAGGGACTAAGTGACAAGGTCAAAGTGACTAGTGAGTTTTCCTAACTAGACTATTGAGTTGGAAATTCTCACAAAGGGATAATGACTGAAAAGGAGTTTGTTGACTGAGTCCCAAGATAACCTACTCTTGAAGGCAATGATTTTGCAAAGTGTGATGAGGTGGCCTAATCCAAAGTCTGCAAAGATGAAAACCTAAGGGAAAATCTATGTAGGAAAGGATGATTAGGAAGCCTAGGGAATGTAACTAAAATTAACAAGGTTGAACCTAAGGTAAACATGCAAGCTAATGGTTGAATGATGAAAATTTTGAGCAATTTCAGTTCTGGTTTCTAACAAAGACTTCGAGAAAATATGTTTGACATCAGGCAAAATTTTTGGACTTGAATTCAGTTTTGTGATGTTTTGATGAAAAGTCTGAATTGTCTGAAGTTGATTGTTTCATTTCTAGATTTCTGAGTGTTGTGTATACTATTTGAGAATCCAAAAAAAACTTAGCAAACATGATGTTTTGAATGTGTAATCAATCACAAAGAAGACAAGCACAATCCTATGGTTAGGCCAGGACAATATCCGCTAGACTCCACTTGGGTTTCCCCAACCACATATCCTTAGCATGTGAATCCAGAAGCTTGGTTGGATGGGCTCCCCCTTACAGTGCACTCTCTTCTCAGGCCAACCAAGCTTCCAGTGCCCATAAAACTCCCATGGCACGTTGATCACCTCTACTAAAGACTGTGAAGATGTGGATGCCTTCACAACGACCGTTGTTGTGCTAGTGGATAGAATATTTTTGGCTACTACACAAGAGTATTTAGTTCGGGACCCCCGTTCGAGTGGCCATACATGGGGCAAGAGATTAATCACCGATTAGGTGGCACTCCAGCCTGAAGAGGCTACGATCAACAGGGTTTATGGGAGTACTACTTTGTCCATATGACACATCCACACTCTTAATCCTAGGCTTTCCCTTAGGATTCACATTTGTATACCGGTCGGGGGTAACTTGGCCAAAAAGCTCCATTGCTGGTCTGAGTCGCCTTGGGGTGAGTACTTTTTCCCACCAAGGAAGGCCCAATTTCCTAGAGTCAATAATAGTTTCTCTTGCACCTAGGATCGCACAAGTGCGCAAGGGGAGAGGATACTCCTATTATTGAATCAAAGGTTACACAAGTTGAAAGCATTTGTTCATTTTAATAACCAAATTGAAGTGTGAGACAAACACATCAAACACTTTGTTTATTTTAATGCAAGCTAATGATGTCAACTCAAGCATGCAAGTTCTTTTTAGGCCGCCTAATCATTCATTGTGAAAAAGGCACTCAATATAAAGCGAAATTGAAGCACGAGCCCTGCAAAACATAATTAGTAGTTTTGAGTCTCCAATCTTTGGCAAGTGAAAGTGGACATTGCAAATCTCGAATCGTGGACATTCAAACCTGCAAAAAAAAGGCTCAAAGATTAGTCCTAAAAGTTAAAATTAAACTAGAGATAAAACTATCATCTAATTCAATAGACAAAATTAAGCTAGTCTAGAAATCTAATTAATCTAAGTTCTAAAGTCTACAAAATCTAAAATTTAATAAAAAATCTAAATAAATAAATAAAACATAAAATCTAATGAAACACCTTATCTAATTAAGAATCTAAATTTAATAAAAATAAATAAAAAATCTATAAATGTAAAATCTAATTAAATATTTAATCTAATTAAAATGAAAGTCTAAATTAAATTAAAATCTAATCTGAAAAATATTATTAAATTAAAATATATATATAAAAAAAAATCTAATTAAAAAACTAGATTAATGAAAATCTAATAAAAAAACATATTCTAATGAAATTTTAATTGAAAATCTAAATTAATTTAAAAGGTAATTAAAAGCTAAATCTAATGATTTAAATTAAAAGCTAATTTAAATGTAATCTACTTAAAAACAAATCTAAGATTTATCAAAATTAAAAGCTTGTCATCTAAGTGAAAGCCAAGCTAAATCTAATATAATGAAAAGCCAATTTAAAGCTAATTACATTGTAATTGAAAATGAAAACCTAAAGTAAACTAAGATCTAATCAAATGAAAAGTCTACGCGTATTAAAATGTAACTCTAATTAAAATATAATAAAAAGCTAAATCTAAGGAAAAGCTAAAGTGAATGGAAAGTTAATGTAACGCGACATCTTAAAGGAAATAGGAATTCATTACTCCCCTGTGGTCAACAAAACTCCAGTGTATGATTCTTTCTCAGCATATCATGGGTCTCTCTCCTTATTTGAAAATATTACAGATCTACAAGCATCATGCATTAGTAAGATGTAAAACTCTTGGCAAGCGTATATGGCGAATCTGGTATATTAAATAAGGGTCCATCATGGGTCTAGTTGCAGCGAGCCCTTATACAAAAGGCATTGTTGAGGAAGACATAGAGAGCATTAATTATCCATCCTTTGTCAAATGTAGCATTAAAAGAGGAGATTCTCCCACCGGTGCTCACTACCCTCCCAAACAAGCATTTAAGATATAAATGTTTGCCGAATTTCAATGCGTTCTTTCACGTATATGCTATAGCTTTCAGGCTTAAATGCGCTAGACATTGCAGCCGACTGTTAGATGAGATATTTATAACGAGGGGGTGAAACAGTCACAGCGTGAATGGAATGGACGACGGTTTGGTCGACTGAATAATGAATTTATGAAGGGCGGGTGAAATGGACGGCTGGTCTAGGGGTTGAATAATGAATTTATTCTCATAGAGTGGATACTAAGAGCAGTGGGAAGGCAGCGAACACTTGATATAGTGTCAACGAATCCTCCTGTTAACTATCTGAATGACTATTAAGTAGCAAAATGAAGGCAGAACCAAAAAGCTTTGGAAATGTTTAAGCAAATGCAGTTGGAAGGAAAATCCAGATGCAACCACCTTTGTCAACGTCCTCTCCTAACAAACAAGCACATAAAAATTTGAAGCATCCACGATGGCACCCAGAACAGATTTGTTGGAGGCTTTTATAAACATTCAAACATACTAGATGTGGTTTCAAACATATTTGTCAGAGGCACAATTGTACTTACTCCATATTTGTTTGATATCATATAGTGTCATGGCCTAGCCATCGAACACTATGCTAGGTAACAAGTTATAGCTCTTTAATTTTTGGATCTAGTGGTTGTTTCAGACACAAAGTGTGGTAGATGCATACGACATGGTCTGAGGGGCTGGAATATATAACACAATGTCCATTCAGAGACACAAGGCGTAGGCTAGGCTCTGCGTGATGCTATGCAAGTACAATGTGTATGTCTAAATGGTCTACTGCATTCTACATGTAATATGCTGCACTTAATAAACTTGATATGCACCAGGATATTGTGAATATGTCAAGAGACACCAGCTTGTGATTCTAATCTACCACGTCTTCCATAGATTAAATGCATCGAAGCTCATGCATGGAATTTAATTCTAGTCTACTACGTTTTCCAAGAAATTATTCAGTTGGACACAAAGGGAAATATTTGAATCAACTTGCAGACATAGAGTTGTGAGCTATTAATATGTGAATTCCAGTGCATACTTTATGTTAAAAGACTAAATTAGCTTTAAGCGACATAGATATACACAACCATCCTAACTTTAAGTGCAACCATCATATAATGGATCAAGGATTGCCTCAAAGAAAAATGATGAAAATGAAACAAAATTATTAATAAATGTGCGCAAAAGAACGTCAGGTTCACCAAATGTAATTAGGAAAAATTTTCAAGTTAGATTGCAAGCAACATAAAACTAAATCCCCAATTAACAATAGAGCACAATGAAAAGAAGAAGCATAAAAAGAATGAAACAACATCACCTAGTCTTCAAGGTTCCATTGATTCACCTCCATTAGCCTTCTCCATCTTGCTGAAAACTTGTATAATTGCCCTTAGAATTGAAGTGCAACTATATCCTATGCCAAAGACAAGAAAAATATTGAAGTAATGTGTATGCTCAAGCAGTCAAAAGCTCTCAAGCATGTTGTGTGTAACTTATGTGTGTAAAATGACTTGAAAGAGGTCCTTTTAAAGAATTCCAAATTGAGAATGGATGGCCATGATTAAAAGTTGGTGAAGCCCTAAGATCAAAGGCCAAGAATCAATGTCATAAGGAGGATTAGGGTTAGTGAAACATTAGGTCAAAGTTAGGGCAAGCCTTAAAATGAAGGGTTGAGATTTAATTGAAGATAATCAAATCAATGGTGGAGAAAAATAGGTAGTTGGAATATTAGAAATTATTATATTCATGGAGAAAGGTTGACTTATGAATTAAATAATGATTTAATTCATAAGTGGGAATGAGACAAAAGACAATAAATAATTGTTTTAATTATTTATTTGCTGGGATGGAAATGGGGCTAAATAAATAAGTTTATTTGATTCAAGGATAAATGATAATGTTATGGAGGAAATAAGGATTGATTAGTGACACATTTAAATAAATAAAAGTAATTTATTTATTTAAATAATCATGGAGGAATGGACATGATTAGATAATTGAATTATGTGAGGGAGAAGTGTGGTCGTCATAGAAAAATATGGTTTAGAAGTTGAGGCCATTTTTATGTGTCTACAGTCCTAATTCATAAGCACCATGTTAAATGTATCCTAATATATGGAGGAGTTGGCTTGAATATCTATACTTTGAAACTTGTTCGTGCATTAGGCTATTCAGAAAATGCTATTGATCCTAGGAGGAAAATCACAATAAAAGCATATGATGATGATGAGAGATCTTCACAAGGATTGATAGTGCTACCTATTCACATGGGACCAATTGTCAGAGATATAGTATTCCAGGTGTTATAAAAAGAAACCTACAACATACTCTTGGGAAGACCTTGGATTCATGACATGCAAGCAGTGCCATCCACATATCACCAATGTTTGAAGTTCCCATTCAATGGGCAGGAAATCACTATTGTAGCTGATTCAAACAACCCCCAATATTGTAACACCCTAAAGACAACCCAAGATGCTTTTATACCACACAACAACGAAGCTCCAACTCAGGGTTTATCAAACGATGGGAAATAATTAAATGCCTTGTCAAAGTGGGTTGAGAAAAAGGACCAATCAAAGGATAAGGATATTGATGATGCCAGTCCCTCAAGTAAAGAAAGTACATCAAATCCTACTTCACAAAATTAGGAAATTCAACTTGAATCCTTATCAAAACAAGTTGCCAAGATCTAATTGAAAGACAAAGGCATGGGATAATACTCATTTCAGAAATCCTTATGCTTGTCGCAACTTTCATCTTCTCCAGATTCATATGGACAACCATCGACATCAAGACAACAATCATCACAACCCACCACACTGTTTGATGGAACCTTTGTGAGAGAGGGCACATTAGTGGATGAGTTATATGACAAGGAGGTTTTAAACTGGTTGTACAAAGATGGAGAATTATCACAAGCATCCACTTCAAGTGTATAGGTAGAGCAGTATGGAAAAGGAAAGGCAATCATGGAAAAGATGGGATAATAGGGAAAAGGTCCTATCGATAAAAGGAAGGAAGACATCATAAAACCAATACAACCTATCACCATGCAAGCCAAACATAAAACATGACTGGGGTATAGAGAAAAATCCAAAGAAAAAACCAAACAACAAGTTGTTGAAAGAATTCTACAACTACAAGGTAGTGACGCTCATGAAATTGATTCAAATGAGTATGAGTGGGATTCGTTATCTGAAGAGTCTTGTCACAATAAGGAAATTGATGTAGTTCAAAAGTATACACCCATACATGAGGAGGGTCAAAGTTCAGGTCATAGACCGCTTGATTTAGGATCACTACACATTGATGATTCCAGTGAAGACGATCAGACTTAGAGTGAAACAGATAATTTAGAGGAGGGTTACCTTATAGACATTGATTTTTCTATTGGAAAATCCAAAGACATCACCATCGAGACTCTTACTGCATCTAAATTTAGCCAATCCAATGACTCCTTACCCTTGATACCTCCCGAATTGATAGATTGGGATCAAACTGAGCCATTTGATATCCCCCTCTTTTCAAACGATGAAGCCATTGTCAACTTCCTCTATTCCGCCAATCTTGAAATAGATTCCACCATTGAACATCATAACGAAGCTTCCAACCAGGAGAGTATCAAATTTTCTAGCTGTAAAATAAATAATAAAGGGAATAGATTTGATGGTGAAAACCATTCAATGAAAGTATCAGATCTAGAAATAGTAAAAACCTCTTTGAGGTGCTAAAGGATGGAAGATTTGACACTCTCCTCAAAAACTTTTAGGAACAATCTAAAGTATTGGTTGAACCCACCCAACTTATTAATATTGGCAATGAAGAAACAGTGAAGACTATCCATCTAGCAGAATCCTTGATAGATTAAGAAAAACCAAACTTCATTAAATTCTTCACAGAAAGGAAAATCAACTTTGCTTGGTCTTATGCCAACATGCCAGGGATTGATCCATAACTCATCATGCACCACTTGTCGCTACCAGCAGGAATAAAAACAATCAAGAAAAAGTTAAGGAAAATGCATCCAGATATTTCCATCTTGGTAAAAGCAAAACTGAAGAAGTTATTGGATGTGGGATTTATTAGACCTATTGACTATGCAGAGTGGATTTCTAACATCAAACCTATTTCCAAGCTAGACAAAAGTATCAAAATCTGCACATATTTCAAAGATCTCAATAAAGCTTTCCAAAAGATGACTTTCGCCTTCCTAATATTGACATCATTGTGGACTTGACTACTGGCCATGAAATGCTCTCACTCATGGATGGGTTTTTAGGGTATAATCAAATCAAAATTTCTCCTAAAGATCAAGATAAAACTTCCTTTACCTGTTCGTGGGGAACCTTTTTTTGTCCAATGTCATGCCATTCGAGTTGAAAAATGTTGGAGCCACATATCAGAGAGCAATGACCACCATCTTTCATGACATGATGCACACCTTTATAGAAGACTATGTAGATGATCTGTTGTAAAAATACTACACCAGAGAAGGACACCTATAAATCTTAGACAAAATTTTCACTAGACTAGAGAAGTTCAATGTGAGACTAAATCCCAAGAAATGTGTATTCAGTGTAACATCGGATAAACTTTTGGGATACATTGTGTTGGCTAAAGGAATTCAGGTGGACCTTGCAAAGGTCAAAGCTACCATGGAGATGCATCCTCCTAAAAACATCAGCCAACTCAGATCCTTGCAAGGAAGATTCCAATCTATCTGAAGGTTTATCACACAACTGGCTGACAAAACTCACCCCTTCAACCACATGCTTCACAATAATGTATCTTTTCGACCGGATGAAAAATGCGAAGGATCCTTCAATCAATTAAAACAATATCTGATGAGTCCACTTTTCTTAATACCACCAGTAGAAGGAAAGCCACTTGTATACACCTAAAAATTGTCATCATATTCAATTAATTAAATATAACCTATTTGATTAATACTTCAACTACATATAAATAAGGTCTGACTTTATTTATATTGTTCACTTTCCTTTCAATTCTCCTAAATCACATTCTTCTAAATAATTAAATAAACAAAATACCCTAAACATGTTTATTTAATTAACCTTCCTTAATCCTAATTAAGAATTAGAGCATATTTCTACAAATTTTTGTTTGTCACCTCATAAAGGTCACATGAAAATAAATAAGCCTAATTATTAATTAGAATTATCCTCACACACTTCCAACAATGAGAAAAAGCACATGGCTTTATTCCCCCACACTTCCAACAAATTTGGAGCACATGGGTCTTTGTTTCACACACTTGGGAATCCCATACATTTGGCATGCTTCCAATTGGTCAAAGGATTCTCTTCACACACATGGCATGTTTTCCTTGGTAAAGGGGACAACATCCTGATTCCTTTCATATCCACCGTCTATTATTTCTCTTTCGAATCTACATCCTTGATAGGTGCCACCTCACAAAATGCCTGAAAAACCCTATAAATACACCCTCTTGCCTTAGCATTTATCATCCATAATTTGAGTAAAGTTACTATGCAGGTTTATCTTAGGAGCTTGGAGCTTTCATGGAGTCTTATACTTAGTTTTCATATCATGTGTTACTTTGCATTCTCATCTTAGATTAATTAATTGCTTCATAGTTACATTTTATCATCCCCATTGCACCATAGTTACATTTTAGGTTAGTTTATTTTATGTTTGCATTTGATCGTATGCATAATCATGGATAGTTCACTATAGTTTCATATCATCTCACTCATCTCCATTTGTTTATCTATCATCAACATCATCCTTCATTTATCATTGTATTCATCATCAATTCCATCATCTCGTATCATTTAGAAGCATACCGCTAATCCTTTCAGCACACATTTGCACATAGAAATCATCTTAGCTTGCATATTAAGCATCAAATCTTGTTTTCTAGTTAGTCATTTTAACAACCTTTGTGCCCATAGAAATATGAGGTCCAAACGGTTTAATAAATCCCTAGAAATAGAGTAAAATAATATGTATTTGAAAGATTTGATTGTATTATGAATAGAGTAGTTTTACTTGCTTCAAACTTTGAATGTAAACCATCTCATTAAGGTTTGTGTTGACATTAGAATACTCTCCACATTTGACACACGCAAAAAATGGCGCCCACCATGGGGCCTTTGCCTCACTTATTACTAACTTTTTTGATGATTTGATGATTGTAGGTTTAAGGTTTATGACTTGGGAATGTTTTGCACCGGTTTGGAGGAAATTTTGAGATGTTTTGAGGCATTTCTAGGCTGTTTTTGGAGTTTTGGCGCCTCTTGCAAGTAGTTCAAAGACCATTTTCAGCTGTTTTAAGACTAGTCTAGCTTGTTTTGAGAGTTTTGGCACCTCTTGCTTGAGTTGTGGCGCCTCTTGCAAGTAGTTTAGAGACCATTTTTCCCTATTACGAGACCATTCTAGGCCACTTTTAGAGTTTTAGTGCCTCTTGCACCTGTTTTGGCGCCTCTTGTTAGAGTTTTGGCACCTCTTGCAAGTTGTCCCGAGATTGTTTTCACTTGTTCTAGGACCATTCTGGGCCACTTTTAGAGTTTTGGCGCCTCTTGCTTGGGTTTTGGAACCTCTTGCAAGTTGTTCTGAGACTGTTTTCACCTATTTTGGGACCCTTCTGCATTGTTTCTGGAGTTTTGGCGCCTCCTGCAAACTGTTTTAGGGAGTTTTGGCTTGTCTAACTTTGTTTTTGAGCATTTTGTCTCTATTTTGGCACCTCTTGCCTCTGTTTTGGCACCTCTTGTCTCTGTTTTGGCACCTCTTGCAGTTTGTCATTAAATCAGAAACTCACATTCTGTGTTGTGCATTTGTAGGTTTTCCCAGATTTGCTGTCAAAGACTGAAAACATAAACTACTAACATATTGCAGGGGCTGGACATTATTTACTTGTTTCCTTTGGTTAATATATGAACGTAGCTTAAGCAAAGGGATAATGAACATCATGTTTCCTTTTGGTTAAGTTAGGAACATAGCTTAATTAACAGGTTAATGAACACCATGTCTTTTGTATGTGATGAATGGTAGGCATATGCTCTTCCCTTACTTGGGTGATCCAAAAATCTAGACCCATTCTTGTTTATGTGCGAGTGTAAGTGGAGTATATGGCATGAGTTCACTCTTTATTCATGTGAAATAAAGATCGATCAAACTAAATGGGTATACTTGCTTGCTTTTGTTTATCCTAGAGGGCCTGCCTTGTGGGAAAAAGTAATCACCCAAGGGAACGACCCAACCGGTAACATGCTAAAGCCAAGCGACTTCCAACCGGGATATAAATGTGGATACTTGAGGAAAGTTCAAGTATCACGAGGATAATTCTGATGAGATGGATCAAAAGAGACTCTTTCCACATGGATTATCCCCATGAACGGAATGCCCGCATTAAAACCCTTGTTGTATATTTTCCAAAATCCTTTATCTATTCTTTGGTGCAGCAACGGTCATTGCCAAGGCATCCACATTCTCACAATTTTTAGTAGAGGTGATCGGTTCACCATGGGAGTTTCATGGGGACTGGAAGCTTGGTTGGCCTTAGAAGAGAGTGCACTGTAAGGAGGAGCCCATGTAGCCAAGCTTCTGAATTCATCCGCTAAAGATCGTGTGGTTGGGGTAAAACCTGGGCATGGAATCCAAAAGAATACAATCTTACACAACCTTAGGAGTGTATATTCTGCTTGATGTGTCTTGAAAAAAAAACTTAAAAAAAACACCATCAAAACATCACATTGTGAAAGTGAAAACCTTGATTTAAAACTACATTCATTGAGATAAACAAGTCTACAATTGAAAAATCCAAGAAATCAGACCTTTTGGGGGTATTTTTGCTATTTTGGAGTCATTTTGGGGGTTTCTGAGAGTTTTTTCGCCTTTTCTCTCTATTTTGGCACCTTTTGTGTCTCAAGTGGTGCCAAAATTCCTACACCATTGTATAGCTTATGAAATTCTACCCCATTTAAATCTCCGAAAAAGACCTCCGTATGACCAAGATACGACCATTTGAAGATTGACTATAAAAGTGTTTGACATACAACTCTTGAAGTGGTGCCTCTTGCAAGCCTTTTTTTCATGATATTTTGAGTCAAAACACTGTTTTGGTGTGTTTGGTGTCCCAAGTGGTGCCTCTTGCAAGCCTTGTTTTCATGATTTTTGAGGTCAAACTCTGAAGTGGCGCCTCTTGCATATCCTAAAACAATAACCTAGGTTCATCTATCTTTTGAAAATCAGTTCTCTCAATAGTTTTCAACCTTTCCTTAGGAAAAATAGAGTCTGAAGATGTGGTTTACCCAATGATTTCATGAAAGATTACACCAAACATCGAAACTCAAAACAGTGAAATCCAAACCACCATATTTGAAATAGATGAGGATCAGTTGAATGCTTTAGCTCATCAAATGAAAAATTTTCAACAACAAATCTGGGATATGCAAGGGGAAACAACCACAAAAATAAATTTGCAGCCACACATCTATTCCTATCCATCTGATAGAAATATGGACATGACACCTTCTCCACCAAGAAATGCATCATCCAAGTTCAATGTCTTTGAATTTTGGAAAAAGTTAAATGAGAAGCCCAAATATCAGTCCTCAAACACAAATGATATTGAACAATCATACCATGTCATGCATCTATCTTCATCTCCCATTTAAGCCAAAATAAATCTCAGGATTCTTTCACCCAAGTCAATGATTCCATACAACTACCTTCTTCTATCATATCTTCTATATCCAATGATTTATGTCAGTCTCTCAGTCCAAATCATGCTAGCATAGACCTCTCTACACCTTGAGATGAAAGCATTATTTCCACTTCATTCAATGATACCAAAATTCCACAAGCTCTTCCAATCTTTGACCAAGACCCCATCTCTCAAGAATTCTATGATGATCCCCTCCTCTCACTTTTCATCCACAATCATTGCTTTCCATCTCAAGACAAAAGTATCATTCCCAGCCCTCCTTCCACCACATCTAATGAATCCATACCATCTCAAGATTCCATTGCATCCCAGAAGCATGATAGTTCTTCCATCCTATCTAATGATTTCCTATCACTCGATGATCAAGATATGCTTTCTACAAAATATCATGATTCCCTTCCTCATCAAGATCAAGATATGCTTCCATTGGAGGATATCCCTTCATTCCCTGAGGATGTTCATCCTTCTCATGATCAAGATATGCCTTTCACGACACTACATGATGATTCGTACCTAATGAAGAGCAAGCTACTCCATCTCCCACACGTCGTGATCCTCTTCCAAGTCAAGATCAAAGTACCCCATCATCCCCATGTCAAGATCCTATCACACCTATGCACGCTATCCATGAACCCCACACCTACAAATTGGGATCCTCCACCTTCATCTACTCTGGTTTACTTCCAACACCTATCCTTTCATCCATATCATATCCTCCCCAAAATGGACTTGCATCTTGTTTGACAAACAATACATATCCCATTGGTAAATGAATGTGTCAAAGTATGACCTACAAAGGCAAAGGATTAGGCCTTCATGAACAAGGTATCCTAGAACCCCTTTTTCCTCAAGAAAACCCATATTTTCATGGCCTTGGTTATACACCTTAGTGTCCTAGTTCATCAAACCTACCATCTATCTTAGGTCCTCATCCTAATCCACCAAACCTTCCATCTATCCTAGGTCCTCATCCTAGTTCATCAAACCTTACATCTATCCTAGGTCCATATCCTATTCCTCAAGAACAACAAAGGCACACATCCTTGATACCCTTTCAAAATTCTACCACCAACAACTCATCAATGATACCTCCATACCATTCATCTCCATCCATCTCTCCTATTGCTCTTGGAAGAAATTTTGGTGCCAAATGTCAAAAGCTTCCATATCAAAATTCACATGTATCAAAGGATCAACATGTCTCCTCGAAGAGGCATGCAAAAATAAAATAAATTTTGATCCAAAATCAAAGGAAAATAAAAAAGGCCACAAAGGCCCATCAAAGCAAAAGGAAAAATTTCCAAGACCACAAAGGTCTATAAATCAAAGAGAAAAATCTCAAAGGCCACAATGGCCCACAAAGCAAAAATCAAAGTCAAACGTCATGTGGATTCCTAAAAGTCTCATATAAGCAATAAAATCTAAATTGGAATCCAAATTTTCTAATCCAAAAGCTTTCTCCACTCTTCCATCCAAAAACCTATCACCTTCCAAATCCATTTTTCCGCCATCACTCCACCACCCTTCAAGGTGTGTTCCAACGTTGACCTTGCAATCCTTTCCATCCATCCATCAACAAGTCTTCCCACCTCCTATACATTATCCAACATTTTTCCCCCATCATTCTCCTTTAATCCAAACCTTTGGATAAGTCCTTAGTTCTTCCATCATACCTTTAATAGGAAAAAATTATGAGTCTAATTCCCATTGCCATGGTTTATTAGAGGGATTTTTGGTTGTGAAACTCGATGCTTAAGTCCTTCCATCTTCCTATCATGCATATATCATTCCTTACATTTACTCCTTTGATCTTAACAAGGTTAAGGATCTCCTTGAACATCATATAACTTGTCCTCTACACTTTATCCATATCTTTCATCCGATATCTTTTGCCTTATCCATATTCCATCATTCTTTTTGGATACATTCTTCTTCTTGTCCTTGGTTTTGATGAGGAATAGGGAAAAAATACTTGGTCCTTGTGTCCGTATTTTATCAAGTTGATCTTGATCATCCCATTCATTATCCTTATCCTTGCTTTCTTCCATTACATATCTCCTAGCTTATCAAAATCCATGTCATCACGTCCCTTTGCAACCTTGAATCTTATCATGCAAATCATACTTGAGCCTAGCTGTAAAATATTATCCAATCATCATATATTTTTTTAATCAATCATCAACAATTATCGATATTATCATCATCATGCCTTATGGAATCAATCATTCCTAGCATCTTAATCAATCAACCATTATCATCTTTTGACAAGGGATATGTTGCTTGTGTGACATATATTACAATGAATCTTTTAGTGTGATCTATCATTTATCCATGGTTGCATTACCTCTTTTGTGGGGCATCTTGTTTCTTCAATCGGTCATATCATATCATATCATATCATCCATCATGCTTCCATATCTATGTCCGTCACACTTCCATGTTCACATTATAGCTTGATCTAGTGTTTGTATCATGGTATCCCCTAGCATTACTCGACCCATTCTAAAAATTAGTTTGTCTTATTGTATCACACTAGGGGAATGTCCTACATTGGATTGGATTCTTGTACATTCTCAAGGTTGGAAAATCAAAAATCCCAAAAACATTCAAAACATATCAAAATCCAAAACAATCAGAAAAAGTATTGAAAACAGTAAAGAAAAAAAAGATCGTCCTCTAGTGAAAACCACTTTGGTGGTGCTTTGGGCAAGTACCTTGGTGAAAACCTCGAAAACAGGCGCCTTGTGTAAAATAAGCACTCTCCATCTATCTTGGGCTATGTGACTTGCTCTGCATTATTCATCCATCATGCTTTCATCTCTGCAATTGTCAAGCTTCCATGTTCTCACCATAGATCGATCCAGTGTTTGTATCATGGTATCCCCTGGCATTACTCGACCCATTCTAAAAATTAGTTTTTCTTATCGTATCACACTGGGGGCATGTCCTGCATTGGAATGGATTCTTGTACATTCTCAAGGTCAAAAAATCGAAACTCCAAAAACATATCAAAATCCCAAAAACATTCAAAACATATACAAAATCCCAAAAAAATTCAAAACATGTCAAAATCCAAAAAAAAGGTCAAAAAGTCAAAAGGTCAAAAAAATAGTCTTCATTCAAACTACGTCGTCTCTGAGCTTTGAACATTGGCAAGGGTGATCTTTGATTGTCCCCCAAGACATTTAGGTCAGTCTTTTAGGTGTCCGCTATGTTCATATTTTTGTCTTGTAAATCTTGGTCATGTAATCAGTTGAACTACGTGGTCTCTGCGTGTATAATGTAGGCAAGGCTAATCTGATGATTAGCCCCCGAGGCCCCTAAGATAGGTCTTTAGGTTAGGTCTTGGTCATCATGGTCATGTATCACCCTAGACTGAGGGAAAAATCCTACACTCACTAGGGGAAAATAAACTTTGAGCTTGAACTAACAGGCAAACAGATGTCGGACCAACGTTACAAACATAAACTTCAAATGGATGATGATCTTTCTGAATCAAGAGTTTATCACGTTAAACACGAAAGTTCAAATTTTTCTACTTTGATTTTTGATATCATATCTCTTAAGTCCTCGATGATGTATTGAAATAGAGGAGCAAGGAAGGAGTATGATTTTTCTTTGTTTGTTGTCTATGAGTTTATCATTATTACTATATAAGTTGTCATGAGACATGCGCTACAAAGTATCACTGATGACATTCTGAATTTGCATAGGAAAAAGATTAACTCTTGTCTGCTTACACAAGTGATGCTCAGGTCATCTCTATTTAATTGTACTTAGATGCTTGTGTTAACTTGCAATTTTAAAACATCATGGAAGTAGTATTCAGGTCATCTTGGTCTAAAATATGCCATCGATGCTTGTACTCACTTTCAACATTTTAAAGGCCTAATGATGATAAAAATAACGACAAATTGGTTAATATAAATGACAACTTTTGATAACGAGATTTGCATAGTTAAGTTAGACTGCATTCATGTTAGTATTGCATGTGTATTTATGGGGTTTTTCAATGTTAAAACAATTTCACAATGGTATAATCTCTATTATTAATGGATTGAGTACACTGGACATTAACCAAAAACACATCATTCTCATTTTAGTTGCACATGAGTTGCATCATCATTTGCATATCTTAGAAAACA
Organism: Sequoia sempervirens; assembly: GCA_007258455.2. Classification (NCBI taxonomy): domain Eukaryota; kingdom Viridiplantae; phylum Streptophyta; class Pinopsida; order Cupressales; family Cupressaceae; genus Sequoia; species Sequoia sempervirens. The sequence continues at coordinate 346,720,499 of VDFB02000008.1, read as the reverse complement.
TTCTCACATCATTTACATTCATACATTCCATCATGATATTTGCCTCATAAAATACAAAAGAAAATAATAAAGGACATACATTGCATATCATTTCCAACATCAAAATCATGTCATCCACTACGCTTAAATAAGTGAGTCTCTTCAGATTTCCAAGAAAGTTGGGAAATATGTCAGAGTTATGAAGCTTAAAAGATCAATCTACTGTAGTCTTCCCACAACTTTTGGAAGTTGGAGAAACTCACTTATTCAAGCTTAAGGCCCTAAACATTTGAAGTCATGCACAAAAAATTATTTGCATTACACATCATAATCAACACATCATATTGCATAATCATAATCATCACATCATATTGCATAATCATAATCATCACATCACATTGCATAATCATAATCATCACATCACATTGCATAATCACAAATACATTCATCGCATTATATAATCACTATTATCACATAGAAATTAAATAAATTTACAACATTGCATATCATAATAGGGAAATCAAATGCATATCAACATTTAGATCATAATCACCGTTGCATATCATATATCATCAAAAATTTCATAATGTCCACGTGTACAAGGATATCCAAAAGTAGGATGAGATACATCAAAATCCAAAAGGGCACTGTATCATGGGAAATACATCCTCAATCTCACAAACGGTGTATACACAATGTCCAAGGAACATCACAAAATGCTATGTCGAGCTCCCACCAGATGTTGTTGCTCTCATGGAACTAGTACCTCCTCTACTAGACAGACCTACATCTGGATCTCTCCTATCTCCAGGAAATGGCTATGTGACACCCATGCTAATAGTCTGAGAATGATATTTTCCAGAACGAGACTATACAAAACTCTCTCATCACTCAGGAAGAACCAACTCATGATATTTACCTCTATAAAACTGCAACTCCTAAGAAATGTGTCAGATCTCTTTGAAGAAATCTGTTGCACCTACAGATGGTGTCGTCTACTATATCCTCTCAACAATGGCCTCAACCTGCTCTATCTGGTGTCTAAAGGCATTCCTCTCTAAGGTAAGTATGATCATTTGTGTCTGCAACTGTTGTATCTTTTATCTATCTATCCCTCTATCAATTGTCAAAATATCAAACTATGCTTGACACTACCCTAACTCATCCTGAAGGGACACAATTTGTGCTCAAGCCTACGCTATCTCGCTTTGAAATGAATGAACCTTTTCCTGCAAAGCTGCTATCTATGATGACTGCTGATGTGAGGGTATCCCAATCTGAATCCTGGGAAGCACCGCCTGAGCTACGGTAACACTCCTCCTGCGCCTTAGAACTACAAAATCCAATGGATGACTATCGTTTGCACCACCATCACTCTCCCCACCACCCACTGCACCACCATCACTCTCCCCACCGGCCTCTACAAACACCCTCCCCACCATCATCACCACCCTCATCATCTCTTCCATCTCCATCAATTGGCGGTACTGGATCCTCTAGATGAGTAAATCTAGGAAAGGGATGCGTGTGGAAGAACTCTGAATAATCCTCAGTCATCCTGGCATCTGTAATATACAGAACATAATCGCATAAACCTAGTGTCAAGGTATAGTAGTCTGTACAAGCTGCCTCATATGATACATATGGGCCCCACTCTAAAACATCTCATTATCGCCGTGCATAATGGGAAACTCCCAGGGGCATCCCTTGAACCCGTCCAAACTGTCGACATACTCATAGATACAAGAAGTGCTGAAGCACAACATGTGTCTGCCCAATTAGATAGTGGGATAACAACAATAGGGCATCTCTAGTTGATCCTCTGGCCACTGCTCACAATCCAGGTACGAGCTCCATGTGATAGTCTCCAAATCATCCAAAGCATGCCTCCAATAGGAAACCTTGCCCAACTTATGTTGGACATGTGGACCACTATAGCTGAAAACATAGGGTCTCCCTAGTGGTCGATGTCTCTCTCCCATGGTTCGAGTGATGACTATATGCTCCCATGCCCAGGTCTGCAGTAATGTGACACCACATGACAAGTTTGTTGTCCCATAATAAACAACCTCATGCAAATCTTGGTATAAGTGGGCTAACATACATGAGCCCCAAGCATACTTGGTACCATCAAGTGTCATCTACGATAGCACACGACCCCTGCAACCCACTGAAAATACCTTTGACCTATGATTAGGACAAAGGAATCCACCAATGAATCTAGAAAGCACACACGATAAAGGATCATATATGCGAATCATCTCTGTCCAAGGGATCCATTGGCCTGCAACATGATCATCTTGGCATAACCTCCTCAATGCAGCTATCCCGCCCTGCTCTATCTTATCATACACCACTATCTCTCCCATCACTGGGATCCGTAGAATACGATAGACATCCTCTGGAGTCACGGTCATCTCTCCAGTCGATAAATGAAACATGTTATGATCATTGTGCCATCTCTCTGCCAATGTTGTTAGTAAACCTCTATTAATTCTATATTGTGGAATATCTAACAAGGAAGTCAACCCACAATGGGAGATAATCTCTAAGTCGGCTGAGGATAATCGACGGACCATGTTCCAAGTCTTTGGGAATCGCTCCCAAGACTGGAGTACATCTCCATCTCCCTAATCATGAACAAAAATCAGTTAATCAATGCATGTTCAATCACTATTATCAGTCAATCAATGTCATGTTCAATCAAGACTATCAGTTATTCAGGGTAATGTGTAGTTAATCAAATCAGGTTCAATCAGGACAATCAAATCAATCAGAACAATCAACATCTCAATCAATCAAACTATCATTCCTCACCTATCATGAGGACAATCTGCTATCAAATCAACCCATCGTTCCTTGCCTATCATGAGGATGATCTACTATCAATCAACCCATCCTTCCTCGCCTATCATGAGGAAAATCCACTATCATGAGGAAAATCTACTATCAATCCTACCATCATTCCTCGCCTATCATAAGGATGATCTGCTATCAATCCTACCATCGTTCCTCACCTATCATAAGGATGATATGCTATCAATCCTACCATCATTCCTCTCCTATCATGAGGATGATATGCTATTAATCTTATTATCGTTCCTCGCCTATCATGAGGATGATACAACACTGGTTCTATCATTTGATTCTCATCTATCATTGAGATCAAATCACCACGCAAAAAATCAATCAAACACTGTGCATACCACAATCTGACTGAAATCAATCCAAAACATGACAAACCGATGACTCCTAGGCTTCAAGGATATCTGGCAAACATCACCCCGAGGGCTTTTCGCAATCACACCCTGCAAAACAGGTCAAACAACAAGCTAAACCACTTCAAATCAACAAAGATGAAAACTTTCCAAGGCAACAAGAGGTGCTACTTGGGACCCCAAAGGCACCAAAACTCTTAAAACACATGAAAACTTGATTTTGAAGCTTTCAAGAGGTGCCATTTGGGACCCCAAAGGTGCCAAAACTCTTAAAAATGCTCAAAAACAATTAAAAACGATAAAAAAATCACCCGAAAGTGCATAAATGACATCCAATAAGCTACAAAATCTATCTATGACATTCAAAATACCATTAAAAGGAAAGAAAATGACTAACAAAGAGGTTTCTCATAAAGTGTACTGTAGGTCTAGAGGCAGCAAGCTGATCAGGTTGGCAAAGACGCTCGAAATGATGCTTGTGGTATGGGATCACCATCTTCCTCCAAGCTCTCCACTCTTCAACTTCTCCAAACTCCAAATGTTCAAATGAATCCCATTTTACAACTTTTTACCTTTTCAAAGGTAAAATGGAGGGAATTATGGTGGGATTTATTTCCCATTTTTACCAAAAAGGAGGGGTAATTAATCAACACTATTCCAAGAAAGAGCTTGCAATGACCTTTTGAGAGATAAATCATCTCCGACATCAAAATATTACTGAATCAACATTGGATCATCATCATAATCATCACAACACCATCATCTCATTCCACCATTTCATTTTAACATCCCCACATTCACTGATTTATCTCTCAAGGGGGCATATATCCGTTAATACCTGAAATTCAAAAGTCTGGGGCATGGTCTGGGGAATCGAAATATGGCATCGTCTGGGGCATCAAAATATTTTTTGAGCATTGACATCAGAATTTTCTTTGAAGAAACGTGTAAACACATTACTTCAAAGACGGGAAAAATGTATACACCTAAAAACGATCATCATATTCAATTAATTAAATATAACCTATTTGATTAATACTTCAACTACATATAAATAAGGTCTTACTTTATTTATATTGTTCACTTTCCTTTTAATTCTCCTAAATCACATTCTTCTAAATAATTAAATAAACAAAATACCCTAAATGTGTTTATTTAATTAACCTTCCTTAATCCTAATTAAGAATTAGAGCACATTTCTACAACTTTTTGTGTGCCACCTCATAAAGGTCACATGAAAATAAATAAGCCTAATTATTAATTAGAATTATCCTCACACACTTCCACCAATTATGAGAAAAAGCACATGGCTTTATTCCTCCACACTTCCAACAAATTTGGACCACATGGGTCTTTGTTTTGCACACTTGGGAATCCCATACATTTGGCATGCTTCCAATTGGTGAAAGGATTCTCTCCACACACATCGCATGTTGTTCTTGGTCAAGGGGACAACATCTAGATTCCTTTCATCTCCACTATCTATTATTTCTCCTTCGAATCTAGACTATTCATAGGTGCCACCTCACAAAATGCTTGAGAAACCCTATAAATACACTCTCTTGCCTTAGCATTTATCATCCACAATTTGAATAAAGTTACTATGTAGGTTTATCTTAGGAGCTTGGAGCTTTCATGGAGTCTTATACTTAGTTTTCATATCACGTGTTACTTTGCATTCTCATCTTAGACTAATTAATTGCTTCATAGTTACATTTTATCTTCCCCATTTCTTCATAGTTACATTTTAGGTTAGTTTGTTTTATGTTTTCATTTGATCGTATGCATAATCATGGATAGTTCACTATAGTTTCATATCATCTCACTCATCTCCACTTGTTCATCTATCATCAACATCATCCTTCATTTATCATTGTATTCATCATCAATTCCATCATCTCATATCATTTAGAAGCATACCAGTAATCCTTTCAGCACACATTTGCACATAAAAATCATCTTAGCTTGCATATTAAGCATCAAATATTGTTTTCTAGGTAGTCATTTTAACAACCTATGTGCCCATAGAATTCTGAGGGCCAAACGGTTTAATAAATCCTTAGAAATAGAGGACAATGATACATAGTTGAAAGATTTGATTGTATTATGAATAGAGTAGTTTTACTTGCTTCAAAATTTGAATGTAAACCATGTCATTAAGGTTTGTGTTGACATTAGAATACTCTCCACATTCGACACCTGCACACCACTTTTATTATACATAGCAACAATTGAAATATCATTGGGAGCCTTGTTAGTGCAAGAGGATTCAATAGGGAAAGAAAGTGAAATATATTACATCAACATAACCTTAAATGACTGTGAGATCAATTATACCTTCATTGAAAAGGCTTGTCTAGCAGTAGTGTTTGCTACCCAACAATTGTGACACTACATGCTCACCCATACCATCAAGTTAATAGCAAAGATAGATTGACTGAAATACCTTCTTAGCAAATCTAATCTGACTGGAAGACTGGCTAAGTGGGTCATGATGCTAAGTTAATTTGACATACTATATGTTGATAGGAAGGCAATCAAAGGACAAGCAATTACAGACAAGTTAGCTAAAGCACCATTACAAGACAATCATCCCATGAACATTGAGTTTCCAGATGTTGATGTCTTGAAAATATCCACACAACAATAGGTGTTGTACTTTGATGGTTCTTATACACAACATGTCCATCAAGAGTCAAAATATTTTTTATCTCGCCATAAGGGCACACCATTCCTAAGTCCTACGGACTGATGTTGCCTTGCACCAACAACACATCTGAATATGAAGCCTTGATCATTGGAATCAAAGTAGTAGTTGAGTGGAAGATCACAAAGTTACATGTTTATGGGGATTCACAACTAATCATTAATTAGGTAAATGATGACTATTAAACAAAGGATGACAAGCTAATGCCCTACAAAATAATGGTTGATGACTTCAAAAATTACTTTGTGGAAATAAGATTTGAGCAAATTCCTTTAGGCGACAATAAAGCCACTGATGCCATGGAAACCATTACTTCTCTCTTGCAGATTCTGGAGAAACGAGCTCACTACGAGTTCATGGTGGAACAACTGTTCAACCCATCTTATAACAACCCTGAGTCCCAAGTTATCTACCATCTAGTTGAGGCTGACACTTACCTTTATGGGAAAATTTATACATACCTAAAAGATAACACCCTCCCTCTTGACCTATCTCGTAATCAAAAACAAAACTTCATTCGCCAAACCACTCGACACACCCTTATTGCGGATGTCCTTTATCGATGAGGTCTTCATGGAACTCTCCTCTGATGTATAGAATGTGACGAGTCTAAAATGACTTTATGGGAAGTACATGAAGGTGTTTGTGGCACTCATTCGAGTGGTTTAACCCTAGCTAAGAAACTCCCCTGTTTGGGATATTACTGGCCGACTATGGAGAAAGATTCTTTTTAGTTTGTCAAGAAATTCCAAAAGTGCCAGATTCATGGCAACCTCATCCATGCACCAGCTCAGGAACTTCACCCTTTTACATCAACATGGCCCTTTTGTCAGTGGGTATTGGACCTCTTCAACAAGATTCATTCATCTTCATCCAATGGACAAAAGTTCATTATTATAGCCACATAGTATTTCACGAAATGGATTGAAGTTGTCCCTCTAATTACCATCACAGGAAAACAAATCTCATCCTTCATCGTGAACTACACCATCTGTAGAGATGGCATCCCTCAATCCATCATCACTGACAACGAACGACCTTTCAAAAATCAAGACGTTGAAGAACTTTGTGAGAAATTTCATATCCAACATCGATTTTCTACACCCTATTATCCCCAAGGCAATGGCGAAGCAGAGGCCTCAAACAAGACTATCCTGAAAATATCAAAGAAAACCATCAATGATGTGGGACATGACTAGCATGTTCAACTGAACCCTGATCTATGGGCTTATAGAACTAGTATCTGTACCCCGACAGGAGCTACACCCTATGTTCTAGTCTACGGCTCAGTACCCATTCTACCCATTGAGGTTGAATTGCCATCACTTTGTGTGTCATTAAAAGGGATCATATTAGATGAGGATCACATGGTGTCTAGGTTACAAGAATTGGAACTCTTGGATGAGCATCGTCAACATGAAGTGGATCACCTGAGGGCATATCAACAAAGGATATCCAGAAGCTACAACCATGGAGTCAAGCCTAGAACATTTCAAGTTGGTGATTTAGTCTTGAAAGAGAACCCCGTAATCAACAAGATTGAGAGAAGGGGAAATTTGAACCAAACTAGCTAGGTCCCTTTGTCATTTTCTCAGTATTTGGATTAGGAGCATATCAATTGTCTACACTAGAAGGGGATTTGTTTGGTGAAGCCCTCAATACCCTACATCTCAAGAATTTCTACACTTGAATCATCGAAATGCATTGGGGAAAAGGTCTGAAAAAATATCAAAAACATCAAAAAATGTGCTGAAAAAAAGGTTGCCTTGATGAAAACCTGGTAAACAGGAATCTTGGTAACAACAAAAAAATTTAAAAAAGAGAAAAATAAAAAAAAGATAAAAATCAAAAAGATAAAAAAAAATCATAAATTTGAAAAAGTGCAATTAAAGCAAGTAGTGAAAACCTGGCAACAGGTGCTATTTGTGATAGGTTAGCTTTTCCATCTATTTGAGCATGTCGACCATTCACTTTTTCCATTCGCTTTTGCCATCCATCTGCATATCCTTTAAAAGCATCGTGTACATATTCTAGCATCATGGTCATGTCTCACCCTAGACTGGGGAAAAAATCCCGAACTCACTTGGGGAAAACAAACTTTGAGCTTGAACCAACACACAAACAACAAGAAGAAAAACACAAAAAAGAAAATTATTAAAATGCAACCCAACATTGAACATCAATCACCATCAGAAATGCATCAAACATCCATATCATATCAAAATCCAAAAATAGGTCAAAAGTCATTCAAAAAGTAAAAAACAGAGTCATCTTGTTGAACTACGTGGTCTTTGCATGTACAACATAAGCAAGGATAATCTTTGATCAACCCTTGAGACCCCTAGGATAGGTCTTTAGGTTAGGTTCTTGGTCAAAATCTCAGAAAACACCTAAAAATTAGAAAATCAAAAAATTCCAACAACATCAGAAAATAAAAAATAAAATAAAATCAAAAGGATGATGCTCTTCTGAATCATGGGTTTATCACGTTAAACACAAATGTTCAATTTTTGTACTTTGATTTTTGTTATCATATCTCTGGAGCCCCTTGATGATGTATCGAACTAGAGGAGCTAGGAAGGAGTATGAATTTTCTTTGTCTACTGTCTGTGAGTCGATCATTATTATTGTGCAAATTTTCATGGGACGTGCTCTACAAAGTATCACTAATGACATTTCAAATTTGCATAGGAAAATGGTTAACTCTTGTCTATTTACACAAGCAATGCTCAGGTCATTTCGTTTTAATTATACTTAGATTCTTGTGTTAACTTGCACTATCAAACATCATGGAAGTAGTACTCAGATCATCATGGTCTAAATATACCATCAATTCTTGTACTCACTTTCAACATTTTAAAGGCCCAATGATGATAAAAAGCACGACAAATCGGTTGTTACGAATGACAACTTTTTCATATGAGATTTGCATGGTTAGAATAGATTGCATCCATGTTAGTTTGTATATGTATTTATGGCATTTCCAAAGCTGCAACAATGATGTTATCTCTTGCATTAAGGGATTGAGTACACTTGACATTACCAAAAACACATCATTTTCATATAGTTACACATCACTTGCATTATCATTTTCATATAATTAGAAAACATTCCCATTTAATTGTATATCACTTGCATTGGAAAAAATTACAACATCATTCATCCATTCATGCATCACATCATAATATTTGCATCGAAAAACACAAAACGACGTCCATTGCATCTCATTTACATAATCAAAATCATTTCATATAGTGGCATTAGTGAAGTGGTTCACTAAGCTTAAATGAGTGAGTCTCTTCACATTTCCAAAAGAATTGGGAAATATGTCAAGTTTTGTGAAAGCTTAATTTAACAAATAATCAACTAATGACAACCTTCCCACAACTCTTGGAAGGTGGATAGATTCACTCATTTAAGCTTAAGACCCTAGAACGCAATCATCTTCATAATTATTTGCATCACATAATCATCATTCATCATTATAAAACATCACACATCATTTGCATCAAATAATCATCATACATCACATATAAACATCACCTAAACATCAACATAAATATGCATCATCATGTGATCATTTCATATACACATTCATTCATTCATTACATCATTTATTTGCATTAGAAAATAACAAAAACATAAAATGCATCACATATCATTGGCATAATAAAATCCATCACATACATCATATAGGAATCATTCATAAAAATATCCTAGAATCATAACATATCAGTTAAATCATCATTTGCATCCATAACATATCATAACATCAAGATCATCATCATGAACATAAAAATTAAAGGCATCATAGACATCTATCATCATATCAATACATAGATCATAATCATCGATCCATATCATATAACCTCAAAAATCATAATGTCAAAGTGTACAAGGATATCCAAAAGTATGACGAGATACATCAATATAAAAAATGGCATTGTATCGTAAAGTTTGAACACAAGAAGTACATCATCAATGTCACAACAGTGTATACATCATGTCTAAAGTAAATCAAAATATGCTATGTCGAGCTCCCCCCAGATGGTGCTAGCCTCATGGAACCGGTACCTCCTCCACCTGATGGACCTGCACCAGGACCTCTCCTATCTCTAGGCAATGGTTGAGTAACACCCATGCTAATAGTCCGAGACTAGGATCTGCCAAATCGAGATGGTACAAAGCTCTCTCGCTACTCAGAAGGAAGCAACTCGTGATATTTACCCCTTTAAAATTGCAACTCCTGAGCAGTGTGCCAAATCTCTCTAAGGAACTCCACTGTACCCGTAGCTGCTGAAGCTTGTAATCTCTCGGTAATAGCCTCAGCTTGCTCTTCCCGTCGTCTCATGGAATCCCTCTCTGCAATAAGTATGATGACCTGTGCATGTACCTGCTTCCTATCTACATATCTCTCAGCCGTCAGTGTCTGAACTTGTGTTTGAGCCTGCACTAACTAACCTTGAAGAGTCTAAACCTGTGCCTGTACTTGTTGTACCTACTTCCTATTTGCATCTCTCTCAATCATTAGTATCTCAAACTATGCCCAAGCCTACACTAACTCACCCTGAAAACTTTGAATCTGTGCTTGTAATGCCTCTATATGTGCCTGTTGCTGATGAGAAGGGACTCCAATCTAAATCCTAGGAATCATTGACTGAGGTATGGTAATACTCCTCCTACGTCTAGGAATTGCAAAATATAGAAAGGGACTACCAACTACACCCAATGGCCCTACACTTGAACCACCACCACCATCATTGTCACCATCCCCACCACCACCCTCATCATCCCCTCCATCCCCAATATCACTCTCCTCCTCCTCTCCATCCCCCCTCTATCTTGGTGCCCTATCATCATCAACTCATGGAACTGGCTCATCAAGACTAGATAACCTCAAAAAAAGATGTGTGTAGAAATACTCAGAATAATCCTTGGTCATCCTTGTTTCTGTGGTCTGTGGAACATAATCCCATACACATGGCACCAATGTATAATACATGGTACAAGCAACATCATAAGATAAGCAAGGGCCCCACTCTATCGCATCCTGTCGTCGCCGTGCATAATGGGCAACCCCCTGGGGCATCACCTGAACTCATCCAAACTGACAAAAAACATGCAGATACAAATATTTTTCAAGTACATAACATGTTCATCCAATCAAGTATTGTGATAGTAGCATGTATGGAATCTCCACCTGATCCTCTGACCACATCTCATAATTCAAGTAGGGGCACCATGTCACGGTCTCCAGATCATCTAGGACACATCTCCAATAAGCTAATTTTCCTAGCTTATGTTGGACATGCATAACACTGTAACTGAACACATAAGGTCTACCTGTTGGTTGCTGTCTATCTCCCAATGGTTGAGTGATCACTATGTGTTCCCATTCCCATGTCTGCAATAGTGTAATTCTAGAAGAGAGGATCATCGCCCCACAATACACAACCTAGTGCTAATCATGATACAAATGGGCTAACATACATGAACCCCATGCATATCTGGTCCCCTCTAGCGTCATACGCTCCAATACTCGACCCCAACCCACTGAAAATACCTTTGATCTATAGTCAGGACAAAGGAATCCACCAACAAACCTAGAAAGAACACACGATAAAATATCATATCTCTCGACCATCTCCTACCAGGGGACCCAATGGCCTGAAACATGATCATCTTGCAAAATCCTATGCAAGGCATCGGTCCCGCCCTACTCTACTTTGTCATACACAACTATCTCACCCATCATTGGAATGCACAAGATATGATAAACATCCTCTAGAGTAACTGTCATCTCCCCAGTAGCCAGATGAAAGGTATTGTGGTCACTATGCCACCTCTCCACTAGAGTAGTCAACAAACCCCTATTAATCCTATATTGGGGTATATCTATCAAGGATGTCAACCCATAATGGGTGATAATATCCAAATCTTCCAGAGTCAACTGACGAACCATCTCCCACGTCTTCGGGAAACACTCCTAAGATTGGAGCACATCAAAGTCCTCCTAATCAATATTATGGAAAACAAATCAGCATTACATCAATAAATCTATCAAATTTAGCCCTAACACAATGTTCAATCAAGATCATTAGTCAATCAAATCATGTTCAATCAAGATCATTAGTCAATAAAATCATATTCAATCAAGATCATCAGTCAATCAAATCATGTTCAATCAAGATCATCAGTCAATCAAATCAGGTTCAATCGAGACCATCAAATCAATCAATCAAGACAATCATCAATGCATCTATCATCGATCCTCACCTATCATGAGGTTGATACATCAGTGCATCTATCATTGATCCTCACCTATCATGAGGTCGATACATTATCAATACTATCATCGATCCTCACCTATCATGAGGTCAAAAGATCATCAATGAATCCTACCATCGATCCTCACCTATCATGAGGTTGATACATCAGTGAATCCTACTATCGATCCTAACCTATCATGAGGTCAATGCATCATCAGTCCTATCATCGATCCTCACCTATCACGAGGTTGAAACATCATCAAATTATCCTACCATCAATCCTCACCTATCATGAGGTCGATGCATCATCAATCCTATCATCGATTCTCACCTATCATGAGGTCGATACATTAGTGAATCCTACCATTGATTCTCACCTATCATGAGGTTGATGCATCATCAATCCTATCATTGATCCTCACCTCTCATGAGGTCGAAACATCAAGTTATCCTATCATTTTACTCTTACCTATCATGAGATCAAATCATCAACTATCTTATCAAACATAAAATCAAGCAACAAACATCACATAATCAAACTGAGATCAATCAAAAGCATCACTAAACAGAACAATGCAACGACTAACATGATTCATGAACATCATACAAGCCTCAACAAACATCAACAATGCAACATTTGACATAACCAAGAAGACTTTAATCATTGGACAAGCAAAACAACATGGCAAATCATCAAGAATCATTCAAGGGAAAAACCCCCAAGCTTGCAAAAGGTACCATTTGGGACCCCAAAGGCAGCATTTCAGTGGAAAAAGGACCTAAAAACATGAAGTTAAGCTTGAAAAAGGCACCATTTGGGACCCCAAAGGATCCAAAACAAAAGCAAAAGGTGCCACAATACAAGCAAAAGGTGCCAAAACAGAAGCAAGAGGCACGAAAACTCCCAGAAACTCCCAAAAATGACTTGAAAACAACAAAAATACCCCCAAAAGTGAAAAAATGACTTTAAGTGGCCTACAATTCCTATCTACCAAGTTTAAAATATCGATAAAAAGGAGAGAAAATGACTAAAGGAGGTTTCTCGTAATGCGTACCTTAGGTCTAGTTGTAGTAGGATGACCATGGTGGCGACGACGCTCGAAACAATGCTTGTGAGAAGGGATCTCCATCTTCCTCTAGCTCTCCACTCACCAAATTCTCCAAAGTCACAATGTGCAAATGAATTCACTTAATTTACCACTTTTTATCTTTTTAAAGGACAATGGAGGGAATTATGGTGGGATTTATTATCAAAAATGGGATTTAACTAATCAAAATTGTTCGAGGAGAGAGTGTAGAATCAAATTTCGAGAGATAAATCATATCTGACATCAAAGTATCATTAGTTTAACGTTGGATCATCATCACATCACTACAAAATCATCACACAATAGTTGAATCCTTGACAAAACATCAAAAAATCTAGATTTTACCGATTTATCTCTTGAGGGGGCATATATCTAGCAATACCTGAAAATGAATATCTGGGGCATTGTCTAAGGTATTGAAACCTTTTCTGAGCATCGGTATCAAATTTTTCTTTCAAGCAACGTGTAAACACATTACTTCAAAGAGGGGAAAAATGTATACACGTAAAAACGGTCATCACCTTTAATTAATTAAATACTAGCTATTTGATTAATATTCCTACTACGTATAAATAAATTCTCAATTTATTTATATTGTTCACCCTTCTCTAATTCTCCAAATCTAAAACATATTCTTCTAAGTTAATTAAATAAACAAGGTTCCCTAAACTTGTTTTATTTAATTAATCTTCACTAAATCCAATTAGGAATTAGAGCACATTTCAACAACTTTTTGTGCCACCTCACCAAGGTCACATGAAAATAAATTACTCTAATTTTTAATTAGAATTATCTTCAACTCATTTTAAAAAAAAGCACATGGCTCTTTCCTCCCACACTTCCACCAACTTTGGAGCACATGACTTAGTCTTCCCACACTTCCACCAACTTTGGAGCACATGACTTATTCTTCCCACACTTCCACCAGTTTTGGAAGCACATGGTCTTCTCTTCCCACACTTGAATATTCCATCCAAATGGCATGTTGCCCATTGGTCAAGAGATTCTTCCATCCAAATGGCATGTTGTCTTTGGTCAAGAGGACAACATCTTGATTCTCTTCATCTTCACCATCCATTTTTCTTATTTGAATCTGGACCGTTGATTATTGCCACCTCACTATATGCTTGGAAAAGGCTATAAATAGAACCCTTGGGCCTTGCATTTTGCATCCACATTTGAAGTAAAGTTATCATGCAGGTTTATCATTGGAGCTTGGGAGAATTTTGGAGTCTTATAGCTAGTCTTTACATCATGTTTTTCTTTGCATTTACCTCTTAGCTTTAAATCTTGCATCATAGTTGCATTTTAGATTAGTTCATTTTAAATTTTCATTTGAGAATATGGAGTATCATGTATAGATCATTCTAGTTCAATACCATAGCATCCACCTCCACTTTTTTATTTATCATAATCACTATCATCCCTTCATCATAGCATTCATCATCATTGTTTGCATATAGTTTCATGTAGGCATTTAGTTGGCTTGCATGTTGAATACTAATCTCATTTCTTAAGTGTCATTCTAATAGCCTTTGTGCACATAGAAATATGAGGGCCAAAAGGTTAAGAGAATCATTAAGAATAGAGGACAATGAGACATTCTTGAAAGATTTAGTTTGTTGCAAATTAGAATAGTTTCTTTGGTTCAAATCTTTGAATATAAATTGTTTCATTAAGGTTTGTGTTGATACTAACTTTACACATTTCACAGACACACAAGTACCACAATTACAAATACAAACTTGAGTAGGAAAGATAAATTAAGGATGAAGATCAATCCTGTAATGAGTCTAGATATGATCAAGTGAGGCTTAGGTTATGTGCTAGTTTTCAATATAAATCATACAACTTGTGTTCTTATCATTACATAAAAGATAATTGAATCAAAATAAGTCCAAAAAACAACACGAATGGCTCTTCTCATGGAAACCTGGGTCATGCTGGAATTGGTGGTGTTGGTCGGGACAACTTTGGAGATGTTCAGTTTATCTTCTCTATTTATAAGGGTCTTCATACTAATAATTTAGTGGAGGCTCAAGCCATTTTATCGGCTTTGGAGCGTGGAAGTCATTTAGGATGGAAAATGATCATATGTGAGTCTGATTCCCAGGTTGTGGTGAACTTGTTGAATAGGCAGCATTTAGAGGATGTTAGCTAGCATTTGGCTTTGATTGTTGATCAGACTCTTAACCTCTGTGCTTCTCTAGAGTCTGTTACTTTCACTCATATTCCTAGAGAATGGAATGTTGTTGCTGATTGTTTGGCTAAATGGGTTTCTAACAATATTCATGATTGGAATTTGGTGGACTGGGGCCAGTTACCCCCGGATTTGTCTCAACAGTTGGATCATTTGGTGGAGCTTGATAGGGCTATGTGATGCCCTTGCCTTGTACTTCTTCTTGTTTTAATAAAAAAATTACCCCTCTTTTATGTTAAAATAATCAACACCATTTTCCCTTTTCTATTTTATAGAAAGTAGTAAACTTAAGCAATGATCCCATGGAAGGAGGTTCCTAAAACTTTTCACTAAGTAATAGTGAAAGAGTAATAATCTTTTATATAATCAAGTGGTTTCATGAATTCTATATGAATAACTAATGATAAAAAAATAATATAGACGTAAGAAGTTGATTGCTCTATAATTTATTTTAAAATTAAAATAATATACCCAACATCATTGATATAAAAAGAAAAACCTTCCCTTCAAAAATTTATGAAAAATTGTCAAATGAATCTAAGCCCTCTAAAATAATAAAGATTTTTTTTGATCCACTAATATACAACCAATAAACATCTGAAAATTAAAATTAAAATTCATATCTTCCAAAGATAATTTATCTAACTTTTTCTTGATATCATGAGACCCATTACTCTATAATTATAAATCCTCAAACCCCTCCATAAAACAGTTTCTTTATTTTGTTTAATCAATTATCTATTGTATAAGTTCAAGCATTTTAACTTCTAATAACTTTTCCCATTTGGAAAGTGCTTTTGCTTGTAAAATCGATTTAACCTAATGACAGCATCTAGATTTTGTATGGAAGCTTGTCTTGTTTGTTTAGAAAAAAATGCCAGATGGGAAAATCTGCTTTTTGAAGTTTTTAATGAATATTTTTTTGCTGTAGATATTGTTTGTTGTGAAGTCCAACAGTGGGGTTGGAGGTCCGCGGGCCTTCAATTACAGATCTCTTTTTACCATTTGCTCAGACAATCCTATACGATGAGATTTCTCCTACAATCTTACAAGATTTCCTATTAATTTCTCTTGCAGAAATTTGCCCTGCAAAAATATTCATATTATTTGAACTTGATTTTTTTGATTTTTTTTTTTTTTTTTCGTGGCTCTTGTGACTTGTCGTGTAAAGATACAGCACCATGTAAATCCTGCTTACGGTATCAAAAACAGGAAAGCTACATTATATCAATTGAATACTCCAACAAATTTTCTCTTCATTCTCATCCCCATAATATTCGTTTCAATGTATGCAAGTCTCCCATGGCTGCACTATCTTTTTCTCAAAATCTTAATACACCCAAGACATAATTCTATGAAAGAGGAACCAAACCGCTTCAGATATATGTAAATTTAAAAATGTGTCAAATACTTCAATATTCTTCCTAAAAGAGCTTTTCCTTAAAGCAAGGAAGCATTATATTCATAATGGATGCTTTCAGCATTATCATGGCACTTTTCTCTGCTCTGAAGTTCCATTTCCGGACTTCACATCCAATTCCATTACAGTTCTTGCACAACTGTTGGACATCCATCAGAACCCACAAAGCTCAGTGGAAACAGAGAGCATCTGCAGAGAGGGCAGGTACTTTGTTGATGATCAACCCATTTGTCCAAACAATGCCTGTGAAATACATGACAACAGTTGCTAAGCTCTCGAATTTCGTCGTCCTCATAGAATGAGCTTAAGCAAATAGCACAGAAAACATCCTCCTCCATCTCACAAACCCTTTCTGCATAATCTCGAAATGTAGAAACAGGCAGAATGTCTCTGAACCTGCGTGCAGAAGGAGAGGAAATGGGTAAAGGAAGTTCTGGAAACTGTCTCCAAGGAAAGGCGTTGGATTCCACTGGCTCTCCCAGTCCAAACCAAGAAAGAATCCAACGCATTACGTTCCCTACATAAGCTAAGTCGATTAATATGTCGAGCAGAAGTTCTCCGATAACGAAGCTTTGGAAGGCTGGACCAAACCCCATGATGTAACAGATTCAATTGTAATCAATGGGCTGCTTCCGATTCAAATTAGGTAGCTCACATAAACTCAGGAATACAGAAGAGGATTTAAAGGCTTGAACTGGGGTAGAAGAGCTGGAATACCCAATTGCAGGAGTCCTGTATTTGTTCTTTGAGTTGTTTTATTCATGGAAAATATGCGTAATAGAGACAAGAAGAGTTTGGAATCAGCTTCTACTTACAATGGATTGCAAGTTCTGATCTTGTCGAATCGTACACGGAACATGGTTTTTTAAATGGATTAATTTGAACAAAGCGATAACAAAATAGACATAAGTTGGCACCTTTCTGTTATAAACGACACATTCTTTTTGACCATAAAGATATCAATATCCAGATGGATATATATCAATAGTGAGGTATAAAGATATCGATATCTTAGGTATACTTATTTTATATAAAGATATATGTGTGACAAATTTAATAAAGATATTTGGAGATATTTTCAATATATATATATTTTAGTATTATTTATATATAGTTTATTATTTGTAATGGTTAAATTTGTACACTTGTGTTAATTGTTATTTAATTGTGAGTCTAATTTGATAGAATGTCTTGATATGATTATATAGCATGTGATATATTGTTGTGTAAAATTGGCTTCCTTCTTTAATTCTTATTTAACTTCATTCGCTCTCATCTTCACACATTTCTAGACTTTCGATCTTATCCTAACCTCATCTACACTTATTCCTTCATGTTCACCTTATTAGAAGCCCATTTTTCCACATATCAATTCCTAGTCCTGAGATCTTGCATTCCATGCTTTTGGTCAATTCCACAATAGGTGAGTTCAATCTCACATGCCATGAACTAACCTAAAAAAATCAAAAAAATCAAAATTGTTAACTCCTAACCTTTTCCTATTAGTCATTGGAACCTGGCTCGATACATAGTAGTATGAATATTCATTATGTATTGTTATTTAAAGGCATTCATTTGAGCATTTCAATATATCCGAAAACCATCCTATATTTTTCAAACATCTTAAAAAATCGCAAGCATCCCTAATAACATTTGGATTTAGAAAATTTAAAAGAATCGTCACTTGCATCATAATTCATAACAAAGTTATTGATTGCTTATATTCTATCTACAAACACTTGGAAAAGATCATAAATCCAATATTTCAAGGGAGTTAATTGAGGGAAGAATGAACCCTTATAATCTAACAACTTCTCTTAGGTAAAAAATACCTCCAATCCTTACATGTAACAAAAAAAAAATAGACCACAAAATCCTAAATTTGGGAAAATTAGAAATATATTATAGAGATCATACCTATGTCACATGGGATTGATTTTGAACCTTGAGATCAACGTACATAAGACTCTAGTTCTATGAAACTATCGAGATAATTAGCACTTCAAAGACATTATATATTTTTAAGTTGTAGTGAATTAATTATGTGAATGTTAGTGTAATTAATATTTAATTACGCTTGCATAAGTTTACTTAGGCATTATTTATTTCCTAGGTTATAGGATCTTATCTTTATCTTTCGAGCTATCTTGCTGCTCAAGATAAGATTAGGTATTCTCATCTTTGCTTTTATAAAGCAAATAATCTCTTGTAATTGATTGGTCTTTTCGAATATATTAAAATTGCATGTTTTTATGCAATCTCTGCTTTTTTGTTTTCCTCTTCTGTGGAAGGTAATTTTTAGGTTTGCAAATCAGATCTTGGCTATTCTAACATGGTATCAGAGCTCCAGACCTGTAGCAGCCTGTTCGTGATCTGAAGATATGGCCTTTCAGTGAGATTCAAGTGCAAGGGTTTCCACATGCAATTTTTTGATTGAATCTGGGGGTAGCCTAATTTTCTGTGCATTTTGGGACAAAACGGACCTCACCATTGAGTCCGCAACGCCCAAAAACCCCCATTTTCATATAAAATTTGCCTATTTTGGTGCAAGTTGGTCGAGAAGGCAAAATTTTTTGTCTGAGGGGCCGTACGGCCTCCCCAGCACGCGGATCGAGGCTTGAAAAATTTAAAAAAGGGCCAAAAACGTCGTTCATCGGTTTCTGCGCCGGCGCTTCCAGTTAAAATGAAGGTCCGCCGCCGTAGCCCGACCACCGGTGGCCCAGGTGTCTCCTTCATGCTCCCGGCCAGCCATTTGCGAATCAGCCGGCGCGGTCATCGGGGGACGAGCTATCGCCCTCGCCCCTCGTCCCCCCCGAATATGCAGATCCGTGGGCCAGCGGCCAGTCCGACGAACCGCAGAGAATATTCCGGTGAGTTTCAGCAAATATTCCGGCCAGGGTATATACCGGCACCGAATTTTTTTGTAGGGGTACCTATTTTTTGCGCCGACGGCCAGACGGCCGTCAAATTTATGTTCGCATTTTGATGACGTCAGCATGACGTTAGAATGACGTCAGCCGTACGGAACCCCTCTTTGCCCTCCTAACCCTAGTTTTTCCTAAAGAAGCAGTTTTTTTTCTTTTGGCCATAACTTGGGCATACGGTATCGAAATTGGGCAAACGAGATATTGCCGGAAAGCTGATTCTGAGAACTTTCATTTGGAGCAGTTTATTTTTCAGTATTTTACTGTTTTTCTGCATTTATTGCTGTTTGAAGTCAGATGTTGTTTTTGGACTTCCGAGCTCATAACTTTTTGCCACGAACTCCGATTTTCGCCTCGTTTGCGGCGTTGGAAAGGTATTAAGGAGATCTATATTGCTGTCCACACACCTTTTCTGTATCTGTCCTAGGTTTATTAGTTAGTCCAGATTTGGCCCGATGGGTTGTTTGGCGATTACTTGGATGTTTTGGCAGTTGGGAGAGTGCATCTTGCATCTTTGCACTTCGTTTTCAGTAATACATCATTCAATAATTTCTTGCTGCATCATAGATTCTAGGGTTGTTCCCGTTTAGAGTTTTCAAGTGTTCCGTGGCATCGGGTCTGCTGTCACATTATTTTGATTCCGGTTTGGTTTCAGTTGTAGACAGAGATATCTTTCCTTGCTTGTCAGATTGCGGTTCCAGTGTTACTCTACAGAGTTCTTCCAGTGCTTCTTTGCAGCATGTTATCACATTGTAGGGGGGTTTTGTCCCACTGGGTTTTTCCTTCTCTACTCCTTATTGCATTGTAAATGGGTACCTGATCAGGCCTTGTTGCCGGGACTCATATTTTGCATAATAATTTGCTTCTCCCTAAGTTGCACTTATGGGGGGGTGTTAGTGTAATTAATATTTAATTACGCTTGCATAAGTTTACTTAGGAATTATTTATTTCCTAGGTTATAGGATCTTATCTTTATCTTTCGAGCTATCTTGCTGCTCAAGATAAGATTAGGTATTCTCATCTTTGCTTTTATAAAGAAAATAATCTCTTGTAATTGATTGGTCTTTTCGAATATATTAAAATTGCATGTTTTTATGCAATCTCTGCTTTTTTGTTTTCCTCTTCTGTGGAAGGTAATTTTCAGGTTTGCAAATCAGATCTTGGCTATTCTAACAGTGAATCCCATCTTTGGTTGAAGAGCTAAGTACACCTTGCATTGAAAATTAATTTATAAAATAGCTTTTCAAATTATCATTTTCTTAGCTCTTTTGACTTGCATAGGTTAATTGTGCTTTTATTACTTGTATTTGTTTAATTAATCTAGGTTAATCTAAAAAGGTTAGTTTTTCATTTATATATTGGTGAACATGTCTACTCTTACAAATCCTAAGATTTAACCTTAAGGTTACACCTTCATCTATTTTAGGGTTTTGAATTTGTACTTTATAATTTCTCTATTGTTATGTATATTCCATTTTAGTTTATGTGAAATTATTTATTTCTACTTCATTTCTCTATATTTCCTTCTATCATTTATGATTTATAGTGTCACATTGCTTTTGTGACCTTATTGGACCTTGGATTTCTATTTAGCGTTTCATTTTCAAATTCGTTATTGTAATGGAGTGAATTTGTACCCCTCACAAATTCCCTTTTTACATCTCCTTACCTTAGAAAAATTAAATCCGGCAATGCATTTCCACCTCACCCATTCGCATTCCATCCACTTGGCAATTGTTTGTAGTGTCAATGGGGAAATTTTTGTTAGGGACACTAGCGCAATGCACAGATGTCTACGCGACACACTACCATCCTGACATGATTCTTGCCTCTAGAATCTACAGAGGTGTTACACTTCTCCATTGGCAATGAAGAGTAATTCCCCTGTGCCCTTGATCGATCTCAAACAACTCTTTTGGGCTGCTATTCACTGCAAATGATTCATTCTTAATTCAATTCGATCTCTACACTCTTACTTCAGGTTTCTACACATTTTCTTGAGCATTTTCATAGCATTCTCCACTATTGTTGAATCTCTAAAGCGTTACTCTGTTGGATTTTACTCATTGTTGTGACGACGATTGCATCTTCAAACTTGCGAGTTCACATGCTTGAGGAAACCTTGCTCAGGAGGTGTGATATTCATCTAGTTTAGCATTGTCATTTGATTTACATAGCATAGTTTTGTTGCCATTGCTTGGCATTTCTTCCATTACTTTCTTTATCACATTTTCTATTTTGTGGCTATTCTAGCTATCTGTGGAGGTGGGAACATTGAAACGGGGGTTTGACTATGGCAAGCCCTAAAACAGCCCCAACAATTTTCCCTGCTTTGTTGTGTGTAGGGTTTGCATTCATGTGGAACTTGCGGGAGGCTGAACCATTTGTAAGTTGTATTTTCATCACCTTTCACTCTTGTCAAATTCTAGCTAGAACTCTAAAGCATATCTCTTGTTATTTTTCTATTTTACCACTTTCTACTTTCGTTATTGCATTAAACTACATTAGTTAAGTAGCTATCTTGTCTCTCAAGGTTTTCCACTGTATTTTTTACTTTCTATCCATATGAACTCCAATTCACTAGTGAGATACCAACATGCCATGCTATTGTCCCTATCCCGCATTATTGTCCTCTAGCAGAGAGTTGTTTGAGGTATGGTCTAAAATCTAAAAACTTGCTCTTTTAACCCCCTGAGACTTTGGGTTAGTAGAAAGATAGTGGTACTGAGAGAACTCTTCTTTCTCTACCTTAAATGTCTTATAACTTCCCTAAACCTTCCATATAGCTTGAGGTAGATCAGGGAAGCTGATCATTCTAGGCCCTCTTGTGACCTAGGGTCCTAAGCATTCGATCCCCTTCTACATTTTGGTGAACCCGATGTGAACCTTGTGATACCTGTTTCTTCATGTTGATGTTCTCTTCCTCATGTCTTCTTAGGTTGTGAGTGCATGTGTTGTGAAGCTTTATGAGCTTCATGACTTAGTCTACTATCGTTAGACATGTAGTTAGAAGGAGCATATAACACAGAGATCCAGACTTTATGAGGGTCACCTCGTTTCTTGCCTCCCAGGAGATGGTATCAACAACAAAGATGAGTTTCTTTGATGAAACCACTCGTGCCCCTACCCCTCCTTCCTCTCCTTCACCTTTTCCTCTAGATGAGAGTGAAGCCATCCCTATTCTCGCAAGGCATCTCAAGGCTCTAGATAGGAGGTTGTTGGACCTTGCAAATTATCATTTAAGTAGAGATCAAAGTATGGTTAGGCCCGCTAGGGTTGCCAATGAGATCAAATATATGCTAGACAAGGAACAAATGGGCATAGAGTTTCTTCGTGGCCCTATTGATTTAGTGGAAGAATATGTCACCTCTTACGATCCCCGATCAAGTATTACTTGAGGCCATGAGCATGACACCCATGAAAGACAAATTAGTATCTTGATACCCATGATGTCAATACGCATGGCTAAAATGGGCCCCTCCATTAACATCTCTGGTCCTAATCCACCTCCTGCTGTCAAGGAAATTAGGATACCTCTAGCATTTGAGTTTCTTCCTCCTAGGGGAAACCCTACCTTTGGCAGTAGAATCTTTGGTGGAATGGGGGATGGTGGTTCTGACGATGGCTCTAGTGGTGGTCAATATAGTGACTCTGGTGGTGGCCACAGTGGTGGTTCCGATGGAGGCCATGCTGGGGGCCTTGGTGGTGGTCATGACAGTGGCTCTAGAGGTGGTTCTAGAGGTGGTTATAGTGGTGGAGGTTCCACTGGTCCCTTGCCATCTTTTGACCATATTCTGAATGCTCTCCTATAGAATATGGGTCAAATACAAAATCAGTTGGAAAATCTATCTCAGGCTTCTACCCAGCCTATCTTTGATCCCTTGTTCCAACATAGCCCTTTATTAGTGATGATTTTTAATGTTTTATTCCCTCAAGGGATGGAAATTCCTAATTTTGAGAAGTATGGTGGTTAAGGAGACCTCTTGACACACGTATCAACCTTTAATGTGATGTGCATATTTTTTTTTCACCATGATGCTCTGATGGTGAAACTCTTCCCTCAATCTCTCAAGGATACAACACTGGAGTGGTATTGTTCCTTTCCTGAAAATTCTATATTTTCATTTGACCAACTTGTAAATTAGTTTCTTTGGCAATCCCAGGATAACATTAGTCTGAAAATAAACTTCTCGGATCTCATTTGATGTAAGCAAGGAGAGCATGAGAAGATCATTTATTTTATTACACAATACAAAGAGCTCTTTTCTCAAATATCCTACCCACTGCTTGACTCAGACATGTAGAAGGTATTCATAGGAAACTTGCAACAAGATTGGCAAGATAATTTTTCCTTGATGAAATATCCTTCTTTTGCACATCTGTGTGTTGCATTGCTAGCGTACCAGTAGATGGTTGTTCAGTTTGGGGGGTCCTCCTTGTGTTCCCATCTCGAAGGAAGATTTATAGTGTCTATTTCAAGAAAAGGAAAATGTGTTGCAAAAATAGTCACCACGACTAATGATCGAGGCCCCAAGTGCAATAGACAACTTACTAAACTATCTGAATCTTATTCTTCTATTATGTAGAAGTTATTGAAGGATAAGATTATAACATTAGAAGATCCTCGACCTTTGAGGGAGCCCTATCTTGACTGGTATGATAGAAACATGTACTTCCAATACCATCATGTCCATGGACATGACACTGAATGTTGTATGTGCCTGTTTCATGAGATACAGGATCCCATCGACGATGGTACCATCTGTCTCGATGGTAAGAAGCAAAATGTGAATAAGTTAGTGGCTAAGGCGAATAGCAAGTTGAAAATTTATACGGACCCATTTTCATCTCACTCTGTGAGCTTAATTATTGATCCTTTTGATGCTTCTCCCAAGGTCACAACATATGTAAATGTGGTCTTGTTTACTCCCACTCCTCCCCCTCAACATGCAATTGGTTCTCTAGATGTAACCTTTACATCACATGACTTACCCATGAATAAAAAATCCTCTCCCCTATACATTCCCACTTGCCTCAATGGAAACATTATGACATGAGTCTTAGTCGACCCCGCAAGTTGAGTGAATGTTATTATGGAAGAGACATTGTGGCTAAATTCATTATAGAGGGAGGAATATGAGAGGACAAAACCACTATACATACACATGATGGCTTCACCCTTGCTCCGTATGGCTCCATAACTCCTTCTATCCTAGTAGGACCTAACATTAAATGTTTTCAATGTTTTCAATGTTTTAAATATTGCTCGATGAATTAAATATTGTTATTTCTCCTTGTAAATATTGTCATGTTTTCAAAAGTGAGGTTTAAAGATATCAATATCTTAGGTATACTTATTTTACATAAAGATATATGTGTGACAAATTTAATATAGATATTTGGAGATATTTTCAATCTTTGTATATATAAAATATTTATGTTAGTATTATTTATATATAGTTTATTATTTGTAATGGTCAAATTTGTATATTTTGGTTAGTTATTTAATTGTGAGTTTAATTTGATAGAATGTCTTGATATGATTATATAGCAAGATGTGATATATTGTTGTGTAAAATTGGATTCCTTCTTTAATTCTTATTTAACCTCATTTTCCCTTATCTTCATACAATTCTAGACTTTCAATTTTATCCTAATCCCATTCACACTTATTCCTTCATGTTTCACCTTATTAGTAGCACATTTTCCACATAGCAATTTGTAATCTTGAGATCTTGCATTCCATGTTTTTGGTCAATTCCACAATAGGTGAGTTCAATCTCACATGCCATGAACTAACCTAAAAAAATAAAAACTGTTAACTCCAAACCTTTTCCTATTATTCATTGGAACCTGACTTGATACATAGTAGTATGAATATTCATTTTGTATTGTTATTTAAAGGAATTCATTTGAGCATTTCAATATATCTGAAAACCATCCTAGATTTTTCAAACATCTTAAAAAATAGCAAGCATTCCTAATAACATTTGGATTTAGAAAATTTAAAAGAATCATCACTTGCATCATAATTCATATCAAAGCCATTGTGTGCTTATTTTCTATCTACAAACACTTGGAAAAGGTCATAAATTCAATATTTCAAGGGAGTTAATTGAGGAAAGAATTAACCCTTATAATCTAACAACTTCCCTTAGGTAAAATACCTCCAATCCTTACATGTAACAAAATAAATTAGATCACAAAAGCCTAAATTTGGGAAAATTAGAAATATATTATAGAGATCATATCTATGTTGCATGGGATTGATTTTGAACCTTGAGATCAACCTACATAAGAATCTGGTTCTATACAAGTATCAAGACAATTAGCACTTCAAAGACATTATATTTTTGTAAGTTGTGGTTAATTAATTATGTGAATCCCATCTTTGGTTGAAGAGATAAGTACACCTTGCATTGAAACTTAATTTATAAAATAGCTTTTCAATTTATCATTTTCTTAGCTCTTTTGACTTGCATAGGTTAATTGTGCTTTTATTACTTGTATTTTTTTAATTAATCTAGGCTAATCTAAAAAGGTTACTTTTACATTTATATGTTAGTTCAAGCATGTCTACTCTTACAAATCCTAAGGTTTAACCTTAAGGTTATACCTTCATCTATTTTAGGGTTTCAAATGTGTACTTTATAATTTCTCTATTGTTATGTATATTTCATTTTAGTTTATGTGAAGCTATTTATTTCTACTTCATTTCTCTATATTTTCTTCTATCATTTTTTATTTATAGTGTCATATTGCTTTTGCGAACTTATCTACCATTGGAATTCTTTTTAGCGTTTCATTTTCAATTTTTGTTGATTATGTAAAGGGGAAAACAAGGGCCTCTACACTTACAAAAACCAATTGATAGAATCAAAATAGGTCCCAAAAGAGTTCCTTACATACATGAACAAAAAAAGAGGAAAAATAATAAAAACACAAAACTAAGAGCACATTGCAACATATAAATTTACACTAAACACCAATACCACAAACATAGTTTAACAAAAGGGATAATAACACAACCCTTGAATATTGAGAGCCACCTCCCTTTCCTTCAAAAGTTGGCGTGGAACATTCTTAAGAGAGTTAGTATCATTTCTAGACTCATGAGTAGCAATTTTATTCTCCTTGTTCACTTTGGCTCTAAATATCTCCTTGTAAGTATCTTCATGCTAGAAGTAGTGTTCTCTAGGCATTATTTTCTCAACTTGACTACATTAGCAACCAACCCCTTTAGTCGTCTTACCTTCCTTTTGAGTGAGACCATTTTAATTGTTTTATATCTCTAATTTTTTAATTTTAAAAGTTGATGTGGAGCATCCTCAATAGAGTTAGTTGGGTAAAAGTACAAAGTTGTGTCACACTTTCAGCACAACTGAATTTTAGTATTTCTAACTAAAAATTATTTTTTGTCAAACATATGACCTAGTAAGATTACTTGTAGCTAAGTTAGATATTTCCACAAAATTTTCAACTAAAAATTATAGGCTAAATGCATATGTAACACTGCTTTGAGGCCAATTTACTGAAAAAATGTGATTATTTGAAAAACTTGATGTTTCAACAACTCCTACTCACGTAAGTAATATTTTTTAAAATATAAAAAAATACCCTTTTGTAGATCCATAAGTGTAGATTTCAAAAATATATATATTCATTTAGTTTATTATTATGTATGTTTTATTTTTATTTTTTTACTAAAGGTAGGTTATTATCACAAAATATTAGGTTGATTACCATGTCAAGAAAAAATACTAAAACTTATTAAAAAAATTGAAAAAACTATAATTAATGCACTAGATAAGAGAATCTATATCAAGATGGCATTTTTTTTCTATTTTAGATAAATATTAAATAAAAAATTTCACGTCAAATGGAAATAGTTATGTTTTAATACACACATTTTAATATTTATTTAAAAAATATGTTTATCAAAATTGGAAAAAAAAATATCCACGCACAAAATATTCAAGTTATAAAAACACAAAAATAATTTGAAAGAAAAAAAAATTACTATATAAAGTTTGACGTCTCATGTAACTTCACTTTTCAGCATTTTATCAACAACTAAATTATATTATTAATTTATAATAGACCATTTCAAAATAATTTTTTAATTTTTTTCAAAAAAATAAAAACGTAAAAAATACACATTTTATTAGTTTACATCATTTCAAAATTCAAAACATATATGCCACTTTTTAGTGATTCAAGTTTAAAAGTTGGATCACTATTGGCTATCTCTTTATAAAAGTGTGACACAACATTGTACTTTTACCTAGTTTCATTACTAGACTTGTGAATAGCAATTTTCTTCTCCTTATTCACTTTGGATCTAGATATCTCCTCCTTGAGTATCTTCATGCTAGAAGTAGTATTCTCTAGGAAGTATTTTCTCAACTTGAGGACATTAGTAACCAACCCCTCTATTAGTCTTACCTTCATTTTGAGTGAGACCATTTTAAGTGTTTTATATATCTCTAGTTTTTTTATTTTAAAAATTGAGAGTAATTTATAGTGCCGTATTTTTCTGTCATATCCATATTATTTTATTTATCTAATTAGCTACTTAGGATCCTAATGTTCTATTCCTTTTAGAAGGATTTTTTATCTAAACCCCACTATGGCTACCTATTCTAACTAAAAATTAAATATTTTTTTATAGTCATGTTTAAAACCACTTGGACAATCAAGACAATTACAATAATGAGGAATGGGTGGTTAAGAAATATCTCTTAATTTCTAGGAAATAAATTATTTATTCATTCACTCAAGTTTAATCTTCTCATCAATCAATGAACCACTCTTATTTAAGACATTGGAAAGGTTTCTATTTGGAACAAATAATATACATGATCTTGGATCTTTATTAAT
Organism: Sequoia sempervirens; assembly: GCA_007258455.2. Lineage (NCBI taxonomy): Eukaryota > Viridiplantae > Streptophyta > Pinopsida > Cupressales > Cupressaceae > Sequoia > Sequoia sempervirens. The sequence continues at coordinate 346,691,814 of VDFB02000008.1, read as the reverse complement.
GTATTCCAATGGTGTGTCTATTGATACCTCTTCTTCTTCTTCCAACCCTAATCCTAACCATACCACTAACATTACTACTACATTATTACCCCTAGGGTAACTCTTACCTCTATCATTCCTCCTTCATCCTTTCACATTGGATCATTTCTCACTATGGGTTATCACTTAATTATAATACTTCCACCATACCCATTTCTAGTGCTTCAATGTCCTATTCTATTTTATTTATATCCCATCCTTTCCCCTCACATTTAACTTCACTATTTTCATGTACCCTCCTCACATGTATTGCATGTCACAATTCCTTTCTAACACATGGTTCATACAATCTAGGTCCTTCTCACTCCATTACTAACCTTTTCAATTTAATATGGTCCACACATCCATGGTTATGTCTTCACCCCTTACCTCACAACATCATTATGTACTTCTATTATTTTATAGCCCCCTACTACCTCCACATATGATACATTGTTACAATACTTATGGATGACCTTATGAGATAAGATAATTGCAATAAAAATGATTCCATCATAGGAAATACTCCACATTAAATTTTATTAGCATATAAGGTAGTTACATAAATCTTGATTTTTAGTTTAATGACCCCTAAAATTTAGTTATATTAGAAAAGGATACCCAAAATTGCATCTACAAAAATTTATCATTTACATGTGTTGATTTTACATCTAATGATAATACTTTAGCCAAATTAGTCCCATGGATCTTACTTAAGTGACTATGTTATTTATTTATTTTTCTTTAACTCATATTTATATGTGATCTTTGATTAATTTAAATTTTAATAAAAGGATTAATGGGTAAACCATTTATGTTTCCCCAAAATAGGAAAAAATCAAGATCTTTTGGAAAACCCTTGTCATGATGAAACATAGAAAAATCCTCATAGTTAGTAAATAATTCAACAAAAAATTCATATTTGGGAAAATTCTCTAAAAGAATAGAATTTGGGATGTTTGTATAAATTGACTGTAAATTAATACCATTAATAACTAGATGTAAGTAGAGTGAAAATATATTTATTGTGGACTTTTCATGCTCGTATCCTTAGTAGGAGAATAACCTAAGTTTCAATATTACAAATTTTTAGGGTGGAATGGGTTCTAATATAACTTGTTATTTTATATATATTTTTTTAATAATAACAAGTCATTTAAAGAACCTTAAATTCTTTACAATATTGATTGGATAATTATGAATATTGTAAATATAATCAAAACTAAACATTAAATTTGGATCAATGAACAAGAGTGCCCTTATTTGTCAAGTGAGGGATGGTATGATATTTTTCTTTAATTTATGTTCTTTATCACGTGTATATGTGAAACCAAGAGAACCTAACTAGCCTAAATATTTGCATTATTTTTGGATGAAGAATCCCAACTCAAAGTTCCAAATTGTATATTGTACTTGCTATAAATCTATTAGGAGATATAGTTAAAGTATTCTAAGGAAATATTAGAAAGGATTGTCATTACCCATGACCATACACCTATTAGTTTATGAATACAATTTAAATTTTGATGAAGTGTAGAAGGTTCAACACCCTTCAAATGAATCCAATGGAAACCAAAAAGAATATTATATATTAAATAATGAAGCTTAAGATAAAATATAGTATCAAGTGTAACAAGTTTAAGAGTAACAAGAAAAAAGATTAAATTAGGAATGATTCAAAATTCACTTTATCAAACCCTTTAATGGTCACTTTAAAATTTAATTCTTAACCTAAACACCTACATATTTAACATATTTAATTATTGTGTATAATAAGATCAATTTTATTGAAGGGCATGAAAAGGAAGCAACTCATGAGACACAAATGAAATATTAAAATTATTTTAATAACTAGGCTCAAAAATATTAATGGTCTCCATAAGAGTGAAATCAAATTGAATTATGGTTTTATAAGTCTTTCCCCAAAACATATCTATACATGAGATAAATGCATTGAATCCCAATGAGATATTTAGCTAGAGTATCATAAATTTAGCTAATAAAATCATATATCTTACCCATTTTGATATGCGTGATTGTATGGTAACTCCATAGAGCAGTTACAAAAAGTAGACATATCCCTTGCGGATATGCAGACCATATGAAAAAAAGGAATAGGGAGGGGGTATCCATAAAAAGATAGATCACGAGAAGGTTCAAATCCATATGTACATGTTTCTCTTTTGATTATTTATATCCCCTTTATTTTTACCACTCCTATGATATTTTTCTCTTATACTACCCATTTATCTAATGATATACCATTTTTCTCTTCCACTCCTACTTTGACCACTCATATCCAATTTTTTCTACAACACCCAAAATTTCCTAGAAATTGATAAACATTATGAGTGAGTTAATAAATATGAAAGACTATACCAATGTTTTACCTTTAAGTCTTTATAAAAGGAAGATCTAACAAGTGTATTGCTCATTTGTAAGTTGAATAGGCCTATGTACGGATTATGGCAGTCCCCACAGATGTGGAATCAAATTTTTGGCATACCTGCTAGAATTAGGTTTTAGAAGAAGTGATGCTAATTATTGTGTGTATTACAAATAGGTAAATGGTAGAATTTCAATTATTGTTATATATTGGTTATATTTTTATTATTGAAGACAATGAAAAATATTAATTTATAAATTTAATACTCAACTTCTTGAAAGTTGTACATGAAGGGCTTATGAGTTATTAGATAAATAACAGGTATGGAGATATGTAAAGATAGAAAAAATTAAACCATGGATAAAATAAAGGAAATACCTTTCAAGATAATTTTGTAGAGGCTTGAAATATATGGTAGTAAATTACTAAGTTTATCCCTTCCAATTGGTACAAAACTAAGTATGGAATGATGTCCTAAATTTTTAGAGGATTTGAAAGACATGAGGAGGATTCCTTATAAATGTGTGGTAGGAATCATCATGTGTTCTATGGTGTGCACAAGACTAGAATGTTCCCAAGTTGTGGAAGTTTTATGCGAGTTCATTGTAAAGTTAGGTAAAGAAAATTGGACACATATGAAAAGGGTGTTTGGGTACTTAAAAGAAATCTAGATTTTTTATTAACTTATCATTGTACTAGTTATATGGGTAGAGTGTTTAATTTACTAGTATTTTTCTTACTCATATTGGACTGGAGACATTAACAATTAGAATTCTACAAGAAAAATTGTAAATTATATTAATTTGGAGGAGTAGTGAGTTCGATGAGCAAGAGGTAGTCAATGGTTTCCCTGTCAACTAATAAAGATAAATATATGGTTACAACACATGTTTGTAATGAATCCATGTGGCCAAAGAGATTTGGTAGTATTATCAATTTTATAAGTCAAATAATGGTGAAGTGTATTTCATATTTAATATAATTTTTTTGGCTAGGAATCCTATTTACCATCCTAGAGCCAAATATATTGATGTTTAGAATCATTTATTGATGGATATGATTGTGATAAGGAAAGTATAGATGGATAAAATCAATATTAAATTGAATGATATATATTCCTTGACAAAACATGTAAGTAATATAGAGTTCATGTGGTGTAGAGATGAGATGGGGTTATCACATTAATGAGCATGAGGTTAATTTATTGGGTAGAATTTCACGCCCTCTCATACAATAAATATTAAGCTAGAGAATATTTGAAAATAAGTGATATTAACCCATAGAGATTCCTTATAATAAGAGCCTTGTTAAAGAACACTTTCTTATGATATGTGGTGAATTTAGAGGCATTGTGGTAGATTAGGCATAGTGATTTATATTCAATAATGATGTTGTAGGCACTATAATGGTACATATATGTTGCTTCAAATATGGTGATTGTGTGGTACTAACTATAATGCATTTGGATAAATCATAACCATATATGAGTTAAGCTTTTTGGGAGCATGATCAATGATATAGGACCATATTTGGTAGAAATGGAGTTCATGCAATGCAATTTGAGGGAGGAGTAGTTTTTTGGAAGATCAAATGAGTTACCAACAGTGGTTAGGAGTAATTTTACATTGTTGTGATCTACTATAATTCAAGAGATGGTTGTGACCTAGTTATATTGATGAAACATATTCTATACCAACAATGTTATGGTTGTAACCATTAATTCATACTTTGTGGTAGTGGTATGATGTATGAGATGATTATCTATGTGGGGAATACATACATGGTGTTTTATATAGTATGCTACTATCATGTGTGGCTATAATATAGTTAAATGAATCTTGTACATTCCACAAGTTGGTTAGATAATTGTTCTTCTAATGAATATATTTATATATTAGTTTGTTTGACTAAGCCAAATCTACTTGGTCACTCAATTATTAGAAATTGAAGATATTTGTATATATTGGTATATTATAATAATTAGAGCGATTGTAGAAGGGTACCCTATAGATTTAGAACTTGCAAAAGGTTTAAAAATACATTGTTGTACAACTAAATAAGTATTGATTCTAAACAATATGACTTTGAATATATTTTGGTGGTGACAATTCTCCCATAATGGTTTCCCAAATAAAATATTTTTCTTGTATAATATTATAGATGGATATCATTCCATTTAATTCAACATATGGATAGATTTTTCAATTATTGTTGAATATTAACTAAATAAACAATCCTAAGGTTACATTATCGTAGTCTATTAGTCATTTGCAATAAGGGTTTAAATAACTAATATGATTATGAAAAGAAATATCTAATTGAGTGTGAGTCAAGTACACTAGGCTACAAAAAGTTGCTTATATAAGGTAGGATCAACATCCTCACCTTCCTTGTCCTTAGTCAAATTAAATCATAGAGTAAGTGGAGTAAAAACACTCTTACAGTCTTCCATCCTAAACTTATTGAATAATTCTAAACCATGTACTTGGTTTGAGAGAGATTAATTACATCATCTTTTATTCATACTTGGATGCTAAGAAAGTAGTACAAAAAATCAATATTTGTCATCTCAAATCTATCTTTCAATTTTATATGCATGCATCCTACACACACATTTGTCTTTACCCTTATTTAAGGAAGTCCACCAACAATATGCATTCATCAATGAAATCATAGAAAAACTTTGATAATTTAAGTGATCAAATATTTTATGTCACAACTCACTTATGGAGGAGCATATAGTTATGTAGGTCATTGTATCTATAGATGTGAAAAAAATAAAGATTGCACCACTCTCAACTTTTGTAGGTATAATTTTGAATCCATCATTATTGTTCTTGATTAGAATTTAATAGAAATCCACCTTATAACCATGTTCAATTATTAGACCTACTAAGAGAATATTTTATGATAACTTAGGTACAAGAAACATATATATTATTTGCAAATTCTTCGTATCATTATGTCCTTTCAATAAAATTGAACCCATTCCTTGAATTTCATGTGAACTATCACCCCCAATAAATACCCTTGCACCTTTCACTTCCTCTAAATAAATAAAGAAGTTATAATTATAAGTAATATGTTAACCAACTCTTAAATAAAATACCTTATTTATTTGAATCTTATTGAGTAGCTAAAGATGCTACTAATATATTATTATCACCCTCATTTTTAGAAAAAAATGATTGTCTTTGATAAGAATTTCTTTGGTCTCCTAGATGTAATTTCCTAAGACAATGATCACTTTTATGCCCTTCTTCTCCACAATAGTAATATGTGATAGCTTTTCTACTTTTATAATTGTCTTTGTAATTTCCCCATTCATTTTATACCTTTTGAAAGTTATGCCTTTGTTGATTTTCCCTTAGTTGACTCCATTGCCTTTGATTGTGTCTATGTTGATTTCCTTGATTTTTTCTTTGATTTTGATATGATTCACTTTTATTAGCCGATAGGCTATTTTTTTGAAGTTTTCGCTTGGATTTTCATCAGCCCAGACGTGAATAGGATTTGCCAGTGCTGAAGATGTTTTGGCCAGCGGTGACTTCCCAAAGGTTTTTTATGACGACATGGAGCTTGATAATTATGTGGATTGGCAATGGTGAAGTTGGCCGCCTCAATACGCAGAAGCATAATGGTAACTATTTGCTCATGCGATGGTTAGTTCATCCTATCATTCTTGTACAATGGCGAGGGAGGAAGTAAATGCAATATTCAATATTGCAATGTGGGAAAGTATACTTCGAAATGTGCCAAAAAATATATTGATTAAGTTGCATTGTCGAAAGAGCCATTATGGTGTTGGTTTTATAGAAGGCTATTGTAAAAATTATCGCCTTCGGCTCTGTGTTTGGTTTGATAGTAGACTATTGTAAAAATCGTTAGCTTTGGCTCCATTTTATAGTAGATTAGAGGGTTTTAAAACTATTGTTCTCCACAATCTATAAGTCGTTTTACATGTGTATTTTATATAAATGATTAATTTATTGTTCATGTCTTCTTGATATACGTTTGTATGTTTGGCATTATACCCATTTTGGAGACTTCAAAGAGATTATGGGTTTGTATGGATGGAGAAATTGCAGTTAAATCTTCTTTTTTTCGTCAAAAAATATGGTTGGGGTTAGTAATTTTTTCGTCCCTCATTTATTTTTTGTAGTTATCTCTATGCATCTTTGGCGTTATACCCATTACCATAGGAGCAATTGTAGTTAAATCTTATTTCTTTTGTCAAAAAATATGGTTAGGGTTAGTAATTTTATCACCCTTCCTTTATTGTTTTACTTATTTGTGTGCATCTTTTCCGTTATACCCATTAACATAGGAGCAATTGCAGATTAACATAGGAGTGATTGCATATATATATGCAGAGGGTTAGTATGAAAGAATAAACATATTGGAGATAAAATTAGTTTAGTGGTTGTTAAGTGTTATTCTAATAGCTCTTTTATCTATTCAATTTAATATTTTTAGCCAATAGGCTATTTGTTTGAAGTTTCCACAAGGATTTTCATCAGCCCAACCATGAATAGGATTTATCATCTAATAGCTCTTTTAAAATTTCTCTATTTTTTCTATAATATTTAGTGCTAGGAAATGTAGCTCAAATTTTCAATTAAGTATATGGTGTTATAGCCATTTTGCACAGGTTATTGCTACCCATTGGCTTTACGAGTTCTATTTGGTTAGGGTTAGTAATTTTTTCACCCTTCGTTTATTGTTTGTAGTTATCTCTATGCACCTTTAGCGGTATACCCATTAGGATAGGAGCAAATATAGATTAAATTAGTTTAGTGGTTGTTAAGTGTTAATCAATATGTTTAGTGTTGGTTTATGATCGTCTGTGATTTACTTGTGATTCTTAAATGTTTTCTAATAGTTCTTTTACAACTTTCCTATTTTGTCTATAATATTTAGTGGCAAATAATGTAGCTTGAATTTTGAATTGACAAGCCAATTGTTACATAGGATTTGTTGTTACACCTTGTCTAGATAGCGATAGAATTTCAAGTATGCATGAATATACTGCAAACTCAAATATATACATGCATTTCACTTGAACTGGGTTCTTCACTTTGAATGTTCTTTGTAAGTAATTTAACATACATACATGTCCACATATAAATTTTTTTGGTCAGGGTATGTGCAGGATCATAGTGGGCCAAAAAGTGGTGATATGATGGGCATTTGTAGGGTATGTGGCTGGCAACTTTTTTTAAACACAAAAACGATGAAATGAAAATGGTTTTTAAAGGATGTTCTCAGATTTCCACCAATATAAATTATGCTTTACTTTGAATTTAATAAATAATTATTATTCATTTTCTATTTGAATTATGACTAAAGTCCTGATTGATAGGCTAATTGAAAAATATCTATAGCTTTCAACTAGTATCACATTTTTGGAATCCAAAACATGCATCACATTCTATTCTTCACATACTATAGGATTAAAAAAATAAAAATTGAATTTCATGAAGTTTTGACCAAGTTAAGGTGGTTAGACATACAAGTTTTTATATTTTTTAAAAGTTGTAATTAAAATTCATAATTAATTATTTACTTGGAAAAAAATTACAAAAAAATATGTATCACATCTAGACATGAGTCCTCTACTTATGTTTAAAATCTTATAAAAAAATATTATCATTTTATTGTGGTTAGGATGGTCAGACAGACACCTGCTTCTTATTTTTTCCCTAAAATTTAAGTACTACTGCATTGAAATTTCAAATTTTCACCATATATATATATATATATTTAAATAAACCTAATAGTTTAGAAACTACATTCAATTTTCTATAGATTCTATTCTTACATATTTTTGAACTAATATGGATAACTTATTCAAAATTTTACGTCAAGTTTCCTAACTCTGATTTTTTTGAATTTTTTGCCACTTAAGGGCCTATTTTTCCCATGATGATCCTACACATACCTGTCAAGGGAAATTGGAAAAGAGTTATTAGAAAAAACACTTAAAAATCACAGGAAAATGGGAGATGTCTGAAAACCCACATTATTTAAATAGAACTTTAAAATATGGAGAATAGAAGAGGCAAACTACGATAATGAATAGTTTGCTATCGGGAACTAAAAAAAATAATATCATGAAGAATAGTTTGTCATGGGGAACTTGAAATATTTGAGAAAAAAAAGAATATCATGAAACATATTGATACAAGACAAAAAAAAATGAAATTGGAAAATAGCTATTAGAAAAACACTTAAGAATCATAGGAAAATGACAGATGTTCGAAAACCCACATTAAATAGAACTTTAAAATATGGAGAATAAAAGAGGAAAACTGCGATAATGAACAATTTGTTATGGGGAACTGAAAAAAATAATTTCATGAAGGATAGTTTGTTATATGGAACTTCAAACAAATGAGGAAAAAAGAATATCATGAAACATATTGATATAAGACACTGCCATCCCACATAATTAGCAAGCTCCACCGGTTTCATAAACAGATAGAGGTAGTTTGTTGTAGGAAGCTTCAAGCAGATGAGAAAAAAATAGAATATCATGAAACATATTGGTACAAGATTTGAGCTATGTTCTTTGGTAGTAAATATTGAAGACAAATAGAGAAATTGTATAAGAGGTGTTAGAATAACACTTATTTGCTACTAAATATTATTGAGAAAAAGGGAAATTGTATTGAATTCCCCAAAACATAGACATATACATGTACACGTATATATATGTATTGAATTCCCTGTTTCATATTTAAAAATATACATATAGGCATAAATATATATCCATATATACAAACCAATACCATTGTGGCTCATTTGACAATGCAATAGTAATTTATATATACACATGTATATATAAATAGTTGTGTATGCTAGCTTTATTTGTATTTATGTAGACTTTGATTTACAAAGAGTTAAGAAAAGCATATGTAAGTATTATTTAGCTCCTAAGAAAATCACTACAATACAACCATAGCATTCAAATGTTGTTAATAACATAGAATTTAATGGTTAAGTATGAGTAACATGTTCATAAAAAAGTTGTAAAATTGATTGTGCTTTGGTAGTGAATGTGCCTATTAAAACTGAATACATTGAAAAAGCACCAAAAACAGTGCACAAAACTATAGTTCAAGCAAGCAATAAAGAAATTTTTTGAGGCTGCAAACATTGAATATTGCATTTGATTGGTCTCGCAATCTTGATTATCATTGTCCAACACCATCAACAACCATTTACCATTCTTCTCTTGTGTTCGAAGGTGCCCAAGAGGCCCCCTATTGCATATATATTTTAATAAGCTGCAATGTTTAAAACATGTTACTGACTTGCAAAACTTTCGCCCTCTGCTTATTGTTCCTTCTTGTCACTATGCAAATTTGACATTATGCCCACTTTTATGGAGGTCAGTGAATGTTCCTATTGAAATTGAATACATTGAAAAACACCAAAAATAGTGCACAAAACTATAGTTCAAGCGAGCAACAATGTAATTTTTTGAGGCTAAAAAAATTGAATATTACATTTGCTTGGTCCCGCCATCTTGATTTCCATTTCCCAACACCACGGGCAACCATTTACCATTCTAATTTTGTGCTTGAAGGTGGCCAGGAGTCCCCTTGTTGCATATATATTTTAACAAGTTGTGATGTTTAAAACATGTTGCTTCCTTGCACAACTTTTGCCCTTTGCTAATTGTTCCTTCTTGCCATTGTGTAGCTTTGATATTATTCCCATTTTTATAGAGGTCCTTGCTTGGCATGTCAATGAGTAGATAGTTAGGAAAAAATATCTAGTATACACATCTATTTAGATATAGCATTGTATATATAAATAGATATATACATGTGTACATATGGATATTTATATCTGGTTATATGTGTGTTTTTTAAATGTGCAGAAAAAGGGGAAATTCAATGCATATATTTACTCAATCATTTATATTCTTATTCTTGTATATCCTATTGTTTGGATAAGAAAGGATGAAGGGACTAGATAGCAACATATACAAATATCTACATATAGGTATATGTAGAAGTATAGTAAAAATTGCATGCACACATATATAAGTAACCTCAAAGATAAATAGATATATATAGGGATATATAAATTTACATTTATCATTTTTATCCTTGTTGTATCTCATGTTGTTTGGACAACATTAAAAGTGTGTTTTTATTCTTCTTCTTCTATCTCTCATTGTTTGGACAATATTAAAAGTGGAATGGTTATACCCATTTTCATTTAATCAAACTAGTAAAATGGTTGATAGATTATCGATATTTTCTAAGTTGTCTACTAGTTTCCATTGGACATTGTAATACATTAATCTTTTATTTTTATTGTGAAATAGATCTCTCAATTATTCAACTCAAATTGCAACATTTCATCCCTACAAAAGTTTCCAGAACTATGTCTATGGAATCGGGCTTTGTGGATGGGTCTCCAGAGCCCCCCAAGATTGATTTATTGACATCTCCCATGGATTCTGTTATAGAGTCTGGATTTGAGGGTGTGAACCACCAACATTAGATCCTAATTCTATAAGTATATATTTCCTTTTTGTTATACCTTCTGCAAATTTGTTGTTATTGTTTCCTTCCTCTTTTGTATTCGACTTGAACATTGCCTTTCAGTTTCTTTATTTTAATTATTCTCAAATATAAAAGTGCACACCACATACCCTTTCTTGTTTATGTTTCCAGTTTTCTTGGCTTTAAGGTGTACACACACATGGCTAAACCTAGCAAAGCATACAGATGTGGAAATAGATACACATTGATATTTTCCAGCACATAAAAACACCCCTTTGATGTATAAGTATATGTATATGTATGCATATGTATACATATATGTATATGTATGTGTATATGTATATGTATATGTATGTGTATATGTATGTATATGTATATGTATATGTATGTGTATATGTATGTGCATGTATATGTATATGTATATGTATATGTATATATATATATATATATATATGTATATGTAGATGTATATGGGTATGTGTAGGATCATCATGGAAAAAATAGGCCCTTAAGTGGCAATGAAA
>VDFB02000008.1:346600470-346680264 GCA_007258455.2 Sequoia sempervirens | reverse complement strand
TATCTCTCTCCCCCTCCCTCCCTCTCTCTCTCTCTCAACTCTCTCCATCATACCCCCTCTCCCTCTATTAGGTCTTGTTGGTTGTTTTTCTTGTAAACCAGGTTGGTCTCCTATTCTACCTATGGAGTAGCCATCTCCAATCAAGGGCAGCTTGGAGGACCTGGACTAACTGACAAGATCAAAAGATCTGCACTTTAGGCTCTACAGAACCAAGGCGACTATACCCACACAATTCCTTAAAGAGGACCAGACATTGCTTTTTATAGTAGATGACTCCTGATGCCAAGCGTTGAGGACCTCAAATGGGGTTAGATTATCAGTAGCTCAACCTTGAAACAACGAGGTAGGACATAAACTAAACAAAAGATACTCAATGATTTTTTTAAGGGTTTTCTGAGAGGAACCAGGCCGCAAGACAGATCAGTGCCTAATCCAGGGTCATAGAGTCACACACAAAAGATGGAATTCATCTGCAAACATGACTCAATCAGTGGATTTTGTTTTTCCAATGCCTTACATCAACTATCAGTGCCTTAAACTAACAATCCGGCTCTTGTATCAACTAGACTCTTCTTACCAAATCCAACTTGCAAACAAATAATCATTGCTATCTATTCAAAGGATTTAACTGCTTCCTTGAAGTAGACCTATTAATAGATAACACAGTCCCATGAAGTATGAGAAGATGAACAAAAACACCTTATGCATTTATTCAAATGATTAAAAGCCTACAAATGTGGAGACAATCTGATGATATGCATGAAAGATAAGCATCTTCATGTATTCTTGCTTAACTAATTGCATTTACATAGGAATTCAACATTACAGTTTATAGACTCAAAAATGACCTAGGACCAAACCCTAGCCTATCTCAGACGAATCCCAGAATTCATAAAGTGTGGAACTGAACCCTTACATCTGGCCATGAAATTCTCTTTTATAGGAATAGTAGAAGCAACAAGCAACCGACCAGATGAGATCACATGTCATCAGACAAAATGATTAGTCAGCACAGTCCGCGGGCCATGTTACTAGCATCACCAACTCCACTGAATATCATTAAATGCTTTGTGCTAGGTGATCTCAGGGAAATCTCGATGCAGATTTGATCAGGTCAAATCAGGCAGGACAGACATGGGTGACCATGGCGACCAGAACAAAACTGTCAGCCAACATCAAATCAGCCCAAGAATCCACGTGCCCATACTCGAGCCATTCCTTCCTTGTCTCAGAGCCGTTGCCATGAATGCTAGCCTGGGAGAGCCAGTGACCAACTCATTGTCGCCATGAATGCTCCAGGCATCTAGTTTTTCATGTGCAAACACATTCCAAACCCTAGCCGCGCGCATGTTTGAATCTCCACTGTCAATCAATAGTGATTGGGCGGCTGTCTTTTAAATCTCCGTTAGCCGTTGAAGCAAGAAACCACCGTCGGCAAGACAAAGCGGTGTCGGGAAGACCTCTAGGCGACAAAAATAGTTACACCGAAGTCACCAGGCATATTGGCCAGACAGAAGGAACTCGGGGAGATGTCTGGCCAAAGAGAACATGTTATATCAAGGGGCCAACACAATTGGCGAGACAGGAAATGGTTGGGGAGACATAACATAGAACATTCTATATCTTGCTGCAACATCCCGAGCTCACAATAGATCGCCAAGACATTAATGATCTCACACCGACTGAAACCTTTTCCTTTTGTACATCGCTATAACATTAAGATATTAGGAAGACCTCCTGTAGAATATATTGTGTCATACTAAGAGCCCTCATTCACTTTTCTATCACTGAGACAATCAAAACCTATGTCGACAAAGACCCTTTATGTTCCATCGGTGAGACCGAAGGTAACTCGTCGAGACCTCTCACCGAAAAACCTAGCTCTTACCTAAAAGATTACCTTTATGTTTTCAGTTGGTGTAGTAAATCATATTCACCAAGACCCTCTGCCGTAGATCATAACTTACGCTGATGGGATCCCAAAGTGCATCCGTCGCCGAGACATCTTGAATGTTAGCCTGACCACTTGATTCACGTCGATGAACCGTTCCATGTGCACAAGTTGGGGAGATATATAAAACTCAGTGAGACACCACCCCGATAGTCACAACCTTTGCTGATACGATCATCCTTAGTCGCTGAAACCATGTGAATGTCTCACCGATACACATCCACAAGCACTATTTGGGGAAACAATATATCTTCACTAAGACCTTATCCCGAGAACCCTGACTTCTGCTGAGATGCTTCCATCCACCATCGGTCGGTATAACATTGCAATCTTGCTGTGACTTCACACCGATGGCACTACACGAGGGGTGGTAAAAGGATTTCGGGGAGACCAAGGGGAGTCAGGAAGACCTCACCTCGAGCGGACACCAACACACAGATGGGAAAAGCCATCGAGGAGACATAAAGAAATCGGGGAAACATCTCCCCAACCTCAACCAACACAGGCCGATGGAAAGAGACCTTGGGGAGACATCTCGGGGTTGCCGTGAGGTAATTCCAAGCACCAAAGGTCACAGTGAAAGCAACGCAGGGCTGGTGAAAATGGTAACAAGGGGCCGGTTAATGATGAGACAAAGGGGCTCGGGGGAACTTAAGTTGCAGGGGTAGCGGCCAGGCAGGTCAATGAATCAAAAAGCCGACAGAATGGGAACCAAACAAGGTGGGAGCTAGAACTAGGAAAGAGACAAAGTCGGAGCCGGAGCAGGGGAAGAAATAAAAACCAAAATGACCACTCGAGACCAAAACCCAACCCGGATCTGCCTCACCAAAAGACAAAGGGAGGGAGACAGGAGCAGAAAAGAACCTGAAACTGGAACCCCTAAAAAGGTTTCAAAACCTGTTCTCATTCCGATCCCGCACCCACCAAAGGAAACAAAGCAAAAAAACCAAAGGGAAGAACACGGAGAGGAAAACAACTAGGGACCGACGCAGGGCAGAAAGGAAAAGAAATTCCAATCACGCAGAATCGGAACTAGGACGGATGCATGAACAGGAACTAGAACTTCAAAATTTGGAAAATTTCTAGTTATGTTAAAGTATCCATTCTACCTCCGATAAAATAAAAGAAAAGCCAAGGCAAGAAAAAGAGAAAGGGGAACCGAACTAAAAGCCCAAAAGCGGGGAAAAGAAAAACCAAGAAAAACCCTAACATAGGCCGCCCCACCGTAGAGATGAAAACTAGCATGCTGGGCTCAACCCTTGTGGGAGCCCATTTAACCCATGTGCTAAAATGAAAGATAAAACTCACAAGCCAAGGATTTGCAATGAAAAACAAGGGCACCCAACTAGAACCTGAAAGACAACCAAAAAGGATCTAACATAGGCTCCAGTTGGGGATGTATGCCCCTCGTGGGCATTGCAAGAATTCAGATCACTGGGAGAGCAGACCAGAACAAAAGGAAACCCAAAATAGCGAGGAGCTAACCGGACAAGGTTAGTAGACACAACAAAACAAAACTGACTAGAAAAGCAAAAACCTAACGTAATGTTCATGGAAAAAGAAATGCTTCAGATGAAGCACCACTTCGAGAATTATCCATGAACTGGCAATTCAAGAGTCACATTGTTAATTCTTTATTTCATTTGATGACACTAGGCCACCAAATGAAAATTGAGAGCCAACTTTTACCCCTGTCAAATACTATTCTACAGAATGAGCTGGTCTCTCCTAACTCATGCTTGCCTCTACCAATCACAAGTACCTGATTGCCTCTATACAAGTGAAAACTTACTCTCTGTTTAGTTTTATCTTCAACTGGCAACCAGATCCAATAAACTTTATCATTGCTACACTCTTCATCATCTGATTGTGTGTCATGTGGCAATACCTATGAATACTGATCAAGATCATATGAAAACATAGTCTGATCACAAATAGCTACCTGATAAAACATATTAGTACCTCTAAACAGGCTATCATATTCACTTTTTACATTACCCTGAAGCTGAAAACAACTAGCTCCAGTGCTCTACATATTGTCACATTCTGTGAAAAATTCATCAAGTGTATACAAAGGGATACACTCACCATTCAACACATCTTGCAACTACTCTATATCATTTTCAGTAGGAAGAGGCACATCATTAGTGCAATGATGGTTTAAACTACTACTCCTACTTCCTCTTTTCACTTGGCTATGTTCTTCATCATGCTGTCAATGAGAGTCACCAAAGGACTCTAACTCATCCTCATGGGTTGTCCAATTGTCATCATCATCCCAATCTTGCTCATCATTGAGCAACTCTGGTTCAGAAGCACAGTCTGATTTCAGACTGAAATCAGTGTCATCATGATCTACAAGATCACCATTAGAAGGGTCATCGGAATCACTTGCATCATACCTTGCATCCTATAGGTCCTCACTGTCAAGACTGATATGAGTTTCCCACAACAACCTAGAATTGTTGTGTGCAAACCTTTGATATTCTGTGGTTAGCAAATCTGATATTTTTTTACAACTTAATAGGTTACTATTTTGACCCATCCTCTCAACCACTTCTTCCTCTTTTTTCCCTTCACATAGACTGGATGCAACACCAAGCAGCAAACCAGGATATCCCAAGGTATCTTCAAAAATATTACCTTCATGAGGGTGAATTTCCACACCTCCTCTATCAAATCTGATATCCTCAAGGGCACTCCTTGAATCAACAACTTCATTTGTCTCCTCATGAAGACTTGTGTCAAGACTGCACCCATTTGTGCACTTGAACTACTTAACTGTCTCATCACATTGCTGATTATACCTCCTTCAAAGAGCCAGTCTAACTGATATTCCTCTTCGGGTTCTTGGCTCGGGAAACTCAACCTCTGATCTTCTACTTGGGGCATCACTTCTGTGAGTTGTTCAAAGACAACTTCCTCATCATCTGATGACACATCATCAAAGGTATCAAGGAACAAAGTCCCGAGCTGATACCATGAATCAATGGAGTGCATTGGTAAGCAAGTAAACCAATCATTGGCCACACCTTCTAAAGATCTGACAAACAACTTCATGACCACATCCTCTTTTTCAACCTAATATTCTCCAATGAAATCAATAAAAAACTGCATATGTCTTGATGCTGATTCTTCAACACCACCTTTAAACTTGGGTAAATATTTATTGATTCCCATAGGGGCAGCATGTGGGTAACCCTGGATTTTATCAAAATCCAAAGGGTTGTATCTTTCACTATCATATTCCCTCTTATGAAGACAAGACTGCCCTAAGCATGGTATCATAGCTTGTAGAGGGAGAATCAGGACGACAATGCATCTTGCAAATGAAACCTATCCCTCTACAACTATCCAATTGCAATATTCAAATATCCCCTGATGACAATGCTTGATCTCACCAAATAAAGGGGAATAAAGTTTTTTTTTATGTTCAAAAAGCATGAAGAATACCTGGAAACGTTGCAGCTCTAGAACATTCTTCAAATCTTCAATGGGTTTAGCTTGAAAGAGTCGCCACCTCTTGTTAGAGGATTGAAATTCAAATGATATGAGGTTCACTTACATATAAGTCTTTCTCTGAGCTCATTCCACCAGCAAAGTACCATAAATATTTTAGGCTGACTGCAACAAAACTTTCTCCAGGCCTGAGATTCTTCAAACTTTGAACCTAACCAACATGGCACACAATATGACTCTTTGATAAGGCACTCATAATAGGATTTATAAGTAAACTCCCCAGCAGAGTTTCCAATTTGTTGGTGACTCAGATGGGAAAATGAGAAATGCCACTTTGAATATCTGACTAAGAATTTTCTTTGTTATATCCCTAACGGAGTCGCCAATCTGTTGGTGACTCAGATGGGAAAATGAGAAATCACACTAGCCAACTTCTGATTACAGACTGTATTACAACTTATTTCTTCCCAGCAAAGTCGCCAATCTATTGGTGACTCAGATGGGCAAATGAGAACTCACACTAGCCAACTTCTGATTACAAATTGTATTACAACTTGTTTCTCCCAGTAGAGTCGCCAATCTATTGGTGACTCAGATGGGCAACTGAGAACTCACACTAGCCAACTTCTTATTATAGACTGTATTACAACTTGTTTCTCCCCAGTGGAGTCACCAATCTATTGGTTGTTTTTCTTGTAAACCAGGTTGGTCTCCTATTCTACCTATGGAGTAGCCATCTCCAATCAAGGGCAGCTCGGAGGACCTAGACCAACTGATAAGATCAAAAGATCTTTTGCACTTTAGGCTCTGCAGAACCAGGGTAGGTATACCCACACAATGCCTTAAAGAGGACCAAACATTGCTTTTTATAGCAGATGACTCCTGATGCCAAGCATTGAGGACCTCAAATGGGGTTAGATTCTTAGTAGCTCAACCTTGAAACAACAACGAGGTAGGACATAAACTAAACAAAAGATATTCAATGATTTTTTTAAGGGTTTTCTGAGAGGAATCAGGCCGCAAGAAAGATCAGTGCCTAATCCAGGGTCACAGAGTCACAAAAAAAGATGGAATTCATCTGCAAAAAGGACTCAATCAGTGGATTTTGTTTTGCCAATGCCTTACATCAGCTATCAGTGCCTTACACTGACAATCCGACTCTTGTATCAACTAGACTCTTCTTACCAAATCCAACCTGCAAACAAGTAATCACTGCTATCTATTCAAAGGATTTATCTGCTTCCTTGAAGTAGACCTATTAATAGATAACACAGTCCCATGAAGTATGAGAAGATGAACAAAAACACCTTATGCATTTATTCAAATGATTAAAAGCCTACAAATGTGGAGACAATCTAATGATATGCATGAAAGATAAGCATCTTCATGTATTCTTGCTTAACTGATTGCATTTACATAGGAATTCAACATTACAGTTTACAAACTCAAAAATGACCTAGGACCAAACCCTAGCCTATCTCAGACCAATCCCAGAATTCAGAAAGTGTGGAACTGAACACAATGGAACCGAACCCTTACATCTGGCCATGAAATTCTCCTTTATAGGAATAGGAGAAGCAACAAGAAACCGACCAAATGACATTACATGTCATCAGATAAAATGATCAGTCAGCACAGTTCACGGGCCATGTCACCAGCATCACCATCTCCACTGGATATCATTAAATTCTTTGTGCCAGGTGATCTCAGGGAAATCTCAATGTAGATATGATCAGGTCAAATCAGGCAAGACAAACATGGGCAACCATGGCGACTAGAACAAAACTGTCAGCCAACATCAAATCAGCCCAAGAATCCACGCGCCCATACTCGAGCCACGCCATCCTTGTCTCAAAGCCGTCACCATGAATGCTAGCCTAGGAGAGCCAGCGACCAACTCACTGTCACCATGAATGCTCATGGCATCTGGTTTTTCATGCGCAAACACATTCCAAACCCTAGCCGTGTGCATGTTTGAATCTCCGCCATCGATCAACAGTGATTGGGCGACTGTCTTTTAAATCTTCATTAGCCGTTGAAGCAGGCAACCACCATCAGCAAGACAAAGTGGTGTCGGGAGACCTCTAGGCGACAAAAATAGTTACACTGAACTCACTGGGCATATCGGCCAGACAGAAGGAACTTGGGGAGACGTCTGGCTGAAGAGAACATGTTATATCGAGGGGCCAACACAATCGGCGAGACAGGAAATGGTTGGGGAGACATCACATAGAACATTTCGTATCTTGCCGCAACATCCCGAGCTCACAATAGATTGCCAAGACATTAATGATCTCACACCGACTGAAACCTTTTCTTTTTGTACATCGCTATAACATTAAGATATCGAGAAGACCTCTTGTAGAATATATTGTGTCATACCGAGAGCCCTCATTCACTTGTGTGTCGCTGAGACAATCAAAACCTATGCCAACGAAGACCCTTCATGTTCCATCGGCGAGACCGAAGGTGACTCGCTGAGACCTCTCGCCGAAAACCCTAGCTCTTACCGAAAAGATTACCTTTATGTTTTCGGTCGGTGTAGCATATCATATTCACCAAGACCCTCCGCTGCAGATCATAACTTACGCCGATGGGATCCCAAAGTGCATCCATTGCCAAGAAATCTTGAATGTTAGCCTGACCACCTGATTGACGCCGATGAACTGTTCCATGTGCACAAGTTGGGGAGACATATAAAACTCGATGAGACACCACCCTGATAGTCACAACCTTTGCCGATACGATCATCCTTAGTCACCGAAACCATGTGAATGTCTCGCTGATAGACATCCACAAGCACTATTTGGGGAAACAATATATCTTCGCTAAGACCTTATCCTGAGAACCCTGACTTCTGTCGAGACGCTTCCATCCACCATCGATCGGTATAACATTGTAATCTCTCTATGAATTCACACCGATGGCACTACACGAGGGGTGGCAAAAGGATTTCGGGGAGACCAAGGGGAGTCGGGAAGACCTCACCTCGAGCAGACACCAACACATCAATGGGAAAGGCCATCAGTGAGACATAAAGAAATTAGGGAAACATCTCCCCGACCTTAACCAACACAGGCCGACGCAAAGAGACCTCGGGGAGACATCTTGGGGTCGCTGAGAGGTAATCCCAAGTGCCAAAGGTCACAGCGAAAGAAATGCGGGGCCGGTGAAAATGGTAACAAGGGGCCGGTTAACGATGAGACAAAGGGGGCTCGGGGGGAACTTAAGTTGCAGGGGTATCGGCCAGGCAGGTCAATGAATCAAAAAGCTGGTGGAATGGGAACCAAACAAGGTCAGAGTCAGAACCAAGAAAGAGACGGAGTCTTAGCCAGAGCTGGGGGAGAAACAAAAACCAAAATGACCACCTGAGACCAAAACCCAACCCGGATCCGCCTCCGCAAAAGACAAAGGGAGGGAGACGGGAGCAGAACAGAACCCGAAACTAGAACCCCTGAAAAGGTTCCAAAACCTGTTCTCATTTTGATCCTGCGCCCGCCAAAGGAAACAAAGAAAAAAAAACAAAAGGAAGAATGCGGAGAGGAAAATGACCAGCGGCCGACGTAGGGCAGAAAGGAAAAGAAATTCCAATCATGCGGAATCAGAACCGGGACAGATGTGTGAACATGAACTAGAACTTCAGAATTTGGAAAAGTTCTAGTTCCGTTCAAGCATCCATTCCACCTCTGATAAAATAAAAGAAAAGCCAAGGCAAGTAAAAGAGAAAGGGGAACCGAACTAAAAGCCCAAAAATGGGGAAAAGAAAACCAGGAAAAACCCTAACATAGGCCGCCCCACTAGAGAGATGAAAACTAGCACACTAGGCTCAACCCTTGTGGGAGCCCATTTAACCCACATGCTAAAATGAAAGATAAAACTCACAAGCCAAGGATTTGCAATGAAAAACAAGGGCACACAACCAAAACCTGAAAGACAACCAAAAAGGCTCTAACAGGTCTCTCTCTCACTCAATTCCTCTATCTCTCTCCCCTTAACCCTTAAACCCTCTACCGTCTCCCCTTAACCCTCCCTTCCTTTATCTCTCTCACACACTCACTCCATCTATCTCTCTCCCCTATACCCTTAACCATGAAACCCTAAACCCTTATACCCCTCTACCATAAAACCTTAACCCTTAAACCCTCTACCATATACCCTAAACCCTAAACCTTTAACCCTTAAACCCTCTACCATCTACCATTAAGCCTTAGGTCTATGTGTATACAAATTGGATATCCGATTTGTAGAACAAAAATTATACCGTTACAAGTATCGTAATTTTTTTTCAAATGAATCAGATATCAGATTTGTGGGCAATAGAAAAACCCCATGTGGGTTGTTTTGTGCATTCCAATAGACCCTACATTCTGTTTGCAGGCGACACACACACGGTTTCAGATAGGAAGAGACAAAGATCAACTTTTTGGAGCATCTTCTATTGAAATTTATCATAAGCAATTATTTTTAACATCTTTTATGAAGTATAATGGTGAGCAGCAGTTGTCGAAAGCAAAAACGTAAGAGAAAGCTTACAAAAGAAGAAATTGAAGCAAATAGACAAAGAGATAGAGAAAGTCATAGGAAGAGAAGACAAGGTATGTTAAATATTGGTGAACCTAACCCCTATGGTCTTTCAAGTGAAGAGAAAATTGAAGATGTTCAAGGTGAAAATGTTGGAATTGAATATGTTGAACATGATATTCAAATTAGGAATGGAATTATTGAAATTAATAATGAAAATGTTCAAAGTGAAAATGTTGGATTTGAAGATGTTGAACATGATATTGAAATTGGGAATGAAAATATTGAAATTGATAATGAAAATGTTCAAGGTGAAAATATTGGATTTGAAGATGTTGAACATGATATTGAAATTGGGAATGAAATTATTCAAATTGATATTGAAAATGTTCAAGGTGAAAATGTTGGAAATAAATATTTTGAACATAATATTGAAGCAAGTGTAAATTATGTTTCACCAAATTACATGAGAAATGAAGAACCTTGTATGGAAGAAAGACATATTCCAATTTCAAGACCTTCAAGAACCCCTAAATGGCTACTTGAATTTGATGAGAACATTATAAACAATTTTGAAGGCAAGAGGTCAACACGAACTGTTCGGTTGTGGGCTAGAAGACTTTTCAACCAAGATTTTA
Organism: Sequoia sempervirens; assembly: GCA_007258455.2. Classification (NCBI taxonomy): domain Eukaryota; kingdom Viridiplantae; phylum Streptophyta; class Pinopsida; order Cupressales; family Cupressaceae; genus Sequoia; species Sequoia sempervirens. The sequence continues at coordinate 346,669,695 of VDFB02000008.1, read as the reverse complement.
GTGATAAGACATTGACCGAGCAATGCCAAATTTTTGTACAATTGCTAAAGATGCAAAAGATGAGACCTTTGCTATCCAAATTGAAGATTCGTGTGAACAAGAAGACCGAAAAAAATTCTATTATTGTCAAATATCTTTTTAATGCTGTCAAGTCTATTGGAAAAATTACCAAGGAAAAGGATAAGAGAGCTGCTCGGAGAGTCATTACAACTACCCTAGTAAGCCATAAGTTGAAAAAGGCTCGCTTTATGAGACAAAATTGTGTTGATTTTGACATAAATCATAAAAATTTGGATTGAGCACTTGCAAGAAGAGAAATAATAGATGATCCTCTTCAAAATGATACATGGGGATTTTTCGAGAGGCTTCCACGTGTTGATAAGAAGCTAACCGATAATGTAAAGTAGGTAATTCAACAATTTTGGCATGATAACTCTAGAGTATCACCCAATGCAAAGGATGTTTTAAAGTTAAGAATTGGCAATCTAGACCGTACCCCACATCCTAAACATTTCTTGGAATCAAGCCAAACAATGTTGTTCAAATTTTTTATTGAAACACATAAAAATATGGAAATCTCAGAAAGGACTTTTGAGGGTTTGAAGCCATTTTATTGTGTGCCTCTTAAGATTCATAATACTTGTTGTTGCAAATACCATGTGGAGTTTTCAATGTACCATGAACTATTATGCTATATCTATTCTACTTTGCATACTAATGAAATGTTGCAGGAGTGTGGTGCAATGCATCTTCGGAAATCATCAAGGGACTTGCTAGATCTTTTTTATGTTCTAGAGATGATGGTTGCTTTTTCTATAGAAATGATTGTTTAAATGCAAAGTGCTCACAATGTGGTGGCTTGTCAAAGTTTGTTCAATGTTTTCATGAGAGTTCCAAACATGAATTTGGAAAGAAGCTTGTTGAGAAAAAGAGATATGAGATAGTCAAATATACTTTGCAAAGTGGAGGTGAAGGTTCTAGATGTGAGTTGGTTACAAAAGAATGCAGTGTTGCTGATTTTATTTCAGATTTTAAGGACAATCTTTTCTACAAGTATGCAAGGCATAGTCATAGGTCTCAGTGGTTGGATCAACAATTTAGATGTGTAAGGACTCTTTTCCGATTGGCACTATTATATCAGTGGTTGATTTTGCAGAAAACTACACATTGCAACCACAAAACGAGGTACAATATTAGTATTACAATTCCATTTAGATTGCTATTTTGTCCACATAATGTTTAGACATGCACCTGATAGTACAGAGGAGGATCGGAAGATAATCAAAGAGTATCATTTTTATATGAGTGATGATAGATCTCACACGTCTGAGTATGTCCAACATTGTTTCAAGAATTTTTTTGAGTTCTTGCAGGAGCATGATATAGCATTGGGCTAACATCTAATTTGGTTAGATAATTACACAGGTCAATTCAAGAATGCTTGTATGTTTTATTGGTTGAGTAGAATGCATTTAGATAGGGGTCTACCTCATATTTGGAGTTTTCTTGAAGCTAGACATGGGAAAGGGGAGCATGATGGAGTAGGTACGTGAAGAGCTCTAGTTAAGGAGCAATTGGAAGATTTCAAGAAAAAATTCTGTACATGCACGCTCTATAGTTGATTGGTGTAGTTCAACATTGTCACAGTGGAGGGACACTTGATTCAACAAAGGCACACCTCTGGCTCCGTTGAGGAGGGTACGTTGAGGTAGATTGGATTGTCACAATCAAAGATTCTTCAAATATGTATTCATTTCAAAGCTCAGATGCAGGCACATGGACCGTTTGGACATGAGAGTTGGCTTGTTTTTGTTAGAGTTGTATTCAGTGCGAGTGGGATCAATGCGAGTCAAGTGAGTGGATGGATACATGGGTACCACAGATCTAAATCCTTTATCCTCAAACAATATCCATGACAAATGACACAATGGAAAGTTCACGGATTACGCACCTACCTCTCAAATCTACTCCGATAGGAAATATTTTGTGTAGTTGTTGCAATCATAGGAATGAAGAGAGATCGACTATTGGTTGGCTCGAATGTGTTAGTAAAGCATAAGCTAACACAACTGATGGAAGATGATGATGGTTTCATGTATCCCACAGTTCAGCTTGTGGTTGCAGGAACTTGATGCAATACGTTACGATTAAAAGAATGGCATACCCATTTGAAGACTATGAGAAACACAAACCATTCTCATGTATTCGCATCTTCTTATAAAATAAATTTTAATTCTTTTGAAGCATCATGCCAAACCAAAGACAAAAAAACTATGAACACTTAGTAATGTTGATCATGAAGCAATATTGGATACTCTTAAGCAAAGAGATGACCCTTTAGGTACACTTGAATAGAATTTTCAAGAATGGAAGGTAGAATGCTTATGTTCATTATGATTAATTTCATTATTATTCTTTATTTATTAATGATATTTTATATACTATTGCAATGCAGGTGTCTTTAATAGTGATATTTCATATGCACTTTTGCAATATTTTTGGCAAGATTGATCATGGACCTATTGCAACAATAGCCAACTCTGATCCATTCGAAGAGGTATGCATCTTTTATAGTTTGCATCACCAACTCATCATCATATAGGTTTTTTAGATTAATATAGATATGTTAGTCTAAGCATCTTTTCTATTGTGACAATATAGATTTCTCATTTTCCCACTTTTGCGATATTCCTGGCATGATTGATCATGGGCCTGCTGCAAAAATAGCCAGCTCTGATCCTTTCGAAGAGGTATGCAATAGATTACAACAATATATATTGGTTATTCTAAGCGTCTTTTATAGTTTGCATTACCATCTCATCATATTTTGTGTCATTTAGAATAATATAGATTGGTTATTCTAAGCTACCTTGATGGTTTGTATAGGTGCTTGTCAAATGTCTAGCATTGTATAAAGGGTATGTTTAAAATGTAAAGGGGTCTGTATTTTGGAAACTCATAGGTTTTGTAAAGGGGTCTATTTTTTTACTTAATTGAGCTACAACTGAAGGTTTTATTCCTGGTTCTTTCCTGTTGGTATGCTCGTTTGAACCAAGTTTTGTAATACTATCTAGTCCTCTCCCTTACTATCTCTTACTCAAAGAGTAAGGAGAGAGCTTAACCCGTCTATGTTTTTTGAAGAGACATACATATACTAGCAATCACATGTGAAGATGTAATGGGCACATTGATAGGTGCAATATGAAATTATGTATGCTACAATTGAAGTAATTGCAAGAAGTCTTGTTATGGTGAAAGTTTTATTAGAGAATACATAATCATGTTTTCTTAAAGAAGAAGTATTAATAGGTATTAATTTTGAAGTAAATTTAATCTATATGCAAAGCATTTGTAAATCAATATGTGTGTAATTGTAACAGTAAAATTTGTGCATACCATGTCATTTCCCACACAATTTTGTGTCTATTTTGAAGAAATGTCTTGATACATGTACATAGTGACTCAACATATAAATTCAAGCTCATCTCTCTAGCCTTTTATCAATTTGCATACTTAAATCACTATACAATTAGCCCTATCCTATTCTTATTCACACACATCTATACATTTACCTTATTTTCCCATTTATCACATTCACCAATGGGTATGCCCTCATTTATCCATTAGCCACCTGGAATTGATTGTTAACCACTTAGATTTAACTATTAACCCATACTAGGACATTTCAATTGTAAGGGTGACCTCATGGTCACAAACCTATTCCCTTTCATTTTAAAATTCAAAATTCAAAATTTTGGCTAAGTGGTGTCATTCACCCACCTTGAGTTGACTAAACACATGTTTGGCATCATTTGATGATATACGCTAGCATTACTAACATACAATATATTCATTATATTCATGAAAACATTCATTTATCTTATAGCATTGGAGCAATTAATAGTGAGTCATTTTGATTCAATGCAATAAAAATGAGTAACAAATTTGAACATCTAGAGTAACCCTTAATTATGTTAGGTTGATTGTGTTTGGTTCATTGAATTTACTTAATTATCCTAGGTTAACTTCATAAATAAACTTTTTTTTTCTTTATATTTTGTTGAGACCAACCAATCCTACACTTGATCCAACCTTCTTTTTAGGGTTTTACATTATTAAGGTTTTCAAATCTACAATTTTCTAAGTTTACATTCTATTTTCAAATTTGAAATTTCTTATACATCCTTGTACGTCATTGATACATTTTTCTATTAGGTTTTGCATTTTTTATGTTAAGATATAGTAAATTATATTCACTTGCAATTTGATGTGTAAATCTCTTGTATTGTTAGAATGAGTACTTGAATGATCATGAGGTGTTGACCATCATTTCCATCAATGAAATTGGCCATATCTCACATGTAATGCTTGGGAGTTACATTGGGAGAAGTGGATCATCTTTCCATAATGTTATGGGTTCCTACTTAGTTGATATGTTCATAGTGGAGGGCTAGTTTTGGGAATTTGTGCTCTCGATGAGTTATTGGTCAAATACATTATCTATTCATCGATTCTATCTTGAGTGCTATCATAATTACACGTTGGGGTGGTTCATGGTTTTAAACTATCAAGAATGGTTTTGGTTGAAGGATTTTTTTTCTTTGAATCAATAAAGTTTCAATTGATCAATTCATATTTTACTATTTTTCTTGTGTTTTTTTCCTATGCACAAGCTATTCAAGCATTTTTGTATAAAAAATTTATGTAGAAACATTATTACATGTCTTGACATTATTTCAAGAGTGGAAGGTGTGGAGAACTGGGTTTTGAAATAAAATGAAGAGTTAAAGGTCTAAAAATGGTGGTTTTTTTCACTTGAAAATAGAGTTTTTACCCTAGGGTTTGCAAAAATCTCTAAGATACCAAAATTTTCTTTGTTTTATAAGCATATTAGGGCCTAAATAAAGGTGTCTAAAGTGGTGGAAAAGTCTAAAAGGTTGTGGAAGTGCTACATCCAATAAACCCTCAAGAATTACACTAAAAATAAGGGTTTTTTGATTTGACAGTTACAGGTCCATACAAATGGAATCCAATTACAGAATCTTTGTTTTCTTGGCAATTTATTTTCTTCCCAAAGGTTTCAGGGGCCTGTGTGGTGTTTGAAGGTATGTTGCTTTTCATTTTTGGGCTAATTGAGTAGCTTGTTGAAGGGTGTATAGGAAGTCAACGCTGGTCCAAAGGAGTCTATGTTGTTTCTCATATATGTTGTGTAACTTGGATATGGGTGTTTGAATTAGTCATGTGGTCATCTGGTGTTTTGGAAGATTGTGGAGTAATTGGACAAAAACTAGTTTCTCACTATTACAAGGGTTTAAGGGGGTTAAAGAGGGAAATGTCTATTTAGTTGCTTGTCAAGTTTTAAGGGATTTTTGGATTGTCCAAAGAGGATAGAATAATCTTGTTAGATGCCTCAACTAGGAAGGTTGCAAAGAATTTGTGATTGTTCCCTTGTGTCTACATCAAATTTTCATCTAATTTCACTTGGTCCAATATAGCTTAGAGTGATTCGGCATATTTGGGTGCAAGAGAGGACCATCCCTAGCATAAAAATACCCATCTAGACGTGTTGGAACAGTCTGTTTGGTCATACAAGTTGCAAAATGAAAGTTGTGCCACTTTGCAACTTTACATTGCCTGCATTTGGCAATTTTTCCCTCCACTGAAAAGTCATCACCACAGGAAAACCCCTTCGAGATAGAAAAAACTGAGAGAGGTTTTTGTATATGGTCACAACATGATCCCATAGCCTCAGACAGAGAATTTGTAAGCATCATGGTCTTCGATAAATAGCCCTTCAAATATTGCTTCCTTTTAGCACTTTGGACTCTTAAGGGAAATCGCCAATCTAATGTAGCTCAGAGTGATTCGGTGTATTTGGGTGCAAGAGAGGACCATCCCTAGTGTAAACGTACCCATTCGGACGTGCTGGAACAGTCCGTTTGGTTGTACGAATTGCAGAATGAAAGTTGTACCACTTTGCAACTTTACACTGCTTGCATTTGGCAACTTTTCCCTCCACTGAAAAGTCATCACCACAGGGAAATGCCTTCGAGATAGTAAAAATTGAGAGAGGTTTTTGTATATGGTCACAACACAATCCCATAGCCTTGGACGAAGAGTCTATAAGCATCACATTCTCTGAGAAATAGACCTTCAAAGATTGGTGCCTTTTAGCACTTTGGACTCTTAAGGGAAATCGCCGGTCCAATGTAGCTCGAAGTGATTCGATGTATTTGGGTGCAAGAGAGGACCATCCCTACTATAAACGTACTGATCCGAATGTGTTGGAATAGTCTATTTGGTCGTACGAGTTGTAAAATGAAAGTTGTACCACTTTGCAACTTTACACTGCTTGCATCTGGCAACTTTTCCCTCCACTGAAAAGTCATCACCACAGGAAAACACCTCTGACATAGAAAAAACTGAGAGAGGCTTTTGTAGATGGTCACAACACGATCCCATAGCCTTAGATGGAGAGTCTATAAGCATCACGGTCTCGAAGAACTAGACCTTCAAAGATATTTTCCTTTTAGCACTTTGGAGTCTTAAAGGAAATCATCGGTCCAATGTAGCTCAGAGTGATTCGGCGTATTTGGGAGCAAGAGAGGACCATCCCCTAACATAAGCGTACCCATCCAAACATGTTGGAATAGTCTTTTTGGTAAATGCAGTTCTTGGAATGAAAGATGCACTACTTGCAACTTTACTGCTGCATCTGACAACTTTTCCCTCCACTAAAAAGTCCATCACCACAAGAAAACACCTTAGAGATAGTAAAAGCTGAGAGAGGTTTTGTAGATGATCTAACATGATCTCATAGCCTCGGATAAGAAGGAAGTCTATAAGCATCCGCGGTCTCGATAAATAGACCTTCAAAGATTGCAGCCTTTTAGGACTTTGGACTCTTAAGGGAAATCGTCAATCCAATGTAGCTCAGAGTGATTCGGTGTATTTGGGTGAAAGAGAGGACCATCCCTAGCGTAAAATTACCCATATGAACATGTTGGAATAATTTTTTTGGTCGTACGAGTTGCGGAATGAAAGTTGTACCACTTTGCAACTTTACACTGCTTGCATCTAGCAACTTTTCCCTCCACAGAAAAGTCATCACCATAGGAAAACGCCTTCGAGATAGAAAAAACTGAGAGAGGTTTTTGTATATAGTCACAATACAATCCCATAGCCTCAGACGAAGAGTTTGTAAGCATCATGGTCTCTAAGAAATAGACCTTCAAATATTGCTGTCTTTTAGCACTTTGGACTCTTAATGGAAATCGTCGATCCAATGTAGCTCAGAGTGATTCGACATATTTGGGTGCAGAAGGACCATCCCTAATTGTAAATGTACCCACCGGATGTGTTGGAGCAGTCTGTTTTGGTCGTATGGAGATTCTTGAGGAATGAAGTGCACCACCTTGCAACTTTACCTTGCATCTAACCTTTTCCTCCACTAAGAGATATCATCATAGAAAAAATCTTGAGATATAAAAGCCCGAAGGTTTTGTAGATGGTCTAACATGATCCCATAGCCATACATGAAGAGTCTATAAGCATCACGGTCTTTGAGAAATAGCCCTTCAAAAATTGCTTCCTTTTAGTACTTTGGACTCTTAAGGGAAATCATCGATCCAATGTAGCTCAAAGTGATTCAGCGTATTTGGGTGTAAGAGAGGACCATCCTAATTAATAGCGATACCCATCTAGATGTGTTGGAACAGTGTTTGGTCATATGAGTTGCAGAATAAATACACCACTTTGCAACTTTACCTTTGCGCATCACGGCAACTTCCTCAGCGAAGAGTCATCACCATAGGAAAACACCTTGACATAGCAAAACTAAGAGAGATTTTTTGTAGATGGTCACAAAAAAATCTCATATCCTTAGACGGAGAGTTTGTAATCATCACAATCTCCGAGAAATAGACCTTCAAAGATTGCTGCCTTTTAGCACTTTGGACTCTTAAGGGAAATCAACGGTCCAATGTAGCTCGGAGTGATTTGGCATATTTGGGTGCAAGAGAGGACCATCCCTACTGTAAACATACCCATCCCGGATGTGTTGGAGCAGTCCATTTAATTAAGTATGAGTTGTGGAATGAAAGTTGCCACTTTGCAACTTTACGCTTGCATCGGCAACTTTTCCTCCACTAAAAAGTCATCACCACACGGAAAGCGCCTTCAAGATAGAAAAAAATAGAGATATTTTTGTAGATGGTCACAACGATCCCATTTCCTTAGGCGAGGAGAGTCTATAAGCATCATGGTCTCGAAAATAGACCTTTAAGATTGATGCCTTTTAGCACTTTAGACTCTTAGGAAATTGTTGGTCAATGTAACCGGAGTGATTCACGGCGTAATTTGGGTGCAAGAAGGACCATCCCTGGTAGCTTATACCCACGGACATGTTGGAATAGTTTGTTTGAGTGGTATGAGTTCTTGGAATGAAAGTTGCGCAATTGATAACTTACACTGCTTACATCCTAGCAACTTTCCTCCTTGAGAAAGTCATTACCATAGGAAAACACCTTGAGATAGAAAAAGCTGAGGGAATATTTTTTGTAGATGGTCTAACCGCGATCATTGCCTCGAGGCCGGAGAGTCTATAAGCATCATGGTCTCTGAGAAATAGACCTTCAAAGATTGCTACCTTTGCTTTTGGACTCTGCGCCGAAAATCATGATCCAATGTAAAGAAACCGGAAGTGATTCGACATATTTGGGTGCAAAAGAGGACCATGTCTAGCGTAAACGTACCCATACGGACATGTTGGAATAGTCTGTTTGGTTGTATAAGTTGCGGAATGAAAGTTGCACCACTTTGCAACTTTACTGCTGTACATCTAGCAACTTTTCCTCCCACCTAAAAGTCATCACCGATGCTTGCTCCAAGATAGCAAAAGCTGAGAGATTTTTAGATGAATTAAATGCAATCCGCAGCCTCGAGACGGAAGATGCAGCCAGAACATCCGCGACCTCGAGAAATAGACCTTCAAATGCTTCCTTTTAGCACTTTGGACTCTTAAGAATCGTCGATCAATGTAGCTCAGGGGTATTCAATGTTTGGGTACAAGAGGACCATCCTAGCATAAAACATACCCATCCGGACGTGTTGGAATAGATACGTTTGAGTGGGTACAAGTTGTGGAATAGAGGTGCCTCTTTAACTTTACATTGCTTTGCATCTAGCAACTTTTCCCTCCTAAAAAGTCATCACCATGGAAGCAGCCTCGAGATAGAAAAACGAGAGTTTTTGTGATGAATCACAACCACGATCCCATAGCCTCAGACGGAGAGTCATGACATCCGCGGTCTCAAAGAAATAGACCTTCAAAGCATTGCTACCTTTAGCACTTTGGACTCTTAAGGGAAATCACTGGTCCAATGTAGCTCAGAGTGATTCGGGGTATTTGGGTGCAAGATAGGACCATCACTAGTGTAAACGTACCCATCTGGATGTGTTGGAACAATCTATTTGGTCGTACGAGTTGCGGAATGAAAGTTGCACCACTTTGCAACTTTACACTGCTTGCATCTGGCAATTTTTCTCTCCACTGAAAAGTCATCACCATAGGAAAATGCCTCCAAGATAGCAAAAACTGAGAGAGTTTTCTGTAGATGGTCCCAACATGATCCCATAGCCTCAGATAGAGAGTCTGTAAGCATCATGGTATCCAAGAAATAGACCTTCAAAGATTGTTGCCTTTTAGCACTTTGGACTCTTAAGGGAAATCGCTGGTCCAATGTAGCTCGGAGTGATTCGGGGTATTTGGGTGCAAGATAGGACCATCACTAGCGTAAACGTACCCATCTGGACGTGTTGGAATAGTCTATTTGGTCGTACGAGTTGCGGAATGAAAGTTGCACCACTTTGCAACTTTACACTGCTTGCATTTGGCAACTTTTCTCTCCACTAAAAAGTCATCACCACAGGAAAACGCCTCCAAGATAGCAAAAACTGAGAGAGTTTTCTGTAGATGGTCCCAACATGATCCCATAGCCTCAGATAGAGAGTCTGTAAGCATCATGGTATCCAAGAAATAGACCTTCAAAGATTGTTGCCTTTTAGCACTTTGGACTCTTAAGGGAAACTAGTGGGCAACATAGTTAAATTCTTCACAAACTTGGTTCAAAGTAATTTCATTCTTTTTTGTACATTTTAAATGGAGTTTTAAGCCGTCGACCCTAAAAGTGACCTCTAAATAACTTCAAACACCTTAACTACCTCATTCTTATTCATTTGCTTTGCAAACAAGCATTTTCATTCCAAGAGGCAATATAACTTTTGAGACTACAAGAAGACATCTGATAACTCTTGAGTGTACTAAAAGAATTCTTATGATTTTTGAAGGATGATGATAACTCTACTATAGGAAGGTGATGAGAGATTTCTTAGCGATGAAAAGCTTGAGGCATCTTATGAGGAAGTCATACCAACCAAAGAAATGATCAAGCGTGAAGCCACAACTTGCAGCCATGGAACTGAACCTACTGAACCTGAAGAAGATGGTTGTGTTGCTGACTGGAAGAGCACCTTTAGATGGTTGTGTTGCTGACCGGAAGAGTACTTAAAGATTTCTATTGAACCTAAAGAAGATGGTTGTGTTGCTGACTGGAAGAGCACCTCTGGATGTTGTTTCAATTGAGGTCTGTGATGAACACTTGTACACACCATAGTATGGTTATAGCCATTGTGGTTGATATCATGTTGAGGCGATATCTAATATCATGATGAGATGATATTCTTCTTTTCACTTATGGTTGTAGCCATAGTACTAGGCATCATGATGAGGTGATTTTCCTTGTGCAGCTAAAGTATCCTCCCTAGCTGAGAGGGAGTGTTGATGATTATTACAGCATTAGTCATATCCTTCTAGCGATCTCCTCTACATAAGAATAAATTAAATATATCCAAATCTATTTAAATTATATATATATATATATATATATATATATATATATATATTTGTGATTAATGCTAATTCATCAAGAGATACGAGTTAATGAAGAGGTGAATTTATGAAGAGGATGACATGCTTGAGGCACAATTTATGTCAAATAATATTTATTATTTTATGAACGCCGACTTCTATCTTGGAGGCGCAATCTTTGAGGAGGCACATTCTTTTTGGAGGCCGGCCTATATTGTGAAGAGTCACATCTCTCTCAGCTTGTATATATATTAGATACATTTTATTGTTTTGAGACATACATTTTTCATACATTCTATTTCATATCAAGTGCAAGTTAGTGAGAAACTCTTCAAGTGCAGATCAAGTTATTGTGAGAAGGGTGAGGATTATCATTTGAGAATTGCATCATTGTATTGTTGTGTTGGCATCATTCTATGGTGCATATTATTAGGCCTCATTATCGGCCTTCATTGTAAAGGAGTTTCTATTGTGATTCAATAATATAAGTGATATTATTAGCTGGTTTTTTCTCCCTCAATAGGAGGGTTCTCCCAAGGTATCTATTGTGTTATTGTGTTTGATTTAGAATTAATTTTCCGTGTGTTAAATTTGATCATAAAACTAACACAAGTAAATGGCTGCATAGCATGTGGAATGAGGGGGCAGCAGGCCTGAGACCCTTTTAAAGTTTGTTTGAGTGCTTTCTTTTCATTTTTTGTGAGTTTTGTGCCAAGTTTCCTTAAAGAAATGTGGTCTCATAGAATTCCATGACAACCTAATGCAATTGATAGCTGCTCCTAGTTATTAGTTATGTAATGTGAAGTAATTGCATAAATGCTTAGGTTGACTTTGTAAAAACTATATTGTTATTGAAATTTTTTCATCTATCAGCATCTAGTTGTTACTTATGCAATGTGAAGTAATGCTTTGAGTTTGAAAGATGTGCAATGCAATTTAATCAACAATATGAATATAAACTACATAATATTTAACCATTCTTTTTATGCTATTGTACATTGACATTTAACCATTGCTCACTTGATTAAATTTTCAAAGAGTTTAATCATGCACATGAGGAGGAAATTAAATTTTGATTGTCAACTTCTATATATATCAAATTATCCAATAATCAAGTGAATGTCCATATACAAAATGGAATCAACGCCAACTCAAACAAAGTTTTACAATATGTGGCATATGCCATCTCGGTATCTATTCAATATTTACATGCCAAAATGTCTATCTCATCCTAAACTACTGGTGGATCATCAAAATGGAGCCTCTTTGAAGCACTCGTTGGCTCTGAAGGTAGTTGCACAAGAAAAATTCAAACCACAATTGAGATTAGTTATACTATATAATTTAATATCAAATAATTAACATAAAAATCAATACACATTGAATTATAATTGAACTCTAAAATTGAAATCTTGATTACCTGAAATATACGTCTCTTCGAAGGGTTAGGAGTCCTAGAATATACCCCTCTCAAAGAACTAACCAAACCAAATTTTGTAACATCAATCTATATATGTGAACAAAAACATGAAATTGATCCAAGTTAGCATAGAATTGTCAGTAATAAGAACATATTTACCAAGAAAAAAATAAAATAAACACATACCTCTTTAGGCTAATCTTTTTTTGTATCTCCTTTAGGTTTTTCAACACCTCCTCCTTCAGTGTTCAATACCTAATCCTTTAGGTTTTTTTTGTGGCACTTATCAACAATGATGTATAGCTCACAACCGCCTATATAAAAATGACAAGTACATATGAAACTACTTAATCTATGCCAATGTATGCATTTACGTTGTCATAATAGTGGTTTACAATTCCTGAGAGGAACGAATTTTAGCTGAAATCACATATTTTTAGAAAATATAATGATTTAAGCCTTAAAAAGTTCCATTTTAAGGATTCCAATTGAAGAGGGTTTGATCAAATCAGCTTAGATCAAACCCCCTTGGATAGAACCTTGCTAGTTTTAAACCATACCTATAAATGTGTCTCCTTTACACCTATAAATCAGCTTTTGGGGGATCAAATGAATTCATTTAAAATTTATTTGAAATGATTGTGGTATCCCTCAGAACAAGCTATCCAATGAATATAATTTTAATATGCTTTGGTTTTGTTATGTATTTATTTTTTAAGTTTTATTAAACATAGGTTTTTCATCAAAAACCAATTTCTTTGTTCTTTACATGTGGAAAAATAGAATATTACCAAAAAAAAAAATTGAAAAATATGAGTGCACCAGATATTGAAGTCCTTGATCCAACAAAAAAAATAAAATAAAATTTTATATATAAAGTACAAAAAAAGTTAATACACGGTCGCGCTATTGTCCGAATTGTAATCGCTTGACTTTGAAACTTGATTAAGGAAAAAATATTCAATAAAAAACTATCTAACCAAGTGGAAGCACAGATATCAAGTTACAAATCTAAATTTGAAAGAATTAGAGTTTTATCCTTCATGGAAAAAAAGTTATGCGTTATACGTGCATCACTTTTTAAAAATGTTGTTTTCTGAAAAAAATCAATTTTTGTGGGAGATGGAAAAAGAAGTGCAATTTGATCGCAAAAATTTTGAAAAAAATATTTTTAGAATCTACAGACAAAATTTGATGAGACTATAGTTTGCACCATCTTCAAATTCTTCACAGTTTAGCCGCTATAGGTGCCCGAATGTGAAGATTCAGTATAAAATAATAATTTCAGTGTCCAGTTTGGCCAAAAATTGTAAACCACTATTATAGGATTATTTATAATCAATAAAATATCTTATAAATCTTAATTCAATCATATTTGAGTTCAATTACCTTTCCCTTATCTAACATTGTGTGTCCATAGTCTAGAGAGTGTCACACCTCGCTCGCACTAGGTGTTTCCTACAAGCAGAGAATAAGATAAACATATAAGTTAATATATAATTTCATTAATGACAAGCAAGTATACAGTAAAAAAATGTAAATGAGTGAGTGCGAAAATACATACTGTGTGCATCTCGAGGCCAAATTTAATGGCCCTAAGTGTGCTAGTAGTCACCCATGTGAGCTCTTCTTCGGACATCAACTGTTAAATAGACCATGTAAATAAATATTAGTACTTGATACTATCTCTTATTAATATTCATTTAAAAAAAATGCAAATTATGAATTTACACCTTAAATGTTACATGTGTAACTTCTCCAATGTCCACCTCTCTAGCAGGAGAGGACTCCAGGTAGGGTGTGCTCCACTCCCCTGCGTGTGATCTGCTATAATCTCCACATCCTGGATGTCATAATCAGAAGTATCTAATGGCTGCTCAAGGGGTTGTACAATAGGACCCAAACATATTTGCTGGCACGTATTGCAAATATGTGGCACACAAATATGTGGACACGAGGAGGATGATGCAGCCACACTAGATCCATTTCCAAGATCACCAGACTATGGCTGAGCTATTGAAGAAGCATGGTAAACCAAAAGACCACTCAAAGAGTGAATGGACTAGATCATTTGTGTGGCTGCATCCTCTGTAATATCTGGATGTTGTACTGGAGGTGGCAAAGGAAGGGGAGGACATGGAACGTGTGGGTACCTAACTACTCTAGCTTCCCCTAGCCTATCCTGGGGCATACCTCCACCAACACCCTGGAAGGGTTTAATGTGAAAGTAATTGACATGATGCCCTAACAAAAAATTAGCATATAATTTTTTTAATAAAGTAAAAAGGTACATCAAGATTATTGTTGGGTGGTTTATCAAAAACCATACACCAATGATCCCAAAAGTTATCTACTATGCCCCTATGCATGCACCATTTTATAGAAAGTTTTGGTTTGTTAACATTAACTGGAAAACCAGTGCTGGGGTTAATAAATAAAGAGGCTATTTGGGCTTTTGTTATTTGGAAGTCTTTCACATCATCATAAGACAATCCACATGCATAATATTGCCTCATGGTTTCTCGCCATGAATGAAATGCATTATGTTGGGTGGAGAGGGTTTCTACATTTGTAATTATTCCTGTCAATGTGGTTGACATACGGGATAATTGATGGATTTTTTTATAAACATCACAAATGCCCCTCAATTGCTCCAATTTTTCATGAATTAAGTCTTCAATTGATGGTTTGAGGTGGTGGAGCATTTGGCATTTCTACATTTTGATTCTCAGCTGGTGGATTTTCATTCTCAACTGGTGGAATTTGTGCATTCTCATTCTCGACAACCATAATGCTTGATTAAAGTTAAAAAATAATTAATCTAAAATTAGACAATATAAATGAAACACCATTTTTAAATCAAAATCCATTAAAAACATTCATTTTTTTTATCAAAATCCATTCTAAACTCAATTGTTTCATAAAAATTCAATCAAAAACCCTATTTTGAAAAAAATCCACAAAAACATTCATTTTTTTTTATCAAAATCCATTCTAAATTCAATTTTTTCATAAAAATTAAATCAAAAACCCTATTGTGAAAAATCCACAAAAACATTCATTTTTTATCAAAATCTATTATAAACTCAATTTTTTCACAAAATTCAATCAAAACCCCTATTTTTTAAAAAATCCACAAAACCATATGAAATTATTCAAATCTAAATCAAAATTAAATCAAATCAAATTAAAAAAAAAAATTACCTTTCCAAATTGGATTTTTCCCAAATCGAATATCTGTTACGCGAAGAAGGAATGCACTATCTGCCCGCGAGTTCTTCACTATTAAATGACTTCAAAATAGCGTTGGACTTTCTTTATATATGCTTTTTGCAAATCAGATATCCGATTTGTAAAAGTAGGTTTGGTGTTTGGTATGGTGACACCCGAGCCTAAAAAAAGTCAGCACGTTCTTTTCATGTTTTTCGGTTGGTGAAATACATGTTTTTTTTCCTCATTGCCACTTTTTGGCCCACCATGATCCTGCACATACCCTTAATAGATAAAAAATTAGGTTAAATTTTTTATCTATCCACATGAAGCCTATCTAAGAGGTTTATGCTACACACATGTAGAGTTGAGCCATTTTCAATAAGGGTTTGCTTTATCCCTATCATATTATATTGAGATATTATTTGGAAAGCTTCATTTTTTTTTGCACATCCAAAGGTGGGAGTTCACTTTGGTGGAAAACAATGTCAGCATTAAATCCTTGAATTACGGCTTCTATGTCATTCAATTGCACATTAGAAGGGATAGGAACTTGGTGTATGGCCATTTGAAGCATAGTCTGATAGGTAGGTAAAGTATGAAGTAAATCCCATAGGGATATCTTTGCAGGAGTTCTCTTAAGTTGTTCAACAAGATCATACTCCCTTAATTGAGGATCAAGAGGTAGTATAGAATTAGGAAAAGGTAAAGAAGTTGGAGTTGGTTGTTGTGGTGATGGATTGTTTCTAGTATTGTATGTATGAGCAATGGTATTATGACTCACTTATTGCGACACATTATTCTGAGGTGGGTAAAGGATAAGTTCAGGCTGGTTTTTTTGTGTGAAGGTGGGTAGAGAATTAGAGGGTTCTTAGGATGTCCAATGAGGTATGTATGAGGTCCATTGATCGAGGGGGATTGAATGGAAACTTGCGTATTCATAACCTCAATGATCTTGGTGTGATGTTCTTCTAATAAAGGGAAATCTATAATCACCTTTTGATCTAAGGAAGACACATTAGTATTGTTTCCTTTTGCTAGCACCATGATATTCTCCCTAGGAGGAGAGTTTTTAGGAGAAATAAAAATCAAATGTTCTTGACATTCATGGATTGGTTCTTCTAAAATGACTTCATCGCAAGTAGGGGAATGATCAATGGTTGAATTTTCTTAATCAATAAGGGTTTCACTAGGTGAAGGGGGACAACTAAGATTCTCATGACCGTCATTGATTGTATTTTTTAACAACAAAGTATCTTCTTCATAACTAGGAGAGATACTAGGAGAAATACAAATGTGATTGTCATGATTACCTAGGTTTGTGTTATGTTGGTTATGAATGTATTTTCCACTAAGAGAGGTAAAAGGAGAGAAAAAACTAGGATTCTCAAAACTCTCATTGATTGATTCTTCTAACAAAATAGCTTCGTCACTAATAGGAGAGATATTAGGAGAAGAACAAGTATGATCATTAGGAATGTCCAAGGTTGTATTCTCTTTCACTAAAACACTCTCATAGGGGGAGGATAGGAAATATTTCTTAACATGCCTAAAGATTTAAACACTAACATTATGTGAAAAAAAATGAAAAGCATTTGTAACCATGTCATGCAATGTTTCAACAATATAAACAATGTATATGCAAGGATGCAAAATGTTTTTGTCCAATGTATGCAAAGCTCTAAGAATGTAAACAATGTATATGCAAGAATGGAAAGAGATTTTATCAAACTTATGCAAAGTTTTATGAATAAAAACATTGTATATGCAAAAGTTAAAATTACATTTATCCATGTTAAACAAAATTTTAGAAATGTGAGCATTTTTCAAATCTAATGATGCTTGTAATTGAAATGATGACTATCCTAAATTGATGTTTTTGAGCTAGATGCATAAAAAAAATGTTATTGAAACTTTCTAGACTTATAGTATATGTTACCAAGGGACATAGGAAGCACAAAAATGAGGTTTCTGATGTTGTAATGGACATTGAAAAATCTAGACTATGACTAATTCGCCCAGAATGGCAAATGAGTCCCAATAATGGTTTTTTCTTTTAATTTTTTTAGAAAATTTCAAGTGGTGTTGATGCTGAAACTTTCCAAACTTATGGTATATGGTACTGGGAGGTTGAGGAGGCACATAAATGAGGTTTCTAATGTTGTAACAATCAGTGAAAAACTGGAATGGAACTAATTTTCCCAAAATGGCGAATGAGTCCTAGTAAGGGTTTTTGTCAAAATTTTCAAAAAAATTCAATTGGTTTTGATTCTTTTGATTTGTATGACCTGAAGACTAAATGAAAATGTACATTTTATATAATATTCAATTATTTTGGATGCAAAAATGTGAACTATATGCACTTTCACTAATGCAAAATTTTAAGACCCGAGAATAAAAATTAACTAATGAAAAACCCTAATGCAAAGTTAATGCAAGCGAAATATAGGATGATGATGGACTCCAAATAAGAAAAGAAAGTATTCAAAAATCAGGTTCACCAAATGGGGACAAAGATTTTGGCACCCTAATACTCTCTTGCACTTCTAAGGTTTTTCACCTAAAAGGAGAGAGATGGGCCAAAATGGGCAATGTCTACACTCAAGATTAATGCAAATATGGATGATATGTGTCTAAATGTGATGTATAATGAAAATAAACTAATGAAATTTATTGATTATTAATGTAGAACTATTGTACCTTGTTTGAAAAGACATTGTGATATGCAGAAGCACCTAGAAATGAAAGTAAACTATAACAGAAATTAATGAAATTGAAAGTGTGCACCTAAGAACTTGATGGAGACTGTAAATGACATCTGAAATGTTTTTTATGTTGAAAATTTACCCTACTAGGACTCATTTTCCATTCTCTAAAAATTAGTCCCAGGTCTAGGAAATTGTTCTGGAGCCCATCTTGAACAAATGGGTATCCAAAACTGTAGAAAACCTTTGTCAGATTTGGTAGTGGGACTCATCATCACTAATTGAAAATCAATCCACTTTTTAATTTCTAAAAATAAAAAAATGGAAACTCAAGCCCTCGGTCTACACTTCAGTTCCTAACAGGTGTCTGCCTCTGAAAGTCTGATTTCTGGCATTGAAAGCGAATTTTATTGGATATTTTGACTTGGTCAACAAGGAGATGCCTTCCACAACTTTTAAACTTGATATTTAATTATTTACAAGCCTTCATGATACCTAAATCTGCAAACAAAGAAGAAAAGGAGAAATGTTGGATGTTAGGGCATGGGGGTTTTCCTTGTTCAAACCCCTTTTAGGAATTTAAACCAAAATGGAGAAAGAATGTAATGAAGCATGCAAAAATGGAGTTAATACCTTGTCATGATAATTGATCTTGATTTTATGCAGCAATAGATGAAGAAATATATCCTTGAATGTCTAAAAAATGATCTTGAATGACTTGGAATTATAAAACCCTAGCTTGTTTGGCTTGAGATGGAAGATGAAATGATGAATGAATGGTAAGATGTGTGTACGAATTAATAGATGTAAATTAGGGTTTAGAGACTTATATTTATAGGCAATTCTCCTTATTTTCCTATTAATTGGATCCCTAAGGCTGACATGAAGGAGGAATGAACTTAAAATCCAAAATTTCCCACTCAAAACTCAAAAATGACCCAAATGGGACTGATTCACCACCCTGGGTGAATTAGTCCCATTTGGCAAGGACTCATTCACCCAGATGGTTGAATTATTCCCAAAGGGGTCCTTTTGATGGTTGGAATATTGTAGAAAGAGGAATTTTAGTTCTTATGTTGATTTCATTGGGTATTTGATCAAATTATGCCTCAAAATGCACAATATGGGGTCATAAGGGCCTATTAATGATGATGTAAAGGTCAATTAGGGCTTGGGACACAAATTTCAATGTGAAAGTATGATTAAATACACTTTATAACATTAAAATGAGGTCCATTTAGCCTAGAAAGGCACATCATCCAATGTGAATGTGTAAAACACATTATAACACTAGATTAAAAGTAAATTTAATTTACAAGTCTTCTAGATTGATGTGAAGATGCAATTAAATACATTTTATAATGTTGAATTAGGGAAAGATAGGTCTATTAAGTCTAGAAAAGTGTGAAATTATTTTACAACACTTTACAACACCTTTACAAGACATTGTTAGATGCATTTTATTCTATATGTGAGGGTCCAAGACCTAGTTTGGATGTGTAAAACACCTCACAACACTAAATAAAGGCCTCATTAAGTCCAATTTATCATCAATTATTCCTAAATCATGTAAGCAAAAGGGGATAATCTTTTCATTTCCACAGTTACTATATTAGCAAACACTTTATTTCTTTTTGACCCCTTGAAAGAAGATGCAACCTCAAAACTATTAGGATGTAAGGATGAGGTAGAATCCCCATACCAAGCTAACGCCTACTAATATTCATATAGTGTAGTACATATATGAGAAAAGGAAGGATATTTTATCAGGTAAACTCGTTACCTCAATGTCGGCTGAAGAATTCCCCTAAAAATCCTCTAGATGTCATGGTTAGGTAGGGTATAGGTTTTTGTGAGGAAATAGATTGGTATCAATAAATTAAATTAGTTAGCTTCTCATTCAGTTGTTGCTTGCAATGGACAAGGTCAATGATAGTGACCTTGGAGCCAATTTTCACTTGGAACCATTGTAAGAATTGATTTATAATTTGATCAAAAGAAAAGATGGAACTTTTAGGTAATGAGAAAAGTGACTCCAACATAATCTCCTTAAGGGATCATGGAAACAATTTTGCTAGAAAATGATCTTGATGTAAAAATTAACTACATAGAGCAATAAACAAATTCACATGTGTTTGTGTTTCTCCCTTACCATTTTACATATCAAAATTTAGTACCTCAATCCCTTGGGGGATTATTCAATATGTTTAAAGCGAGAGGTGTATGATGGTAGTATGGTGTAAGAGTGGATTGTGTGGAAGTATTAGTTAAATTAGTGAGTTGAGATTGCATCTAACCCATATTTTTCAATAGGATGTTCAAGATGGGATTGAATGGTGGGGGAGGTGGATTATCGACAGTGGCAAAGACTTGAGGTGTACACCCAAGAAAAGGAGAGATTTTATACCCCAAAGGACTGCAAGACAAATTATTCACTCTAGGATTGGTGGGAGGCATCAACACAATATTTGTGTTATAAGTAGAAGATGTGGGAGGTATTGTGGGATTAGTATCCACTATATGCACAGACACCTTAAGCATCAAAAGATTCAACTAAGTACCTATGGTATTCGATTGGGAATCTTGATGTTGAATCAAGACTAATGTGTACAAAGGTGCATGAGTCTCGACTATGTTGGTTAGTGTGCAGAGAAACTCAAGGCCCTTACAATATGAGATGAGTAATTTTCTTAGATTAATAATAATAGGAGTAGCTTGAGCATATAGGTTATTTCAGTTTAGGAAATATTTTAATCTTGTAAGGTTTTCCTCAAAATATTAAACTTGATAAAAGGGGACCCTAAGAGAAATTTCATAATATAAAGAGGATGGAGACCCTAGAGGAGAATTTAAAGGAGAAGAACCTATAAATATTGATTTATAGCCAAAAGGATTAGGATTAGAAAATATTGGACTACGCCTGGCATGACTGTATTGGTCTAGAGGTATGGGATCTTTTGAGATTATTCTAACTATGTACCAAAAGATTGTATACTAGGTTGTGAAGCTCATAAAGGAGTAATCACAATGCACAAAATTACAAGATCTAGAAGATGAGAGAAGATAGGACAGGAAAGAACATAAAAGGTTTTAAATATTTTCAATGATGTCTTAAAGGAATCTACAAGAAGGTGAGTTCATGTTAAGTTCACCAAAATGTAGATGGAATTTTCTACCCTCAAGCTAATGAGATTTTAAGGAGAAAATTGTCTCTCCACTACCTCAGTTGACACAACTCAAGTGAACTAGAAATATAAGAATGTGACATTTCATAGAGTGCATAAATTATCTAGACTTTGTAGACATAAAAACTGAAAGTGCAAGATATAGAGGTCTTCTAGATAGCTTGGAAATCTCTATATCCATGATGATAGCATACCACCTTGGTGTCCCATTCAAACAAATAATAATAATCATCACACAAGGACACAAAGTACTGTGCATATATTTCTAATCATGAAAGGGGTGCAAGATATGAACATACAAAATGAAAGTTTTAGAAATAAATAGTTGAATTAAAATGATACAAAAATGATAAGGAGAGTTTTTAAATATTATGGGGAACATTTGATGAAGTTCTATCTTGCTTCAAATAGTTCTTCCACCTGCACCTACAGACAAGACCAAAGACAAATTTTTGGGTAGCTGCATAGGACTTTTCCTTAGTCAAACCCTCATATTGTTGTTTCCACCTCCATGGACAGCCTTAGACAATATAATAAAAATAGATGTGAACTAATAAAGACCACCATATGCTAATCAAAGATGAAGATAATATGATCAATAAATATTCTTGAAGAGTTAGCTTATTCAATCAGAATAGCGAGGTTTGTTGGTGTAACAAAGAGGAAACAAGAACCTCCAAGATGATAATGGATTCCTTGCAGTATGAGCTCATGTTGTAAAAATGGAGCTTACTTTGAAAGCCATCAAAGAAGTCATTACAACATGTGTGCATAGAGAAATGGAGAACATTATGTATTCTCAAGAAAATGTTGTAGAATGGTGGATAAAAATGAGAAGATAAGATAGATGTTTGTTTCTTTAAGTCAGAAATAATGAATCACCTCTAGAATGAATGAATAATGAAGCCTCTCTCATTGGAGAATGGATAAATCTCTCAAAAATGAAAAAGAGAGGGAATTTTTTGTCTAGGTAGCGTATCTAAGTGATTCTCAATGGAATTTCAAGTTGGTAAAGGCATTACACTACCAACATGTGGCAAGTTTAATGTATCAATGACCACCTTAGTCTCATATTTTTGCAGAACACTATCATGTCTTGCGGACATCTTTGCAATGTGCATTTGTTTATTGTAAAATAAGACATAACAGTTGAGGAATCGAGCATTCCAGATTGTGAGAAATGGTTTTAAGTTGAGGGAGAGCATAATTATCTTATTTTATCTAAAGAGGGAGATTTTTGTAGTGTGAAATTTCACAAGATGCAATTTATGACATTACAATAATAGGTTCATAGTGATTGATGGGCTGATTTACTATAAGAATGGTATTTTTTGGTACCAAGAACTAAGTTTAATGAGAAGATACTAAGATATTTTCATGATACACCATTGGCTAGTCATCAAGGGTACTATAATACTAACAAGAATATCTAAGAGAGATTTAAATGGGAGGGGTTGAAGGAGGATATGCTTAGACATATCAAAGAGTGCATGACTTGCTAAAAAAATAAAGATTTTTGTTCCCTATAGGCCTACTCACACCACTACCAATTCCTGAATAGAACTGGGAGAGTGTTTCTATGGAATCCATGACATGATTACCCAAGGTACAAAGTAAATATTATATTTATTTTATGGTGGATTGGTTGAAATAATATACACATTTTTTCCTATCACGTCTAAATTCAAGTCACTCCAAGTAGCAAAGTTGATTTTCATGGATGTTTTCAAATTGCATGGGTTTTCTAGAAACATTTTCAAATATATATAGTAGATTCCTTAGCTCTTTTTGGAAGTATATTTTCCACTTGACAAGTATATATCTCACACAAAGCATAAGAAATCATCCATAAATAAATGGTCAAACATATATAGTCAATAAATGGATAGAGGAATACTTAAGAAATTATGTTTCAAATCAAAAAAATGCTTGTGTGAAATGGTTTCATCTTGGAGAGTATTGTTACAATACCTCTCATCATATATCTATTGTTATGCCTCATTTCCAACCTATTTATGGGTATGATTCACTTAATTTTTTTGATTTATTGTTTTTAGATAGTAGAGCACCTAAAAAAGTGATCTTATTAGTCAAAGGAATAAAATCTTTAGTTCACTTAAGTATAATTTCTATCATGTACAAAATTAAAAAAAAATGTATGTAGATAGAAAGAGAACAAAGAGAAATTTCAAGGTAGAATATTTGGTTTTTGTTTGATTGCATCGATATAGATAGAGTTCATTGAATAATAATGGAGCTGAAAATATAAAGCTCAAGTACTTTTTACCCTACAAAATTATTAGAAAGATTGGTTAAGTAGCCTAAGAATTGGAGCTTCCTCAAGGTAGAAAATTTCATAATATTTTTCATGTCTCATGATTGAAAAAGTTTTTTGGATATAAAATTGTTCACACAACAAATTTACCACCTCTAAATGATTAAGGGAAATTTATTTTGATTTTATAAGAATTTTAAGACACCAAGGAGAAGAGGTTGACAAATAGGAGCATCAAAAAATAAATTTGGTTAAATGTAAAAAATTTCCAATTGAGGATGGCACTTGGGAAGGACCTAAGATTCTTGGACATCCAAGTTTGCATTTCTTGAGTACAATAAAATTTTAGGGGAGAAGTTTGGCATATTATGTGGCACACCTTGTTCCAAGTAGAGAGTTCTTGAAAGGCCCTCCCTTGAAGGGGAGGACTGTCTTGTGACCTAAAGTGGAGGGGATGACATGAGGCTTGTTTCACAAAGCAATGAGAACCTCCCTCTCCCTACACACTAAGTCATATCTAAAGTTGAGACTTTTACTATGGATATAGTATATTCTCAAATATCTTTGGACTACATGTATATTGGCATCTTTACATAAGGGATCTACTTTGTCAAAGTGATAACATGATTAAACCTAGTTCAATTGCACCTTTGGGGTATTTGAACCTTGGTGGATGGTAAAATTAATGAACATTTCATTTTCCTCAACCAATAAAGCTACAATATTCCAGTGGTTCTCTTTTGAATTACACATTTAAATAAAATTTTAAAATAATGATGCTTGATACATTATATGATTTTGAGTTACAAATTATTATAAAAATATTATTATTCAAACTTTATTTCTTGATGGCATTGGTGCTCTAATTGTTTGTAATGTAAAGTACTTGATTAATGGTCATGTATACTTCTCTCTTTCATAATTTTTGTGGATAATCAACACTACCTTCAAGGAGAATTAGATGCTTGATTTCAAGTCCTAAAAGTTTTAGTACTCACAAAAATAATAGACATGGAACATACACAAACTCACATGAAAATATGATACATTGCTAATATGATGCTTGACTAAAATAATGTTGCTATAATTTTACAAATTTTGCTCCTGACTACTCAATTGCTCAATTCAAATTGCTAGGATTGCTTCTAGAATTTTTTAGGCTTTCAAATGATAAAAAATACTTGTATTTATATGTAATTCTTTAATTTAGCACAAATTGATTATCGACAGCCAAAAAATGACTTTGAATTTCTAAATGTTAAAACATTGACAATGAAATATTTGAATTGGATCCAAAATAGGATGGATAGGGGAACTAGCACCCTATCCAGACCTATTTTGTGGCCTTAAGTATTAGTAAATAAACATTAATTTCTTAATCCCAATTTAACTTCTATTTTTTCAACTAGTATTATAAAATAAACAAATTAAATACACAATTTGGTCTAGGTACATGAGGGAGAGCTAAACCTAATATGAAATTGTCAAGGGTGACAATTTATTATCCTACACTTTGATTATTAAGATTTAATTTTTTTTATTTACAATGAGGAGACACCAACAATGTGACATGTATTTATATAAGCCACTATAGAGGAGGAAAATTGACACCCCCTCCTTGCTAAGGGTGAATGTTCCTTAACTACCTCAAAGGAAATTATCAAGTGACAAGGATAGAAGGGAAAAGGAGTTTTGATTATATTTTATGTTTTATAATTAATTAAGGGGTGAGAGTTTTAGATATTGAAAGAGAATACTTCAGAGGTCCCAAAAGCAAGTTGATCGGTTCTCGGCCAAGGACAACAATGCCTCATACAGATGTCCTCATGTTGCACTATAGTCTCATATAGCCCAATAATAGAACTTGTTGATAGAAACAAAAATGAGTCTACTAACTATTTGAAAACTAAAATCTAGAGGTTACACTAAATAGAATAATAAAAATAGCATAGATAACATAGAAATAACTAGCATGCATAGATTTAACAAAATGAAGTGAAATGACAAGATAGAAAAGAGGAGAATGAACTCGCAAGAAGTCTAATGCTATAAAACCTCCCACAATGCTCCAAATCAATAACTTGCACACAAAAAAATGGGGGAAAATTTTGGGGTATTTAGGGGTTTTCCTCAGTCAAACCCCTACGTAGGTGTTCCCACTGCCAAAAATAACTATATAGATAGATAGGAAATATAATAGAAAAGAAGATAAATAGATGAGATGATAGATAAGTTAAAATTACAATATGTTATCCAAAATGAAGATGATAATGTAGTGAGAAAGGATGTAGTTACCCTCCCTTTCCAAAGATAGTGATTGTGAAGGAGAGCATGCAACACACACGATGAGCCAAGAGAACTAAATTGCCAGTGTAGTGTTGTAGGTTTGAGCAAAATTTGGTGGTGTTGTCATTAATGTTGTCATTGATGTCAACACAGTTCAGTATGTTGCAGATTGTACATATATAGCTAAGATGCTACTGAAATGTTGCGAGTACATGGAGTTATCTTTATAGTGCTGCAGATGTGTTGGTTTGATGAGTTTCCAAGTGCTTTTGAGAAAATTAATAAAGAAGAGAAGTCAAAGTGATGGAAGTGTTTAGATTGTGCTCTGGTATGTTCTTTGAATTTCTCCTATGTTGATCCTATGCTTGTGTGGATCTGAAGGTTTGATGATGGTGATCTCACAGTGATACCTCTAGAGTTTTAGCTTTTGGTTTGGTGGTACGTGAAAGTTACATTCACTAGTATGTGAACTATTCTGGCAGAGTTGGTCTTTTGTGGACTAAGAGAAATATTGTTGCTCTATAGTCCTCTATTATTTTTTAGATCTTTCAAGTCTAGAATATGTCTTGTGAAGTTATTTTTCCATGCTCTAGAAAAGAAGTTTGAATTTTGGTGATCTAGAAGTCATGTTTTAGTAGTTCAGTGTGAGTTTATATAGTCTAGTTGGACTAGTGAAAGATGTTCAGTGATTGAAGTTTGTTGTTTTGTTGTAGATCATGAGATGTACTCTCCTACATAATGAAGTGTGTCGTGGAATCCTTGTGTCATCTTCTTGTTGGGAAGTGTGTACATAAATGTTCATTTGTGTTTTCATTAGGTTTGGTCAACCTAGTGTTTACACTTCATTCGAAGAATAAAATTAATTTAAGGAAGCATGTGATTGTTTTGAGATTGTTTTTTTGATCTCGAAAAAATGTTTTTATTGGTCCACTCTTATTCCTTTCCACCATGGGAATTTTGAGTTGCTAACCTATTATGAATTTATGAAATAAGGTATTTGTGGCCAACCTCAGAGAAAGTTTCTAAGGTTGAGGGTGGTATAAAAGCAAGTCAAGTTGTGAATAATTGTATGATAGTGTGATGCAAAGTGGCGAAAGTGGGCCACAAATCATAAGAGCATAAGTGTGTGTGTGAGTGAGTTGTGATAGTAGTTCTTCATTGTGTTGAAGATAGTAAGATAAAAAAATTGCAATCCTTGAAATATGTTGATTGTTGTGGTAGATCTTTTTGTTCTCTTTTTGTATTTGTAGGCAGTGAGCCTCCCTGTTGGACAATGAGTCCTTTTCTATGGATAGTGAGTCCCTTCTATAAGTAGTGTTCCTTTATACTTGGACAGTGAGTCCTCTTCTAGGAAGTGAGTCTTTGTTTTATAATCTTTATATTGTGAGCTAACCCTCACCATGGTTTTTCCATCATTGGGTTTTCCGCATAAAAAATATGGTGTTCATTGTGTTGATTTACTTTCTGTTATTTTTGTTTCATGCTATTACTTAATAAAAAAATAGTGTGGTTGTGGAATTCATAAGAATTGAAGTTTTTAAGTTTGAATTATGTGACAAATGATTCATCCCCCCTATCAATTGTACTGTGCTTGTTTAACAATTGGTATTAGAGCTTTGGTTCCTTGGTGAAGAGCTTAACCACTTAAGGAAGATCTGATGGCACATAAGTTGGCGATCCCTATTTTTGATGGAATTTACTACAATGATTGGAAGGGATAGATGAAAGGAAATATTATCTCTCCTAGTTTTAAGACCTAGAAGGCTATTGAGGAAAAGTATACATAATTGTCTAGTGGTCGTACTACTATAGATCAGATCTCTGCTTATGAAGAAAATGAGAAGGTGAAGTATGCTATTTGCAATGGGTTATCTAAAAATGAGTGAGCTAAATTTCTTTCTTTGGATACTGCATATGAGGCATGGAAGAAGCTAGAAGACATGTATGAAAGAAATGAAAGAGTGAAATTGGCAAAGAAGCTAGCAGAAAAGCATAGATTTGTGAATCTGAAGATGGAAGAAGGTGAAGAGTTTACAAGTTTCTTTCAGAGGGTTGAACTGACTACAAATGAAGTTAAAAATCAAGAAGGAAAACTATTAGATGAAGACATAATTGAGAAGATCCTAATCACCCTACTGGACTACTACAGCAATAAGATCTCAATGATTGAAGAAGTGTATGATCCTAAGAAGTATACTTTGGAATAGTTGTTTGGCACCTTGCAAGCATTTGAGTTGAGAAAGTTCTAGAAAGAAGAAAAGATAGAAGAAAAGACAAAAACAACATTTAAGGCATTGAAGATTGAAGAGGAACCAGATAGTGATGGTGTTGATGAGTTGGAAGCAAACTTCACCAGGAAGTTGAAGAAAGGCATCAAAAAGTATAAAGGTATGTTTCCCTTTAAATTTTTTACTTGTGGTAATATTGGTCATTATGCTTCAATATTTTTGAATAGAGATGTGCATAAGAAGAACAAGGATTATAAGGATAAGGATAGGAAGGATAAGAAATATAAGAATTTGTACTATGTTAAAGAAGAAGTAGGAATTTTTTATGATGAATCTGAAAATGAGGTTGATGATAGTGAATGCATATTCTTAGCTTTGGAAAGTAGGTTTGTATCCACTAACCCTAGAAGATGTGTAAGCAAGAAGGCTCCAAAGAATAAGAGGAATAATATGGAAGGTACTTTGGTTACCACTTTTCATGCAAGACAGGATGAAGACTACTGGGTAATTGATAGTGGATGTTCTAATCACATGACCGAATATAAGAGTAAGTTCACTAAACTTGAGAAATATGATGGTGGTTTAGTTATGTTTGGTGATGATTTAGGAGCTAATATCTGTTGGAAAGGTTCAATTAGTTTTGATGGAGTGCACAATATTGATGATGTATATTATGTGAAGGGTTTGAGGCATAACCTTCTAAGTGTTGGTCAAATGTGTAGCAATGGTTTTAAACTTGTGTTTCAGAACAATACCTATGAAATCAGAAAAGGTTCCAAAAATGGAGATATGATTGCTTCTTGAAGAAGAACTCATGGAAACATCTACCAGATGAAGGGAGTTGATGGTCATTGTCTTGTATCTCAAATCAATGAAAGTTGGTTATGGAACTGGAGAATGGGACATGTAAATTTGGATAACCTTGTCAAGATCAGTGCAAAGGAGATTGTTCGAGGGTTGCCTAGAATCACAAGACCTGGTAATGCTATTTGTAAAAGTTGTCAATTAGGGAAGTAGACAAAATGCAACTTTAAGGGAAAAGAGCACTCTACTACTAGAATGTTGGAGTTAATCCATACCGGTCTCTATGGTTTGACTAAGACTAGAAGCCTGAATGGTGATAGGTATTTCATGGTACTTGCTGATGATTATACTCAAATGACATGGGTTGTTTTTCTTAGAGAAAAGACTTAGGCTTTAGATAGGTTTAAGGTATTCAAAGCAAGAGTAGAAAATGAAGTAAATTTGAAAATCAAGCATTTGAGATCTGATAGAGGTGGAGAATTCACTTTTGGATAATTTAATGCATTTTGTGAACAACATGGCATAAGAAGATAGTTTTCTGCCCCAATAACCCCTCAAGAAAATGGAGTAGTTGAAAGGAAAAATCAAACAGTACAGGAAGTTACTAGAACCATGATGAAAGTATCAAATGTACCAGATGTGTACTAGAGAGAAGTGATACATGATGCTATTTATATTCTTAATATATTTTTTTATTAGATACAATAGTACAAAGACTCCTACTATGAAGTAGAAGTAGATGCTATATTAAAAGAGATGATGAAAATCTTGGAAAGTTTGATGCTAGATGTGATGAAGGAATTTTTATTGGATACTCTACTACTAGAAAATCATATAGATGCTTTAACAAAATATTGAGAAAGATTATTAAAAGTGCTAATGTGAAAGTCGATGAAGACATGCATAGACCTATTGAGATAAGTGAAGTTGAACTTGGTGATCCTATCTATGGACATGTACCTAAAGAAAATAAGGAGAAGGAAGAAGAAGAGAAAGAAGAACAAGTGGAAGAAGAAGAAGAAGAAAATGAAATAGAACCTATTGTTAGGACTCCTAAGTATGTATAGAGGAATCATCCAGAAGATTAGATGATTGGAGATAAAAGTGAAGGTGCGAAGACAAGAAGCAGAGTTGTAGTTGAGATAAATTTATGTCTATTATCTAAAATTGAACCCAAATCTATGAGTGAAGCATGTGAAGATGAGAGTTGGATGAGAGCTATTAAAGAAGAATTGCAACAAATAGAAAAGAATCAAACATGGGAACTAATCCCTAGACTTATGAATAAAAATGTGATTGGTTCGAAATGGGTGTTCTGGAATAAGCTGAATGAAAGTGGAGAAGTTGTAAGAAATAAGGAAAGACTGGTATGTAAAGGATATTCATAAGTTGAAGGTATATATTTTGAAGAAACATTTTCCCCTATGGCTAGAATGGAAGTTATTAGGATGTTTTTTGCATTTTTTGCTCACAAGGACCTCAAAGTGTATCAAATGGATGTTAAGTTAGGATTTCTGAATGGTGAACTAGAAGAAGTGTATATGGAGCAACCTAAAGGGTTTTAGTTGTATGACAAATTGGACATGGTTTGTAAGTTAAAGAAGTCATTATATGGATTGAAGAAAGATCCTAGAGCTTGGTATGCAAGACTGGACAAATACCTGACAAAGCAAGGATTCAGAAAAGGTTCTGCTGACAATAATATTTACTTCAAAGTGCAAGGTAACAAAATTTTGATAGTAGTTGTATATGTTGATGATATCATTTTTGGTGGAAATGAAGGAATGTGTAAAAAATTTTCTAAAAAGATGCAAAAAGAATTTGAAATGTTTATGATTGGTGAATTGAATTTCTTCCTTGGTCTACAAGTGAATCAAACTAATAAAGGGATATTCATTTCACAATCTAAGTATGTTAAAGAATTGTTGAAGAAGTTTGGGATGGATGATTCCAAAACGGTTTGTACCCCTATAGTAGTTGGATGTAAACTGAGCAAAGATGATGAATATGCACTAAGACTGATCAAAGCAAATACAAATCTATCATTGGTGTACTATTGTATCTTACTACTACTAGACCAAATATTATGCATACAGTATGTTTAGTTTCCATATTCCAAGAAGATCCTAAATAAGAACATGTTATAATTGTAAATAGGATATTTAGATATCTTAAAGGTACACCAAACTATGGACTATGGTATCCTAAGAGTGATGATTTTACCCTGAGTGCTTATAGAGATGTTGATTAGGCTGGATGTGTAGATGACCGAAAGAGTACCAGTGGTGGTGCTTTCTTTTTTGGTGGAAGATTAGTTTCATGGTTGAGTAAAAAGCAAGACTTGGTTTCTTTATCCATTGCAAAGGCAGATTATATTGTTGTAGCATCCTACTGCACATAGGTTTTTTGGATAAAGAAAACACTGAAAGACATTGGTATGGTATCTGATGAGCCTCTTTCTATTTTCTATGACAACCCAAGTGCAATAAAAATTTCAAAGAACCCATTTATGCATTCAAGAACAAAAAAAATATCTATCAAGTATCATTTTTTGAGAGAAAAAGTGTTGGAGAATGAAGTCAGATTGGAGTATGTGAACAAAAAGGAACAGATTACAAACATATTTACTAAGGCTCTTTTGAAGGATAATTTTGATCATCTTAGGGAGAGGTTGGGGGTCATTTGACCTCCTAACTAGGTGCACATGAAGGTGCATCAATCCAGTGGATTCATATATTCTTTATTTATCTAGATTGATAAATGGGTCTACTCCGCAGGGGGAGTAGAAAAGGTTTCCATTGTTGCAGTATGAGTGTAATCCTAAGGGGAAGTAATCAGTGTTGATATTTTCCATTGATGTCAAAAGGGGAGAGAAAGTCAGGTGAAAAATAGTTGTAGAAGAAGAGAAGATTTTCTCTTAGGATATTGTGTAAATTTTTGTCTTTGATGGTTTTTCACATCATGTGTTGCCATCAATGACAAAGGGAGGGATTGTTGCAGGTTTGAGCAAGATTTGGTGGTGTTGTCATTGATGTCAACATAGTTCAATATGTTGCAGATTGTACATATATAGCTGAGATGTTGTTGAGATGTTGTGAGTACATGGAGATATCTTTATAGTGTTACAGATGTGTTGGTTTGATGAGTTTCCAAGTGATTTTGAGAAAATTAATAAAGAAGAGAATTCAAGGTGATGGAAGTGTTTAGATTGTGCTCTGGTATGTTCTCTACATTTCTACTATGTTGATCCTATACTTGTGTGGATCTAAAGGTTTGATGTTGGTGATCTTGTGGTGATACCTCTTGAGTTTTAGCTTTTGGTTTGATTCTACGTGAAAGTTACATTCACCAGTATGTGAACTATTTTGGCAGAGTTGGTCTTCTATGGACTGAGAGAAATATTATTGCTCTACATTCCTTCTCTATATTTCTTTAGATCTTGTGGATCTAGAATATATCTTGTGAAGGTATTTTTTTGTGCTCTGGAAAAGAGGTTTGAAGTTTGGTGATCTAGAAGTCATGTTTCAGTATTTTAGTGTGAGTTTATACAATTCGGTTGGACTAGTGAAATATGTTCAATGATTGAATTTTGTTGTTTTGTTGTGGATGAGATGTACTCTCATGCATAAGGAAGCGTGTCATGGAATCCATGTGTCATCTTCTTGTTGGGAAGTGTGCACATCAATGTTCATTTGTGTTTTCATTAGGTTTGGTCGACCTGGTGTTTACACTTCATTCAAAGAATTAAATTAATTTAAGTACGGGTGTGATTGTTTCGAGATATTATTTTTTGATCTCGAAAAATGTTTTTATTGGTCCACTCTTATTCCTTTCCATCGCGAGAATTTCAATTTTCCGACCTATTTTGAATTTATGAAATAAGGAATTTGTGGCTAACCATGGAGAAAGTTTCTAAGGTTGAGGGTGGTAGAAAAGCAAGTCGAGTTGTGAATATTTGTATGACGGTATGATGAAAAGTGACCAAAGTGAGCCAAAAATGATAACAGTAGAAGTGTGTGTGTGGGTGAGTTGTGATAGCAGTTCTTCATTATGTTGAAGGCAGTGAGATTAAAGTTTCTACAATCCCATGAATGTGTTAATTGTTATGGTGGATCTTTTTTTTCTCTTTTGTAGAGCCTCCCTGTTGGACAGTGAGTCCTTTTGTAGGAGTTTATGGTGAACTCCTCAAACACCCCAAAATCACTTGCAAGACAAAATAACTTCCACAAGAGAGAAATGGCAGAAATATTATGCTATCATTAAGATGTAAGAATGCCAAATTGAATATGGAAAAGTACATATGAAGCCTTGCTTATATAGGCAAGGTGGTGAGAATACATCCAAGAGGTGCATTAAATCCTACTACCCATAAAAGGTGGGAGGTTTTACCTACTTGTTAAATGACAAAACATGTGGCATAACCTCCTCAAGTGAAGATACGAGAGAGGTGGCACATAAATCCAGAAGAGGGTGAGAAACCCAACTACCCCATAACCTACCTAGGTAAAAATAGATAGTGCTTATGAGAGGTGGAACAACAAGCCAAAAGAGGATGTGTAAATTAACTACCCATGTGTGGGGAGAGAGTGACACATGTAGTTTTTTTATTTTGCAACATGTCCTCATATTAACCACTCCTAATAAACCTAAGCAAGCTTAAATAATAATGTGTAGGAAAAGGAAATACACCCTAACATAAGGAAATTAAAAAACCTACACTAACACCCCCCTTAATCATAGCTTAGGTTGGTGAAAAGACACAAATATGGGTCCTGGCTACTAGGCCATGTTAGGTACCCATGTACAAACCAATCTCTCACAACCAGAGAAAAGGAGAAAACTTAGTGGGACAAAAATCCTCCCCAAAAGAGAGATACAATAATTATATCCATCACAAATCCAATCAATCTATATCCAAAGAGAGATCATACAACCCCCCCATAATGAGATAATCTACTACAAGAAGA
The DNA here is from genome assembly GCA_007258455.2 of Sequoia sempervirens. Taxonomy (NCBI): domain Eukaryota; kingdom Viridiplantae; phylum Streptophyta; class Pinopsida; order Cupressales; family Cupressaceae; genus Sequoia; species Sequoia sempervirens. Next base: position 346,635,688 of record VDFB02000008.1, on the reverse strand, counting down.
AGCACTGGAAGTACACCACAGAGTAACACTGGAATCTTGAATGCAACAAGCAAGGAAAGATACTTATGTTTGCTACTGAAACCATATCAGAGTCACTGATTGACTCAAGGTGGAATCATGATAAATCAATAGCAAACCCGATGCCAAGGAACATTGGAAAACTCACAAACTAGCACATCTCTAGAATCTATGAAGCAACAGTTGATTGAAATATGATATGGAACTGAAATGAAGTGCAAAGAAAATGCAAACCTAATGCACACAAAAAAAGAAATAATGCATGCATTGATGAATGTTCACATCTACCTCCATGATGAAAAACAACTTCAAATTTGTGTAGATGAAAAAATCTAAAAAAATGTTCTACACCACTATGAAGTGCTCAAAACTAGCTTTCCATTGATATCATGTTTGCCAAAAAATGGACACCATGGTCAATAGTTATGAATTTTTCTAAAAAGTTGAATTTAGCCTACAGGATAAGGGTATTCTAGCCAAAAAAATCATATATGATTTGATTTCTAAAAAATATGTTCACAATGAGTAGACAAAAATAGAAACCCATAAATATTTTGAAGCTAAAAATAAAACCCATAAATCATTTTTCCTACAAATGAGTGGAAGCTATATTTCTAAAGAAAAAATGAAAAAATCTCCAATAAAAACAACTGTTGATGCCTTGGATTCAATGGCAAGGTTCTCTAGACCCCAACTTGCACCCAACAAAAATTTCACACCAAGATTGGTCCCTTAGATGAAGGAAGTAGTCTATAGCATTGAAGCTCTGATACCATGTATGAGTTGTTGATGAACTCAAGCACCCAAGATCACCTGTAAAACCAAGATAAGCCTTCCACACGAGAGCATCACAAGGATGAATTGTTGGAATATGGTGCAATAATTGAATATGATATTATCACACGAAATGATACAACATTCATCAGCACTCCCTTGAACTGGCTGATTTGATATTAGCTCATCTGAACATGATAGGAGGGAGAGGTGAGTGATGAATAAATAGCTAAATATGGGCATATGATTCCAAGAGGGGTAATAACTCCCAAATATCCAAAATATGTGGGAGTTATGCCCACTTGGAATTATATGCCCATATTTAACTATTTATTTAGTACTCACCTCTCCCTCCTATCAAGTTTAGATGAGCTAATATCAGCTTAGCTAGTTCAAGGGAGTGATGATAAATATGGGCATATGATTCCAAGAGGGGTAATAACTCCCAAATAACCAAAATAGGTGGGATTTATGCCTACTTGGAATTATATGCCCATATTTAGCTATTTATTTAGTACTCACCTCTCCCTCCTATCAAGTTCAGATGAGCTAATATCAGCTCAGCTAGTTCAAGGTAGTGTTGATGCATATTGTATCATTTTGTCTATGATAATATCATATTCAATTGTTGCACCATATTCCAGCAATTCATCCTCATGTTGCTCTTGTGTGGAAGGATTATCTTGGTTTTGTAGGTGATCCTGGGTGCTCGAGTTCATCAACAACTCTTACACCTTGTTTGTGGACAGTGAGTCCCTTTTGTAGGAAATGAGCCTTTGTACTTGGATAGTGAGTCCTCTTCTGGGCAATGAGCCCTTGGTAGTGAGCCTTTGTTTTATAATATTTATATTGTGAGCTAACCCTCACCATGGTTTTTCCCTCATTGGGATTTCCACATAAAAAATATGGTGTTCATTGTGTTGATTTACTTTTTTTTATTTTTGTTTCATGCTCTTACTTAATAACATAATAGTGTGATTGTGGAATTAACAAGTATTCAAGTTTTTAAGTTTGAATTCCGTGACAACTAATTCACCCCCCCTCTTAGTTGTTTTGCACCTATTTAACATGTAGAAGCCAAGACATGAAAGATCTTGCATGAAAATGGTGTAGAATGAGAATGAGAGTTATAGAATGAGAATGAGAGTTAGAGAGTGAGATAGATCAAATAGAGTGAATAGAATATGAGAATGAGAAGTTAGAATGGAGAAAAGGCATGAAAATGACCATTTTCGGTACATCTACAAGCCATGGAGGTGTTACAATTCACGAATAGGTGGGAATTGTAAGTCCCAATGGCTAGTAGTCAATATTTTTGGGAGGTTTGTGTGATGTGTAGATGTATGTGCATCATGCTAGTTTTCACAAAAAAAATTCACTTAAAAGATAAAAAATGAAGGGGTTAGAGACACCATTAAGGTTAGGTGAAAGGGGACTTACATTATCAACTTTAATTATGCTAAAGGGAAGGTTATGGAATTCAAAATTGCATGAGGTGCAATTTTCAACATTACATTTTTCCCCACTTTAGCGAGCATTACATGTGTGAGCTAAAGTAGAGAGAAAGAGGTTGAAGAGAATATACCTAGGATGAAAAGGATGCAGGTCTTCAATCTAATATATGCAATGGAGAAGCTGAGCTAGGACATGAAGAGGAAATTGGTCTTCCTTCTTGCAACTCTAACTACAATATCACCACAAACATGTTAGCTATAGACAAACATGCTAGGTGAAAAGGGGAAAATAAACATGAAAAAAAATGTAGAAATGATATAATCTGATCAGATAAGAGACATCATTGATAGGTAATGATAGGAAGCTAGAGACCATACGACAAGAAAATATAAATATGTGTGATATAGAAAAAGACCGCAAGGGATGAGAACCCCTATCATGAAAAGACAAGATAAGTCTAGTCAAGTTTCCACCAAGCTAAACGACTAGATCAAGAGACATCAATATTTTTAAGATGTGTTATTTTTGAGACATGATAAGAAATGAAAATAATCAAACATGATAGCCCCCCTTAGGATAATGTGTGCTATGTAAATGAGCAGATGTCATTCTAAGGAGAATAGAAGATAGAGAGATGTTGTGGCATGAAATACATGGCAAGATGTATTCATGGAATGTTGTCACACAAGGGACAACACATAGAATCCACAACATCAAGAATAGTAGAGATGAAGAAATCAAGATCATAGGGGGATCTAAGTATTCAGGGTCATAACTAATCATAAATGTATATAGATAAATATAATATAATATGTATGAACTATCATCACTCCCCAAATAGATTGGAATGGGAAGAAGATGCTGTAAGTATGGAGGTGTTGTCTTTGATGTCAACCAGTTAACTAGTCAACTGGTTGCGATTGTCATTGATATCATATTGGTTGTATATGTCAAGGATATTTAGAAAATTGTAATAGAGAAAGGTTGCAGGTATTCATTGTTTGCTCTAGGTTTTTCTCTAGAATGTGTTGCTATGCTAGTGAGGATCTAAGGTATTGTTCATGACTGTTGGAAGCGACTATACCCAGATTTTGGGTTTTTGGATCATTGTACAGTGTGAGTTATGTTAAATATCAATTATGAACCATGATTTTTTGTGTCTGGCTGAGGTCTAGGAGAAATGTAGTTGCTCCATATTTCTACTTTTTTGAGCCTTATGACTTGCAATTTTCAGGATAAGTTGAAGAGGTCGTGGTCAATTTAATTTTGTTATTTGAAAAGATTGGATTGTGCTAAGGTAGCATGTGCTTAATTGATTTATGATGCAGAGGGTCAGGGATCTTGAATGAAATTCTTCAAGTTACGAGAATATCAATGGTTCACTCACAACCTTTCAACTAGGCACCAACCTGGAGATAAGGCCTCAACTTTGCATTCATGACCTATTTGCTTCCCTTGTGGTTCCAAACAATTGAAATGATCTCAAAGGACTTAACCTAACTTGACTCAAATGGGTTTCAAGCCCTAACCCTATGTTTTGAACAAAACTCACCTTTGCTCCACAACTAGCCTTCTAGCCCTATTAGGCCTTTGGCGAAGGATTCTTGACTTTCCCTCAAAATTTACAAATGAACCTCCAATCTAAAGATTGTTTCAGATGTTCTTTGTGATGGAAAACAACATATCAACTCCTTGGCATCACTTGTTTCAGACAATCTTTCTTACTACCCTACTATTTCCTCAAAATTAGGCCTAATTAGCCCTATTTCTCAAAGCAACCCCTCTTCAAATTTTTCCCCTAACCTTGAAACTCTCAACAATCTTCCAAAACATTCCCAAACCAAAGATTTTTAGACTTTTAATCTTCTATGTTACCCTTAATATGCCCAATTACAAAACCCTCCCTAATTTGGCTTAAAACTAGGGCTTTTTTATTCTAGGACTTCCAAACACTTCCAAGTCTTGAATTTTAACTTTTCACCATTAATTAAACATTTCTCAACTACTACAACTCAAAAATGTACCTCTTGTTAAGGCAGATTCTCCACTGCTATACCCTAGTGTCCATCTTCATGCCTTTTCCTTTGCTAATTCACTGTGCACATGTTAGTTTTCCTCTTCCCTACACATTTCTTTGTTAGTTTCTTATGATACATGTCATATGTGATCCATTTCATATACTTTCAGTCATTATACTCCATGAAATGGATCATTACATCATTAAAAACTCTCAAAACAGAGCAAAAACTGTATTTTCATGTAGACAGTCAGCAAAAACATGCAAGAATTGATCTATTTCCTTTATCAAAACATGTGAAAGGTATCAAAGATTGTATATACAAACCGCTAAGTTAACCAAAAGCAGATAACTTCAATAGAAATCAATGGATCATCAAGAAAACACAGAAAATTGCTTGAAAACAAGAATTTTGTTGAATTTTCTAAGGATAGTCCGTACAAAGCTTTCACCAATCACCTAACCTCCGTACAAATGAACATTTTAGGGTTATAAACCCATTCTCCAACTGATCCAACCGATTTGGATTGATTACATTGCTTAATTAATAAAAAACACATAAAATCCCTTTTCCCACCTAAACTAAAATTCAAAAATTTGAAATTGCAAACTTGAAATTTATTAAAAACCACCACCTAAAAACTATTGGATCTTCAATATCAAAGTTTATTTGACCTACTTAAAGCATAAGATCACTAATCAAACCCCTAGAACATAATTTTCCCTTTACATTGCATTTTTAACCTAGATTCCTTATCAGGAACCTTAGAACTTTTAACATTCTCATTACATTTATTCATCCCAAATGCCATTATAGGCTCCAATAGGTCATAATTGATGTTTTGACTTGCTTGGAAGGTCCTCCTAACCCCTGCACTCTCCTGGTTCTTGAATAACTCCTTGAAGGCCTTGGGTGCTCCTACACCATTCTCCCCAAGAAAGAAAGAACTCTTGCCCCAAGAAGTGTCCCATGTGTTGCCACCAAAATACCTTTTGCTCTCATGTGTTTTCATATTCCAATGAGTAGGTATGTAGTCCCCCAAAGTCACTATCTTCCTCTTCTTCCAGTCTGCATTCTTGACAGAATCAAAATATGGATTAGTGTGTCCTCTTTGCTGCTTGATAATAGTAGGTTCTTGTGCCTTGCTCCTGCCCTCATTCCACTGTCTCCTTTGTGAAAGAACTCCACCATTATCACCCTCATTTATAGGGAATTCAATGCCTCCAACCCTGATACTGTCCAAATCCCACAAGGTCTGATTTGAAGGACTGTCCACCTCATAAGCCTGCTGCAACTTATCTTTTTTCAGCTTACCAATGCCTTCCCCTGTTTCACCCTACTTATTCACCTACAGACTCTTCTCAAAACAAATCACAAAACTATCATTAGACTGCTCCAAAGGTAAAGGAACCAACTGATATCTAACATCTCCTTTGTGAACCAAATATGTGTTAAGAAACCCATCATGCAATGTTCTTCTAACATACTGCCATGGCCTTCCCAAGATGATATGACCACAAGTCATTGGAATGACATCACAAAGCACCCTATCCTGATATGAACCAATTGAGAAATCAACAAAAGCTCTCTTACCAATCTCTACATGTTGTCCTTGAGTTACCCAAGTGGCCTTGTAGGGAGTAGGATGATCAAAAGTTTCAATCCCTAACTTGGTTATCATATCAAGTGAAACTAAATTGCTATGTGACCCTGAATCTATGAGCAATCTGCAGATCTTACCATGACTAAGACAATTTGTTTTGAAAATGGTTACCTTTGGTTCTTGATGAAGTCTTTCTCCTTGCTTGATCATAAGAAACTCACCATCAGTCACAGGGTCTGCCATAAATGTTTTTGGTTCCTCCTTCTTGTACCAAGTTAGCTCTCCTTTCTCTGCCCCTATCAGCTTGTTCCCATTTAGGACACTTGAAGGAAGGATGCCCTGGTTCATTGCAATTGAAACATCTACCTGTGAATGGTCCTCTACCTTATCCAAATCTGCCTCCTCCTCTAGGAGTGTATCCACCTCTTTGATCAGAAAATGCTTCTTTACCCTTGTCATTGCTGCTCTTATCATTACTACCTTGTCCTTGCTCTCTATTACCTCTGCCCCTGTTTGAACTACCTCCTCTTCCACCATTGTTTGATCTTTCTTGCTTCCTTTTCACCTTTGCTTCTGCTCTAATGGCCAACTGAAAACATTCTCCCAATGTCCTTGGAAATTGCAAGCCAATCTCATCTTGTAGATTGTACCTCAAGCCATTGATGTACTTGGCTATTTTCTCATCCTCTTCTTCATAACCTCCTCTGATACTAAGCTTGTGAAATTGCTCAGTATAGGACATCACATCCAAGTCCTTTTGCTTTAAATTCTACCTCATCCTTTTCACATGAATGGTACGATTAGATGGTAGGAACTGCTTGTTGACCAAACTCTTCATCCTTTCCCATGTAGAGACTTTTGCCAATCCTCTAGCCAACCTATCATTCTGAAAACTAGTCCACCATGTCAATGTTGTGCCTCTCAACTTGGTTTTAGCAAACTTAACCTTCCTCTCTTAATCCATCTCCTCAAATTCAAAGTAGTTTTCTAAGGCATCAAGCCGTCCCAACACTTCCTCACTATCCATCTTCCCTTGATAGATAGGAAAGTCTATGTGACTCTTCCCCCCATGACCCTGTACTGCCTTCAACAATCTCAATAACCTCCTTTCCTTAGGGTCCTCTATATCATTTGCTTGTTGTTCCTGATTTACCCTCACATGCTCTTCATCTTCATCATTGTTTTCTTGGTCTTCTTGTTCTTCTCTCCTCCTACTCCTCTCAAAGTTATTGATCCTTGCTTGCATAGTGTCTCTCTCTCTTCTCCATTTTCTTTCCTCTCTTTCTCTTGCTGCTTCTTGTTCCCTTCTTTCTCTTCTCTCCCTCTCCAAGATCTCCTTCAACTCTTCCAACTCTCTTGCCAATTGGTTCTTTGGTGCCATTGTTATTTCTCCAATCCCTAAAGGACCTACTCGGTGCTTTGATACCACTCTGATGTAGAGGGTCATGGATCTTGAACGAAATTCACCAAGTTACAAGAATATCAATGGTTCACTCACAACCTTTCAACTAGGCACCAACCTGGAGATAAGGCCTCAACTTTGCATTCATGACCTATTTTCTTCCCTTGTGGTTCCAAACAACTGAAATGATCTCAAAGGACTTAACCTAACTTGACTCAAATGGGTTTCAAGCCCTAACCTCTATTTTGAACAAAACTCACCTTTGCTCCACAACTAGCCTTCTAGCCCTATTAGGCCTTTGGCGAAGGATTCTTGACTTTTCCCTCAAACTTTGAAAATGAACCTCCAATATAAAGATTGTTTCAGATGTGTTTTGTGATGGAAAACAACATATCAACTCCTTGGCATCACTTGTTTCAGACAATCTTTCTTCTAACCCTACTGTTTCCTCAAAATTAGGCCTAATTAGCCCTGTTTCTCAAAGCAACCCCTCTTCAAATTTTTCCCCTGACCTTGGAACTCTCAACAGTCTTCCAAAACATTCCCAAACCAAAGATTTTTAGACTTTTAATCTTCTATGTTACTCTTAATATGCCCAATTACAAAACCCTCCCTAATTTGGCTTAAAACTAGGGCTTTTTTATTCTAGGACTTCCAAACACTTCCAGGTCTTGAATTTTAACTTTTCACCATTAAGTCAACATTGCTCAACTACTGCAACTCAAAAATGTACCTCTTGTTCAGGCAGATTCTCCATTGCTATACCCTAGGGTCCATCTTCATGCCTTTTCCTTTGCTAATTCACTGTGCACATGTTAGTTTTCCTCTTCCCCACACATTTCTTTGTTAGTTTCTTATGATACATGTCATATGTGATCCATTTCATAGATGTTCAGTCATTATACTCCATGAAATGGATCATTCCATCATTAAAAACTCTCAAAATAGAGCAAAAATTGTATTTTCCTGTAGACAGTCAGCAAAAACGTGCAAGAATTGATCTATTTCCTTTATCAGAACATGTGAAAGGTATCAAATCTTGTAAATACAAACCCATAAGGCAACCAAAAGTAGATAACTTCAATAGAAATCAATGGATCATCAAGAAAACACATAAAATTGCTTGAAAACAAGAATTTTGTTGAATTTTCTAAGGACAGTCCATACAAAGCTTTCACCAATCACCTAACCTCCATAAAAATGAACATTTTAGGGTTATAAACCCATTCTCTAACTGATCCAACCAATTTGGATTGATTACATTGCTTAATTAATAAAAACCACTTAAAATCCGTTTTCCCGCCTAAACTAAAATTCAAAAATTTGAAATTGCAAACTTGAAATTTATTAAAAACCACCACCTAAAAACTATTGGATCTTCAATATCCAAGTTTATTTGACCTACTTGAAGCATAAGATCACTAATAAAACCCCTAGAACATAAGTTTCCCTTTACATTTCATTTTTAACCTAGATTCCTTATTAGGAACCTTAGAACTTTTAACATTCTCATTACATTTATTCATCCCAAATGACATTATAGGCTCCAATAGGTCATAATTGATGTTTTGACTTGCTTGGAAGGTCCTCCTGACCCCTGCACTCTCCTGGTTCTTGAACAACTCCTTGAAGGCCTTGGGTGCTCCTGCACCAATTTATGTGTTTCACACTATTTCTGGTTGACCTTGTGTTAAACACTACTTACAAATATCATGGAAGTGTGTTGGGACTTTTTTAGGTCCTCATTTAGTGTGTGTTTGGGTCACCCTCATTCTAATTCCACCGTAGAATGTTTTTGCATTGACCTAATTTGAATTTGTAAATATAAATGGTGTGTGATTGATGATTTTCAAAGTTGAAGATGGTATAAATATAAGTTTATGTTGTGAAAAGGGTGAGTGAAAGCAAGAGAAAGATAGATGTGAAATGGTGTGTGTGATGTGAGTTTGAGAAGATTAGTGTGGAATCTAATTGTAGAGTGTTTGGAGGTAGTGAGTTGAAGGTGTAATCTATCATTCAAGCATGTTTGGAAGTGTGTGAGTGAATTGTGGTGGAAATATCCATTATATTGAGACTATTTTCTCTCTATAACAAATATCTTTTGTCTTCTTTTGTAATCCTATGGTAGTGATCCTTTCAGGTGGTTAAACCTTACTAGACAGTGATCCTCTATTGGTAGTGATCCTTTCGGGTGGTTAAACCTTACTAGACAGTGATCCTCTATTGGTAGTGATCCTTTGTATTAGATTTTGATATTCTCTATATTGTGAGCTAATCCTCACTATGGTATTGGGTTTTCCATGTAAATATGGTGTTATTTTGTGTTTGGTTTTGCTTCTTTCAATTTCTACTTTTACACTTAATGATTAATCATATTAGAAAAGTAAAGTATTTGTGAATGATTATAGATCTAATTTTTGGTGAAAGTATTTAAAGGGTAAATTTACTACAACTGGTTCACCCCCTCTTAGTTGTCTTGTTCAACAATTGGTATCATAGCTTGGTTCCTTGAAGAAGAGCTTAACCACTTGAGGAAGGTCCGAGATGGTGAGAAAGATCACTATTGAGTATCCTAGGTTCAATTGGACTAACCATTCCCACTAGAAAATTAAGATGGAAGGATATCTGGAATACTATGGATATGATATTGAGATGGCTTATAATACTATATACACTCCTCCATCTAATGGTCCAAGTACATATGATGAAATCAAGGCACATGAAGCAAATAATAAGGCAAAGTTCATTCTGAGGAATAATCTTTCACATTTCAAATTGATTAAAGTTCAAAATATGAAGATTACTAAAGATTTCTAGGTAGGATGCATTGGAAAATATTCATGGAGATGAAAAGCTTAAAGAAGAAAAGTTACAAAATTTGGAGGCATAGTTCGAGATCCTACATATCTCTGAAGATTAGAACATTAAATCCTATGTAAAAAGAGTGGATGGGCTGGTAGGTGGAATGCAGAGCCTTGGTGTTATAGTAGATGAATCCAAGATTGTAAAGAATATTTTGAGAACTCTCCTTGATGCATATAGTGAAAAGGTATCTACTATTGAGAAATTTATAGATTATAAGACTTGTACTAAAGATATTTTATTGGGTACTCTAAAATCATTTGAAATGAGAAATCTTACCTTGAGAAATGGATCTAAGACAAAAACTGCTTTCAAAGCTATGAAAGTTGAAGATTTGGAAGAAGAGAACCTTGATGAAGTGGAAGCTAACTTTGTGAGAAGGATGAAAAATTGATTTGGTAAGTATGAAGGTAAGTTACCCTTTAATTACTTTAGAAGTGGAGAAATATTTCATTATGATTCAAGATGTTTGAAAATATCTAAGAAGAAAAAACATAGATTAAGTAGAGAAAAAAAGGGAAGACGATTAAGAGAGAATATTATGTGAATGAGGATGCTGGTATTTCTGATGAAGAATATGATTATGTAGATTTAGATGAAAATGAATGCTTGTTATTGGCTATAAAAGATGAATATTCTTTTGCTAATACTGAAAGATAGGTAAAGGAAAGTGCTTCAGAGAAAGTTGCAGATACTGTAATTTTTTCTATTCATGCTAAACAGGAAAATAACTACTAGGTTGTTGATAGGGTTGTTCACATCACATGACTAGTGATGAGAGTAAGTTTGTTAAACTTGAGAAATAGGATGGAGGCTTAGTTAATTATTGAGATGATAATGGTGCTAAGATTTGTGGGATAGGTTCAGTTAGTTTTGATGGAAAGCATAATACTAATGATGTCTACCATGTTAAGGGTTTAAGGCATAATATCTTGAGTTTTCGATAGATGTGTAGTAAAGGATATAATCTTGTATTTGAGGATGAAATATTTGATATCATTCTGAAGGAAATATTTATCAACCTAAGGGTGTTGATGTATTATGCTTCATGTCTCAGATTCATGACAATTGGTTATGGCATCGGAGGATGTGTCATATGAATTTTAATAATTTAGGGTGGATCCGTGCAGTGCAAGATATAAGAGATTTACCAATGATTACAAAGCCTATTAATTTTTTTGTAAGGATTGTCAATTTGGAAAGCAAGAGAGAAAATACTTTAGGTCAAAGGAACAATCTACAACCAGAATACTGTATTTGATTCATATATATCTTTGTGGTCCTACAAGGGTGAGAAGTCTACAAGGTGATAGGTACTTTATGCTTCTGATTGATGATTACTCTAGATATACATGGGTTACTTTTCTCAAAGAAAAATATGATGCATTTGATATATTCAAGGCATTTAAGGCTATGGTTGAGAATGAAGAAAATTTGAGAATAGTATGATTGAGGTCTGAAAGAGGTGGTGAATTCACCTCCAATGAGTTTAACATGTTTTGTGAAGTTCATGGAATAAAGATAAATTTTTTTTCTCCTATAACTCTGCAAACTGGAGTTGTTGAAAGAAAGAATAGAACGATTCAAGAAACTTCTAAATATATTATTACAGAAGTAGGTCTACCGGAAGTTTACTAGAGAGAAGCTATTCATACTATTTTTTGTGTGTTCAATCAAGTTCAAGTAAAAGATAATAGTACTAAGACCCCCTCCAAGCTATGGTGTGGAAGAATTCCTATTTTCAGATATTTTAAGGTATTTGTAAGTAAATGTTATATTAGAAGGGATGAAAAAAATCTAGGGAAGTTTGATGCTAGATGTGATGAAGGTATCTTCCTTGGATACTCTATCAAAATAAAATCTTACAGATGTTTCAATAAAAGGCTAAGAAATATTGTAGAGAACACAAATGTAAAGGTGGCTGAAGAATTAAAGAATTCAATTAAAGTTGATGAATATTTATTAGATGAACCTGACTAGATAGAGGTTGAAGAAATTGTGGAAGAACATGAAAAGTAGAATGAAGAAAATAAGCTTCAATGGTGTCCACAAAGACACCTAAATATGTGCAAAAGAATCATTTAAAAAACTATATCATTGGAGACAAGAGGAAAGGAGTATTGACAAGAAGCAAAGAAACTGCTATTGGTGAAATAAATTTGTGTTTACTTTCTAAATTTGAACTGAAAGTAGTAAGTGAAGAATGCAAATATGAGCATTGGATGAAATATATGAAATAAGAACTTCTGTAGATTGAGAAAAATAAAACTTGGAAATTTTGGTCCCTAGATCAACAGATAAAAACATAATTGGATCAAAATGGGTATTCAGAAACAATTTGAATGAGAATGGAGAAGTGGTCAAAATAAAAGAAAGACTTGTGTGTAAGGGCTACTCACAAGTAGAAGGTATATATTTTCAAGAGACCTTTGCTCTGGTGGCAAGGATGGAAGCTATCAAAATGTTTTTGGCATTTGCTTCACATAAATATTTCAAGGTTTATCAGATGGATGTAATGTCTACATTTTTGAATGGTGAATTGGAAGAAGAAGTGTACATGGAACAACTGAAAGGATTTTAGTCATCATATCAACTGGATATGGTCTATAGATTGGAGAAGGCTTTATGTGGATTAAAGCAAGATCCTAGAGCTTGGTATGCAAGGTTGGATAGATATTTGATTCAATAAGGTTTCAATAAAGGTACGACATATAAAAATTTGTATTTTAAAATTGAAAATGACAAGATCTTTATAGTAGTTGTATATGTTGATGGCATTATCTTTGGAGGAAATGAAAAAATGTGCAATTTTTTTGTTGAAGAAATGAAAAAAGAGTTTTAGATGTCTATGTTTGGTGAAATGAATTTGTTTCTTAGGCTGCAAATCAATCAAATAGAAAAAGGAATTTGTATTTCACAGTAAAAATATTTGAAAGAGATGTTGAAGAAGTTTGGAATGGATGGTTCCAAACTAGTATGCACTCCTATGGTGATTGGCTGCAAATTAAGTAAAGATGATTTTCCTAAGGCTACTCAGAGTGAGTACAGATCTATGATTAGAGGACTGTTGTATTTAACTACTACTAGACTAGATATTATGCATGCAATTTTTCTTGTGGCAAGATTTCAAGAAGACCCTAAAGAGACACATGTTGTTAAGAGGATATTCTAATATTTGAATGGAACTGGATGATTCCACAATACTGGTTTACAATTTTTGGCCAAACTGGACATTGAACTGAATTTTTTTAACTAAATATTCACTTTCAAGCACCTATAGCAGCTAAACCGTGAGGAATTTGAAGATGATATAAACTAGTGATTTGTGACATTTTATCTTTAGATTCTAAATATACTTTTTTCAAAAAAATTGGAATCAAAATGCAGTTCTTTTTCCTTCCTCAATGGAATTGTAATCCAGTTTTGTGGGTTTACCCCACTTTGGATTATGGCTTGTGGTATCCTAGGATACTGATTTTACACTAAGTGCCTACACATATATAGATTGGGCAGGTTGTGTTGTAGAAAGAAAAAGTACAAGTGGTGGTTCATTCTTTTGTTGGTTGTAGATTGGTGTCATGGTTGAGTAAAAAGCAAGATTCAGTTTCCTTATCCACTATAGAAGTTGAGTGAATTGCTGCAACATCTTGTCGTACACAAGTTTTGTGGATGAAATAGACATTAAAATATATCATAGCAATTTATGATCATCCCATTTATATCTTTTGTGATAATACAAGTACAATTAACATTTCAAAGAATCTAGTGATGCACTCAAGGAAAAAGCAAATATCTATCAGGTATCACTTTTTGAGAGAGAAGATTATGGAGAATGAAGTAAAGCTTGAGCATGTGCATACAAAGGATCAAATTGATAACATATTTATGAAGGCTCTTCCTAAAGATAATTTTGAGTATCTCCAAGAGAAGTTAGGGGTCATTGCCCCTCCTTTCTTGAACTATATGGATATGGAGATGCATCAGTCCGATGGATTTATGGATCTATCTTTCTTCTAGACTAGTTTTTGGTGGCTACCTCTCAAGGGGAGCAAGTAGTATATTGTGTTGTAATTGGAATTTTTTTTGGGTGTACTCCTAAGGGAGAGTATTTAGTGTTGATAATTTTCTTAATGAAAAAGGGGAAAAAATGTTAAATTATTTTTTCGTTTCCATTGATTTCAAAGGGGGAGAAGAGTATCATGTGAAAAAAAAAATAGTTGGGAAAGAGTATCTACTAAGGGGGAGAAAGTAAAATCATGAGAAAGTGTGTTCAAAACTATTGTGTTGTCCTTAATGGTTTTGCACATCATGTGTTTCCATTAATTAAAAAGGGGGATATTGTTGCAATTATGGAGCTGTTGTCATTGATTTCAACTGGTTGTTGTTGTCATTGATGTCATATTTGTTGTATATGTCAAGGATATTGAGAAAATTGTAATAGAGAAAGGTTGCAAGTATTCAATGTTTGCTCCAAGTTTTGCTATGGAATGTGTTGTTGTGCTAGTGAGGATCTAAAGTATTGTTCATGATTGTTGGAAGATACTATATCCAGATTCTATATTTTTGTATTGTTGTACAATGTGAGTTATGTTCACTAGTTGTGAACCGTACTTTTTTGTGTGTCTAGCTGAGGTTCGGGAAAAATGTAGTTGCACTGGATTTTTTCTTGTTCAAGCCTTATGACTTACGATTTTTAGGATAAGTTGAAGAGGTCATCTTCAAGTTAATTTTTTTATTCAAAAAGATTAGATCATGCTAAGGTAGTGTGTGATTAATTTATTTATGTGTTTCACACTAGTTTTGGCTGACCTTGTGTTAAATACTACTTACAAAGATTATGGAAGCATACAGGGACTTATTTAGGTCCTCATTTAATATAATGACCCTCATTGTATTCTTCAAGGTAAAATGTACCCATGATCTATAATTCTTATAGAGCTCAAAATTTCTTTTAGATCATTGATCTAATGACCCATGTTGTACTCAATGAGATAAAATGTACCCACAATCTATAATGTTCATGAGACCCAAAATTGTGGGCCCCATGAGGATTGTAGATCAGGGGTACATTTTACTTTGTGGAATACAAAAAGGGCCCTTATATTATATTATCAATCAATGGTGGAAACTAAATATTATAAATGTGGTCCTTAAGCAACTAATAATTATGATTTTACTATTGGTGAATTAATATCAATTTCTACTATAATTTATAAAATTTAGGTGAATTTAATCTAATGATGTATAAAATATTGTGGTGAATTTTTTAGTTAATTTTTTCAATAAAATAAATTCTTTTGCAATTTAAATAAGACTATGAAACTGGTATTTTTGTATGTGGGACTTTCTTACACTTCTAGGGTTTTGAACCTAAAAAAAGAGAGATACAAAAACCTTAATGCTTCATTCAAGAACAAACCCTTGAGATTTAAATGCAAAGGAGATTGAAATATATCAAAGAATATTTTCCTAAAGGATGAAAACTAATAAAGGGGTTGACCACTAATGCAAAACTTGGAAAATGCAAGATGTTTGAAAACACACTATGATATGAAAAAGACCTAGAAATACAAATAGATTGTAACATAAAACTATGAGATTTAAAGTGTGCACTTGGAAATTGGAGAAAGATGGAATGGAGCTTTGGAATCCTAAAGTTGCTGATTTTTAGGCCAACTAGGACTCATACGCCAAGCTGGGCAACTTAGTCTTGCTTCAGGTGAACAATACCGGAATAGGTTTCAGACAAAAGGCTACTCAGATTTGCAAAAATCTCTATCATAATCCTACAGTGGGACTCATTCACCAATAATGGTGAATCATTCCACTTTTAGATTTATAGAAATTTAAAAGTGGAATCTGTAGCTCTTGGTCTGCTCTTTTGCTCCTGATTTAGATCTTGGTCCAAAACTGTCAAATTCAACCTATAGGTCTTCTCCAAGCTTCTCTTAGGGATTTGAAAACTTTGAATGGATTTTTCAACTTGATGACAACTTTTCCAACCTTTTTCTTTGAAAAATCTGCAACCTAAACCTGAAATCACATGCAAAGAGAGGGAAAATTATTGTGGGGTTAGTGAATAGGGCTTTGCCTTGGTCAAACCTCGAGTTGGTAATTAAACCCTTGAAATGAAATGAAATATATGAAAAGAGAATGATGAATTAACAAAAGGAAATGATTCTACAACTCACCAAACTCTTGAAGTAGAATTCTACAAACATGCAAGTAATGGCTCTAATGGATGTAGACTTGAAAATGCTTACAATGCTTAGAATGCTTGATAGATTGATTTGGGGGGGGATGAATAGAAAAACCTTGTATTTATAATTGATTATACAATAATTATTGAAAATACATCATCACAAACTAACCTTAGATCTTAGAAAGTCAAAACCCACCAAAAATTTGAATTAACTTTGAATGCCACTCTGGGTGAATGGATCCCACCTAAGGGGACTCATTCACCCAAAATGATGAATGGGTCCCACCTTAGGAATTTGAGGTGGGTTCAAGATTTAAATGTTTTAAATGATGTTTATCAGGTTTATTTTAAAAAATACTCATAAGTAAGGCCTATAGATGCCAAATGGGGCCAATTAAAGCATAAGAAAGCCTAATTATTAATGATAAGCCTAGAAAAGTGTGAAAGTGTGTTACAACAATTCACAACACTTAGGTAAGGTACCATTAAAATACTTAATAGTTCACAAGGGCCCAAGACCTAATGTGAATGTATTAACCACATTACAACACTAAATCAAGGAAAAACTAAGCCAACATCCACAAGAAGGACCCAAATGAGCATGAAAATGTCCAAAGATCCATTTTTCTACACTACATTTAGCCCCCACTTTATTTAGAGGAGGAACTTGCTTCTAACTTGCACTAAAGTAGACAAACATGCACATCAAGAGGGATCCAAATGCACCCATGTTGGAAAGATGAGACAACAACAATCAAGAGGGGTTATCAAGCCCCCATGATCAAGATCCTATGGCAAACCAAACATAAGCACAAAGGAACACACATGACAAGGCCAATCATACACTACCAAAGATGAAAAGAAAGAAAGGAAAGAAAATAAAGAAATAAGGGAATTAGATCAAGCTTCAATCATTTTTCCACCATGATGTGGATCAAAT
Organism: Sequoia sempervirens; assembly: GCA_007258455.2. Taxonomy (NCBI): domain Eukaryota; kingdom Viridiplantae; phylum Streptophyta; class Pinopsida; order Cupressales; family Cupressaceae; genus Sequoia; species Sequoia sempervirens. The sequence goes on along the minus strand of VDFB02000008.1, from coordinate 346,618,414 downwards.
CTAGGTTGTTTGCTCATAAAATGCATACTCACTTTGAGGTGATGGAACTCCTGGCTATCCACCAAGTGAGAAGTCCGAAAAGGTGAGAAACATACACTCATGGTTGGTTTGTACTCACACACATGCAAGTGGCTATGGGGAAAGTCATTCCTCAGATTGGGATTCTTGCTCAACCATACCAAAGTTATACCTCCTGATAACTTTAATAAGGAACCACAAAAGAAAATGAATTTCTGAGCTTCATGAGACAAGCAAAACTTCATATGCTTGGAGCTCATGAACAAATGCAATGGCACTATAGGCATGCAAGTTGTGTTATAATGCAAGGTGGCCATATAACAAATGCAAAATGCAACATGAAAAGAATGTTAAAAGGAGTTTTTCTTAGTTCATGAGAGGTCTTTAAATTAGGTAACATTGTAGCTAATGTCTCCAAGAGAGGACCAATCAAAGATTAGAATATTCACAACTTAGGGGATGTAATGTGTCACATCAAGCCACCAAGAGGAATGCAATATGCTAAGATAGATCATGCTCATGAAGGAAACTATTCCCAATTTCATCCACAAAGTGACAAACACATCGTATGAAGTAAGAAGGCTACATTAAGAACCATGAAAAAGGAAAAATGCAAAAGAATAATGCCAATGTATGCCCCCACTTTAAAGGAATTGCTACACACCAAACTGTGAGCAATTAATTTAAAGTAGCAAATAAAAGATTCAAACAAGAAAGAAGACATGAGAGCCAACATGGAAATCCCTATGCTAAGTCATATGTTTCTGAGTAAAGCTACATCATGCAAGAGAAAAAGAAAAGAAAAGAAAGGGATTTCCTCCAAAATGAAAATACAAAACACATAAGGGATCTATGGATTTGGGGTCAATATGTTCTTTGCTATAGTGTTTTGTAAGGAGATTGAAACTGCCATCATCCCCCAAATACATAGAACTGGAAGAATGACAAAAAGAGAATGAAAACAAAGAAAAACCTTGTGGGTCAACATGGAAGAGACATAGGGTGTCTCGACGCTTTGCATCATCCCCAATAGGAAAACACAAGACAAATGAAAAAGAAGGTGAAAGAAAAAGGAAAAGATTTTGGGTCAACATGAAGTTGACATGAATTTCTCAATGCCTTGCATCATCTCCAAAAGGAAAAAATAGAGAAAGATAAAATAAAAAGGCAAAGAAAAAGAAAGGATTTTGGTTCAACATGAAAGAGACCTAGATGTCTCAATACCTTTCATCATTCCCAAAAGGAAAACACAAAAAAGAGAAAGATAAAATAAAAAGGAAAAGAAAAATAAATACTTTTGGTTCAACATGAAAGAGACCTAGATGTCTCAATACCTTGCATCATCCCCAAAAGGAAAACATAGAAAAAAAAGATAAAAATAAAAGGTGAAAGTGATGCATGACATAGAGAAGAATGAAGGTATAAATAGAGGAATGTCACAAAGAGAGAGAACATCAAGTAGAACATCACAGGGGATCACATTATGTACATGCAATCACACAAAAGAAAAAGAAAGAAGAAAAAAAAAGAACAAAAGAATAGTAAGGAAAATGCGAGTCAACCGTCGAGCAAGTCATCCACCTCCCAATCATGTTCATTATATGCCAAGGGTGGGCAACTGGCCAAAGGGACAAGGGAAAGTGCTAAACTAGGAGAACTACCAGGTTCATTACTCTGTATAGAGTATTTCTTGTTTAAGCTCATGGAAGAGGAAAACAATGTGTTCAAGTCATTATGCACCTCTTCATCAATTTTAGCAATCTCGTCATTGTCATCCAAATTAATCACAATAGGAGGATGAATGATAATATCCGATGAAAAGTATGACTCTTGTTGTGATTTTTGTATTAGATCATTCTCGAGAGGAGGGTAATCATGCATTACTACAGTCAAGTTTAGATTTTTATTTTCTTTACTTAACTCGTCATGTAACTTGTGAGCTAGGGCACAATATCTATGCCTACACTCTCTAGCACCTTTGTTTCTTTTCTTTTTTTTTTCAAGTTGCATTTTTAAAGGAGTGGGTTTATCAACCATATGTTGTGTTTCTTCCCTAAGGGGGGAATAGAAGGAACCATAAGATGTTGTTTAGACACTTTCTCTTTTTCTTGTAAACTTGTTTTATTCAAGTAGGAATGACAAATTTTCTTTCATTGTCTCTTAGTCTTTTGGATAATGTAGGTGAAGTTTTTGTTGTTTTTTGGTCTTGGTTTTTTGGTTCTTGTGTAGGTTCAATCTTGGTTTCATCAAGTATGGGTGGTATGGAAATGGAAGGGGACATGTTCTTAGGGATAATTTTGCTATTTTCTTTGCTTTTAATTTTTGGTAAGATATGAATGAGAAGTCATGTCATGGTGTTATAGGTTCCATGGGCTTGGGCCAAAAGTATTTAAGGAAAATTTTCCTTTAGAAGACAAGGGGTTAAAGCCGCTATGGTGAACAGTGAATATTTCATTGTCAAATGGAAAGTTTAAGCATTTATGTACAACCGAGGGGACGAATTTCATTGAGTGAAGCCATGGATGGCCTAGCCTCAAATGAAATTGGTTCAACTACATGATGATGGAGAAGGTGAAATCTATTATTTTTTGTTTGTAATGGAAGGGTGACCGATCCAATTGTAAGGAAAGAAAAATTAGTGTGTGTCTTGATCCATGCTTTTGGTTTATCACAAAAATCTTGATAAAGTTCATGCAATACTAAAAATTCCTCGGTGATCACATTCTCTCCACAAGCGGGATCTATTAGTATCCCATTGGTGGGATTGTCATAGATATAGCCAACTATGTAGAGAGGACCATCAGGTGCATTTTTAATTATATCCTTAGAGGAGAAAGCAATATCAAGAGGACTCTTAGGTCAACCCTTACAAAGGATAACATCTATCACCCCAACCATTTCATCCATAGGATTAAAATTGATATCATTTAGGATAGAGTCATTATGTTCATCATCTGTATCAACATTCATCACATCATTCTATGTAGTTTCACTAGCTTTGACAAATGAAATATTATGCTCAGGAATTGGATTAGTGAAAATTTGTAGGTTTTGGTTTGGAGGGGCAACAAACTTATTACTACGATCACTAACACCTAAAATGGATAGACGACTGGAATGAATGAGGTCTCACAAGATGTTTAAGATGCTTGCAATGTTCCATATCATGTACATTTTGTCGATGATAGTGGCAATAAGAATTTTATTTAAAGCTCGGGGGTAAAGGCTTAGTAGGGTCAAGTGTTTTGATGGGAGGCAAGGTAATCATTTATTGTTGTAAAAGTTGGGACATTGTGTTATGAAGGGTGTTGGGTAAGGGTGTGAATTATCATTTCAGATCTCCATAACTAAAGGGCACTAAGGTTTTAACAGATACTATTTGGTTATTCTCATTTTGAATTGCTAGTTTGGGAGGATTAAATTGAAGGAACCCTTTATGTTTCTTTCTAAATGGTTGGGAATTGTTTTGGTTGTCGGGCTCATATTTCTCAATTTAGCTAGAAGTGGACCTCGTATCTTGAATACTAACCGAATTTTGATAATCACAAAGGGTAGTACACAAGTGCATGAAGGATGGGAGTTTTATCATAGTGAGCTTGTCTTGAAGTTTATTTCACAAGTTTTCTATAAACATCTTTTGAAGGTGTGGGTCAAGGATCTTGACATCGATTTGGGAATAAAGTGATTGATAGCGTGAGATAAAATTAGTTACCTTTTCTTCCTCATTTTTCTTGCTTCTCATCAAATCGGCCAAGGTTTTCTTGGGAGTCATATGCACTTGGAAATGGTTTAAAAATGCATCAAAAAGTTCATTGAATTAATGAATCGAATGGTTTGGTAAAGAATAAAACCATTCCAAGAAAGTATCTTTTAAGGACCTAGGAAAGAGTTTTGCCAATAATTTATCATCAAGGACAAATTCACTACATAAGGCAGTGTAGACATTAACATGGTTAGAAGGATCTCCCTTCCCTCCATATTTCTCAAATCTAGGCACCTCTACTCCTCGTGGCATCAATGTTCACAATATTTCCAAGGACAATGGGCTACTTTTGAGGTAATATGTGGGTAGGCCATTCTGATTTTGGTTTATGGTGGAGATTTTCTTTTGCATGGATGAAATAGTTTGGAAAAGTGTTGTTATGAGAGGATTGTTATAAGTGGTATGAGGTGGAAGTGAAAGTGGTGGAGTGTATGTAGTAGTAGGACAAGTGAATGGAATAATTATAGGTTGTAATGTGGTAGAAGATAGAACATGTGATGCCACATAAGAGCTAGGGGTGCTAGTAGGAATACTCAAGAAAGGAATCACATTACTAACTTGTTGCATTGTTGTTGTGACTTGAGGAATGGTATAGGTAGGTATTGAGGATATTGTTGAGGGAGGAGAAATTTGAGTTCCTCCTTGGCTTGCAACATTATTTGTTGGTATGGGAAAAATAGAGGTTGAAGGTAGATGTTTTCCAAAGATTTAAACTATGTTTTTCACAAGTTCAAGGCCTTCGTCACTTTCAAGCATGCAGTGAATGTTTTTTATGGTAGGAATTACAGTAGTGAAAATGTTTTCAAGGTTGACTTGGTGTTGTAGGTTGAATAATTCCTCATGAATTTTAATGATTTTCTCTTGCGGTATATCATTAGTCCTTGGTTCAACATGCATGCTACCTAAAGGCAAAGAGTTGCTAAGGGAATTATCCATGCCTAGTGTACTAGTGTCAATACTAGGAGTGGAAGCTCTAGATAACCCAAGATCCACAACAAGTGTGTTATCGCAAGATGTCATGAGTCTCGAACTTCTTCTAGTCACTATGGTATTAGCAATAGGACACCAAACACAAATGCAAATGCTACTAAATGCGGGATGAATGAAAATGCAATGTAAGCTAACAAGAATGAATTGCTTAAAACTAAAATTCTAGAAAGTAAAACTAAAATGCAAAAAATAGCAAACAAAAACTAAAAAATTGAACTATAAATGATAGAAAATGCAATGCAAAATGTGCAAAGGGACTGATTCACCCTAAGTAGTGAATGAGTCTTGGTACAGATTATTTTGAAAATTTGCAAAAATTTTAAAATGAATTTTATCAATTTTGTATTTTTTGATGCAAATATGATGTGAAAATGCAAAATTTTAGTGATTTTTAATGAGATGAAATGCAATAATGCAAGCTATATGAATATTTTACTAATGCAAGTTTTGAAACCCTAGAATGCAAATTAAACAATGAAAAATGCAATGCAATGTTAATGTAAGCTAAATCTAGGATGTAAATGCACTCCAAATCATAAATATGATGCTCTAAATGTAGGTTCACCAAAATGAAACAGGTATTTTTTATGTGGGACTCTCTTACACTTCTAGGGTTTTGAACCTAAAAGGAGAGAGATAGAAAAAGATTAATGCTTCATTCAAGAACAAACCCTTGAGATTTCAATGCAAAGGAGATTGAAATTTTTCAAAGAGGATTGTCGTAAAGGTTGAAATCTGATAAAGGGGTTCACCACTAATGCAAAACTTGGAAAATGCAAGATGTTTGAAAACACACTATGATATGCAAAAATACCTAGAAATGCAAATAGATTGTAACAGAAAAATATGAGATTTAAAGTGTGAACCTGGAAACTAGAGAAAGATGGAACAGAGCTCTAGAATCCTGAAATTGCTACATTTTAGGCCAAATAGTACTCATACACCAAGCTGGGCGACTTAGTCTTGCTTCGGGTGAACAGTGTTGGAACAAGTTTTGGACAAATGGGTACTCAGATCTACAAAAATATTTATCAGACTCCTATAGTGGGACTCATATTCCACTAATGGTGAATTAGTCCACTTCCAGATTTCTAGAAATTCAAAAGTGGAATTTGTAGCTCTTAGTCTGCTCTTCTGCTCCTGATTCAGATATGAGTCTAAAACTATCAAATTCAACCTATAGGTCTTCTCCAAGCTTCTCTTAAGGCTTTAACAACTTTTAATGGCTTTGACAACTTGATGAAAAATTTTCCAACCTTGCTCTTTGACAAATATGTGACCTAAACCTACAAATCACATGCAAAGAGAGGGAAAAATTATTGTGGGATTAGTGAATAGGGGTTTGACTTGGTCAAACCTCAGGTTGGTAATTAAACCCTTAAAATGAAATGAAATATATGAAAATAGAATGATGATTGAACAAAAGGAAATGATACAACTCACCTATCTCTTGAAGTAGAATTTTGCAAACATGCAAGTAATGGCTCTAATGCATGTTGATTTGAAAATATTTGCAATGCTTAGAATGCTTGATAGATTGATTGGGGGAATGAGTAGAAAAACCTTGTATTTATACTTGATTATGCAATAATTCCCAAAAATACATCATCACAGGCTGACCTTAGATCTTAGAAAATAAAAACTTGCCAAAATTTTGAATTAACTTTGAATTTTGACCCAAAGGGGACTCATTCACCACTTTGGGCGAATGGGTCCCACCTAAGGGGACTCATTCATCCAAAATGGAGAATGGGTACCACCTTAGGAATTTAAGGTTGGTTTCAGGATTTAAATGTTTTAAATTATGTTTATTGAGTTTGTTCTCAAAAATACTCATCAGGAATGTAGATGCAAAATGGGGCCAATTAAAGCATAAGAAATCTCAATTATTAATGAAAAGCCTAGAAAAGTGTGAAAGTTTGTTACAACACTTTACAACACTTTGAAATAAGGCTTGGTAAATTATAAAAAGATGTTATTTAGGTGAAATTAATTAATAAGACCCTAGAAAAGTGTGAAAGTGTGTTACAACACTTCACAGCACTTAGGTAAGGTACCATTAAAATCCTTAATAGTTCACAAGGGCCAAGACCTAATGTGAATGTATTAATCACATTAAAACACTAAATTAAGGAAAAAATAAGCCAACATCCACAAGAAGGACCCAAATGAGCATGAAAATGTCCAAAGATCCATTTTTATATGGTACATACTATAATAAAAAAAATTAAAAATGTGGCGATTAAAGTCATGTTATAGCTTGAACTATTAGCCAATTTTGCATTCCCAAATTTTAACTATTAGCCAATTAGCAAATATTAGCCACTAAAAAAATCATTGATCAAGAGCCACAATAGACACAACCTTTTTATGAGGCATGTCAACGGGCTCAAGGAAAGGAGGAAGATATGGTAAAGAGGTGGTCAAGGGAGGCTGTGAGGAAGGAGTTATGTACACTTATACCCTCCTAGGGGAGGTTCATCGGGATCCTTCAAGATAAAAGCAAGATAGAGGAAATGGGATGGAATTAGAGACAAGAACACAAATAGATACATAAATAAAAGAATGAGGAATAGGAGGTTCCTGTTGGAGATACAAATCTACACCCTATTTGCTAAGCTTTTCCAATTGCACTTAGCAGATTTGGACCAACATTGGAATGCTTTCAGGTTGTGGGTAACCTAATTGAAAGTAGACCTCCGGATTGTGGGTTGGCTTCCCTATTTGATATCACTTAAATATTGGATTTCTAAGATAAAGGTAAGGATTGCATGAAAATAAACCTAATGCTAAAAACCCTAAAGTGATTCATAAAAAAAACCTAGACCTATTAATAGCTTATCATATTTGAATTAATATCACAAAGCTAGAATTACACAACTCACTTGATAATGCAGTTTGCATAAATATTTCATAAGAATGTCTATAAATAATGATTTTAAAAGGTAAACAAATATTTCACAATTAATAGCACCACTAACAACACAACTTACAACCTACAAACATACACCTTTTGCTAAATAGATGCATAACATGAGACAAGCTTGCAAGGAAATAATAGATTTCACAAAACAAGCTGATCAATCATTAACATACATGATAAACAAAAAATGAGAAGTTAAAAGTGCTCTACTTTATCAATTCAAAGTGCTTACATGGAGAAAAAACAAGCTAAGTCAATAGCCATCCCACAAATGTGACAAATAAACCTCCAGCTAGCCTCATTCTTCACCAAAATAGTCTAAACAACATCTCACACTTCCCACACCTCTGCAAGTCATAATTGGTCCTATTTCAACACTTGAACATATTCCCCATCATGCAATATGTGTGTTTTTGAAAACACATGGCTTTTAAAAGCACTAAAGATAGTGAACTTGTTAAGTGATTTATAAAACACCACTTAGCAAAACACTTTATAATTGACCATAAATCAAAGGGCCCCACCATTTTTCTATGTTACATTTGCATTTGACTATGATTTTCAAAACTCTTATAGCTATTTTCAAAAAATTGTCAACAAATGTAACATACAATTCCATAGCTAAAAGCCTTTAAAAAGCCTCTAAGGCATTTGACCATCAACTTACCATATTTTGCATTCTCCCACACATGTCATACTTCATTGGTTTGAAAAGGAATATAGTATCAATAGCACTTGGCCAATAAGGCTCACCTCCAAGACTCTTGGAAAGAATGCCAAGTCACATGATGTTGGCAAAACAAGGCATCGCTTGATGGTCTCATGGCAACACAATGTATTGCACACCTCAGCATAAGTCAAAATAACATAAGGTATAAAATGCCTAGGTGATTACACATGGAATATTGAAGACTTAGCAAAGCTTTAAGGAATGGGGAAAATAAATAAGGGCATAAAAAAAATGCCTAAGGCAAATAGTGTGTGATTTTCGGCCCCCATCATATTTCACATGAGTTTGAATTTTTAAAACAAAAAGGGATAAAAAATCCCATCGATGTGCAAAGAAGGGTCAAAACCTAATGATAATATTTGAATGATGCAAAAAACATCATCATTTGGTCGCTTGGAAGAATCTGGAAACATGATGCTCTGTCGCCAGGGTTTGAGCAAACACAAGAAAAATGATGTCGACACTGGTTTTTTAGTCAGTTTTTTTTTTCACACCCTTTGCATGAAAATGACATGGGAATGCAGGTAAATGTGTCTTCTTACATTAAATCTTCATTTCATTACACTTTTGAGACAATTTTTGAATCACAGGCTGTGACCATGAACAAACTTTGATAGATTTTCTCTGTTGCATCTATTTTTTTGTTGTTGCCTTCCTCTTTTGACAGTCGCCATGAAAGCTGAAAAGCTTGTATGAAGCTCACTGTGAGATAAAAATCTTGCCAAAATGAAGAGTTTGTATGAGAAAGCTTCAAGTAATCATTCAATAGGCTCCGTTTTTTTTGAATTTGGGTAATAAAGACCCCATCCTTTGTTTCCTCCTTGAGAATAAAGGGTGGAAGCTTGTTTCCTTTCTGTTGTTAAAAAAAACACTCCATTTCATTTATGTTGTTTATCTGACTTGCAAAAGGCTCACTGGCCGCGGCCATGAATAGATAGATGTGTTCTTATGCTTCATTTCTAAAAACCCTCCTGTAGTCTTTTGACTTTCCTTCTTCTCTTTCATAAATCATTGATAAAGTTAAAAAACCCCTTAAGAAAAACCCCTGCTTGGGTCTCCTGTAGCCTTCATTTTTTTTGCACTCCTTAACTGTTGATAAAGAACCCAAATGGGTCACTGGATTTTTATACAGAGCTCAAATTTGTTGCAATAAATAGATGATTTTTGCAATTTTATTTCATTTTTCCTATAGAATATAAAATGTAGCTCCATTTTGTGTGATAAAACCATGCAAGGTTATGATAACAATGAGATTCCATAGGGGGTCACCTGTTGAAACAAAAGATTCCTTTGTTCATTTGGTAATGTGCTTTAATCTTTCACTATTACTTCAAGAAAAGTGATGAAAAATGGCTCTACTTGACTTCTTGTATTATCTTCTTGTATTCAGCCTAGATGGGCTCCATAACTGCATTTTTGATTGTCAAGGACACTACACCAGTTACCATCTTGCACTGAACATGAACAAAGTTTAGTACTAAAGCCACTTCCTTCTAGTCACAAATTCTAATGGAATTTTAATCTTATTGATGCAATGTTTTTCCCCTATCAAAGCTTTTCCTATAGCTGACGACTGCATTCACGAGTTATTCCTATTATATACTTATGCATTGAGGGCATAAATTAGGTTGTAAAACACCATGAACACTTATCTATTACTGACCCTTGGTAGCTCACCTCCTTGTACATTTAAAACCAATGTCATACTCTCATTTGATTGCCATCATAACGTTTATGATCTTGTTGTCAGAATTATATGTCAGGACTATTGTAATGCTGAAAATTGTCTCCCAAAGATGTCTTCCATGTTGCCTATGCATAATGGGGCATAACCTACCTACCCTATTTAAGATGCTTGTAAGTCATTTTAGAGTTCCTGCAAATGCCTACATTCCTGATCCAACTAAGAGACTTAACTTAGATTATTTCAAGCATCTTCATATGCTAGAATTTGAGGTCTATCATTGTAAATCAGATCCCCTTATGAGCAAGTTCTTTACAGTTGAATCAGGGAATAACTCTTGGATTTCATGAGGGATTGTCACCGACTTTTACCTTTTAGATATCTGGTAGAGCAACCTAAAGAATCTGTTGATTTCTAATACATGTTCATACTTTGTAAGAAGTTGATTTGAAGTTCTCTTCTCTTAGCTTCCTCATTTGAATTCTTTGAGATAACTACTTAAGGTGTATTGTATTCAACACCCTACTCATTGTCATAATTGCTATCTCATGATCTCTGCTGATTGCTCTTTAGGATTGAGCTCTCTGTGAAGTATGGCTGTCCCATTATGCTTGCTCATGATATTTACATGTATGGTCTCCTTCATATCTCATGTTTGATCTTTTACCCTTGTCAAATAGAATCATGATCTTTGTAGATTTCTTAAATGGTGATTGTCACCTCCTTTGATTGTCTATGCACCAACCCCCATTCATTTGATGACTATCAATGGTTGTGCTTAGCCATTATGACAATGAGTAGAATTATTACTATGACTATCCTAGAATTATCACTGAGAGATATCAATCCCCTGGTCTTGCATAGAAACCTTGGACTCCTTTTGGCTGTCTTCATTGTTTTTCACATTCACTTGATTAGTATGTGTTGTTGTTGTCCTTCAATGATGATCAACATGTATTTTTGTTGTTCCTTTACCCTCCTTAAGACTGTTCCCGTAGCTTGTATAAGATCACATAGAGAGCACTTTGTTGGTGCAGTGTCACTATCCTTGATGATGCATCAAAGTTGGAAGGTCACTGTCCATAATTGGTCACGACTGTCCTTTATGATTCATAGTGCTTAACCACTATCTTGCAACAAGACTACCTTCATTGCATGGTAGTAATTACTAAAGGGTTGTCAACTATCCATTTTCTCTTAATGGATGATTGAACTGTGTATGTACTTAACATGACTGTCCTATCTTTAAGTGGTTTCTCCTATTTAAAAGTATTGGAATAGTTTGTGATCATGGCTAAGTAATTCATAAAAGTGTATCATTATACTCCATCAAAAAATCATCTTGAAACTTGGTCTACTGGAAACCCTCCTTACTTTGTGATGCTCAGTCATGTTATATGATTATGCACGGGCCTTCTAGACTGTCCTTAATGCCAGGACAACATTCTTTGTACTTCCCTCACATTCATCTAATTTTACCTCCTCATGCAATCTTCTCAAGGAATCTTTACTTTCATATGGAAGAGTCATTACTATTGACACCGACCATTGGATTGTGTAAGTAGTGGACTGATTTTCTGTTGATGGGAATCCTCCACATGGTATGTTGTCATTGCTCTTGATATTAGTTTGCTTTCACCACCCTGTTTTCTTCCTTCTTGCATCAAAATGGCAACCTCCATCAGGTAAGTGCACAATGGGAAACCATCATATGAGGGCTCCATTGTTGTCATAAACCCCTTATAATGACATATTCATGATATGTAGATATCTATGTCAACTAGAGTTGATGTTTCTTGAATATCTTTGCCTTTTTCCTTTCCTCAAACCATCATACATTTATTGTTAGCTGGAAAACCTGTTGTCTAATGTTTGGTTGAGAAGGCCTTGAATTCAGCCCTATGCAACTTCAGATTTTGTCTTTAATTGTTGTCCTTATATTTCATGTTCATAATTATTTCAATCATGTCATGTTCTCAATCTCAAGGACATCATATTCATCTACAACATCAACATGCTACACAAGTTGCACAAGCTACACAGGCTGCACAAGTCACACAAGCTGTACAAGCCACTCAAGATGCTCAAGCATAGACACAAGCTCAATACCAAGTGCAACAAGCCCAAACACAAGCCTTTTTATACCAACAAGTTTATCATCAAGCTTTGCAACAATACCAAGCACAACAACAAGCAACTTAGTTACAAACCCAACAACAAGCATTATTGGCACAACAACAACAAGACTAACAAGTGTTGTTGGCACAAAAAAAACTATAGGCATACCAAAAAGCATTGCTTACAGAGAAAAACTTATAAAAACCTCCCACAAAAACACAACTAAGTTCCTTGAACACAAACACACAAGTTAAACCACCTGTCACCCAAGCAATAATAACACCCCAAAACACATTCATCCCACCACCAGATCTAGAAGATGATTTTTCCGCACAAATTAAACTGCTCTCACAACAATTTCTAGACATAGAATCAGGAAAGACAACAAAATACCAAGGGAATTTGTGCCCCTATCCATTTTATAGAAGCATTGTGATGGTTCCCTTCCCACAAGGATTCAAGATGCCAAAATTTGAGAAGTATCATTGGACTATCAATCCTGAAGATCACATAAGGAATTCCATGTACACTATATGAAAGTTGCATATGACTATTCTTATCTAATGTGACTCTTCCCTTGAAGTTTGGCTAGTCCAACAATGGAATGGTTCTCCCGTATTTCCCCTATAATTAAAAAGTTTCAAGAACTTGTGGACTTATTCATACAAAATTACTCATTTAACATAGGCATGGATGTGAACTTGGAAGAATTGCTAGGCCTAAAACAAGCCAAGGGAGAAACATTTGCTTCGTTTCTACAATGATAGTGATCCAAGGCCAACAAGAGCAAGTGGGCTATGCCAAAAGAACAACAATGGGTCTATCATCTCCAACCTTGAAGGGACCTTGTCTTTTCATTTGAAAATGCAATGCATAACAATCTATGACCAATTTATTCCCAAGGGCTCAAATTCTAAAGAGAACTTATAGCACAAGGGGGCACACCCACATATTAGGATAATCAACCATCAACAAGTTATAATGACAAACCTTGCACATGTGAAAAGAATTAGAATGTCACTAACGATGGTGTCATTGATGCCAAAGTTATTATTAGTTTCTCAAGGAAGAATGTACAACAACAATCATACCAACAACCACAAGTCAATACCCAAAACAACACACAAGCCAACCCATCATCACAACGACCCAATAATCAAGTGGTCAACAACTTGAATACTCAAGGGGGACCACCCCCAAAGAAAAAATATCCCCCTAAACCAAAATACACACTAGGCGAACCAATTGAATTAGTCATGCAATAGTTAGTACATGCAAATCTCATCAAAATCCTTGTTTACAAAAAATTACCAAGAGCGCCAGGTTAAACTATCATGGTATAATGAGAAGCACCTTTATGAATTTCACAAAATAAAGGGAAACATGATAGTCAACTACATGAGACTCAAGAATCTAATCCAATATCTCATTGATGACAAGACCATAACCATTGAACAACCCACTATGAATCAAGATGTTAAAATATACATGAATATGATGCCCAATCATAATCAAGGAAACAACAATGGTAAGGAAAAGTACAATAATGTGAACCATATTTACGACCATGTTGTTGCATGCTTGGATGAGTGGGGAATAGTTGTCAATATCAAAGGATCTAGAGATGAGTGTAGAGTCACCAAAAGTAGTGGTAGAATTACCATTCTAGGACCTTCACCACCACCCAAAGTGCCCATCACAAATCAAAAGTCACTCCCTAATGGTTATAATGTCCTAGATCAACTGTAAAAGATCCCCACCCAGATTTCCATCATGGAGTTGCTAAAAAGCTTTCCTGCACATAGGGAAATCCTAGAAAAGGCATTAGTTACATCCTTCATCCCCAAAGATCTTGATGCAGACCAGTTCCAAGCTATAGTCGGACATATTACTACACCACATATCCTCACATTCTTTGAGAAGGATCTCCCAACCCAACCATATCACAACCATGCACTCCATCTCTAAGTCTTAGTCCACAACAACAAATTCAAACGAGTCTTGGTGGATGAAGGTTTGGGTTTGAATATTTATACTCTACAACTAATAAAGAATATGGGATTCTCTGAAGATTTCATCGAGAAAGGAAAGGGTATCACTATCAAGGCTTATGATAATCTAGAAAGGGTGTCTCAAGGCACCATTCAACTCCCTATTCAAGTAGGGATAACAATCATGGAAACTACTTGCCAAGTCCTTAACCTTGAACTCCCCTACAACATCCTCCTAGGATGCCCATGGATTAATGGTATGTAAGCTATTGCATCCACATTCCATCAATCTGTTAAGTACCCTTATCACAAAAAAGAAGTCACAGTCCATGGTGATCCTGATCCATTCTATTATTGAAAAAATTTGGAGGCCAAGTATTATAAAATATCCCAAGTACCAAAGAATGATGAGGGACCCACATCTCTATATATAGACCCATCCACCCTAGCCTCCAATTTTGAGACAAAGACACCTTCCATTCAAAATATCGTAGATGTTAAGGTTATTATCCCAGATAATGGTTGTGGAGACTATACAATGAAAAATATTTCATTTGTGATATGAGGGTTACCTCAGTCTCCTAGATCCTATGGGAAGCCACAACCAATCAACACAATATCGTAGACCTTCAAAGCATAACCTACCACCTTCAAAATATGAGGAAACCTAAGTAAAGAAGTAGTGGATGAGAAAGATGTATCAAGCTTGCTATATCAAGATAAAAGACTTGTACTAGACCTACCCATGGAGAAAATCAACAAAGGCCTTCATTTAATGTGTGGATGGGGTTACAACAAAAATGAGAAGCTTGGGGAAAATGAAAATGTCCTATTAGAACCAATTATTCCTGAGAAGCACATGAATAATCTTGTCCTTATGAAGATAACCATTCTTGGTAAAGGTACCCCTGTTAAAAAATTCAAAGCTCCTCCTCAGTTACAAGTATCCACAGGTCTACCTATAGATAACTATACCTTTAATATAACCAACGTATGTGATGAATATCCCATCATTGGTTTATCCATGCTATTTGAGGACTCCTCCCTTTTTATGATCACTGCCATGTCTTTCAAACCGAATAACTAAACCACTAAACCTAACCTTATCTACCCCCAACTGATAGTTTGTGACCAATGAAAGCCACCAATCTTGGACACATTCAAAAATGATGAGGCTCTCTCAGAATTCATGGTACTTCAGGATACTCTACCATATAGAGATCATAAAGCACAGTTTGATATTCAACTAAACACATATCCATACTATGGGGAAATGATTGAATCTCTCAATAAAAAAATAGAAAATATAAGAGTAATATCTAGGTCTTTAAGTGAAAACCATAATGTGGCACTTTCTGACCCAATAAAAGTAAAAACAAAGGATGTATCTAATGGTGAAAACATCTCTAAGGTGCCAAAGGATGAGGGATTCAATCTTCCCCTTAGTGCTATTCATTAGGAAAAATCAGTAGTACTGGCAAAAAAGTACAATTCAGTCAATGTAGGAACTGAAGAAACACCACACATTACCTTCTATGCAGAGTCACTTTTGACTAAGGAACAAGAACTTTTGGCTGCATTTTTGAGAGACAAGAAAGTAAATTTTGCATGTACCTATGTTGACATGCTCGGTCTTGATCCCAAGGTTGTGTTCATCATCTAGTCATCTATCCAAAGGTGAAACCAGTAAGAAATAATTTGAGAAAAATGCATCTGAAGAACACATTACTTGTCAAACATGAATTACAAAAAATCCTTTATGTTGGCTTCATACAACCAATTGATTATCCAAAATGGGTTTCAAATCTTGTACTTATTTCTAAACCCACTGGGGGCATCCGTATTTGCACTGACTTCAGGGACTTAAACAAAGCATGCCCTAGGGATGATTTCTCTCTCCCAAATATAGACATGATTTTGGATATTATGGCAGGGCATGAAATGATATCATTGATGGATGGGTTTCTAGGGTACAATCAAATTATGATAGCCAAATATGATAAACATAAGACAACTTTCACATGTCCATGTAGTACTTACTACTAGAACATGATGTCATTTGGGTTAAAGAACACTAGAGCTACATACCAAAGGGCTATGAATTTTATTTTTCATGACATGATCCACAAAACTATAGATGATTGTGTGGATGACATATTAGCAAAACAAAAAAAGTATCAAGACCACATAGTAGCACTATGCTCTATCTTTGAAAAACTAGAAGAATACAAGGTTAGGATCAATCCTAAGAAATGTGTCTTCAGTGTGCAATTAGGGAAACTTATAGGGTATATTGTATCAATCAGGGGAATTGAGATAGACCCTGCAAAATTCAAATAGATTCTTGAAATGGAAGCACCATAGACATTGAAGTAGTTAATGGGTTTATAAGGAAGGATCCAATCAATTCGCTGATTCATAACACAATTAGTCAATAAGGTTATCCCATATTATCATCTATTCCACAAGGGGGTAGCATACAAGTGGGATGAGAAATGTGATCAGGCATTCAACAAAATCAAAGAATACTTGCTGACACCATAGGTCCTCATGCCAGCGATCTAGGACAAGAACAATTGATACTCTACATATTAGTAATAGTAGTAGCCCTTGGTTCTCTCTTAGCTAAGCATGATGAAACAAGAAAGAGAGTGGTTACTATATTAGTATTAGAGACTATGGTTGGACATAGGTTGGTCTACTTTCATGAGAGGACTTCTAGCATTAGTGTTTGCTACACAAAAGTTGGTGCACAGGCATTTATCAAATAAAGCTCATTGCCAAAATAGATCCTCTCAAGTATCTAGTTTCTAAAGCAACACTAACGGGATGAATGGCTAAGTGCATTATGATCTTAAAAAATTACAACATTGAATATGTAGAACAGAAAGCCATTAAGGGATAGGTAATTTCAAATCAATTAGCAAAGGCACCTATATATGCAGAGAACCAATCAGTATAAGAATTTCTCGATGAGTCAATCTTTAATCTAAGTACAATAGATCATTGGAATGTATATTTTGATAGGTATAACACACAACATGTGTCAAGAGCAAGAGTCTTCTTCATGAAACTACAAGGAGATTGCATACTAATGTCATATAGGTTGTCCTTTCCTTGCACCAACAATATTACAGAGTATGAGGCTCTTATCATAGGGCTCAAAATTGTGGTACAGTGGAAAATTATGGCACTTAGGGTCTATGAGGACTCACAAATAATCACGAATTAGGTCAATAATGAATACCAAACAAAGGACGACAAGTTTACCCTGTATAAGAAACTGGTAGAGAGTCTCAAATAATTCATCATTGACATCACATTTGAGCAAATACCAAGGGAAAACAATAGAGTAGTTGATGCTATGGCAACAATTAGATCATTACTACATATCCCATGCAACATCCATAAACATGAATTCCTGGTAGAGTAGCTTCTCATACCAACTTTTCAAGTACTAGATTATGAGTTCATGTGTGAAATCATTGGTCTCGATGATCCTTGGTACCATGACATATACACATAATTGAAAATAGGATTCCTCCCTACCAATATCACCCCAAAACTTAAGAGAACCTTTATTAAAAAGTCATCCCATTTTGTTATCTTAGGTGAGAACTTTTATTGTAGAAGTATTGAAGGAACCCTTTTGTGATGCCTTAACCCTGATGAAGCTTTGACCACTTTAACTAAGGTACACAATGGTATTTCTGGTTCGCATTCTAGT